>OY728143.1:1246302561-1247552561 GCA_963277665.1 Viscum album
ACAGCCCCCCAATCCCACTACACACCCCACTACAACCCCCCACCTCCCACTGCACACCCCCACTACATCCCCCACCTCCCACTGCACAGCCCCCACCCCCCACAGCCACCCCTCCCACTGCACATCCCCCCCTCCCACGGCACAACCCCTCTATAGCCAACCCCCCTCCCCATCACCTCCCCCCTATAGTCTCCACCCCCAACCCCCATATCCCCCCTCACCCCCTCTATCCCCCACCCTGTATAACCCCCTCTACAGTGCCCCCCCCCCCCTACTGCACACCCCCCCCCCACACTCCACACCCCCTACATCCCCCCCCCCCGTAGCCAACCCCCTCCCACTACACAACCACCCTAAATCCACCCCCCCCCCCCCCATATCCCCCCTGAAGTCCCCTCCCCCCACCTCCCCCTACAGCCCCCACCACCCACATTGCACCCCCCCCCCACCCCTTACAGCCCCCACCCAACACATCCACCCCCCCCCCCACACACACACACACTACACATCCCATCTATGTCAAACCCCCTCACACTACAACCCCCCCCCCCCACTCCCATTGTATACCCCCTACATCTCCCCTCCCACTACACAACCCACCTACAGCCCCCTCCCACTGCACATCCCCCCTTGTCGCCCTGCCACCCCCCCCCCCCCACCCTCCCACCCTACAGCCCCATACAACCCCCTACCACCCTACAGCCCCCTCGCCACACCTCCCCCTGTCTCCCCCATCCCCCACACTACACATCCCCCCACCCTACACAACCACCCCTACAACCCCCCCTACATCCCCCCACTACACATCCCCCACCCTCCCACTGCACAGCCCCCTCCCATTGCCTGGAAAAATAAATTATGAAATAGAGACCCATAGTAGGTCTTCCTACCATTTAATAACTCGCTACCATGTTGGATCAATATAATATAACATCACTAAAATATCACTATAAGACATGAACTATGCTTCTAATCAAAAGGGTCTCAATAGAACACCTAAAAGGAACTCAATGCAAGGGCATAACATTCCTTAGATAAAAATTTATAAACTGGAGGAATCATCATTTGAATAGATATTATACTTGAGGAATCATGTGTTATGTTAGGGGAAATATGCTACATAGTTTTATCATCTATTTGAGGTGGAATAACAAACACTTACTTGAATCAAGGATGGATAACAGGTTGGGAAGAAGGGTTCACAAATAATATGGGAGCTATCATTTAGGGATAATCAAAACAAAATACAAAAAACAACCTTGTATTCAAATAAATCCAAATAAAAAATGGAATAAATGGAGTTAGAACATAAAACTTAGTTATAAATTATATATTTTATGTGGAAGAACAAAGAATTGGTTGCTGGGAGGAAGGGATTGCATACTGGAACAATGGAGCTCTTGTTTTGGGCACAATGTGGGAGGATCATGATCGGAACTGGGAGCTACATTTGTGGCATTTTATCCCAATGGTTTTAAAAAACCATTGGGAGATATTATCAAACCCATCCCAATAATTTCAATGAAACGTTGGAATAATAGGGAAAACTATACACTATCCCAATGATTTCAAAAAACCGTTGGGAAAACTATCATCTACTGAGGCCTATCCCAACGGTTCTTCAAACCATTGGGAAAATACACTCTAAAACTTCATATTCCAATGGTTTTCAGAAAAATTTTGGTATATTATTCCTATCCCAACAGTTCATAGAAACCTTTGGGATAAAGGCATTGGTATAGGAGGAATTTCCAGTAGTGTGAGAATCCCTTATCAATGTGGTAACAAATGAATTGGAAAAAACCAAAGTTAATAATAATTAAATAAAAAATTTAAATACCATAAATATAATATAAATCATGATATTATATTTCAAAATGGGGTTATTTACACCGTATATAAGAAATTAGGAGCACAATAATAAAGTATTCCTCACAGAAAGAAAAATGAGACAAGAATCCCTTACCTTGTGTTTCATTTCTGGTGAACATCATTTAGCCTCATATATAAGGGGTTTAAACAGGTTAATAACTTATAAAATAACCATATTAATATTTATGTTATCATATATGATCCTCTTATAATATCTTATTACCCATTTATTAACAACTTTTCATTATTTTAACTATTTCGGGTGTTAATTGCCTAGTTTTGTTGAGTATATTTTAACTTGTTATTCATTGTTATTATTAAATATTTAATGGTTTAATCATCTCTATAATGTAAAAAATGATTTTAATATAATATATATATATATATATATATATTATATATATATATTTATAGTAGTATATAATATTTGGATATTAGAAATGAAGTGCACCATTCATAGAGACGGTAGGTCGTAAGTACGCATGAACGCTACTTTAATTTCTTTTTCATATTAAAAGAATAAAATATAAGTGAATAATATGTATATTATAATTAAATTATAATATATATTTTTATTAAATCTTTCCTTTATAAGTTCCATGTATAGCATGTACAAGTCATATCACTTTGAGGGGGCGGTAGTCCACACTTCCTCAAACGAAATTATCATATTTAGATAAGATGGAAAGAATAAATTTATGTTATAATTAAAAATTACATAAGAATAAATAATTTAAAAATATTATATATAAAATATATAAATATATCATCTATCATAATGGCCACCATGATATGTGGTAATTTAAAATTGAACAATCATCATTTCGTGAGGCAGTAATTCACCGTACACAGAAACAATATGTTTGTTACCCATTAGATGGAAGTGTGTGTAAGTGTAGGTAAAAACCTTATAATAAAAAAATAATAGTATATTTATGATAATTTTTTTTTATAAAATCATATAATAATAATATTTTATGGGTTGTATAATGGAAATATAACTAAAAGATTAAGAAAGTTTGTTACCTCTTAATCGGGTAACTCTTTTAGTTTGAACCAAAGATTCCTTGGATTTATTTATGCACAAGGGGAGGATTATAGGATGATGGGAGGTATTTTTATAAGTTATTTGGGTATATATTTTTCGATCCAAAGTGTCTTTAAAGGTTTTAGGAAGTGGGAGGTGAGGAGGTCCTTTTATAGTGGAGAAGGAGCGACACTCTTGTAATATTTTGAAAAGGGAATTCCATGCATGTTTTACATATTGGAATTGGATCCAATAAGGGAAATAAATAAATAAAATGAAGGATGGTGTCGAAATATATCCACAAAATATCTCTTGGATAAGTTTATAAGTTGTTTTGGTCTTTAAGTTTAAGGTTTAGTCTCATATAAAACTTAATTTAACATTAATCGTTGTAATTAATTTTAATTTCATTCACTAATATTTTTGGTAAACAAAAATTGGTATCATCAGACATTAATAATTATTTTTATTCCAAATATGGAATCTATTTTTACAAATTAAAATCACATAAGTGGTAGAAATTAATTTTAAATTCATCCCATAAGCGCGACAACATTGCGAGTTTTTAAAGTAAAAATATTTGAAAGTTTGGTATGTTTTTATAATCAATTTCAAGTGAAATTTATTAGAATGAAATAATTTTTATTAATTTATAAAAATATTATCTAATTATAATTTAAAATAAATTATAATTATAATTTAACCTTATAAATAAATTATATGAAAAACGGTTTTAAACTAAAACTCTGTATTTTTAACTATTCATTAAAATTGAAATGTTTCAGAAAAATATAAAACAAATCACCCTAACCTAACTATTATGTTTTTATTTCAAATATATAGTTTATTTTGAAATATTAAATCAATTTATGTGTCAAAATTCAGATATAAAATGGGTTCTCTAATAAAAGTTGGTAAAATTGCCTTTATAAAAATTTAGGTTTTTATGTGTAAAATAGGGTTTGTTCTTATCTTATTCCTATAAAAACGAATGGATGAATCTAAAAAATATTTTATTGAATTTATAACATATATATTTAATTAAAAACATTAACTAATTTTAATTAGTTGTGTTTATTAAGATAAAACTTCTTGGAAACATAAAAATAATAATATTTCTTTTTATATCCAATTGTTTCTTATTTTCGTTTCTCGTTAATTGGTAACACATGGATTCATTTTACAATTATATAAACCATATATTTTCATAATTTAGTTAATAATATTAATAACTACTAACATGAAATATAGGTTATATCATATTATATTAAATAATAATATAATGATATTACATTGTTTTTTGGTGAAACTCAGTCTTATGTGTAACACAATCTATCATGGAAGGTCACTCTTACGTGTAACTAAAGCTATTGAGGAAGGTCACTCTTGCATGTAATGAACACTAAATTTGTGTTTTATGCATGGAAATATATAAAATCTATTTTAAATAGTAAATATATTATAAAGTATCTAGATATTATATTATCTTATTTGCTTGGTGTCGTGTGTCATACAAGATATCAAATACAAGGTTCTTACTTTAGATTTTTGGGTCGTCACATTCTCCCCACCTTATTTAAATTGTTTCCTTTAAATTTAAACTCGGTCATGGTCATAGATTTTTTGATACTTCCTATGCTTGAAATCTCACATCGTTAGAGGGGTTCATAAGTCATCCTCTATAAAATAGATAATGGGAAGTACAAATGTCACATGGAATACCATGTAACTAGGTCTCTATGTAGGAGAACATCAGTGGAAAGTAGATATACATGCTTGGAGGAAAAGTGTAAATATTTAAAGGTTTTAAATTATTTCATCAATAAAAAACAAGTGAATGATCAATAGAAAGTTGAGGGCCTCAAATCCAGAAATATTTGATGATTTAGAATACCATCAGTTCAATAGAAACTAATGTATTAGGAAAAAAATTCAATAATCTTTCTAATGTTGATTAATTATTTTACTACATAAGAATATAAGGAAATTTAATTACTTGATATATATAAACCCAATTTTCATCCTTTTTTATGCTTCGATCAATTTCCAATTCATCAATTACTTTATGAAATGGATATCTAAAAATTAACTTTGAAACCTAAAGCACTAAAACACAATTTTAATGATTTGTAAGGCCCATAAAAGAGTGATAAGTTTAACTATTTGTATCTAACTATTTTTCAAAACTAACATGGTTAAGATATTAAGTTATAAACCTAAAAAAAACACTAATAGTATATCATTAGTATCTATTAATTAAATTTTTTAACTAAAAACAATGACATATTAACAAGGACATTGCATAGGTTAGTGGTTGTCATTAAACCATTATCATCCTTCTGTCATTGTTTCAAGACATGCAGCCATGCCGGACTTGATGGGTTGTCACTTGGCTTATAGTTTGTCCTTTTCTAAAAATAAACTAATATAATTTCTAAAATATGATGGAAATCCTTGAAATAAGTTTGGTTACTAAATAAACTTTTAAAAAAAGGTTTTCAATACAACCCTAACTCATAAATACTTCATGACTTATTTCTACATAGATCCTTCCTTAGTCTAGGTTTTACCCATAACATCATTTATAGGATTTCTAAATCAAGACACCTTATATTCAATCTAATACACCTTAGGTTTAACCTAGGTTATTCATTGTAATTATCTATTCAAATTATTTATAACGATTTGTAAAGAAAATTTGAATTATCCTAAGAATATCTCTTAGGAGTGTCAAACTAGGTGCACGGTAAGGTCCGTTGTCGTGTACCAAGTTACCCCAAGTCAGGCTCAGAACACCTTGTCAGAGTTGTTACTCCTAGGTACATATATACTAGAAACACGCCCACTTGTATTATCTCGACAGGTATGTATTTCTAGGAAGACCTTATAATCTCTACCTTACCAATATTCTAGGATTCTCTTCTATACTTATCCTTAAATTCTATATTAGGGTTATATTCTCTAATCTGTGTTTTCCTAAATCTAGTTCCCAATCAACTAAACTTTATTTGATACCAAATATAGTGACCCAACCCCATATAGCCTAGAGCTAGTGTCTTATACTAATTATATTGTCATGACTATAAAGAATCAAATCTCTAAAGAATGAGAGTTTATTAGTTTTGGTGAACTAGATACATACATGTGTCTTTTATTACCAAATAATACACTAATTTCAACATAATTTTTTTATTATTTTTAAATAAATAACTTCAAGGATAACTTTAATACATATATTATATACCTTAAAATATTTCATAGTATGATTCTTAGATTCTTGGGGAAAAACATAATAAGGGTGAGCTCAAATGCTCAGTAAGGGAAAAATATAGCAAAAGAAATAATGAATCAATGAGAATAATAATTATGTCATGTTAAATAACTGAACTCAAATTCCATATAATCAATAAACTGAGAGGTAAGTGCATAAATAATATTTCAAGGTAATAACTAGAAACACATTCCATTATAATAACTATATAAGTAAAATTCAATATGACAAGGTAAGAAACTAAAACACATACCACTTAATCATTGAACTGAAAAATAAATGTATCCATAGATATGTCGATGTAAAATCTCATGGATGAATAATAACTAGAACTAATATAAGGTAAATTCTTTCTTAATGGACATTATATATCAGTAATAGGAAAACATACACTATCAAGATCCATCCTCCGGACTGTTTAAAACTACAGATATAAACCAGTTTAATTTGCGCAACTTATTTTTCTCATAAGAATCTATTGATTTATCGAGGATCTATATAAAGTCTGAGCTCCAGCCGTCATTTCATGTCCAAATCATTCTTCATATGGAGTAATCAATTTAATTAATAAACGTTATTCCTTATCAAATATAAGTATTGAATAAAAGATATGGATTTATCAATAATTTCTCAGTTAATCAAATAAATGTTAAAGTATACACTGTATGTAAAATGGTATAAGTTTTAAAAAATAGTAATATCCATAATAAATGAAATGGATAATTTAGATAAAATTAAATGTCAAATGATCATAAGAAATTGAATATTTCAAGGGTACTTCAAAGAATCAAGTAAGTCAATGTTAATACTATACTTTGAAAAATCAATTATAAAATATATAGAGAAATATTAAGGATGGTATCAATACTGCATTTCTCAAGTAGAGTAAAATAAATTGTTGTTTTCATTGATGAATGGAAATATTATAAAAAACCATTTGAATAAGATATCCTTTTGTTTTGAAAACCCTTTTGAAAAACATTTTCTTTGAAAATTTATTTTGAAATCATTTTATTTAAAAATAAACCTTTTAAACATGAAAATGAATTTTTAAATGAATGAAAATGGGTAAATACTTACATATTGTACGAGGTAAAAATAACATTAATTTTTCACGGTAAAAAGGATTGAAAAATTCATTGTTCGGAATGTGATAAGAAAATTAATTTTAAAACAATGGAAAAAGAAAAAAAGGGTAAAAATATATTTACAAAATAATTTTAAAATAAATTTTGAGAAATTTTTAATGAAACATGGTTATTAGAATAATATAGGTTATCTGACTAGAGAGAGAAAAGAAGTTGGGTTTTCTTAAAACATTTTTAAAACACTTTGAGTACTAAAGAGTGAGAAAATAGTACTAATAATTGAAAAGGTCATGTATTATCTGAGTAGAGGAAAATTAAAGGGTTTATTGAACAATGGTAATATAATTTATTCAAATTTAAATACCATTTAAATATCATTAAAGTTATTGTTGCTTAAAATAATCTTTAAACATTCTAATGTGTCACATACCACTTTGAAATATTTTAAATCATAAACCTCATAAAGGAATAATATTAAATAAAATAATTAAATACCATGAAGATAAAGGAATTCATGATATAATATATAAAATTTTCAGTAGATACACCACACAAAATATATAAGTGGTGAACATGACATTTATCTCATGGATGTAAAAAATAAGATAATAATCCCTTACCAATGTGGTAACAAATGAATTAAAAAACTAAAAGGTAATAATCATTAAATAAAACATTTAAATACCATGAAGATAATATAATTCATGATATTATATGTCAATTTGGTAGTATGTACACCATATATAAGAAATTGGGTGCACAATAATAATGTATTCCTTGGAGAAAAAAAATTGAGATAAGAATCCCTTACCTTGTGTTTCTTTTCGGGTGAAGGTCCTTTAACCTACTGTATAAGGGTTTTGAACATGTTTCTAACTTATAAAAGAATCATATTAATATTTATGATATCATATATGATCCTATTATAATGTCTTATTACCCGCTTGTCAATAACTTTTCATTATTTTAATTATTTCAGGTGTTAATTTCCTAGTTTTATTGAGTATGTTTTAACTTGATATTCATTGTTATTATTAAATATGTCGTGGTTTCATCATCTAAAGAGTTTAAAACATGGTTTTAATATCATATATATCCATTATATATGTATTTATATTATTTTATAATATTTTGAGATTATAAATGAAGTGCACTGTTCACGGAGATGGTAGGTCGTACGTACGCATGAACGCTACTTTCATTCCTTTATCATATTAAAAGAATGAAAGATAAATGATAAATATGTATATTATAATTCCATTATAATATAGATTTTATATATGTTACATAGTTTTATTAAATACTTATTTTATGTGTTCCATGTATGGCATGAATGAGTCATATAATTTTGAGGGGGCGGTAGTGCACACTTCCTCAAACAAAATTATCATATTTAGACAAGATGAAAAGCATAAAGGTATGTTTTAAATAAAAATAGAATAGAAATAAATACATTATGAATATTATATATAATATATATAAATATATTTTTCATCATAATGTCCAACATGATAGCTGTTAAGGGAAAAATGAACAATTATCATTTCACGAGGTAGTAATTTACCGTACACAGAAACAGTATGTTCATTGCCCATTAGATGGAATTTTGTGTAAGTGTAGGTTGAAATCTTAGAATAAAAACATCCTAGTATATTTATGATAATTTTTTTCTTATAAAATCATATAATAATAATATTTTTGGGTTTTTATAATGGAAATGAAACTAAAAATCTTAAGAAATTTTGTTAGCTCTTAATATGGTAACTCTTTTGGTTTGAACCAAAAGATTCCTTGTATTGATTTTTGAACAAGGGGAGGCTTCTAGTATGAGTTAAGTGATTTTTATTAGATATTTGGGCAGATATTTTTTATCCAAAGTGGATTGAGAGGTGTGTGTAAGTGGGAGGAGAGGAGGCCCTTTTATACTAGAGGAGAAGTGGCACTCTTGTAATATTTTGACAAGGGAATTCCATGCATGTTTTTCTTATTTAAAGTGGATAAAATAATAGAAAAAATATATACAAGGTAGTATAGGGTCTAATAATGGCCATCCAATAGCTCTTGGAAAATTTTATAGGTCTTTTTGGAATTTATGTTTAAGGTTTAGTCCCTTATTAATCTTAATTTAACCTTAATCGTTGTAATTAATTTTAATTACATTCACTAATCTTTTTTGGTCAGAAAAAAAATTGGTATTATTAAAAATTATAAATTATGATAATTAAAAATATTGAATCAATTTTTCTAAATTTCAATAATATAAGTGGTATAAATTAATTTAAAATCCATTCTGCAAATGGGGCGACATTACAGGTTTTTAAAGTAAAAACATCTGAAAGTTTGCTATGTTTTTATAATCAATTTCAAATTGAAATTGATTAGAATTAAATCATTTGTATTAATTGATAAAAATATTATATCATTAAACTTTAAATCCAATTGAAATTATAATTTATCCTTATAAATAAATTATATGAAAAAATAGTTTTAAACTAAAATTCTGTATTTTTAACTATTCATTAAAAATTGAAATGTTTCAAAAAAATATCAAAAAATCAGCCTAATCTAATTATTATGTTTTGATATAAAATTTGGAGTTTATTTTGATATATTAAATCAATTAAGTTTCAAAATTCATATATAAAATGGGTTCTCTAATAAAAGGTGGTAAAATTGCCTTTAAAAAAATATAGGTTTTTATGTGTAAAATAGAGTTTGTTCTTATCTTATGCCTATAAAACCTAATTGATGAATATAAAAAATATTTTATTGAATATATAACATATAAATTTAATTAAAATCATTAAATAATTGTAATAAATTATTATTATTTTGATAAAACTCCTTTGGAAACATAAAAATAATAAAATTTCTTTTTTATATCCAATTGTTTCTTATTTTCATTTATCATTAATTGGTAACCCATGGATTAATTTTATATTTATAAAAACCATAGATTTTTATATTTCAGTTAATAATATTCATAACATAAAACGTAATATCTAGGTTATATCACATTATATTAAATAATAATATAATGATAATACATTGATTTTTGGGGAAACTCGGTCTTGCATGTAACGCAAGCTATCATGGAAGGTCGCTCTTGCTTGTAACGCAGCCTATCAAGGAAGGTCACTCTTTCGTGTAATCCATGATAACTTCGTGTTTCCTATATGAAAATATATACAATCTATTTTAAATATTAAATATATTATAAATTATCCGAATATTATATTACCTTACGCGCTTGGTGTCGTGTGTCTTACATGCTATCGAATACAAGGTTCTTACTTTAGATTTTCAGGGTGTCGTATTTTCCACACTTATTTTAAAAATAATTTTTACCACTTTTAGAAAATATATTTTTAAAAATTAACTAAATTTTTTTAATTAATATGTAAAAATTATCATAGATTTATTTTTTGAAAATTTTCTAAAGAGATTAATTTTTTTCAATGAATATTGAAAAATACCAATTTGTATTGAAAAATACATTTTCATTTAAAGAATTTAAAATGTATCATTTTAAAAAAATGTTTTAAAAGTGAAATTAGTTTAATAATATTATAATTAATCACATTTTGTTTATGGGAATCAATTGTATGTTGAATTTTGATATTAAAACTTATTATGCTTAAGAAACCTTTTTCTTTGGAAAACTGCATTTCATCGTGCTTGTAGGTTTGATTTTAAATTAAATTATACCACTTATATGAATTGAATTTTTTAAAATTTATTCTATATTTTTAAACAGAAAAATTATTATTTGGTAATAATCTCAACTTAATTTTTAGTAATAATTAATAGTAAAAATAAATTATAGCGGTTAAGGTTAAAACAGGGTTACCGGTGGTTAAAACAAGAGATAAGGGTATGTGTGCAAATTAAAATTGTATAAATAATATTATATGGACATATTTAGACATTATCCTATAAAAATCTAATATATTTCCATTTTGAATCATTATTCTTGGTAAATAATTTATCATTTTGTATTCTTTTAGGAAATTTCCAAATGGGTCCCCTCCCACACTTATAAATTGAAGCCTCGTATCCTCTCATATCTAGACTTCAAGAGACTTTTTTTCAGAAAATACATGACCAAAAAAAATTCTTAAATATTTATAAATGAACTATAGTCCCTGGTTTTATTATAAAACCATCCTAGGATGGATTTAGTTATAATCCTAAAGAGGTTTTCTGAAGAAGAGGTATTGGTTTTAACCATACGTGTTCATTTTATTTATTTCTACACCCCCTTAAAAATGTATCCAAATATGATAAAGTAATAACAAAATTTTATTTAATATACTAATATTTTATTATTTTAATGTAATAACCTATGTCCATCCCATATTCTATCAAATGGGAAACAAAATTTTTGATCATGTGTACGACAGACTACCGTCTCACGAACTGATGTAATTTTTTTCCATCACCACCTATCACTGATGTATTTAATGATGTATTTAATGTATATATATGATATTTATGACATAATTATAATTATATTGTTATAATATCTCATCTAAATTTTTTCCTTCTTATCTTTTGGGAAACGATAATGTCGCTCATGCATACATGTGGACTACCACCTCCACAAAGCGATGTGATGTTGTTTAATTTTATTTTTACATGGATGGTAATATGGATAGAATAACTGAATATATATAATATATATTATATAATAATTATTCTGAAATGGTGAATTATTATTTACCTTTCTTTATTTTCATCCATCAAAAAATGAAAAGAATGTTCATGCGTACGTATAACCTACCGTCTCTATGAACAATGTCATTCATTTTTCTATATCTAAATTTTATGAATTAATATAAATAAATAAATATTGAATATGTATAATATTTATATCATGGTTAAAATTCTGGAGATTACAAAACCATGATCAAATTACAAGGACCAAAACTAACAAACCAAAACATACATGGAAAATGAAGTGGTTATCACCCAAAATAGTTATTTTAATAAAGAATTGTTAATAAATGGGTGATAAAATGTTATAAGTAAATAATATATGGTATGATAAATATTATTATGGTTCTTTAATATATTTATAACAAAAATATATTTATTATATAGGTGGTTCGAACATGGATGAAGTAAGTCAGACCTAGGGTAAGGGATTTTCGTTCACTTTTATTTCTATGGGACACATGCCATATTCACCGCTTGTTTCTTTTGTATGGTATATATATATACCATGATTATATTTTATGATTATTCTCATGAAAAATATGGGATATAAATATCAACATAATTTTCTTTATTTCATGGGGATTACAACTCAAAATTTACCAAAGTGACAAATGTTTATTTCATAATCTCATTATTATTCAGGATTGTTTATGTTTAAGTCTACGATGGGGGAATTGTTTGATATTTCTTTATTAAAACCAATATATTTTCTTATCATATGGTTATTTCTAGAAAATAAAAGTTTCCTTTAATTTTCCACTCTTGATGTACTGAAGATACCAAAACCATGTTTTAGGGAAAATCGTCTTTTTTCTACTCGATCGGGAGTATTTTTCTTCCATATCCATATTTCCTTTAAAATTTTTAAAGAATATTTTTATTATTATACAATTATTTATTAAATATATTTTTAACCATGTTTTAATTTTAAAAAATGGTTTAAAATGAATCTTCCTATCATTTTTTGAATGTGATACTTTTTATTTTCTTACAAAATTGTGAAAGGAATTCCTTTTAAACTTATATGGAATGAATAGAATTTACCTCCTTCATAACCACTCAGTGATTTAAATATTACTTTAGAATTTTCTATGATTATTTTCAAGGAAATTATTTTTCCTAATATTATATAATTTTTTAGTTTTTAAAAGTGAATTTCAAAGCATAAAGGTTATTTTATTTAAGAATTTTTTAAATAATATTTTATGGTCTTTCTATTCATCAATGAAAAAAAATTATTTTAATTATAATCCACTGGGGATATTTTATAATGATTTAATCCTTATTATTTCTCTAGATGGTTTATGATAAACTTTATTGGGGTAAATATTAACATTCCATATGATAGTTTTTTTAATATGAATGTTTATGTTGATTATGTATTGAATTTTTATTCTCTCATTTCATATAATGAATTCATTAGACTTAGTAAGTGAGAGGAATGGACTTTTATATACCCACAATGCATCGATAGGTATCATGATATAAACTAGTTTTGGTATTTGGCTAAGGATGTACCCATTTATGTAAGATGTTTTGGCATGATTCCATTACGACAAGTTTATGATGTTCGATATTATATATTGCATAATTATTAGATTATCTATTTATGTGCATCTGATTATTTTATTTATTAGGATATACATGGATAAGTTTCAATCTCATGTGATTGTGTATATAGAATTATTTGATCATCATTTATTCCTTCCATATTATTCTTCATGCTCAATTTATTGATTAAATGGAATTTGTTTTCATTTATTTACCTTTCCATATTGATTATGCCTTATGTATTCATGATAGCTTATGTTATACACATACCCTTATCGAGCATATAAGATCACCCCATTTTTATGTTTCCTTTCACCAAGATGATTGAAAGTGTATTATGATTGATATGAAAGGATATTATAAAGGTAATAATGGTGTTCTCAAAGAAAATACCATCTTGAATTTTAAGTTTTCAATTGTAATGTGAGATTCAAGTATGTATCTAGTTTTCTAAGACTACTAAACTATTTGATCCTTTGATATGTGATTCATTATGTATAGTAAAAATTTAATAAGGTAACAAAAAAATCCAGGATACTAGGGTAGGGGTCTTTACATATAGTCCCATGAAGGAGGCTTAAATCATTTATTCCAAAGGATTCCATTTCAAGGAGAAAATTTATCAAAGTATCAAATTATTCACCATTTTTTCAATTAACTTATCATCTCAAATCATTCTAAACCTCATTATCCACTATAATGTAGTTCTATTAACATCGATATTATTTTATAAAATTATATTACTATAATATAACCTGTAATTTTACTAATTCATTAGTATAGTGTGTTCTTATTTAGGCCGATTCAACCACCTACATGAGAATTTCCATAATATCTTCCCCATTTCCATCATAAATGGATATAAAAGAATAAATTATGGTAATTTATAATATTAATAATTAATATATGTTATGATAAATGTTTTCTAAGGGTGAAACCAAAATTAATTATCATTATAAAGTATCTCATACTATTAAAAAAGTTACCTAAAATAAACATATTGTGAATTCTACTCTCATAAACCATACCCATTTTTATATCAAATGAACATGATAAAATATAAATCATTAATATTATATTATTAAACTACCTTGAATAATATTTTAATGATGAAATTATTATTAATTAATGAAGATCTACATTTCCATACAAAAACTAATATTAGATAATCAAAATTAACAACATCTATTGATAAAAATAAACTATAACTAACTAATATATATGTATAATAAATTAACATAATTGAATAGTACAAAAGAAAATATAAATGAATAAGGTTGTGAAATAAGTCATAAATATGGTTATGTTTATCATACCATAGGTTAAAGTGATTTCTTGGAAGCCAAGAGTAAAGGTAATTGTTTATTCTCTAATCTCACCTTAAAATAAATATTATAAATTTATAAATTTACATTGGGGAAAATTGAATATTATTTATATCTAAAACCATATCCATTTTCTTATACTACATTTATTTTTGTGGTTTAAATGTCTTCTTACCATTTCCTATCTCATTGATTCATAATTCACCTAAAATGATTCTTATAAATGGAATTGTCTTTATCTCTTATTTTCAATTGGGAATATTTATACTCCATATAAATATTCAGTATATTGTTTTATTGATGTACTTAAATATAATTCTCTGATTTCTTAAGATATATTTTTAATAGTTTTAAATTATTTAAAAATGTATGAAATGAATCTTTTTATCCATATTTCATTATGTTTCTTTTTCAGTCATTTTATCCCAGTGTTTTCTTTGGTTTTCTCTACGAATATTCATTTTAAAGTTTTTGGGATTCTTCAAAGTAATTTTTATTTACTTTATAATTAATTTTAAAACCATTTATTTGAAAATTATTTTTTATAAAATGTTATCAAAATGAAAATTTTATTTCTTCTTAATTTATAAAAAAAATCAATGTTCTTTTAAAGTGTGTTTCACTTATTTGAATATCCTTTAATAATTTATATTTTTCACTAGGTATATGTTTTAATGGAATCATCCTATTTCTTTATCTAGATGGTTCATTTTTATTCCTTTTGATGATTATTAAGAAACTCATTTCTTTTACATTGGTTAATTATGATATGATGGATTCATGAATTTTATTATGTTCATGTAGCTTGTATATATTTGGTTTTCATTATGTGATGTGTGAATAAATAATTATATAGTCCTAAAATGAATTTTTTAAAGTTTTATATCTCATGAGATGACATGAAAGGGACTGGGAAGTGAACCCAATCCACTTATGTTACTCTATTTTCTATATAATGATGGTCTTGGTAGTGATCCTTGACATAAGAAATGATTTTTTATGGTTATTTTTGTGCCATATTTTTATGTTATATCATATTCATATTTATGTTTCCATGGAATATTTTAATTTCCTTAGGTTTATATATTCCAATGTTGTTTTCTTATAGTATTCCAAAATCTTGATGTCAGGATTCATGTTTTGTGATCTATGTTTTATTGACTATGATTTATATATATTATGATCATATTACTTGATTATTTTCTCATGAAAACATTTTCATCTTATCCTCACTTATAATATTATTTATTTCCACATATACTCGATTGATGTCACTTTTCTTTACTCTTACTATGAATTTGATCTCATACCTTTCATATATTTCTAGTCCTCGTGTTATGAAGAAGAGTATTGTTGTGAGTGGGTTCCCTAGACCCAAATACTATATGTACTTTGATTACCATTACATGTATACATTTATATATATATATATATATACATGTGTTTTTATTTCCATTATAGTAACATTTTTCCGCTCAAACTAATTCTATGGTAATATCCTAAGATTACATATCAAATCAAAAGGTTATAGTAGTTCTCAGCTATAATGAGAACCTCAAGATACTATGAAATTAATCTTAAACACATGTATTATGGTCTGGATACATAATAATGATAGGATATAGGTGATGTTATAATATCAGGTGATGGGGGATCATAAGAAATGAGACTTCTTCTCATGAAGTTCTCACTTGGTGATCTTGAGTCGAGGAGATCATGAAGACTGATCCACCAATATGAACACCACATGTTTCAGGTGTCATTGGTTGTTATTATATATGAGAATGTTTAATAGTCTATTTTCTTGACATAATTTTCATTGTCTACCATTTGATCATATACTATTATGTAGAAGAAAACCACGTCACTTAAGTTGTAGTGAGTAAAATTGTGTTGGGTATGTTGTTGATGGTATGAAATGGGTTAAATGATCAAGAAATGATTTTTTGATTCTAAAAGGAATATATATTATGCCCAAATTACTAGGATGGTGGTACCATTATTAAATCCATGGACATGGCAATTGAAGGTAAGTCCATCTAGTAAAGTCAACAAATAAATAAAGTAATAAAAGATGATGACACATAGTGTGCATCCTGCTTTATGAGATTTTTCAAGACAAAGAGATTGTATTACATGGAATGTTTTTTAGGAGGTTGCTGTAGAAATGACATTACTTATCTCTTTAGGGGCTTTGATGGGTTTCTAGACTCCTCTAATGTTCAATGAGTTACGTTTTCTTCTATTGAGATAAATTCCTAGAAGATCATACACTAAGTGAATCCACAAGTTCCATCAATTCAGGTGAATATGAGTTTAAGACGAAGTGAACCTCATGTATGGGGATGGTAAATTTCCAAGTGTGATTGACTGAAAGTAAAAATAAATTCAATTATTCATGTTTAGAATAATAATGATTTAATTTATTTCACAAGGCATTCACATGTAATTTAATTATTAAAGTGAATATAAAAAAATAAAAAATATTGAACAAACACAACATGTTAAAGGTTAATTAAATTATTAGAATACTTTATGAGCTAAGTAAATGGTTCACATTTTATCACATGGAATGTTAAAATGTCACAAGATAATGATAAAATATTTATGATGCTTATAACTAGTTAACTAAGTCGTAAGTGTGTTTTTTGGTCATTTTTTAAATTTTAAGTTACCATAGGGATCGAAAAACAATTTCTAGAAACTTAAACCCTAGTATAAATAGATTTTTTAAGCCCAAAATTTGGTAACTATCTCATTCCACGAATTTGAGTGCACCCCCTCCCATATCTAAAGTTTTCAAGAGAGAAACCAAAGAAAGAAAAAACTTTGATCAATTCCATTCTTAATTTGATCACCCATTATTCACGTGATTGAAGGGATTTCCTAAAGCACTTTTTTCTTATGCTATATCTAGGTAATATAAGAATAATGATCTAGGAGATTTGGTTCACTTGTGGATTATTTAGAGGATTCCTTGCTTGGTTTCTTCAATCTAGGACATGCCAACGACAAGAAAATCATATTGATATTTTTAAAATAATAGGGAACCATTTAGGGTTTCATTAAATTTTTATTCTTCATACTTAAATTAAATTAAATGTGGCCCATAAGAACTTCAAGTAAGGTGAATTGTGGATTCATTATTTTTAAACATGAATTCAGACCCAAAATTTTAAAATAAAAATTTTACACACTTCTACAAAGCCTCATGTTCGTTCAATTGGTATCATATTAAATGTAAAATTATTTAAGTCAAAAAATTCAAAATTTTGATTTAATTTTATAATATTCAAAAATAGGTTTTCGATATAGTTCCATTATAATTGAAAAAGTGGTGATATGAGTTCATATTTCCAATATATGACTGATCGAAATGTTAGGTTTGAAAGGGTAATGACAGATGGTCTAGAGGGGGATTAATAGACCATATTAAAAATTTTAAAGGAATATATTATTTATCTAAATTAATTATAAAAGTTAATTATTAGAGTTAATTAGCAGCAGAATAAAATAATGAACACATAGATGTTTTTTATAGTAGTTCGGTCCAAAGTGGACATATTCTACTCGTATACCTCTCTACTTGGTTAGATATACATTTTTTAGTAATTTTATTTTTTAAGTAGAATCAAAACCCAATTATAGAATACTTTTCTACAAAGTGGAGGGATAACCACTCTAACACTGAATTTTGTGTGGGGAGTCAAAACCCAATTAAAACAATGAATTTAGAATATGGGAGTCACATCCTAAATGATCTTTAATTTATAATTCATGATTCACAACCCAAATATATAAAGTTATTTTTCATGTAAAATCATAAATAGAAAGTGAAATCATGTGATAGATGGGAAGAAGTCCTAGAAACTCAAGAAACTAGAACAAAATAGATAGAAATAGAATAAAACACAGGTACTAGTTCTTGAGTACTTGATTAGATTATCTTGTTAATATAGTATACATAAATGATTTTTTTGGCTAGCCCTTGAGAGATCGTCCAACAATAGTGATAAATTTTCAACATAGGCATAATGTACAACACTTCATAGTATCAACACCACCACACTCTTTACACTGTATCACTTGAAAAAAATTAAATGCTCATCAAAGATATATCGTATCAGGATTCCTTTACTTGATCACTATTATAAATTAGTAAATATCAATAACATTTTAAAAAATCAACTTCACACAGCCAAATAGTCATTAGAAAATTTAAAATTCAAACAGAATAATACTGGATTATCGAAGAGAGAGAGAGAGAAGAATATTATCATTGGATAATAATTGCTCAACTCATGATCAAAATTTAAAACAATAATGACTGAATCAATCCAAATTTAAATCATCTGTTAAATACTTTAAAATGTATCTAGATTAATAGGTCAATGAAAGATCTCATGAAAATAGAAATTTTGAATTTGAAATACGAAATTCAAAAAACATTTCATTTAATACTAGCAGTAAATATATAGAGATATCAAAATTAATAACACTACATTAAAAATATTAAAATAAGTTTGAATATATTTAGAATAAAATAATATTAATTTTGAAAAAATAAAAATAAAAAAACAATATAAGATAATAAAAAACAATTTTTGACTTTCAAGCTGCAAGTTTCATGTGTGAATATAAAACACACTTTGATCTTTAAAAAATAAGTTTTAAACAATGAAAAATAGTTTGGATAGGTTCTACATAATTAATATAAATTTATAAATTCATTTTAATAATTTAAATAATTTAAATAAACATGTATCAAATCGATTTATGAAACACAACATAAAACGGAGTATAATTTTCTATAGGATTTCACTAAATTACATAACCAAATTCACGTTGGTGAATTTAACATAAGTTTTTTTCTTTATATAAGATAATTGACCACGTAAGCAAACTGATGTAACCAAATTCATGTAGGTGAAGCACATAGGTGATTCACGTCATTGCATAGGCGATTCACTATGTAAGGGAATCAAGTATCTGAATTTATCTTGTAGGCGATTCACATAAGGGAATTTCTAAAAACTAAAAACCGATTAACTTTACAAATTTCTTACCTAAACTATACCTTGTTAAATGTAAAATAATATTTAGGAACTTTTGACTTATATTTATAAAAATTAATTATATTTCAAAATAATTAATAATAACCTTAATTTTATTTCTATAATTCATGTTAACATTAAAAAAAATAGTATCAAAATAGTTCTGAAAAATAGAAAAAATCAGACTGAAAATATATAGTGACTTCAAACATAATTTCAGACATGATAGAGATCGATTCAACATTTTATGTATTATATTGAAATAAAGATAATATTATTGTCTTTCCAAAAAATAATCACTCAATTTGGAGTTCTGAATCTCAATATATTGTTGAAATATAGAGGGTAACTGAAATTGGAAAATTAGCTACGGGGATTTCAAAACGGCTACATGAATCAAAAATCAGCTATGTAAATTTTGAATTGGATAAATGGTGTACAATAATTTTTCTATATGGGAATAGTAAAAAATATGTATAAATGATAATTTAAGGTCCCAAATGACTTATTTAACCAAGTAACTCAAAATAAAACTTATAGAACATGTTATAAAAAAATACATTAAATCTAAAGATATTTTTAAGTAATGAAATATTATAATATACTAAAAGTTAAAAGACATTAATCAATACATAATTCAATGTATTAATACATTTAAAGTAAATAAAAAATAAATATTTTTAATTATAAAAACATAAAGTGGTTCAAGGATCCACTCAAAATTCTACCCCTTTTTTATAATTATAAAACCATGTATAATTTCAAAAAATTCTCCCCCTTTTTGAAATTATCAAAAAGATAAAGTTTCAATAAAAAAATATTTCTTTGAAAAGAATCTAAATGGTCTATATAATGTTATTAAAAATTCATATTTAAAAATATATGTGAAGTACCCTCTATTAATCCTTAAAATTTTCAAAAAAAAATCAAGGATCCATGATAAAGTCATCCACCATTAAAACCTATAATTAAATACAGTGAGCCAAATTTTTAAAAGTTATTTCATAAAAATAATGAGAAATATTTGAAAAAATAATATTTTATACAAACATAAGCTTTAAAAAATAATTTAACATCATCTATTATTTATGATAAGTCTTAAAATAGTTATATAATACAAAAATATAAACAAAAATTAAACAAAATTAATATAAAAAATTGATTCGATATTTTACATATTTCATGTAAATCTAAAAAATTCATTATATAAATACATTAAAACTCACCCTAAACAGATGAAAACATAAAACTATCAAGATTCAAATATTCAAGAACAAATTTTACATTTTTAAACTAATAAAATTATAAAGTCTTAGTAAAGATGAACGCAAGATAATTTTCAATATGGATAAATTCTATAACAATATCACTCTTATTTACATTATCTCCAATAAAATTAAATCTAAGATTGATATGATTTTGTTCTTGAATGTTGTAAAGGATTTTTAGAGACATATTTTTTAAATGTGTTATCACAATAAATAGATGATTTATCAAGATAAATACCAAAATCACATAATTTTTCTTAATCCATAAGCTTTGAGTATAACAACTATCAATAAATATGTACTCAGATTATAAATTAGATAGTGAAATGGATAATTACTTCTTATAAGACCAAGAAAATGACACATACCTAATGTAATTTTTCTATCAATTCTATAAACTCTCAAATCAGAGTCAAGATAGGATATTAAATAAAAATAGTTATATTTAGGATAAAAAACTAGAGTTAACAGTTCCATTAACTTATCTAATTATTATTTTCACAACTATAATATTTATTTCTTTTGGATCATCTTGAAATGTTTCACATAGACAAAAAAATAAACATGATATAAGGTTTAGAAGTTGTTAAATAAAGTAAGATACCTATCACTCCTCTATAAAATTTAATATCAATTTATTTTCCAGATGCATCAACATCTAATTTACAAATAGTACTCATAGGATTTTTCATAGACTTAAAAGAATCAATATAAAAACTTTTAACCAAATCTTTATTATAATTATATTGATTAAGAAAAGTCACTTCTTTTATTTAATAAATTATAAGTCTAATAAATAACTTTAACTCTCTCATTAATCACATTTCAAATTCAAATGACATTAAAGTATAAAAATCATTACAAATCATTTCACTAGAACTACCAAATACTATATTATCAACATAAATTTTCATAATTAGAATATCATTAAAAAATATTTTAATAAAAAGAGTATGATCAACATTACCTTTCTTGAAACCATTATTCAATATAAATAAATAAATACTCTTATACTAAGAATTAGGTTCTTGTTTGAGACCATAAAAAACTTTAGATAATTTAAAAACATGATTAGGAAATTTTTCATTTTAAAAAATAGGGGGTTAATAAACATAAACTTCTTTAGTTATAAAAGCACTTGAGAAAGAACTTTTTACATCCCTTTGAAAAAATTTAAAACCATGAAAAAATAAAAAACTAACAAGATTATAATAGCCTCTAAAATGGAAATAGGTAAAAATCAATCTTTAAAATCTATACCTTATTCTCAAGAGTATCCTTGGGAAACAAGTCTAAATTAATTTGTGATAATATATCCAGATTCATTCGTATTTTTTATAAAGATCCATTTAGTTCTAATTACCAGCTTATACTCAGTAAATTTAACTAAATACCAAATATTATTTATAAAAAAATTGATTAATCTCAAATTTCATATCAAATATCCAATTTGGATCATTGAGAGTGTCATAAAAATTAGGAGAAATATGATAAGAAAAGAGTATTCAAATAAGTTTAAAGTAGAGCTTATGGTTTTCATATTAGAGCCAATATTACCAATCATGTTGTCAACATGATGATGTTTATGAATACTCAACGATCTAGGATAATATTGAGAAACATTTTTCTCCCTCTCAATATATACATTATCTAGATATTTTTCTTTACCAAAATTGAAATCCCTAAAATCAACTTCAACATTTTCTAATATATGTTTTTGAACATCACAAGATTCATCAACATTTATATGTACATATTCTTCAACAATAATAATATTCTTATTATAAACTCTATATTATTTACTGTTAGAAGAGTAACCAATAAACATACCTTTAACACTTTTAGCATCAAATTTATCTATATTATTTTTTTATTCAAGATAAAAACTTTACAACTAAAAACTTTAAAATAACCAACCTTTTTTTCTACCATGAAACAATTCATAAGGGATTTTATTCAAAAACATTCTAATAGAAAATCTATTTAAAACATAGCAAGTAGTATTAATAGATTAATCCCAAAAATATTTTGGTAAACTTTATTCATTAATCATGGTTCATTCCATTTCTTAAATAATTCTATATTTCTTTTCAATAACACTATTTTTTATGGTGTTCTAAGAGTAGAAAATGTATGAGCATAACCATTTTCTTAATAAAAATCAAAATTAAAATTGAAAATTCACCTCAATTATCAGTTATAATAGAAAAAATTAAATAACCTTGTTTATTTTGAACTATATTATAAAAAGAAATAAGTCTAGTTAAGGTTTCATGTTTATGATACATGAAATACACCCATATAAATCTACTAAAATCTTCAAAAATAAAAAAAACATATTTATTGCCACTTAAAATAGTAGTTTTAATAGGGCCAAATAAATCAAGATTAAATGATTCAAGAGGTCTAGAAGTAGAAACATAATTGATAGATTTTAAAGATTCCTTATATTGCTTACATTTCAATCATGAATCACAAACAAAATATTTACTTATATTTAACTTGGGTAAATTTAAAACATGTCCATACTTGGATAAAATGTGTATCATTAGGAAAATAGAATGTCCAAGCTTTCTATGTTATAAAATATCATCTATTTATATAGCATTAAGACACCTAACATATTGATTAGATAGATTAGATAAATTAATGGAATAAATATTATCTTTTTTATTTAAATAAAATAAAACATGATAATTTTTAAAAACTAAACATTTATTAACCTAAAATTTAACATACATACCATTATCATATAATTGTGAAATACTAATTAACTTAAGTTTGAAACCTTCAATGTATAAAACTTTAGAAATTAAAATAACATTTGAAATACCCACTTCACCAAAAACCTTAACTTTTCTATAATAGTTGTCTCCAAAAGTGATAGATCCTCGATCATATTTTATATAAGATAAAAAATTTGATATTTTATTGGTCATGTACTGGGAAAAACCACTATCCATGTACCATGTTTCTTTCTTGATATATCCAAGGAATTTTTTCTAAAAAAATCAATTTCTTGACATTTTTGGTACCCATGCAATTTTGGGCCCAACTGGATTAGAAATAGAATTATTAGGTAGCCAAATAGATTTCAAACATGTATTTTATGGTACTCTAGACAAAAAAAGATTTAGAAATGTGAGTCTTTATAAATCCAAAACACTGTTTGAATCTAATAGAAAAATAATTTATATAATGACCATTAATTCCACATTTAAACCATATAACAACAGAAGTAAAACCATTTTTACTTTTAACAAAATGATTTCTATACATTTGAGGTAATATTCTATAATATCCAATACCATATTTATTTTTAATTAGTTTATTAAAATACATCATCCTACGATATTTTTCATTACCTTGAATAAAAGTAGAAAAACTTTTCTTAAGACTTTCAACTTCCTTTTTCAAATTTTAATTCAAATCATGAGACGATTTTAAATCATTATAAAATGTTGAATGAGAAGAAGAATCTTATTCCTTAATTTTTCATTATTCTATAAAATCAGTTTATTTTCAGAAACAATTTTTTCATGATTTTATTTAAGCTTGTGATATAAATTAGTAGCTTTGAAAACAAATTTTATCATATTTACAATTCATTAAATTAACTTAGTAATAATTATATTTTCAGAATTCGAACGTCAAAAATAAAATCTATAATTATTAACCTCGTTTAGAGTATCCTTGAAGTATATGTTAGTAGATTCTTTCTAATTTCTATATTCTTCACTAGAATTAGATTCTTCATAATAAATCCAAATATTTTTCAATTCCTTTTTATCATTTTTTCATATTTTTATTTATTATTTAGTTTTGGATAGTCAAGATTTATATTCCCTTTCTTTCTAAACTCAAAATAAGTAACATCTAAAGTATTATAATTAGTAATTTCTTTATTATATCCCTTATGTTTTTTGTTTTGAGGTTTTCTTCTTAATTGGTTTATAAATTATTATTTTTTTCATTTTTTTTGTTGACTCTAGTCTCAATCTAAGACATATATTCTTTTTCAGTAACCTATATATCATAATCAGAAGACTTAATTGAAACAACATTCACAAATTTAAATGCTACACATTTTTTTTATTATCTCCTCTTCAGCTATCTTCAATTCCAATTCATAAAGAAGCAGTTATCCAATCAATTCATTGAGATATTACTCTATTAAGTTCTTTATTTATTGAATACAAACCTTCTTTTTATGTCATTTATTCGGTAGTGATCATGGAAATTGTTTGAAAAGTATTGGTTTTTCTAAAACTTATCCAAGGGAATTCATTCCATTTGCAATAATTGTGACTCAGTGGAACATTTGGTGTACTATTTCATCTTCATCCATCTTTAAATCTTGGTACTTAGCTTGAATAATTCCAAGTTTATTTTGAAAGAATATTTCTGAGCCAAGGTGAGAGAATTATAGAATATTCCAAATCTCATGAGCAGCCTTACATGAATACACATGACTAAACATGCTTTGGTTAATTGCACAATATAAAATATTATCATCTTTGTAATCTAAATCATATATAGAATCATCATTTCCCATAAGAGTATATGGGTCAGCTTTTGGTAGTGTATATTGTTTTTTTCATGATTGATTGGTGTTATATACTTAACTATTTGAGGTATTCCTCTATTTTGGATATCCAATATATATAATCATTGTCATTAAAGTGAGGTGTATTTTTATTGATCCAATCATTGTTTGTATTCATTCCTTCCATATTAAAGATCTTTTCCTTGGACTCTGAGGTCTTAGAATATGTTATCAAAATAAAATATAAATAATAGAATCTATAGAAGTTTTGGATAAATTAGAAAAAGACAACCTTTGATACCAATTATTAGGACAATAAGGGTACTGGTAGATGGTCTAGAGGGGGTGAAAAACTAGATTAATTTTTTTAAAGAAATATATTAATTATCTAAATTAATTATGAAAGTTAATTATTAGAGTTAATTTGTAGTGGAATAAATGAATGAACACACAGATTGTTTTTATAGTAGTTTGGTATAAAGTGAACCTAGTATATTATTATACCTCTCTACTGGGTGAGAGATATATTACACACTAATATGATTTTTCAAGGGAAATCAGAACTCGATTATAGAATCCTTTTTTACAAAGTGGAGGGGTAACCAAACCAATACTAACTCTTGTATGGGGAGTCACAACCCAATTACAACATTAAATTTTGACTACGAGATTCACAACTCGAGTGGTCCTGACATTATAATTAGGGTGTCACAACCCAAAGTTGGAAAATTGTTTTTTTGTTAAATGATAAAGGGAAATTGAAAGCATGTGAGAAATGGGAGAAGTGTTACAGACTCTAGAAACCAGAATAAAATAGATAAAAGAAGAATAAAACATAGGTATTGGTTCTTAAGTTCCTGGTCAAATTTTATTTATAAGGTAGTAGAAGTTTAAGATGTTTGTATTCATCCCTTGAGAGATCATCCAGTAGTAGTGAGAAATGTTCATCATAGACATAATGTATATCACTTCTCATTATCAATACCACCACACTCTTTTCATTGTATCACTTGAAAATATGAAAGCGCTCGTTAAAGATGTATCGTATCAAAATTGTTTCACTTGTTCACTACTATAAAGTATAAAATATTGATTTCCTTTTAAAAATAAATAAATTTACACAGCTAAGAAGTTGATAGAAAATTTAAAATTCAAATATAATAATACTTGATTATTAGAGAGAGATAAATATAATAGCATATTATAATTGTATAATAATCTCTCAACACATGAACTAAATTTAAAACAATAAAGACTAGTTCAAAAAAATTTGAAATCAGTTTTTAAATACTTTAAAAAATTACTAAATTAAAAATTCAATGAATGATCCCATGAAAATAGAAATTTTGACTTTGAAATATAAAATTTAAAAAACATTCTGTTTAAAAAAAGAAGTAAATATACAGAGATATTAAAAACATAATAAAATTGTATTAAAATATTAAAATAGATTTGAATAAATTTAATATAAACTAATATTAATTTATAAAAAAAATTAAGAATATAACATAAAATAATAAAAATTATTTTTTACTTTCAAGTTTTAATTTTAATGCGTGAATATTAAACACACTTTGTTCTTCAAAAAATAAGTTTAAAACACTAAAAACAGTTAAAATAGGTTCTATATAATTAATATAAATTTATAAATTAATTTAAATAATTTAAATATATTAAATAAACATGCATCAAATCGATATTTTAAACGCAACATAAAATTTAGTATAATTTCTTATAGAATTTCACTGAACTATGTATCCAAATTCGCATGGGTGAATTTCATGTAAGAATTTTTCTCTATGTAAGCGAATTAACCACATAGGTGAACCTACATAACCAAATTCCCTTAGGAAAATAATGTAAAGATTTGAGTAAGTTATTTAATCACATAAGTGATTCACTTTTTAAGGGAATCATGTATCTGAATTTATCACATAGGTGATTCATGTAAGGGAAATCCAAAAAACTGAATATAGATTTACTTTTCAAATTTCGGACCTAAAAGGACCTTGTTAAATGTAGAATTAGCTTTGGATCATTTTGAATTCTATTTTAAAATTTTCATTATCTTTCCAAAGAATTAATAATAATCTTAATTGGATTTCTATAACTTAATTTATCATCAAAAATGCAGTAGCAAAATAGTTCTAAAAAAATAAAAAATCCAACTAAAAATATGTAGTGACTTCAAACATAATTTTTGACATGGTAGAGATTGATTAATAATTTTATGTCTTCTAATGAAATTTATATAATATTCATATATTTCTAAAAAAATCATTCAATTTGGAGTTATATATCTCAATATGTGGTCGAAATATATAGGGTTACAGAAATTGGAAAATCAACAATGAGGATTTCAAAATTGCTACATGAATCACAAATCAGCTATATAGATTATAATTTGGTTATGTGGTGTATAGAAATTGTTTTTTCTAGGAATAGTATAAAACATTTATAAATAATATTTTAAGGTCCCAAATGACTAATTTAAATCTAAAAATATTTTAAGCAATGAAATATTATGATAAACTCAAAGTTAAACACAATTTAATCAATAAATAATTCAATATATTAAAACATTTAAATGAAATAAGAAAATAAATATTTATAATTACCAAAAAATAAAGTATTTCAAGGATCCTCTCAACAAAAAGATCGATGGTTTTTTTGAAAATTTATGATGGAAATATAGTGTTTTTATGTTGTGTGTGTGTGTGTGTATAATTCATGTGGAGTGTTGTATAATCCTAGGATAAGAATTGATGTTCAAGTATGTGCACATAAATTTAAAAATAAAATATTAAAAAAAAAATTGGTTCATGCCCCTTAAATAGGGTGTGTACATCCCCCCCCCCCCACATACACACAATTTATGGGGATGAAAACATGTGTGTGTGTGTGTGTGTGTGGTTCCCCTTTGGGTGTCCTGCATGTTCTATTTGCACCTGACTCGGCTCTCAACTAGGTTTTCCTATCTTAGGTCAGACTAGGTCAATCTGGACCCAACCCGCCCAACCTTTTAAACCCACCACAAGCCTTAAATAAATTTTTGAGGTCCATATTTAGGTATAATAAAGTTGTAAAAATGTTTAAAATTTTTTAAAAAATAAATTTAAATGTTTAATAAAATTATTTTTAGGTGTCAAAGGATGTATATATAATTAATTAAAAATATTTTAATGTTAGTTAATGAAATAAAATTACCCTCAAGTTTAATTTTAACAATTTTAATTTTAATTATGCAATTTTTTCATGTTAACATATCATGAACTGATATAAGACCATACATGTGTGATTTATTATTTATTTCATTTAGTTATTTCATTTAAGTTTAAAAATGTAATAATTTTTTTTGATGATCTGAGTATCATCTCTCCCTCTTTAAATTTATAATGGCTTGTGTATCCACATTTTAGTGATAAAATGAATTTTCACACCCCAAATTCCCCTCACCCGCGTGTGGGTATTCATTGTAATAAAGTCCAGAGTAATTCATGGTGATGTGGTTCTATTCAAGAGCCAATGTGAACCAAACAGACAAAATGAACAGGAATTGTGGGTGCTTTAATTCAAGATAGTTTTTTACTTATGGAATTTCTATAATTTATTGGTTATTCCATTATTTTCTTAATAGATTATCCAATAGTTAATGACTCCTAATCATGTCATTATTTATTTATTTTATCATTTACATGGTCTATTATTTTATGTATGTGTATTTATTACATAAAATCACATAAGATGATAAAAAATTGTGCATAGATAAAATGAAAATGTGTGGTGACTGTTTTCTATTTAAAGCATGGTTAAGTTGTGAGTGAAATCATATAAAAAACATGTTAAATAGAAAATTATATCATTAACCAGAATAAATTAAAATCACTCAAATTTAAATTAAGTAAAAATTCCTTCCATCACTTGAATTTGAACAAACTCATATGTTTTAGGTTCTCATCAAAACAAGTTGATGGTACCTCTAACTACTGGGGAATTATTATGAAATAAGTGGGTTGAAATAACTAAATTTGGTTGAAAAAAAGTATTCATAGCTATCTTTTTGCAATTTTAGAGGAAAAGTGTTAATAAATTCTAGGTAATCTTTTATAGTAGATGAAACTCCACTCAATAGATCAAGGATCCGCAGTTTAATGTGGTTGTCTAGTATAAATGCTACCTTAGTCTCTCAGAGTAGTGTGGATTCCATTTCTCATGATATGAAGAGAGGTTTAAGGATCCTTTCCACTAGATTACTCAAGCAACTAGGTATTCCAAATTTAATAGTTGAGGGCTATTAGGATTTGATAAAATCAAGGGAGACATTTAAAATTAAAAATTTTAAAATATATAATAGTAATCAAGATAAAGTACTAATTTCATAATTTTAATTATTGTAAATCAAATGGAAACCACCACCAATTCAATTTCACTATGATCAATATTGAATAAAGAAAATATCATGACCAGCTATAACTTTCAAGAGTGGTATAGGTTCTTGTGCATAGTACTATGATAATAAAGGAAGCTTTATGTTTTTGAATCCCCACTACCTATTGAGACCCTTCTGGAAGAAATCACGGTAGATAAAGATAAATACAATAATCATATGGATGATGCACTGGATGTCTAGTGTGTCATTTTATCATCTATGATTAGTGAGTTGCAAAAAATCATGAGGTTGAATATGCCTAAAAGATTTTATCTCATCTCCAAGAATTATATCAGAAGAGAGATCGAAATGAAAGATATGAGATATCAAGTGAAATGTATAGATGCAGGCAGGAAGAAGGGAATCAGGAAGGATCTCGTGTACTTAATATGACTAGTTTCATTGAGTGAATAGAATCCATTAGGTTCAAATTGAACCAAGAACTAGTAACTAATATCATTATTTCCCATTTACCACCTATATTCTTTATTTTCATCATTAATTATAATATTAATAAAATTAATAAGTCACTACTAAATTGTTTGTCTTTAATTAAAAAAGAAAATAAAGATATGAATAATTCCAACTCTTTTATCCTTATGTTGATCAATATAAGGAAAGACAAGGATAAGGTGTTAAACACTAAGTCAAAGTCAAAGGAACTGATGTACCTCCCCTCCAATAAGATAAAGATATAAAGGGATAGCAATGAACAGGAGCTATTCTGATCTGCATGTGGTAAGAAAGGCCACTGGAAGATGAATTACACAAATGGGAATAGGAAGAAAGGTGATTCTTTTTCAATAGGTATATTTTTTATTGAATGAAATTTTTCTATATCTACATGTTGGGTATTGGATACAGTATGTGGCTCACACATTTTTATTCAAATACATAAACCAAGTAGATTCTATAATATTAAAAACATTGAGGTGGATCTCCAAGCAACAAATAGTTTAATAATTGAAGAATTGGTAGTGGAATATTATCATCTCACTTTTCTAAGTATTTTGGTTTTTCTATTAAATAATTTTTATTATGTACCTTAGATTACTATAAATATAATCTCAGTATAAATTTTATATATTGTGTGATTTTATATCAATTTTTTAAATAATTTTTTTTTCAATTTTATAAGGAAGAAATGTGTTATGGTGTGGTTTATCTCAAAAATTAATTGTATATACTTAAAAATGAAAAACATTTTTTGGAAATTAATGACAATTTTGATTAAAATAACTCATATTCTACAATACAATGGAACTTTGGGTAAGGATATGTATGTGAAAAGTGTTTAAGAAAATACATCAAGTGGGGTATTTAGAATCTATTTAGTTGAAACCCTTGGATGTACGCCATTCTTTTTTACAAGGTGAAATTTTGAAATCACCTTTCAAAGTGAAGGGATAAAGGTCCACATAATTGATATAGTTGATTTATATAATGTATGTGGCCTATTTCTAATATATTCAAGGGATGATGTTTTAGGATCGTAGGTGTTCAACCATTTACTACTAAAAATCCTTTCGAATAACACACAATAATGTGAGCAAGAGACTCTACCACAATCGATGACTCAAAATTATCATGGGTTCTTGATTTTACTACCATTTTGTTAAATTTAAAAAGTTTACTTAATAAAAATACTTGTATATATATATATATATGCTTAAGTAAACATGGATATCCCACATGTATAATAGAGTACATTAATGGGTGTTACCACAAAATTGGTTTCCACATACGTATTTATCAAAGCAATCATTAATCATAGAAGTTTTCAGTTGAAGGATTTACAACTGGTCTAGGAGGTGTGGTACTCAAATTACATCTTTATATAAGACCATATATACTGAATATATATATATGTATGAAAAATATAAAAAAATTCTATTCCATCCTTGAACCTTGAAGTATAGAAGACTTGAAACTGAACCTCAAGGAGGTTCCTTTAAAACCATGTGGTTATTCATATATATATAAGAATATACATAATTTGGTAAAAAGTTTTATACAAAATATAGTTCTTCGCATTTTAAAGTTCTTAAATTAACTTTGAATCTCAAGCTTAGAAACCTTACATCTGGACATAAGAAGTTTATGCAAATCTGAGGGGCTATGTATATTTATATTTATATATTTATATACATATATATGTGTGTGTGTGTTTGTAACCGATTATGTATATAAGGTATGAAAATAAGTTTACATGAGGTATTCATGATTCGGGTCTACTAATACCATATAACACAAAATCCTCAATCTCTAAATCAGGTAAAGAAGGGTTCAAACTCAAACTGAAAGATGCATGTATATTTATATAAAAATTGTACATAAATATACAACTTAAACTCAACAAGAAAGACAAATATAAATCCCCTACCTTAGCTTGAGGAGGAAGAGGGGCTCGGGAGAACTCGTTGAAGCTCGTTGGAAGTTTGACTGTAGAAGATCTGAGGGGTTCCTTGGGGTGCCTCAGGTGTATTTTATAAACTAAACCTATAAAAAATATTTTAATGAAAGTTTCATGGGATTTGAGGCTCAAATGGATTTTAAAAAGACTAAGGGTAGGTCTTTGTGGAAACCTCATGAAAAGTGGGGGACCAACGACTATCATGTGTGGAGAAAACGGTGTAACAATAGGGTGTAGGGTATTGGTGCAGTGCACACTACGGGGAAGAAGAAGACCGCGCTATGGGAAGAAACTGGAATAAAAACAGATGGTCAGGATCAAGTCTGACCTTGATCCAATGTCTAGGGTGAATCTTCAGTTTTAAAAAGAATTGGGTGGCTCAGATTAAATTCGAGTTTGATTGGACGGTCCTGGGTTGACGCGGAATTTTAAAACTCTTGGACGATCGAGATTAAATCTAAAGTTGATCAAACGGTCCACAAAAATGTGGTGGTGCTCCGCGGTTTCTGAGGGTCAAACACGGGATTGGGATCAATGATCCAGATCACATATAGCGTGATCCAATGGCCCAGATCCCATTTTGCCTGAAAAAACTCGTCCCACATCGAATTGGAGAGACATATGTGACCCCTTTATAATCCCGAGTCTCCGAACGAAGGCTCAGAAAAAACATAGCGCACACCCAGGTATCCTTACACATGGGCTCCCACCACCATAGGCTTTAGCCTACCCCTGCCTCACTATGGCCTCACAAACACGGTGGCACGCTCCAAATTCTCGTGCGCTCCTGCAAGCCCTTCGGGGAACCTATGCCCACGCTCAGGCCGACCTTGGCTTGGGCTTAGGGCTAGGCTCAGCCACCTAGCGTGAGCTGCCTCCCTTGGCCTAGCTATAAAGGTATGGCCCTAGCAGACCCATTTTTTATAAAAACTAACTTACAAAATTATAAAGTCTTAAAGAAAATAATATATTTATTATAAATATATAAAAATTATCCTTTTAAACATGAATTTTATTTGAACATTAGAAGGCTAAAGAATAAAATTTATACTTTGTCTTACCTCAAATTATTTACAAACACTAAACCATTAACATACAAAGTTATAAATTGAGATTTAGTACACCTATATGAAAATTCTTATACTAGTATTATAGAAGTCAAAACTTAGTTTACTCAAAAACATAGTTTAATTAGAAGAATTTAAACATAGTTTAAAACACTATTTTAGAAATAAAAATATTAACAATATAAATGAAATATTTTCAAAGTGTTTTGTATTATTTATTACATTTCAAACTCACTTAAGTGTAATTCAAACTATTTCATCATTCACCATGTCCTTTTAAATTTCATGATTAGTGTGTTTTTATAATTTTTCAATCCATAACTTAATTATTTGGAGAACTAAATTATACTCACATGTTTTCAATTAATTCTCCAACAAGTACAACGACTATATTTATAAACATTAGAGTTCCACGGTCACCCAAGGGAACAGTCAAATTAGTGTCTTATAAAACCAAGCCTTAGGGTGTCCTAAAACTCAATACAAAGAAGAAGATGGTTCATGTCATACCATTGGTTCTTAGTGTGGCTGCAGTGGCATTGGCCATTCCTATGTTCATTATGATGGATTATAAGGACCCATATTATCTTCTTGGGGTTCTCGTTGTTTTGAGTGGTCTCCCTGTAATTTTTATAGGGTTTTTAATAGGTATTTTTGTGTAAAATTGTTGCTTGTGATCTTGATACCTTGTAAACACTTTGGTGTCTTGTTTTAAATAAAAAGCCTTGGGTTTATATTATAGTTTTTGTTCGGTTAAAAGAAATATTTAAACAAAAATAAAAGCATAAAATTATCATTATATGAGACACAAGTTTTGGGGTGTTATAAAGGGGGTCTTTAACAATGCTTTTTTTAGCACAACTAAAGGGGGACCTTTATCAGCGCTTTAAAAAAAGGTCTAACAAATGGGGGTTTTATAAATGCTTTTTTAGAAGCGATAATAAAGAACCCCCTTTATCAGAACTTTTTTACAAACACTAATAAAATTATACTTCAAAAAAATCATTAAAAATAATATATTAATATATTAATATAATACATATTTTTTAAAATATATTTTAGAAAAGGTAAATAGTCATTTACACTTAATATATAAGATATTTAGTGAAAATGGCTTACAAAATAATCCAAAAATAATAATTAATAATTTTATTATTATTACAGAGTAATAGTCATTTAATAATAATTTAAGGATTAAAAAAATAAAAAAAAATTAATAAAAGATCTAAAATAAGTTGAAAACGTAACTCAAACTTCAAACAGCCATAACTTTTGATTCGGGTGTTCGTTTGTCTTCTACCATATATCAAATAGATGCTTGTGACACGATTTATGTCGTGTAGGTCTGGGACTATATTTTTTAGCATTATCCCCCTTTTTTCACCAGAAAGGCCTAGAAGGCCTCTGAAATATAGTTTTTAGTCATCGTCCCTGATTTCTTAAAATTCAAATGCTTATAACTTTCGATCTAGGTGTTCGTTCATCCTGTACCACATATCATATCGAATATCGTTTCATGATCTTCAATTTGACTGGTTTCGGTGCTAAAGAAGACTCCTAAATTAGATTTTATGGTCATTTTAGTGTTTTTAGGGTTTTTAGAATTTCTTAATGTTTTAGGGTTTTTTTATTTATTATTTATTTATTATTAATTTATTCATTATTTATTAATTATTTATTAAATATTAATTAATTATTTAATTATTGTTTATTATTTATCATTTATTTATTTATTTATCTATCTATTATCTATTATTTATTATTTATTATTCATTATTAATTACTAATTATTTATTATTTATTATTTATTTAAATAAATATAAATATATATATATATCACACACACACATATATTGTATAAATATATTTAGAAATAATTATATAAATATATATAAATATATATATGTTTGTAAGTATATATATAAATAAAAATATATATCATTAAAGAGACAAAAAACAACATGGTGTAATGGTAAAGGCATTCCATCTTTAAAGGAGAGGTGCAGGTTTCGAATCCAGGTGGGCGCGCATGAGGATGGAAATTCACAAAGTGCTGATAAAGTGGGGGTTGAGCACTGTTGAAGGGGTTGTGGAAGCACTAATAAATGGGTCAGACACTCATGGATGTCTGAAATTTTATTACCCCCTTTAACAGTGCTGATAAAAGTTTTAGGCTTTTAACCATGCTCAAATTATTAGCACTTTTTTAGCACTGATAAAGGTCTATTCTAGCATAGTTAAAGGTCATTTTTTAGTAGTGCAAGATGTGTATCTATGATAAGGTTAGTTTAAATTCCATCATTTTCCTTGTTTTACACATTTACGACATATTAATAATGGGAAATGAATTAATTACCTTATATTTAATGAAGGATTGGATAAATTAATACTTATCTATGAATGACTTAGGTGAAGTTGCTTATATATTAGGGATCAAGATCTATTGAGATGGATCTTAGAGGCTGTTTGGGATAACTCAAGGTACATATATTGATAAGGTACTCAAAAGTTATAGTATGGAAAAATAAAAGAGAGGATTATTACCAATGTCACATGGCATTAATCACTCCAAGAATATGTGTCCATGGATAGAGGATATTGAAAGAATAAGTATAATACTTTATACTTCGTCAGTGGGATATATCATGTGTGTCATGATATATACTCTGTTTGAGGTTACCTTTTATTTAATCATAGTGGGAAGATATCATGCCAATCTAGGAGGGCTATATTGAAAATTTGTAAAAATGATCCTAAATTACTAGAGACATACAAAGGATATTTTCATGGTGTATGGAGGAGATGAGTAGTTAGTCCTAAAGGGATACACTGATGCTAGATTCCAAACATATCAAAGTGAGGAGTTACCTTCTCATCTCTTGAGTGATGTTACTTATAGATGTGAATTCATATTTAGTAGAATATCCACAAAGGGTGACGTGGTAGGCCCCCTAACTAAATCCATATCTCAGTAGAAGCATGATTTTCATGTGAGAGATAGTAGTTTGAAATTTTCTAGCAGTTGGTTCTAGTGCTAGTGATAGTGTTTTGAGTGGGTTCCCTAAACCCAAATCCTTTATGTACTTTGAATAATATTACATGTATAAAATTTTATATATATACATGTGTTTCTATTACCATTATAATAATGTTTCTTTTACATATATTATTTATATGGAAATGTCCTTAGATTAAATATTGTATCAAAAGGTTATTGCAGTTCTTAGTTATAATAAGAACCTAAAGATACTATGATAGTAATATTAAACACATGTCTTATGGTCTAGATACATCATATTGATAAGACATAGATGATATATAACCATCAAGTTTTAGGGTCTCATAAGCAGCAAAAATTCTTCTCATGAAGTTTGTACTTTTTTATCTTGAGTGGAGGAGATCATGAGGACTGACCCACTAATGGGAACACCTCATGTTTTGGGTGTCATTGTTTGTTACTATATATGAGCATGTATATTGATATCTTGAATTTACATCATTATCAATTCATACCATTTGATTTCATACTTTAATGAAATATAAAAACCTTGGAATTAAAGTTATGGTGAGGTAGATTGTGTTGGGTATGTCATTGGTGGTATGACATTGGTTGAATGATCAATACATGATTTATCAATTATGAAAGTAAGAGATATCTCAGGTCTAGTCGATCAGGATGGTATTAACTTTATTAAATCCATGGATATAGTGATTTTAGGTATGTTCTTTAAGTAAGTCCAATGAATAAATAAATCAATAAAAAATTATGACATGGAGAGTGAATCATACTTTATGAGAAATCAGAATATAGAGAAATTATATTACAAAATGTGTGTTCATAGGAGGTTTTCATACCTAGTATATTACATATCTCCATAGGGGACTTTATGGGTTGATATAATATACCATTATTTTGTGAGTTATGCTTGTTTCTATAAATATATGTTCCTAGAGGGTCACACACTAAGTGTATCCACAAGTTTCACTTATTTGGGTGAATAGGAGTTTAGGATGAAGTGGGACCCATGTGTGGGATGGGAAACATCTAAGGGTGATCGATCATAAGTAAAAATAAAATCAATTATTTTATTTTAAAATAATAATTATTGAAATTATTTCTCAAGTTATTATTGATTTATTTAATTTTAAAGGTGAATATGAAAAAATTTAATTTTTCAAATGCACATAAAATGTTCAAGGTTTGTTAAATTATTAGGGGAGTTTATGAGTAGAGTAAATAGTTTTTATTTTATCACATGACATATTACTGATATCATAAGATAGTGATAAAATATTTATGACACTTATGACCATTTAACTAAGTCATAATTGTGTTTTTTGGGTGTTTTTTTAAGGTTATGTTTTCAAAAGGACCAAAACACAATTTATGGAAACTTATACCCTAATATAAATAGATGTGTCTAGAGGATTCCTTTTTTGGTGAATTTGATCTATGATATATCAACGGTGAGAAAATCATATTGGTATTTTCAAACAAACAATGTACCATTTATAATTTTGTTCAAATTTTTTTATTCGTGCTTAAATTGAATTGAACGTGATCCATGAGAAACCTAGGAAATGGGTATTTTAGATTCAATGTTATTAAAAATGAGTTTGAACCCAAAATTTTAAAAATACCTATTTTCTATGACTTCTCAATGCCACAGGTTCCTTAAAGTATAACATATGATTTTTCTAGAGGGGGGGTCAAGTATAGTGCTATTATGGAGGAATGTTCATTAGGTTGTAGAATAAATTGTGTGTGTATCTAAACTCCAAGGACACTAAACCTATAGGATATGGGGGTTTGTTTTTTTGATTTGTAATGGGTAATCATGTGTGTTGATGTAATATGTATATATGTTATGGTTGGGTTATTTTAGTTGATATTAGAGTGGGTTTTACTTAATTTTGGGTATTAAGAATTAGGGAATTAAACCTAAATCAATATTGGTTTCAACGAAAGTGATATAGGTTGAATCAAGAGTGTTATAAGTTAAAATAGGGATACCATATCTTGAAATGAAGGGTTCATGATTTATGATATATTATATTTATTTTCATTATCGTATGATTTCTTACTATGGATATTATTGTTTAATATAAACCAAATTTTTTTGTTTTTAGTCAATGGCCAAAACCTAGAGGGACTGAGTGAACAATGAATGTGATAAACAATGAAATTACTATTCTAATAATAAACTAAAGAGGATGGGATTTAGAATATAATTTTTTGTATATTATCACCCAACTCTATCAAGTTATTAACAATAACACACCTTGTTTCAAACTCTTAAATGTTCCAAGAAAGAAACAACTCTCCATTGATTCAGACATTTAGCATCATCCTCCATCCTTTAGTGGGTCCTCTAATATAATAATTTTAGATCAATTAATAAACACAATAGAAACTATATTTCCTATTATATAGTTCTCAAATCTCAAAAATATTGTTCTGGTTTTTTATCATATAAAAGTTGAAACTGATCAATTTTAGACTCTCAAGAACACGAGGAAAAATAAAGAAATAAACTCCAGGTAATGAAAGGAGTTTAAAAATATATTTATTAATAAATATTTTCCTCATAATATTCACACTAAAATGGTGAGATACTTCCTTTAGCTAAATAAAACTAAGGATGAATCCACTAGTACCTATTGAGTAAAATTCACAAGAATTTCAAGGTACACCTCTAGTTTTTTTATTGAACCCAAAATAAAAATCAATCACTTTTTTAGTGTCTTGAAAATTATTATAAAATAATTATATAAATGGACTTTGGTAGATTTTTGGAAAAAAATTTATGTTCCCTTAAGGTAGAAATAGAAAATAAAGACTCATTATTATCATGATTTGGAGGATATGAAGAATAAAATGGAGTTTTATAGAAACCCAAATAATAAAACCCATGGAGGAAAGTAGATTCAGCTTCTTACATGATAAAAATTTGGGAAGAAACGTGTTGGGAATTTATTCAATGGAACAAGGAAATTCTTCAAGTGTGGAAGAGAAATCCATCAAGCATATGAAACCAAAAATATATGAAGGGGAAAAATAAAGAAATATAATAAAAGAAAGCTCAACCTAGTATACTAACCACACATAAATGTTTTAATTATAAATAGAATGTACATTGTGAAAACTAGTGCACCAATAAAAGGTTAAATGATGATAATCATCATAAAAAATCTCTAAGTTTAGGAGAGAGACAGAAATCATGTATAACCATAATTATTGACATGGCTCATGAAAATGAATTGGTGAAAGGTTCACTATTAATCCACTCAAGAACTATGAATGTCTTACTTGATCCTGGTTCCACCCACTACTTCATATTTGTGAATTTTTTCAAGTGAATTAATTAACCACCCCAATAATTAGATACTAAATGATCAGTGAAAATTCCTAATGGTATGATGATTGCATCTCATGTCTATAACTCTTCTTTAATTGAGGTTTGTGTGAATGTGATTTCTTTAAATATTTTTATTCTCCCTTTGGTTGAATTTAATATGATTTTGGGAATGGATTTTCTCTCTTTACATTTATTCCATATCAATTGTTCAAATAAGGAAATCACATTTCATATCCCAAATCAACGCATGATCTTTTATCAGTGAAAGTATAGCTATGAAATCATTATGGATGTTACTTAACTTATATAGATATTAATACCCAATCATGAGGGGTATTTAGATAAAATAATTAGGTGGGGTGGGGGAAGATCTCAATATTTAGGATGTATTTATTTTGAATGAATATATTGATGTATTCTATGAGTATTTTATAATAATTCTCCCAAAATGTGGGTTGATTTTTCATTGAACTCATACCATGTGTTATAAACTCACTATGGAAGTTACATAACTTATATGGGTCTTAATTCCTAATCATGAGGGGTATTTAGTTCATAAAATTAGGGATAATATCAACACTGAGGATATGTTAATTGTGAATGAATATGTTGATGTGTTTTCTAAGGAGTTTCTAGGACTTCTCCCAAAACCTGAGATTGAGTTTTCTATTGAACTCACACCAGGAACTATACTTATATCAAAGATTCTATATAGAATAGAACCTATTGAATTAGAGAAATAAAAAAGAAACCATAATAGAATATGAAAATAGTTTTATAAGCTTAAGTAATTCACCATAGGGTGCATCAGTCCTCTTTGTTAAGAATAAGGATATATCAATGCATATTTGTATTGATTATCATGAACTTAGCATGATCATGATCAAGAAAAAATATCATATACCCTATATTGATGACTTGTTCGATCAACTATAATGGGTTCAATACTTCTCAAATATTTAACTTTAATAAAAATATCATCAATCAATGGTAAAAATTGAGGATATATTGGGGTTTATGAAACACCAATCCCTAGAAGTTAAACCACCAGAACTTCAAGTGTGGAAAAAAGAACCAGAAACTCACTAGACTGGAAGAACACCAAAAATTTATTGTATCAGAATTATTAATTCAAGTCACACCCTAAATCACTACACCAATTCAATACACATCACACACTCAAGGTAAAAACTCACAAAAATTAAAGAAGAAAAAATAAATTAAATGAAAATAATGATTTAAATGGTTTAGATGTTAATCCTACATTCATATGAGAACACTATTATACTTTTCATTTATTAGAAGTTACAAGATTACAATCACTATTGAAAAATCATCCAATTAGATCACTAATCTCAAGAGATGCAAGGCATGTGTACAAGTGTTCCCACCCCACCTATATAGTTAGGCCAAACTAAAAAATTGGTTCCACTAACCTACTACATTTTTTTTGGGACCCATAATTTTTCTTAGCCACCTATGATATCCCATAGGCACCTCTAACTTGACCACCAACTTCTAATGAACTAAGAAAGTTACTCTTACATTTCACTTTGATGACCCTTATGTACCATCCTTTTCCATGAAAATGAACCACAATGAACCTTCACATATCATCATGAGTAAAATTTATATATCTTTATTACTTCTATTCATACATCATCTGGAAAACTCACCATTTATACACTCAGTTCTTAAATATAAATTTCATATCTCCTACTTATGTTGGACTTCTATTTTTTCTAGTATGAACATCAGGAAAAAATATATCTTGTATATATTTTTTCATGATTGAAACATTGTATTATTTTCCAAAAGAATTGCACTCTAACTACCATAGTAAAGAAATAAAATTTATTGACTCCTTATGAGATCCTCTAATAAAAATTTTAACCACATAAATTATTTACCTACATCCATGATGACCATGTATTCAGCTTCTGTTGTGCATAGTGGTACCACTGTCTATAACCTAGACATCCATTTTATGATTTTTCCTCTAAGATTAAACACATATTATGTGTAACTATTTTATTCATCCATATATCTTCTAAATTTCACATCTATATAATCCTTCAATGGATCACCCATTAACAAACACAATGTTATATCTTCTAATCCTTTAAGATATAGGAGAATCAACTTCACAACTCCCTAGTGTCCATTTCTTGGATTCACCATAAATTGGATGATAGTACCCAATGAAAATGAAATTTCTTTCCTTGTTCATACCATGGAATACATAAAGACAACTGTTTTTGGTCCAAATGGAACCTTCTCCATAGACTTATCCTCATATTCTATTTTTAGTTCTTTTCATTTGGATAATTTTGGGTTAAACTATCTTATAGATGATCATTTCAAATATCTCGATGACCTTTAAAATGTAATCCTTTTTTTTGAAAAAACAAACTTATGTTTTTCCTCTCTCTCCCTCTCTCGCAACTTGTATTCCCAAGATTTTCTTAGAATCACTAAGATCCTTCATCTGGAATCTTCTATACAAATAACCCTTCACATCCTAAATCTACTTAATGTATGGGCCCACCAAGTATATTTCATCTATATACAAGAGAAGGATAATAAATATATCATCATAGAACACCTTCTAATAGAAACAATTATCTAAGTTACCCCATATTAACCCCTTTTCATCTATAAAGGCATCAAAATTCTGGTTTTTTCCTCATCCCATACTTTAATCCATAAATACTTCTCTTAATATTACACACTAAGTAGCATTCTTCCTTTCCATGAAACTATCTAGTTACTTCATGCACATTTCCTCCTCTAAATCTCCATGAAGGAATATTGTTTTTATATCCATAAATTGTAGATTTAGTCTTTTAGAAGCCACCAAAATCAGTATCATTTGTATGGTATTATGTGTAACCACCATTGAGAAAATTTTAGAGAAATACACTACATATTTCTACTAAAAACCTTTCACAACCAGTCTATCATTGTAATTATTCTCACTATCATATTTTTATTTTAAATGGAAGAACCATTTATTCTACAATGATTTCTTCCCCTGTTGTAGTTCTATTAGATCCCAGGTTATCTTTGTATACAATGAATTGATATCATATTTTATTGCTAAATCTTACTTTCTATAATCATTGAGACTAATCTCTTCTTATAGTATTTCTATATATACTCTATCCATTAAAAGTAAGTAATGAAAGTCAGTTAAAACCTTTGACCCAGTCATCTGACTCTAGTATATCTTTACAATTCAACCTAGGGAACTACTCTTTCTGAACTAAAACTTATAGAACTTCACCTTCCTAAACTTATACCCAAGCCTCCATAGTTATTCAGTTGTCCTATGTATCTTACACTAGTCTAATTGAAACATCTATGCATTTCATTCCCCCTGAAATTTTTGTAACTTCTATCCTTCTAGAAATTCTATTTTGTTCAAAGTGGATTTGGTAAATTTATTATTTGTCTTCAAATTCAATTTTTACCAAGTTCCAATCTTCCCATGGGATGTTCTTATTGAAGATAACATTATGTATTCTAATTATCTTCTGATCATCATCATCTCAATGTTGGAAACCAAATATTTCATCATCATATCCCACAAAGAAACATGCAAGGGACTTATCTTTGAGTTTGTATTGATCCTTAGCATCTACATGGACATAGTCTAGGCTTCTGAAAATTTTGATTTGGGTAAATTCTACTATTTTACAAATATATAGATTCTACAGAATCTCCTGACCCATTAGTGTGGAAGGAATCTATAACATCCTGTAACCATATTTCAGTTACTTTGAACCCCTTATTTTGATCATCCTTTATTTGGGCCTTGGTTCAGATTTTTTTTGGAGACATTTGGAATTTTTTTGGAAGATTTTAGGACTATTCACGGTTGACACGTAGTTAGGTAAAACTATGTGGGTTGGCCCAAAAAACCATGTGCCTTGTTCTAAAGTTCTAGATGGGGGATTACATAGTTTGATCAAACTATACAGCCTCCCCCTAAAACTATGTGGCCTAGGAAAATAGGGAGAGAACATTTGGGGAATGGTCTTCAAAATATGAGACCAAATCATTCACCCTTTGTCCTATAGCTTAGAATTAGTGCATGGTTGATGTATGATTTATCTAACTATATAGCCTAACTAGGTGAAACTCTCTATAATCCTAGTAAGGGCATATGTTTATGAACACAATCAGATCTAGCAGTGTGGTTGAACCTAAAAACCATGTGAAGAGATTTTTAATCCCCTAAAAATTGTAATTAAGGACCTTAATTCCATGTTAAAAATTATTAACACCTCTTAATTAAACCTAATTCGGCCCTTTCGATTTTGGAGGCTCTCAATAGAGGATTTTAGCTCCTCCAGCCCTTTTCTTCTTGAATATAAGTACTGAAGGATATGATTGATCCCTCTTCAGTAAGTAAAAATTCTTATATATAGAAGTTGACTTTTTCCCTTATCTCCTTCTTTGAGAGTGGTGGATCCTCATGTTGTTGATAGATCTAGATATTTATTTTATGGGTTATAATTCTAAGGATTCCTATTTGATCTTCCTTTCCTTTGACTCTTCATTGTCAGATCAGGTGATTCCTTGATCGTGTGACTAAAGGTAGGTGGTTCCGTAAGGATTTCCCTACACATGAAATCTTTGTTTATTTCTTGATTTGAAATGTATTTTCAATTTATTTCTAAATTTTTACATGATATTATTTATATGGTTATTTTAAAAATTCATGGAATTATGAAATAAAACCTTTTTTAAAAGGCTTTGATAAATTGGATGGATTTGAGAAAATAGTTCTTGAAATGAGAATTGATTTGATGAAATGATTTGATGTTGATTCTTGAGAAGAAATTTCTTTAAATGAAATATGATTTTGAACATATAAAATTTATGAAAACTCATTCTTTTGTTTTGAAATTTAAATGCAATGTTTAAATATGAAATTTTTCATTTGAACTGTGAATAATGGATTGAATTCAAAAGTATTATTTTCCCATTATTGATTGATTTATTGAAATCACATGTGATCCTAGGTAGTTAGTGGGTGATTAGAACAAGAAATTTAAGACTCTGATCCCCTAGAAATGGATTGATGAAGTAAAATATAACTAAACCAAGTTTGGAATGATTTTCCATGATGGTGTGTTGATTGATTCTAACCTGATGTCTTGATACTTATAGGCATTTACACACCTTGAGCTGTGATTTATTGAATAAGTAAGGTGAGTATCATAGTGCTATAAGCTAACTAACCTCAATCTAAATGACCATGGTGATTTATTTCAATTTGATTATTACATTCCACTGATTATTGAACTATTTTTATTTATTACCTTCCATTTATTTAAAATTATAATTGAATCATTTTTTTATATACTTTCTATCTACTTGAATTGAAATATTGTTTGACTAAAAATATAAAAATTATTTCTTGTGACTTGAATTTATATAAATTTAATCATAAATAGTTTATTTGTTATATAATTTCTTATGAATAATTTGGTGAAATCCTATTAATATGTTTTTCTCACACTCTACCTTTTTCTTTTTGTGTTTATAGATTATGTTATTCTAGGTCCATGAAAATGGATATCACCACTTGGAGGTGGAAGATATGCTTGATTCATGGGACCTTGGGTCATGGTGGTGACTGGTGGAGCTATGATCCACTAATTTCATGGATATCCTGGGTTTCTATTGGCTTAATGTATAATGTTTCATTAATTTGGATGATTTATAATTTGGATCCTTATCTATTTAATTTTGGTATGTTTCTCTTTGATAAGTGTTTATCATACTGATTGTTTACTATTTTATCTTCTATTTTTATTTTTGGTTGATTGTTCTTAGGGTGAAATAAATTCCATTCGACTCTTTATTAATTCCTAGGTGCTAGTTTTCAACCCATGAGGATCCAGAATGCCCTTCGGTCCATGTAAATGTTAGATTGGGTACTGGTTTACCAAGGTATTTAGGTTTGTTTGTGACAAAATGGTATAAAAGGAGAGCTTTTTTATATTTATTTTATGTTCATATATAGTCTAGGATGCCCTAGTAGATAGGGGGTAGAATTTTCTAGACTTAAGAGTAGGTTATGAGCAATAACTTGGTTAGATATCATTATAGAGAGCCTTAGGTCGCATGGGTATTTATGAAAATTGTCACCAAGGAATAAATTGATCTATTTCTAGTATTTTCCCAAATTTGATCTATGTATTCTGAAATCCCATAAAATTTAATTCTATCTAATGGAATTGATAATTCTGTATCTCTTGGTTGAGATGATTATCTGAGTATCTTTGCTGATGTTTTCATGTTTCTATTTGATGTTGTGTAGTACCATGCCCCCAAGAAGACATTTGAACAGAACTTAGGAGTTAGCTTCCAATGAACCATGGAAGGAAAACCCTCTAATTGATCAGAACCTTACTAAGGTAGTGGTTCATACAATCTAAGATATTGGATAGGTAGCTACATTTGTTTTCTATTCAGGCTCCTATGGTGTAACCTCAAAGGTATGAAACTATAGATCATGCTTAGGATTTTCTTGAGCAGAAACCACTAGCTTTAAAAGGATTGAATGATCATTATAAAGTAGAGTATCTACCTAAAATTATAGCAATAATTTTTTATTTCTTTTAAATTTCATATTTAATAAAGTTGAAATGAACTACCTTCAAGATTGAAGGGCCTAACAGGAGGTGGTGGTATTTGATGGTTATAGTGAAGAAATATGAAGGCATGGAGTAGAAATCCTTCAAATCTCTTTTTATAGAGTAGTTTTTTCCAAAGTAGATGGTTTTGGAAAAGTTTATAGAGTTTATTAGCCTCAAAAAGGTGATGAAACCATGATTCAGTATAAAAACTGCTTTATTGAACTTGTTCAATTTTCTCTTAAGGTAGTATCAAATGAGAAGATGAAGGCCTGAAGATTCAAGATGGTTATTTGATATGAAATTTTATATAAGGTTTTATACTGAATACCACCTTTTATGAATATGTTATAAATGGGTATTTTATGTTTGAGCTTCACCTGGTTGGTAATTCTAGGTTGAAGGGGGTTCCTCCTACTCCTAATGGTAGTTCTATTAGTTCCTTTAAAGTAAAGAAGAAGTGGGGTGAGTCTCATAGAGGATAAAAGCTGATTAAATCATCCAAAACTTCTATGATATTGGGAAAATCCCATAGATTTAATTCCAATGTGTCAAGTTCAGGAATTCAAAGTGGTTTTGTACAAAGGCACCAATGATTTGTGTTTTGTGCTGTCAGTCAAGCCACATGTAGAAGTTATATCATGTATTTTATTTCCTTCATAGTGTCACAAGATCATCATCACCTAAAGTTACTATGGTGTAGTTAGATGATTCAAAAACTAAGGGGTTATAGCCATAAAAAAACTATAACAAATCTACTTCATGTAGTGTATGAGTATTTAAAGGAAGCTGATGCAGGTCCAACAATAGTGATAGGCTCCATAAATATAGCTTCATCTCTAGTGACTAATTTATTTGATAATGGTGTATTTCATTCATTTATATTGACTCATACTATGAAAATATTAAATATTCCTAAAAATATTATATATTATGTGATGGATATTGCTATGACCCTTAGAAAAAATAAATAATAGGGTCTTTGATGACCCTCATGTGCCTTCTATTTATAATGGATTGATCTCACCTGGGATTTTCTAGTTCTCAGCATGAAACCTTTAGATTTCATTATCGAAATGGATTTATTGATTTCCTATAAAGACTGAATTGATTTTTTTTCTTAGGTAAGTCTCCTTTACTCCCCCCCCCCCCCCCGATGGGGTGAGTCATGTCTTCCAAGGAGAATGGAACATGAGGTTGAGTATATCTAGAACACCACTTTGGGAGTTGGGAAGGGTGATATATGTGTTATCTTTTGTTCTAGAGAAAGAATATTTGAGTGGTGACCTTCCTTTGGTAGTTTTTGAGTTTCCCAATGTGTTTTCATCTAACTTTTATAGCTTACCACTGTTAAGGGAGGTATATTTTTCTATTCACTTGGTATCAGGTACTCAGCTATCTTTATTCCTTCTTACCATATGGAACCAGCTGAATTGAAAGAGTTGAAGATCTAGTTGGATGATTTTTTAGATAAATGATTTATTCACCCGAGTGTATTTCCTTGGGAAGAACCTGTGATTTTTTAAAATAAAGATGATGAGACCCTTTTCTTTTACATTGATCACCAAAAACTCAATTGATTCAGGGTAAAGAACAATTATCTGTTTTCTTAGATTGTTGATTTTTTTTATTGGTTGAAAGGTGATAATTGGCTCCCAATGATTCATATTTGTTCTGGTTATCACCAGATTAGAATCAAGGAATATAATATCCCAAATACTACCTTTCTGAGTAGGTATAGACAATATAAGTACATTTTCATTCCTTTTGGTCTAAATAGTAATACTGTAGTTTTAATGGAAATGATGAATATGATATTCCATGGGTATATAAGTTCATTCACAGTGGTTTTTTTAGATGACATCTTGGTTTAATATAAAACCAAGGAATGTCATGTGCATCATCTAAGAGTATTTTTAGAAATTTTGAGAGGTCACCAACTTTATTCCAAGCTATAAAAATGTGATTTCATGATTTTGGAAGTTAAATACTTGGGACACATGGTCATGAAACATAGAATTTTAATTTATCCCAACAATTTAAAGGCTATTATCATATGGTAACAACTATGAAATGTTATTGTGATTTTAATATTCTTGGGACTAGTGAGGTATTACTACCAGTTCGTTAAAAATTTCTCAAATTTGGATTTCTTTGATGACCGCTCTCACTATAAAAGTAGTGAAGTTCATATGGGATTTTAAATTTTAGAATTATTTTTATGATTCAAAGTTCCTTTTTAACTATGTGATGGTGTTGAATCTTCTAGAGGTTATTCAAGGATTTTTGGTATTTTATGACACATCTAGTTTGGGTTTGGGTTGTGTTCTTATGTAGGGTGATCATTTGGTGGCCTATAGTCCCCAAAATCTTTGGCCACACAATAAGGACTATCTTACTCATGATCTTGAAATCATGATCGTGATGTATTCTATTAATATTTGGTATCATTACCTTTTCATAAAAAGGTTTATCAATTTTTCGATCACAAAATCCTGATTTATATATTCTCATAAAAATATTTGAATCTATGGCAGAGGCAATGGGTGGAGCACCTATAATCTTTTGATTTCTAAATTTCATACACCCCTAGTATAGGGAATTTTTTTGCTGATTCTTTGAGTAGGAAACTTTCAACCCATGCTATAAGGGAATCTTTTAATGAGTGGAATTTGATGTCTATCTTTCCCATATGCATTCTGGAGTCCAAGAGGATGAGAGTAATATTTTTCTGGAAAGCGTATAGTTGACCTCCTCTATTCTCGAGATATTTTTTCATGAACATTATCTTGATGATGAGTTTTATGGAACTAGGTACTATATTTATGGTGGGGAGACTATTGGATAGTGGTCATTATCCTATGAGGGTATCCTAGGACTTTGTATTCAGTACGTCATACCTTTTCCTTCAAGGAAATATTTAATGGGTGGTTATCATAATTCCTAATGGGTGGCACACCCTGGCACTATGAATATGTTTTATGATATATAGTGATGATTCTGGTGGCCAAGTATGAGATAAGATGTCATTAATTTTGTTTCTCATTGTTATACTTTTCAGTGGGTCAAGGATGAGCACCATAGACCTTTAGGTTGTCTTCAGTACCTACCTATGACAACTTATAAGTGGGATGAGATTTCTATAGACTATGTGGTCGGGATGTCATGTACCCCTTGAGGGAAGAATATGATATGGGAAGTGATTGATTAGATGAATAAATCAGGTCACTTTATCCCCATTTATAATATAACCAAAGTTGAGGACCTGAGAATTCAGTATATGCAATAGATTATCATATTGAATAGAGTTTCATCTATTGTAGTTTCTGATAGGGATCCTCATTTCAATTCTCGTTTTTTGAGAGGCCTTAAAAAGGATATGGTATATTAGGTTAGATTAAGAACTTTATATCATTTGTAGACATATTTCTAGAAATAATGAGCCATACAGATCCTAGAAGACATGATTCATACTTCCTTTATCGACTTTGGTGGATCTTGGGATAGCCACTTGGTACTGGTTCAGTTTTTCTATACAAAATTTTTTCAATAATCCATAAGGATGGTACCCTTTGAGGATTTTCATGGACATCCATGTAAATCTTAGTTTTGGTGGTTGGATATTAGAGAAAATTCCTTGGTTATACCTAGTTTGGTCCAAGAGATGGTGGATAAGATGTTGTTAATTCATTATAGAATGGTGATGGCACGGAGCCTATATAAATCATATGTTGATCATCATCAATTAACTTTGGAGTTTTCAGTTGGTGATAATGTTTTTTTAGAGATTCACCTAGTTTGGGTCACCATTGTCTTGGAAAATAGGGAAAGTTAGCATAGATATATGTAAGATTGTTTGAGTTTGTTGAGTATAATGAAAAGGCAGATTACCATTTGGGGTTTCCAACTTATTTTACATCGATTCATAATGTGTTTCAATTGTCATAGATCAGAAAGTATCTTTATGGAACATCTCATGTCTTGATCTAGGAGGGACTTGATGTAGAACCTATATTATCTATGAATGAGAAGTCAGTTTGGATTTTTGATTCTGAGATAAATTTTGTTTGTGGAAAGTCTATACCTTTGGTTTTAGTGCTTTGGCTGCATGGTACTAATTCACAACAGACTTGGGAGCATGAGTCACTAATGAGAGAGTAATGGAATCACCTATTTGATATGGATTCTTCTTCAAAGGTTTTCTGGGGGTATAAATCATATATAGTGGGGATATTATAACATATTTTTACCAACTTTCAAGTACTTTGAACCCATTTGTTTGATCATCATTTTTTTGGACCTTGGTTTGGGTTATTTTTAGAGACTTTTGGAATTTTTTTAGAAGATTTTGGGACTATGAGTGGTTGTAAATGGTTAGAAAAAAATGTACAGGTTGGACCAAGAAACAATATTCATTTTCATGTGGTTATGATTGGGGGTTCACAATTAGATCAAACCATGTAGCCCCCCCCCCCAGCTGCATATCCTGGGATAGTGGGGAGATCATGGTTGGTGCACAGTTTTTAAACTTTGCAACTAAACCATGGACCTTTTGTCCAGTTTCCCAAGAGGGAGCACATAGTTGGTACTTGGATTGTCTAAACATGAATCCTAACCATGTTGTAATCTCCATAAGCCCAGTAATGGTACATGGTTAGGTGCACAATTATATTTAATCGTGCAAACTGACCCATGAAACCATGTGATGAGATTTTTAATCCCCTAGAAATTATATTTAAGGACTAAAATCCCCTATTATAAATCCATAACTCCTTATAATCGAACCTAATCCAACCCTTTAACTTTTTTAAGATCTCAAAAGAGGATTTTTGCTCCTCAAACTCTTTTATTTTGGTATCTAAGGGTAGATGGATGTGATTGATCCCACTTCAGTAAGTGGAATCTCTCTAATTCCAAATTATCCTTTATTCCCTTATCTCCTTCATTGAGAGTGGTAAATACTCATGTTGTTAATGGATCTAGAACTTTATTTTATGGGTTTTAATTATAGGGATTCCCATTTGATCTTCCTCACCTTATAATCTCCATTGGTAGTTCCCATTTTAGGTGATTCCTTGATCATGTGACTAAATCTAGGTGATTTTGTAAGGATTTTCCATACACATGAAACCCTGGTTGATTTCTTGATTTGAAATGTATTTTTAGTGGATTCTTGAACATTTAATTGAGATGATTTAGAAGTTTATTTTAAAAAGAAATGTAATTTTTAAACAAACCCCTTTTTAAAGTCTAACAAATTAAGTGGATTTTAGAAAAGATGGAATAAAATGAGAATTGATTTGATGTTGATTTTTGAGAATAATTCCTATAAATTAAAGATTTTTTTGAAATTCATGAACTTGATGAAAACCCATGATTTTGTTTTGAAATTTAAATGGCATGTGGAAACTTGAAATTGGGAATTTCAACTATGAATGATAGATTTAATTTAAAAGTATGATTTCTCCATGATTTATTGATTGATTAAAAGCACATGTGAACCTAGGGTGTTAGTGGGTGATTAGGACTAGAAATATAAGACTCTGGTTCCCTAGAAATAGATTAAAAATGACAAATATAATTAAACCAAGTTCAACATGATTTTCCCAAATGGGGTGTTGATTAATTCTATCCTGATGGATTGATCCTTAAGGAGATGTTCAAACCTTGATCCATGATTAATTTACTAGGTAGTGTGAGGATCCAAGAGCCATAAGCTAACTAACCTTGGGGCATATGACCATGGTGCTTTGTTTTGATTTGATTATCATGTGATAATTATTATTTAACTATTTTTATTCAGGCCCTTCTACTTATTGAAAATTTAATTCCCTGACCCCAGTTGTCTAGAGTTAGTGCATTATTTTATTACATTGGCATGATCAGAAGAAAATAAAATCCCGAAGGACCGGTCTTTTTAGTTGCCTTGGAAAAACTAGGTACACAAATAAGTTTTATATTACATATTGAATTGAAGAACAACATAGTATATCCTTGGTAAACGCTCATATTCCTTAGATTATCCCTGAAGGTCAATCATAATATACTTCTTCACATCCTGTGGGAAAATGAAACATAATAAATGGGTGGCCTCAAATGCTCAGTAAGGATAAACAATATAGCAGAAACAATCATAAATAAGCATAAACTTTTAAGAAAGTGTATAAAACATAAAAACAAGCCTTTTAAACATAATATTCAGAATAATATGGCAAGAATAAATAAAATAATGTCATTTAACTTTCACATGGATATTCTACAATTTTAATAATCAATGCAATATCAATAACTAATCTCATAATGATGAAATGTGTTATGCCAGACATCATAATCATACCGTCAAGGCCATGTGCCAAGACCATTTCCATACTATCAAGGCCTTGTTCCAAGACACTAGATTGTCTCATGAGACCTACCAATTAATATAGGTCACATCCCATCACTTACTAAGTTCAATGCATTCCTTATATGAAAAGGGTGTAACATGACATAAACATTCGTATTAAAACTAGAATACAAAATATTAACACTTTAACCATAAACCATGTGTCACACCCCGACATGCCCGTTTATTTTATTTTATGATTTCTTTGGCTTAAATTATTTTTGTTGTGGTTCGTGTTCAGTATCGGACTAGGTTTTTGAGTTTTTGTTAAAAAGTGCGCTTTTTGACGCGACGTCGTTGAGCACCCGGGATGAGCACGTTTTGGAAACCCCGCGCGGCTTCGCCCATGCAACGGAACAGTTCTTCTGCCATCAGAAAACAAAAATATGAGTGAACTTTTTGATTTATTCTGTTATTTAAATTTTTCATTATTGTTGATAATTTTATAATTATTTTTAAAGGCGATTTGATATATATTATTATTCTAGGCCGGTGCAAGCACACCGCACGGCTAGCTGAAGCCGTGCGGTTAGCCCAGATACTGCATGATTACGATATCTGTATTGGCCAAATGAATATGAATTGAATAAGTTAAAAATAATTTAAATAAATAACTTACTATAATAATATTATTATTGGTTCATGAATAATAATACTATTTTTTTTATTATTATTTAAGAATTTTTGTTATTGGAATTGTCATTTTATCATTTTTGTTGTTGTTATTATTAAAGTTTTTGATCACCAACATTTCTATTACTATTATTTTCATTATTTATTTATTGAATTATTTATTTTATTCTTATATATATATATATTAGTAGGGTTTGAAGAAAACCCCATCTCTCGATCCTTCCTCTTCCTAGCGCGCCGCCACCCCCTCCCTTGCTATCTGGTCCAGGCCCGACACCCCTGCTCCCGCTCACCTGTAGAGAGCCCGTAGCCCCCATCTTCCTCCTACGCTTTTCGCACCCGCATAAAGGCGCCGTGATCTCCTACTCTTAGCAAATCTTCTCACCCTTGCTTCTCCTCGTTGCAGCACCTGCTGGCCCCCTCGCCTCCTGTTTTCTCTGCCTCCCGCTGCCCGCAAACCCTCCTGCCTCCCTCGCAGCAGCCCGCACACATCAGCCCCCCCCCCAGTTCCGTATCCACCTTGCAGCGCCCGACCAGCCGTTGTGCCCTTCTCCACTGTTGTGCGCCGCTGTAAATCTTCACCCACCAGCGCTCCAGCAGCCTTGCACCACCCCCGACGACCTCCATCGGCCATCCTAGCCAGCGCGGTCCCGGATCCGCATCCTCTGCTCCTTGCTCGAACCCACAGAACCCCCTTCGCCCCCTGTTCAGTGCGCAGCCGGTGCACTTAGCCCCCTCCTGATCTCCTTCATCCTCACGCACCCAACTCCCCCCTTCATCCTCACCCATCCAGCGGCGGAGCCTCTCACACCCTTCTCTCCCCACCGTTTTTTTTCTCCCCACTGGTGTGCAGCGCAAGCAGGAGGACCCTCCCTCCCCGCCGGCCCTTCCTTCTCCGCGGTGAACCCTGCTTCCGGCGACTCGACGTTTTTCCCCCCTTACTGCGTAGGTGCAGGCCGAGCGATTTCCTACTTCTCCCCTGCACGTCGCGGCCAGTAAGGTTTGTTTTGTTTTAATTTTACTTTTACTTTTATTATTATTGTTATTATCAAAATTATTATTGTTATTTTACTTTTATTATTAGTATCATTATTCATATTATTATTACTATTATTATCTTGTTATTCTTTTTATTATTGCTTTTATTATTATTGTTAATACTACATCCTTATTATTATTTTTGTTATTTTTATTTTTATTTTTATTATTCTTGTTGTTACTACTACTACTATTATTATTATTATTATTATTATTATTATTATTAATGTTAATAATAATATTATTATTATTATTATTATTATTACTATTATTATTATTATTATTATTATTTTTAATGTTATTATTATTAATTTTATTATTGTTATCATTGTTATTATTCTTATTAATATTCGTATCAATAATATTACTATTATGTTATTATTAATCTTATTCTTATTATTATTATTATTATTATTATTTTTCATTATTATTATTATTTCTTATTATTATTATTGTTATTATTATTATTACTTTTATTATTACTATTATTTTTATCATCATCGCGTGGGTTTTAATCGATGGTGAGTTGTTATTTGATGGCTCAGGACTTTTAGGACCCGCGCAGGGCGTTTCCAAGTGAGCGCCACCACCGCGCTTTGTTTCCGAGGTTCCGTCGTCGCCGCGCTTTGGTTTCAAGGTGAGCGTTTCTTTCCGACGCTTGGTTTGACATGCTCTGGTGAGTTTTTGGATGTGTCTGAGTCCTTGGTTCTGACTATGCAGAGTGTCGGACTTTGTCACGTGGTTTCGGACACACGTCGTGTCATCGCGACTTGGATCCAAGGTTGTTGTGTCGACGCGCTTGGTTTTGAGGTAGGTCCCCTTTGCACTGCTTTTAAAATTTAAGTTATATTATTTCATGCTGTTTGCGCACCCTAATTGTTCAAAATCAACATTTTATTAATTGTAATAAATATGAGATAATATGCGATAATTAATTTTTAATATAAGATGGTAAATTTTTAAATGGTTATTTAATGTCAAAAGGAGTCGTTTATTTTATACACGACACATGAAACATCCTTTTGACGAGCGGACACCCAATAATGAAAGAATGCCCATTTGGATTTTAAACATAATCCACAGAATGTAAAACAGAGTTCTGGTTTAATGAAAAATGATTTCTTTTGAAGCATGAACAAATACTTTGGTTTGTTTGAGAAATTGCTCGGTTGGCTCTTAAAGATTACTTGGAAAAAGAAAATGGTTTGGTTTGGTTTATAAAAATATTGCTAGCCTGTGGCGTAGTGTTTTGGGATTCTTTAACAGTTTTAAACTGAGTTTTGTCTCATAAAGAAGTTGTACCTGTCTTTGAGTAGTGTTTGTGAAATGTATTAAACGCCCGTTTGGCACTTTATGGGAAGCGATAAAAATGTTTTGATAAAAACCCTCTTTGGGCGACTCTCATGCCTTGGTTGCAATGGATTGTTTGGGAGGCCGCGCTTAGAGGCTCCCAGGTACTTGAGTAGAAAAAGGCATGAGGTTGTCCCACGGAGTGGCTCGGGTGATGCCTGTTGTGCTTTATATATATATATATGATTGAATGCTCGGTTGGCATTAGTTGGCTCACCCCTTTTTTTTCAAACACTTGAGACATGGGAATCTGGCATATTGAGAGAATATTCTAAGAACGATTGCTACACTGGTAGGTTATGGTACTGACCAGTGGCCCATAGTAGGTGCATATATTGGGTTTATTGCTATGGGATTTGCCCTCGACCTGCCCGTGAGTGGATGGTCGAGCGTATTGTGCGTTTTGATTTCATCGTGACATGTCGATAAGGATGATTTCTCATGTATTGGTGTCTTCTGGTTTATTCTCGATCTCCTAGGTTCACCCATGTCTATTCAGCTTTTGTAGCTTGCAGTAATGATTATGATGCTCACGTGTATACTTACATTGCCCTTGCTGTATGTTTTACTTTGTGTATTCTGGCATATTGTTTTCCTTGGAAACTGATAAATTTCTTTTTAATGGGTTTCTAAAAATTGTTTTCAAATGGAAGTGTTTAATCCCTTTTGTACAAATTTGAAAATTTAAACATCACTTTCCCCCTTTCCTGAAATGTCATTGACACTAATGAAATGAACCCGAATTTTTAAATGGCTAAGGGCAATGGTTCGTACTTTGTTTTTAAGTAGAATATTATTAAAAACATACTTTTATAGATTGTAGTTCAAACTTGAAATGATGTTTCTTTTATTTTAAAGGTAGTGCATTGGGAATAGATATCGGGCTAGCCTACTGAGTTTTAATACTCACGCCTATAGTTCTTTTCTGTTTTTAGTGTTTGTGCAGGCTATAGCTTGAGTGCGCTCGCCTAGGGCGACGCTTGATCGTTGAGTCGGAGAGCGACCCGCGAGGTCGCACGGAGTTTGTTCGCACGTCGTGTTTGGTTAGTTTGATTCTTGTTTGTTCCTGTTTAGTCACTTTGTTTAGTTTACCTTTTTTTTCTGCGCTGATCTGTTTTATCTTTGCATTCTTATTTATTTATATTGGGCGAAATCGTTCCCACAATCTCTAATGATGCCCTGGCGCTTGTCGCCAGCCCGGGAGGATCGGGAACGCCTCTCGGGCCATGTCGCGGACCGGCTCGGGTGACCGGTTCAGGGTCGACCCGGGTTGGTTCGTGACACCATGAATGGTATAAAAATATAACATCCATAGTCAAACATAACATAAAACCATAAATACAATTTTGAAGATTGTATCATAACAAATCAACCTCAAACAAGCATAAAATCCAACAAAGGATGTTGACATAGATGAAAACAGTCTAATAAATTCATTAAAACTCTTTGAGATAAATATCCTTTTTTACTTTGAAATTTAAAATATAAATAATTATAAAATAAAATATTTCCATTGAAAATAACCTTGTAATTTTGTACGGGAATCTTCAAAATTTTAAGGCGTCATAACGGCGTAAAATAGCCACTCGCGCCGTATATGTTAAAAAAACATTCTTTCCTTAATTTTTCGAAAAGATCATAAAGTAAATCATTTGGAAAGTGATGGAAAGATTCATTTAAAAATGTTTTATAAAAAGTAAAACACGGGTAAAAATTTATTTGAACAAATGTTGATAATATTTTGAAATACATTTAATGAAACATGGATATGGATGATAAGGTTTCCCTAGTAGATACTTATGTATAAACAATCTCAGATAATGGAGAGATTGTGAAATTAACCATTACCTTATACTTTCCTTTAGTAGAGGGTGATTTAGCCTCATTTATAATGGTTAAAACATGTTATTAAATTATACCAGGACCATATACATATTTATGATATCATATATTATCCTTATATATCACTTTGGTGATAATATTTCAGTATTACCGTTGTTTCGGGTGTTAAGTGCTTCATTTTCCCATTCTTGTTTTGTCATCTAAGTCATGTTTGTTATGAATAGATTATATTTTATTCATATAAATAATTAAATTAAGTTCATAATTATTCTTTTTACTCATCATATAAATTTTATAATCATTCTTGAATGGTTAATGTAGAGAATGAATCTCACCGCGTCTTGGAGATGGTAGGTCGTATGTACGCACGAGCAATGGTATCATTCCCTTAATGGTTAAATGGTATGAAATTGGATGTTATATTAATTATAAAGAAAAATTATAATGTTATATTAATTATTTATATCCATTATACTCATCATTATACCCATCCAAACAAATTAGTGTTGAATAATAAATGACACCATGACGTGGAGACGGTAAGTCGTACGTACGCACACATGGTGATATTATTATTCGTAAGATGGATAAAATGAGGAATATGGTTTTCCTATGATTATAATAACATCTAAGTATACAAATGATACCATAGTTATTATTATTATATTTAAAAAACATAGAAATATGAATTAGAAGAAGAAAAAGAACATTGAAAGGGTTGATAAAACAATTACCTCTTCTTCGGATGTTTCCTTTTGATTTGAACAAAAGGGATTTTTAGGATGGATTTGTACCCAAAGTTAGGCCTCTAGGATGAAGTGAGGGAGGTTGGGAGGATAAATGGGTAGGGTTTGGCCGAACCAAAAGTCTTTAGATTTGTGAGTTAAAGAGAGAGGGAGGTGCCATTTTATAAGAGAGGTGAAGGCACTTTAGGAAAAATCTTGAAATATTAATTTATGACAAAATGATTTTCAGTTTCTAATAGCTCCAAATTAATTTATTTCTAGGATAATATGAGTATGGTTCTAAATCATCTAAACCAATAGGTTTTAGATATGTTTATTTCATAAAATTAACTTTTCCTTTTATATTTAACCCTTAGTTAAATAGTTTAACTCTTACCATGTCTTTTTGTATTTTTATACTACATGGTTAATATAGTTACTATAAATTTCCAGATGAACCTAAAGTGGATCATTTATGACATTTTCATCACTATAAAAGTTATTTGGATGAAGCTTATATTTTTACGATTTTTATATCATTTAATAAAATAGTATTTATTTTAAAATATCATTTATGTCAATTTTGTTACTATTTAATATTTTCATTTTTAAAAATATCAAACCAACATGATAACTTCAAACCAATACTTATAATGTGTCACTAATATGTCTAAGTTATATATAAAATTAGTGTACGTCGTTAATTAATTCAAATTATATTTATTTTAATATTATTAATATCATTTATTTGATTTTTCCTTTAAGAAATCAATTACTGCATCATCATGGTGTCATAACTAAATTTAATTATTTAATGTCTAAAAATTATAAATAAATATCATTATATAGATAAATTTATTATATTTCTAATGAATATTTATAGTCTAATTTATCTTATGTATAACCTTATATTAAAAATGGTTTAGTTATTAAAATTTGAATATAACATTTTTAACTCGTCTTTAAATAAAATAATAATAAATGTCATAATCTAGCACAAGTGGATTAAAAAGGATCATATTTTCAAACTAAGGTCAATTTTGGTTTAAATAGACTTATCCAATAAAATCAGGACATGCGTTAGGATAATTTTATATTAATATAATATTATTTTTACCTTTAATTATCCTATTTACCTTTAACCTTGGTAAATAAAATTCAAAAGTTACTATTCATAAAAAAATTATTTTGATCCTATTAGACCACATTTTTCACCCCGATTACAATCATGTATGTAAAATTTTTAAAATTCAATTCACAGAAGCGGTAAACTTACATTTAGTTCTAATTTGTAAATGTTCCTAGAAGGTGGGTGAAAGAGACGTTCAAAAGTTCAATAAAAAAAATTATATCTAATTATATTATAAAATGACTCCAATTACTTATATTGGACTAATATATGTATTATGTATCTATTTTTACTTTAAAATAAATTTAAATTAAAATAATGATTTAAATAAAAAAATCGGTTTTTTAACGTCAATGTAGTGTTTTCACTATTCGTCAATAATTGAAACTTTTCAGAAAATTACCAAAATTTAACCCTAATATAATTTTGATATTGAAAATTCAAAAATGAAATATATTTTGAAAAATAAAATTTATAAAATTTAAAAATATGGTTAATAATGTTCATAACCGTTTTTTAAACGGCTAGTTTGAAAGGTCATGGTGCTCTCGAACTCGATGTTTTGTGTAGAGCAAGCTATTGAATTATTTAAAAGGAAGCGTACCATGGAATCTTGGGGTGTTACATTCTTCCCTCTTTCAAATAATTTCATCCTCAAAATTTCTAGAATATCACATCATAAAAAGATTTGGGTGGTTCTTCATCATAAGTTCTTTAGGTTCCTACGTCACCTCTTCCATTTAATGGTTTCTCCAAAGAACTTTTACTAGATGAGTAATCTGATTTATCAACACTTGTTCTCTGGTATCAATAATATTTATGGGCTCTTCACAATAAGATAGATCAGGTTCCATTTCTATTTCTTCATAGGTGAGTACATGCATTGGGTCTGGCATGTATTTCCTTAACATTGATACATGGAACACATCATGAACTTTGGAGAGACTTGGCAGCATTTCCAAATGGTATGCTATAGCTCTAATTCGTTCGATAATTTCAAAAGGTTTAATGTACATGGAACTTAATTTACCCTTCTTACCAAATCATATAACACCCTTCTATGGAGATACCTTAAAGAAAACATGATCTTCCACTCGAAATTCCAAATCCTTCCTTCGGTTATCATCATAGCTCTTTTGCCTAGTTTGAGCTATTTTGATATGGATCTGAATATATTTTACCATTTCCACCATTTCCTCAACAAGTTCTAGGCCTATGAGTTTTCGTTCACCAACATCATCCCAACAAGTTGGTGTACGAAATCTCTTTCCATATAACGCTTAATATGGTGTCATCTGAATATTTGAATGGAAGCTATTGTTATAGGAAAATTCTACTAGATGTAAATATTGATCCCACATACCATGAAATTCAAGTGATAAAGATCTCAACATGTATTTTAAAGTTTGAATAGTCTGTTTTGATTTTCCATCAGTTTGAGGGTGGTATGTTGTGCTCAAACAAAGCTTAGTATCTAGGGCCTTCTGAATACTTTTCCAGAATTATGGTGTAAAATGGGGATCATAGTCAGAAACAATCAATATGGGTACACCATTAAGTCTTAAAACTTCATTAATATATAGTCTTGATAAACGTTCAAGTGTTAAATCTTCTCTTATAGCAAGAAAATGTGTTGATTTGGTAATACAATCAACAATAACCCATATCGCGTCATTTCTTTTGGGAGCCTTTGGTAGCCCCATGAAAAAGTCCATCATAATATCATCCCATTTCCACATAGGTATAGGAATAGGTTTCATTACACCTCTAGTATATTTTCATCCAGCCTTCACCTATTAACAAACCAAACATCTTGACATATAATCATCAATCTCTCTCTTTATGTTGTCCCACCAAAAATGTTCCTTCAAATCTCTATAAATTTTAGTGCCACTAGTATGTATATAGAAATTGGAGTTATGAGAATCATCCAATAATTACCTTTTTATCTCAGGTATAGTAGGAACACAAAGCCTCTTCCCAAATTTCAAAACATCGTCTTCAAATACGAAGTCAATCAGTCTCCCATCATTCACAACTTTAATTTTCTTTTGAAACTCCTCATCTTCAGACTGATAAATTTTTATCCTTTCCAGTAAATAAGGTTTTGAAACCATTTGAAATAGTAGTGATGTTTCACATTCTATGATAATTCACATATCCATCTTTACCAGATCCATAAAAATAGGATCCCTTTCAACTCTCATTTTGTTTAGAACTCTATGGTCTTTTCTACTCAAAGCATATGCCACCTTATTTTCCTTTCCTAGGTGGTAGTGTATTGTGTAATCATAATCCTTGAGTATCTCAAGACATATCCTTTGTCTCATGTTGAGTTCTTTCTGTGATAAAATATATTTCAAACTCTTATGATCAGTATATATCTCACATCTTTCACCGTAAAGATAGTGTCTCCATATCTTTTGAGAAAAGATTACTGCTACTAACTCCATATCATGAGTTGGGTAGTTTTGTTCATTAATTTTTAATTTTCTTGATGCATAGGCAATAACCCTATCATTCTTCATAAGGACACAATTGAGTCCTTTCCTTGATGAATCACTATAAATCGCAAAGCCATCATTCCTAGATGGTAGAGTCAAGATGGGAGAATTGACTAATCTTATCTTCAATTATTCAAAACATTCTTCATGTTGTTTTGTCCAAATGAATTTAAACCCTTTATGTGTGAACTTGGTTAATGGATTTTCCAATCGGGAAAAATTCTGGATGAAACGCCAATAGTAACCTGTTAAACCAATAAAATTGTGTACCTCAGTTATACTCAGTGGTGCTGGCCATTCTTGGATTTCTTTTTTTTAAGGATCAATAGAGATTCCATACTTGGAGATAATATGGCCAAGAAAAGAAATTTATTGAAGACATAATTCACACATTCTAAATTTACCATATAATTATTCTCTCATGAGAGTCTCAAGAATGATTCAAAAGTTATTATCATGGTCTTCAAATATTTTAGAATATATCATAATATCATCAATGAATACCACAAAAAAATCATCAAGATATTCCTTGAACACTCTATTCATGAGATCCATAAAAATTGAGGGTGCATTAGTCAATCCAAATGGCATTAATGTAAATTCGTAATGAACATACCTCATCCAAAAAGTTGTCTTTGGAACATCTTTCTTATTCACTCGTAATTGATGATATCCAGAACGAAGTTCAGTCATCGAAAAGAATTAATCTCCTTTAATTTTATCAAATAAATCATCGATACAAGGTATAGGATACTTGTTCTTTATTGTAATTTCATTGATTCCCCTATAATAAATACACAGTCTCATGGATCCATCTTTCTTCTTGAAAAAGAGAACAGGGGATCCCCATGGAGAAACACTGGGGAGAATAAATCCCATTTGACCCAACTCCTCAAGTTGTTTCTTCAACTCCACTAATTTCATTGTATCCATTCTATAGGTAGTTTTCAATATTAGAATTGCATCAGGGATTAAATCAATAGTAAACTTAACTTCTCCCTCTGGAGGATATCTAGGTAAATACTCTAGAAATACATCAATATGTTCTTGTACAATAGGCACATCCTCAATTTGAATATTTATTTCTTCACCCAAGGATGATGTTTTCTATTCCTCTCCAATAATTTCATTTAGAAGAACTATTGAGGGTGGATCTAAATAAGAATCATATGATGAAATTTCTTCTCTAACGATAATGGATTCTATATCATCCTCACAAATTGTAACTTTCTTATTCTTACAATAAATTTTCACATCATATTTTGATATCCAATCCATATCAAGGATTATATAGAAGTCAACCATAGGTATGATGATAAAGTCAGTAGATGCAACACATTTATATGACATAATGGGAACTGTCTGACACATCTTTGTTGCAATGAGACTTCTCTTAGGGGTTTTGACTGAAAACTCCCTTGTTAAAGTGAATTGTAAATATCAAATTTTTAAAGCAAACTGGGAAGATATAAATAAATGTGAGGAGCCAGAATCAAATAATGCTTTGGATAAATTTGAGGAGATGATTATAGTACCTGCCACTACATCATTAGAAACTTCAACCTCAACAGTTGTGATTACATAAACTTGGAATTTCTCCCTTAACCTTTTCTGAGTGAAGTTTCCTTAATACTTAGGACATTCATTTGAATAATGTCCCATTTATTTACAATTATAGCATTTAACATTAACAGCCTCTTTCTTCCCCTTGTAATCACAAGCTTGGTGGCCTTTTTCTCCATACTTGTAATAAACTCTCATTCCCTTTAGGAAAGTACCAAGGTGTTTCTTCCCATAATTACTGCATGGTGGAATGTCAGATTTTCCCTTCTTCCCCTTATTTCCTTTCCCATAGTGTCCATCATCCCTCTTCTTCTCTTGATTCCCTTTAAATTCATAAGACTTAGATAATTATTTTTCTGTCTTGATAGCACATGAGACTATATCTTCATATAATAAGAAATATTGTGAGACCAATGCCCATCAGAGGAATGGTTTTAACCCATCAAATAATAAATCAATCTTAATTCTTGGGTTATGTATGTAGTATGTAGAATGCCTTGTTAACCACATGAAGTTGGCCTCATACTTTGCAACATTCTCATCCTCTTTTTGCCTCAGACTCAGAAATCGCCTTTCTATATCCACTCATAGATCATGAGGAAATTGTTTTTCTAGGAAGATTTCCTTAAATTCCCTTCATTCCATATTTATGACCTCTTCATCATTCTTCATGTTTTGAACCAATGACCACTATTGATCTGCATCTCTTAAAATATGAGACTACCATAACAACTTTTTCTCTTTCGTTATTCCCCAAAGTAAGAAATATTTTCTCTAAGGAACTTATCCACTGCTCAACTATAAAAGAATTTATAGTCCCATTTAATGTTGAAGTTTTTTGTCTCATGAAGCAGTCTAACATTGATCCTCCACGTTGTGGATCAGGATGCTCCATACAGGTAAGGTTATTATTCATAACCTAAGTCAGTTGTCCTAGTATGGTTATAAGATGTTCATCTCCAGTTGTATCACCTGTTCCACTATAATAATATTGCATATGATGGAAATAACTACATGGATTACATGTGTTGATATGATTTCTATTTCTTCCACTAGGAGCCTTTTCAAAACAATTTCATACACTAGATTAGGTTATGAATCATAATTCATAATTCCAAACTAGTAAAATACTTAACATAAATTGAAAATTTTATGCATATCTAATCCATAATCATAAAAATGGTTTCTTTGAGGACATAATTAATCATATATCCTTAATAATGGTTTGAAAATAAAATATGAATTATCCTAAGCATATCTCCCAGGAGTGTCAAACCAAGTGCGCAGTAAGGCTCATTGTCGTGTACCAGGTTACCCCGAGTTAAGCTCAGAACACCTTGTCGGAGTTTTCACCCCTAGGTACATCTATTCTAGAACCATGTCTACCTGTAGCATCCAGACAGGGATGTATTTTCCAAAAATACCCACATAATCTCTATTTTACCAAAATTCTAGGATGCTCTTCAATACTTATCCTCAAAGTCTATCTTAGGGTAGTGTTCCTTAATCAAGGTTGTTTTCTAAATATAGTTTCTAAGGTTTTTACTAAACTTCATTTGATACCAACTATAACACCCCGACCCCATTTTCCCAGAGTAGATGTATTATTTTATTACATTATCATGATCATAATAAAATTAAATCCCAAAGGACCGATTGGTTTAGTATCCTTGGAAAAACTAGATACACCCATAAGTTTTACATTACATATTGAATTAAAGAACAAAACAGTGTCTCCTTTGTAAACACCCATATTCCATAGACTATCCATGAAGTTAAATCATAATATACTTCTTCAAATCCTAGTGAAAAATGAAACATAATAAAGGGGTGAGCTCAGATGCTCAGTAAGGATAAACAATATTGCAGAAGCTATCATAAATAAGCATAAACTTTTAAGGCAAGGTATAAAACTGAAACACAAGCCTTTTAAACATAATATTAAGCATAATATGTAAATAATAAATCAAATAATTCCATTTAAATTTCACATGGATATTCTACTAGTTGAATAATCAATGCAATATCAATAACTAATCTCATAACGAGGAAATGCATAATGTCAAACATCATAACTATACTGTCAATGCCTCATGTCAAGACCATTACCACACTGTTAAGGTCTTGTGTCAAGACACTAATTTATCTCATGAGATCTATCGATGCATAGAGAGGATATAGAGGGCCCACCAATCACTTACTAATTCCAATGCATTCCTTATATGAAAAAAGGTGAAACATGGCATAAACATTCGTATTAAAACTAGCATACGAACTATTAATACTTTTACCATAAACAATGAATGGTATAAAAATAGCACATCTATAGTCAAACATATCATAAAATATTCAATACAATTTGGAAGATTGTATCATAAAAAATCAACCCCAATCAAGCATAAAATTCAACAAAGGATGTTAACATAAATGAAAATAATCTAATAAATTCATTAAAACTCTTTGAGAGAAATATCCCTTTTACTTTGAAATTTAAAATACACACAATAATAAAATAAAACATTTCCATTGAAAATAACCTTGTAAGCTTGTATAAGAATCTTTAAAATGTTAAGGTTCCATAATGGCGTAAAATAGTCGCTCGCGTCGTATAAGTTAAAAAAATATTCTTTCCTTGATTTTTCGAAAAGATCATAAAGTACATTGTTTTGAAAGTGATGGAAATATTCTTTTCAAAATGTTTTATAAAAAGTAAAACATGGGTAAAAATGTCTTTGAACAAATTTTGATGATATTTTGAAATACATTTAATGAAACATGGACATGGATGGTAAGGTTGTCTAAGTAGATACTTATGTATAAACAATCTCAGATAATAAAGAGATTGTGAAATAAACCCTTAACTTATACTTTCCTTTAGTCAGGGATGAATAAGCCTCTTGTATAATGGTTAAAACATGTTATTAAATTATAATAGGACCATATCCATATTTATGATATCATATATTATCCTCTTATATCACATTGGTGATAATATTTCAGTATTACCGCTGTTTCAGGTGTTAACTGCTTCATTTTCCCATTCTTGTTTTGTCATGTAAGTAATGTTTGTTATGAATAGGATATATTTTATTCATATCCAGAATTAAATTAATTCCATAATTATTCTTTTTTCTCATCATATAAATTTTATAATTATTTTTTAATGTTTAACGTAGAGAATGAATCTCACCACGTCGTGGAGATGGTAGGTCATACATACGCATGAGTGATGATATCATTCCCTTGATGGTTAAATGGTATGAAATTGGATGGTGTATTAATTATACAGAATAATTATAATGTTATATTCATTATTTATATCCATTATACTCATTATTATACCCATCCAAAAAAAGTAGTGTTGAATAACAAATTATGTTACGGCGTGGAGATGGTAAGTCGTACGTATGCATGCATGGTGATATTATTATTCGCAAGATGGATAAAATGAGGAATATAGATTTACCATGATTAAAATAAAATCTTAGTATATTGATGATACTAGAGTTATTATTTTGATATGTAAACAATATAGAAAGAGGAAGTAGAAGAAGAAAATAACATTGAAAGGGTTGATAAAACAATTACCTTTTCTTCGGGTTTTTCCTTTTGATTTGAACAAAAGGGCTCCTTAGGATGGATTTCTACCCAAAGTTAGGCCTCTAGGATGAAGTGAGGGGGGTGGAAGGATAAATGGGCAGGTATTGGCCGAACCAAAAGGATTTATAGGTGTGATTTAAAGAGAAAGGGAGGTTCCCTTTTATAAGAGAGGTGAGGGGCACTTTAGGAAAAATCTTTAAATATTAATTTATTATAAAATGATTTTCAATTTCTAATAGCTTCAAATTGATTTATTTCGAGGATAAGATGAGTATGGGTCTAAATCCTCTCAAAAATAGGTTTTAGACATTTTTATGTCATAAAATTAACCTTATCTTTTAGATTTAACCATTAGTTAAATAGTTTAACTCTTATCATGTCTTCTTGTATTTTAATACTACATGGTTAATAGAGTTACTATAAATTTCAAAACAAACCTAAAGTGGATCATTTATGAAATTTTTATCACTATCCAAGTTAGTTGTCCAAACCTTATATTTTTATGGATTTTAGATCATTTAATAAAATATTATTTATGTTTAAAATATCATTTATGTCAATTTTGTTACTATTCAATATTTGTATTTTTTAAAATATCAAAGCAACGTGATAACTTCGAACCAATATTTCCAATGTGTCACTAACATGTCTAAGTTATCTATAAAATTATTGAATGTCATTAATTAATCAAAAATATTTTTTTAATATTATTAATATCATTTATTTGATTCTTCCTTTAATAAATCAATTACTGCATCATCATGGTGTCACAATTAAATTTAATTATTTATTGTCTAAAATTTATAAAACAAATATCATTATGCAGATAAATTTATTAGATTTATAATGAATATTTATAATTGAATTTATCTTATGTATAACCCTATATTAAAAATGGTTTAGTTATTAAAATTTGAATATGACATTTTTAACTCTTCTTTAAATAAAATATAATAAATGTCCTAATCTAACACAAGTGACTTAAAAAGGATCATATTTTTTACCTAAGGTTGGTTTTGGTCGAAATAGACATATCCAATCGAATTAGGACATGTGTTAGGGTAATTTTATATTATTATAATATTATTTTTACCTTTAATTACTCTATTTACCTTTAACCGTGGTAAATAAAACTCAAAAGTTACTATTCACAAAAAAAATATTTTGATCATATTAGACTAAATTTTTCACCCTTATTACAACCATGTATGTCATATTTTTGAAATTCAATTCACAGAAGCGGTAAAATTATGTTTAGTTCTAATTTGTAAATGTGCCTAGAATGTGGGTAAAAGAGACGTTCAAAAGTTCAACAAAATTTTATTTATCTAATTGTATTATAAAATGACTCCAATGAATTAAATTGAAATAATATATGTATTATGTATCTATTTTAACTTTAAAATAAATTAAAATTAAAATAATTATTTATATAAAAAAGGTGGGTTTTTAACGTCGATGGAGTGTTTTTCACTATTCATCAAAAATTGAAACATTTCAAAAAATTACCAAAATTTCACCCTAAGATAATTTTGATATTTTGAATTCAAAAATGAAGTCTATTTTGAAAAATAAAATTTATAAAATTTCAAAATGTGGTTAATACTGTTCATAACCTTTTTTTAAAAGGCTAGTTTGAAAGGTCGTGGTGCGCTCGTACTCAATGTTGTGTGTAGCGCAATCTATTGAATTATTTAAAAGGAAGTGTATCGTGGAAGCTTGGGGTGTTATAGAAAATGTTCATTGAAGCCAATTTTTTATATACTTTCCATCTACTTGACTTGAAGTCTTGTTTGAATGGAAATATGAAAATGATTTTCCATGTCTTGTATTTATCTAAATTGAATCATAAATGGTTTAATTCTTATGGAATTTTCTTATAAATATTTGGTGAAATCCTAATGGGATATTTTTCTCACACCCTACATTTTTCTTCAGTAATTTTATAGATTATGTTATTCTAGGTCCATGTAAAGGGAAATCGCCGCTTGGAAGTGGCAGATGTGTTTGATTCATGGGACCTTGAGTGATATAGGCGATTGGTGGAGCTCTGGTCCACTTGTTATACAAAGATCATGGTTTTCTATTATCTTGATGGATAATGTATCATTTATTTGTATGTTGTGTCATTTAGATATTTATCTGTATCTTTGTGGTATTTTTCTCCTTGAGGATTACTTATCATACAAAAAAATTTATCTTTTATCTTTTTTTATTCTTTTTAGTTGATTGTACTTGGGGTGAAATCATTCCCTTTGACTCTTTGTTAATGTCTAGGTACTATTCTCCAACTTGTGGGTATCGGGAACACCCTTTGTGCCATGTTAGTACTAGATCGGGTACTAGTATACTAGGGTATTTCGGTTGGTTTGTGATAGACTCTGATTAACAAGGTACATTGGGCAGTTGACTGCTTCCACTCAAATCACCTTACATATTCTGAAATATAACCACATAATTTTTACCTTTTCTGTTAACATCTATTTTATCCACTTAGAAATACCTATTTATATTTTTTTAAGTAAACTCATACTTTCCTTGTGGAATCATCGAGTAATGTCATAAAGTACATTGACCCACCATGAGAATGGACTAGTGTAGGCCCCCAAACATCTATGTGCACATGATCTAACTTCCATGAATTTGGAATCTTTCTATTCAAATTGAATGAAACCTTTCTCTACTTTCCAAGTATACAACTCTCACAAATTCTAAACTCCATGTGATTGAGCTTCAGTATACCTTTTTCCACTAGAAATTGCATATTTTTCTCACTAAGGAGCCCAAGATGACAATGCCACAACTCTAAATTTTTTAAAGTTTTCTTTCTAGTAATTATTGCTCCATATAAACATCTTATCATATATAATGTTAAATCTTTTATACCTATGACCACAACAATGGAACCCTGATTAATTTTCCATACTCCATTCACGAAGCTTGTTCTAAATCCTACTGTATCTAGTTAACTAATAGAAATTGATTTCTTTCATAAACCTGGTATGTGCTAAAATCGTTTAAAGTTCAAGTACCTTCCATTTGAAATATAGATTTTAACATTTCCCTTTCCCATGATCTTAATATCTCCATTATATGATAAGTGGACCTTCTTGAACCTTCTAAATACATAATTTTTTGTGCATCCCTTCTCATCCATATAGTGGAATGAAACCCCAAATTAAATGATTCATGATTCCAATGGAATTTTTTTGTAATAGTGGTTACCCTATACCCAAATTGTACCATAATTTTCAATTACCATACCATTTATATAGTGAGTTATGCATGATGTAAACTCTCCATTATAGTGTTGATATTTCCACATCCACTATTTAAATGGTAATGTCCATATATTATTTTCCATATCAAAATGTTATGCAATTCCAAGGCTATAATGGGAACATCAAGATACTATTACACTAATATTAAACATATTTCATATGGTCTAGATACATCATATTTACTAGAAACAATTGATTTCTAAATATCATGTGTTGGGGGCTCATAAGCATTGCGAATTCTTCTCATGGAGTTCACAGATGGTGATCTCGAGTAGATGAGATCATGAGGAAAGACCTACCAATAGGAACATCACATGTTTCGGGTGTCATTGGTTGTTCCTATCTATGATCATGTGTATTGGTCTCCTAGCTTGAGATCATTATCAATGTGTGTCATTTGATTGTATACTTTGATGCAATGAAAAAACCCTGACATTGAATTCGTAGAAAGGTAGCTTGTGTTGGGTACGTCATTGGTGGTGTGGCATTGGTTGAATGATCAAGATGGAATTTTTCACTTTCAAGTTAAAGGAGTGATATTTTGCGCCTAGTTGATTAGGATGGTAGTACCTTCACTAAATCCATGGTCATGGTAAAAGAAGGTAAGTCAGTCCAGTAAGGTCAACGAATAATAAAGAAAGGATGATGACATGAAGTATGCATTCTGCTTTATGAGATATCATGATACAAGGAGATTATATTACACGGTATGTGTTTGTAGTAATGCTGGCATTGATAGGACTACTACTTATCTCTTTAGGGGCCTTGATGGGTTTTTAGACTCCATTCCTGGTCTGTGAATGGTATTCCCTGCAATCGAGATAAGGGCTTAGAGAGTCACGCACAATAGATTATTCAAAAGTCTACCCTATTTTGATGAATAGGTGTTTAGGACATTGTGGGTCCCACCATGAGGTCCAAGATATGTCCGAGGATGTATGGTCTCTAATGAATAAATTAATTCATTTTATTCAACTTTAGAATAATTGGTACTGAATTTATTTATTAAAATTATTTACAGGTATTAAAGTAAGTACATGGGAGAATATTATTTGATTGAATATTATTTTAATATTCAATGTTTGTTTAATATTTACGGGAATGGTGAGTTGAATTAATGGTTTTGTTTAATCACGTAATGTATTTATTATATTACAAGAAAGTGATAAAAATATAAATGATATTTATGACTCAGTAAAGTAGTCATAAGATGTAGTTTATATTGAGTAATAAATACTTGGCACTGAGGATTATTTTCAATTATTTTGGAAATTTACTATAAAAGGGAGGTGGGGGCTCTCACAGTGAATACTATTCATTGCTCGAGTTCCATAGCCTCTATCTCTTGTATCCTTTCTCCTAGAGAAAGATTCTATCGTTCCAAATGCTCGATTGAAGATATTCTTTGTGATTCGATGGAATAGAGTAGTGGTGTTCGTTGGGACATCGAATGCATCGCCAGATTACTACGCTATCACCTAGAATTCAATGATTGATGCTCCTGCTGATTATTTGAAGGGCTTGTGGATGATCTAGAAGGATGTGAATCCATATTCTTTGAGAAATGACCACCAACAACGAGTGAATAAATAATATGTAGCTCCATATCCACTACTGTAGATATGGCCTTTAAAAACGCTAGAAAAAACCATTTACAATGCTACAAAAATGTTGTTAATATCAATGAAGATAAAGAGGGTCCTTTTTATTAGCGCTAAAAAATGATGATAAAGACCCCTTTTTAACAGCGCTACAAAAAGCACTGATAAAAGTTTAAAAAAATATAAAAAAATCTGTAAATCGGAGGGGGGTTTAACAACGCCCCCCCCCCCCCTTCAACAACATTGCCCACCCTCGCACGCCCCTACCAGCACCCCCCCCCCCTTTAATATTGCTAGCAAAACACTTCGCCACCGCGCGCACACTTGCCTCCCCCAGAATTCGAACTCGAGACCTCCCACTATGCGCCATGACCATTTACCACTCCTCTATATTGTTTTGTCGTCCATTTAATGATATATATATTTATTTACATATATATATTTAGTTAAATTTATTCATATATTTATATATATTTATATTAACATATATATATTTATATTAAAATATGTATTTAGTATATTAATATATATATATATATTTATTTATTTATTTGTATATTAATATATATTTATATTAACATATATATAGTTATATTAAAATATATATTTAGTTATATTAATATATATATATATATACATGTATAGTTATATTTATATATTTATATATCTATATATTTATTCGTATATTAATATATATTGATATCTATCTATTTATATATATTTAGTTATATTTTTTTATTCGTATATTAATATATATCAGTTTGTTAATACAGACACACACAAATACACACACACACACATTATATAGGTCAATAAATATTCATATATTTGTATTTTAAATAAAATAGATATTAGTTTTTTATTTAGATAAAGCTTATATATTGATAAATATATTTTATATGTAAATAATTTTTTTATGTGTGAATATATAAAAAAAATATGTATATATTGTTATCTATTTGATTATAAATAACAGTACATTGTGAAAAATGATAAAATTTCAAATCCATAATATCAATATGAATGTAATCCATTGGAATAAATTCATTCCCTATTGAAAAAGGGAAAAAAGACCTCCTAAAAATGAGGTCGAAATTCCATTGAATGTTAAACAAATTGGGCATCCTGACTAAAAACTCAGTTTTGGAGGATTTATGGGCCATTTTGATCTCGAAAAATGTGACATAAGGTTTCCTTGTGTCTTTAGCGCGTAGAGATCATCGTAGGCTTCGATTTGATATGTTGTAGAGTTCAAACTGACATCCGGATCAAAAGTTATGACTGTTTGAAGTTTGAGTTATGTTTTTAACTTATTTTAGATCTTTTATTGATTTTTTGATTTTTTGTGTCTTCGAATTGTTATTAAATGACTATTAATCAATGAAAATTATCGAATTATTAATTAATAGAATTTTTTTAAATATTTTATAAGTCATTTTCATTACATATATTATATATTAAGTGTAAATTTCTATTTATACTTATCTAAAACATATTTAAAAAATATATATCATATTTATATCAATATCAATATATTTATATTTTTATATTTTATTTTTAATGAAATGGTTTTTTTAAATATACCCTTTATTAGTGCTAGTAAAAAAATCGATGATAAAGACCACCATTTATCAGCGCTACTAAAAAACGCCGATAAAGGGGTCCTCTTTAACATCACTAAAAAAACAATGATAAATGTGCCCCTTTATCAGCGTTTTTTGTTTAGAGATGATAAAACAAGTCGCTTCCATTTTCCCGTTTTGTGATAGTGATCAAACCAGGTATTTATGGTTTATTTTGTACTCAAAATTCATAATGCGTGATCATTTGGCTTTTAACTGGGGTAGTGTTTCACCGGTGATGACATGGTTGCGTCAATTGTTGGTGAAATTTTTTAAATCCTAGTCTCATCAACATCCGTTGTGCGCTCCGGTAGCTTCAATTGGTATTAGATTGACGCATAAATATTTTGAGCAAAGAAAAAAAATCATTAAATTTTGAAGAAGACGTCATTTCGGTCCCAATGTTGTAGAGGCGTTTCAATCTGACATCGGACGCTCAAGTTGCGGGCATCCTAAGTTTCAAGATTGGATTGAAATTAATGTTTGTAGGTATATGTAGAAAAACACACACATATATATATAAATATGTGTGTGTTGTTTTAATCGAATCTGTTTACAGATTTTTTTTCTAATGAAACTCGAACTCCGGCCAAGTTTTCCAGCCAAAGCCGTTTTTTGGGTGATTATAATTTTTTTCCACCGTCTGGAAAATTTTAAAGCCTTAAAAACACAGTGTTTGAAAAATTACATGCAAAATAAAATTTAAAAATAAGATAATGGATAGTGGATAACTTAAAGGAGGGCGGTGCAGGTACAGGACAAAATAATAATTTAAAAGGGAAACAGCCTTTTGAATTTGTGAATCGCTCCCCTTGCTATAGTCAACTTTTAAAAAAACACTTTTTAGGGGGTTCGCCTGCCGCCACTCTCCTTCTGTGCAAAGCCAACCAGGTCCCACGACTCGTGGCTCGAAGGTCTACCTTATCCGCAGCCGACGCCTCCTCCCACTACAGTCGTCCTGAGCCACCCCAGCTGACCCCATGCACCGGCGACCTCACGTGCCGACAATCTAGCCGAGCCACCTTCCTGCCCCTACCTCATGTCTTGGGGTACACCTCATGCACCACCAGCGGACTTTCCCAGCCCGGCAGCCTAATTGCATGTTAATTGATCTTGACTAAATACTGACCAATACAAGTTTGAATTTAGTTTATTTAATTATTAATTGTAGATGCATGATATCTTTGTAATTAATTAATTATTTGGACACTCTGCATATTGTCAGTATTCAGAATTATTTGTATAAGGGTCTGCCTGTCCACCAGTGATGTTTTTGCTTTGTATTACGCATTCTCAACACCCCCTCACTTGAGTGTGATTATATATGCATGCATTATGACGAAGATGGTGTAAGACGTTGATGCGATATTCTAGACCATATGGTGATACATGAGACCGGGTAGCAGACTGAAATACACAAGTCAAGACCCTACTTAGGTATTGTACCCCTAGGTAACAATTGGTCCATTGAGATTAAATGGATGAACTTGTTAAAAATGATCAAGATCAATTGATAAGTTTATTTAATTTGTGCATCGTTTATTATTTTATTGAATCTGTGTGTTTACGCAATCACATAAAATAATAAACATTAAAATGCATAGATTGAATTAATTTATAACGTGATGAATATTATTCTATTTATTGCATGGTAAGTTGTGAGTTTGATCACATAGAACATTCATATCATATAGAAAATGATTTCATTCATCAATAAATAACAAAAACAACCTCAAGCAAAATATTAAGTTGAAAACACCATCCATTATTTGAATTTGAACACAACCAAGTGTATAAAGTGCTTGTCAACCATAGTTGGGGGGTGCCTCATACTACTAGAGAGTTTTTATGAGATCGGCATGTCAACTTAACTAAATTTGGCAGCAAATAAGTATTTATAGCTTTCTTGTTGCAACTTTACAGGAAAGGGTTGAAAAATCGTGTTTATGATTTTAGAAGCTGAGATTTCATTCAACAGATCAAAGAGCCACCAATTAATATGGTTGTCCAGTCAAACGCCTACTATAAAACTCTATAAGTAGTGTCGTAGCTATTGCTTGTAGACTATGAGGGGATGTTTCAAAGACCATTGCCACTAGAATGCTCAAGTGATAAAGAATTTTGATTCTAGTAGTGAGTACCAGTAGAGTTTGATAAAATAGTGGGGGACATTTAAAGATTAAATTAATCAATAATGATTATTCTCCAAACTAGCATGAGTTTCAAAAATGTAGTATAAGCACTCGTGTAAAGTACTATAGAATATGAAATTTGATGTGCCGGTGCCCCCAATACCTATTAAGCCTTCCTATTAAGCCTTCTCGAGAAGTGAGGGTGAGAAAAATGCTTGCAGGAGACTCATGTATAACACATTCGATGTTTACATCACAATGTTATCATCAACATTTGATGTAAGTTGTGGATACAACATCGATACATGGATGATTTACATGTTGTCTCATCTCCACAAAGCATGCGAGGAGAAAGTGAAGCGAGATATGAATGGGGTGATCATTAACACTGGATACATGTGGATTGAAAGATGGATCACGATCTTTCAATAAATTCCATTATTATATCTTTATCACCAACTTACTCCAGTTTCGTTTAAGATTACAAAACAAATAGTATGGAGAAAACACTTCATTATCTTTTGGGTAAGGTTCACCAAGTGAATAAGAACTTAAATAAAGTCTAATATTTAATTCTTATGGTGAATAAGTTGAAATATAAGATGAAAATGCCAATGAAAAGGGTGGTGCTAAAGGAACATTTGCAATGTTCATTAAAGAATGGATTTTTATTATCATATAGGAGGTTATTTGTTTCATATTTCATGAGATAAAATTATGGAAGTTTAAAAGCAATGAACTAGATTGAGGAAGTAAGTACTCGCTTCTTCTTCAGGGTATATTCATCACCGTATGTTATATTTCAATTATATTAATTGGTTATTAAATAAAACATGTTTATCACATATGTTTATTGAAATAAAATAACCAAGAAATTATAGAAACATTATAAAAAGTAAGGTGTGTTCTCCAAGTGACTGAGAAAGGGTGATTCCTAAGTCAGTGTTGAGAAGAAAACAACTTCTAAATTGAAAATTAAATTCTTCTAGTAGAAATTTTATTGAGCGTGACCAAAACATTTATCTCATGTTTCCATTGGAGATAAGGATACTTTATTCCGATTTTGGAATGAATGTTGTTTGTGGTGTATTATACTCAATTTTTCGTAATGCTTGAATCATTCGAAATAACTGATAAATATAAAAATGTTAGACTCAAATACCCAGTTGTGGAAAGATAATTCTTTATCAAGAAAAACTAAGTAGTTTTCAAGGATATACCCAATATGGTATTTAGACTCTGTGGAGCTAAAGGCCCTAGTTATTATCAACTTATATACTTATATACACTACTATACATTTGGGTTATAGCCATGGTTTGAAACCGTGGCTATAGGTTATAGTCACGGTTCAATGAATCATGGTTGGTATTGGCATGGCTATAGGCCTTATCCTATAGCCACGGTTTCAAACCATGTCTAAAACCCTATAGCCATGGTTTCAACTGTGGCTAAAAGCCTATAGCCATGGTTTGAACCATGGCTAAAGGGCTATATCCACGGTTTCAAACTATGGAAGAAGCTCAAGCCACACATTCCCTATAGCCATGGTTTGAAATCGTGGATATAGGGCTATAACCATGGTTTGAAACCATGGCTAAATCCATTACCATTTCATAAAAAACCCACCCTCTCCCCTACACAGCCCCCCCCCCCCCCACACCCCCTTGCAGGAGCCCCCCACCCCACTTGCAGCAGCCCCCACTCCCTTACAGCAGCCCACCACTCCCCTTCCTGGACAGACCCCACACACACACACTCCCCTTACAGCATCCCCCCACCCCACTTGCAGCATCCCACCCCCACCATCTCCCCTGCACAACCCCACCCCCTTATAGCAACCCACCACTCCTCTTCCTGGACAGCCCCCCCACACCCCCCTTGCAGCAGCCCCCACCCCACTTACAGCAGCCCCCACCCCCTTAGAGTAGCCCACCACTCCCCTTCCTGAACACCCCCCCCCCCACACACACACTGCCCTTATAGCAGCCCCCATCCCACTTGCAGCATCCCACCACTCCCCTTACAGTAGACCACCACTCCCCTTCCTAGACGACACCCCCTAGACACCCCCCCTTGGACACCCCACCTGGACACTTCCTGGACCCCCCCTAGACCCTCCCCTAGACCCCCCCACACTCCCCTTGCAGCAGCCCCCACCCCACTTATAGTAGACCACCACTCCCCTTGCAGCAGCCCACCACTCCCCTTCCCGGACAACATCCCCTAGACACCCCCCACCCTTAGACACCCCACCTGGACACTGCCTGGACCCCCCCTGAACCCTTCCCTGGACCCCCCCCAGACCCCCCAGACCCCCCTGGACACCCCCACTAGACACCCCCTGGACACCCCCTGGATACCCTCCTATGGACCCCCTTGGACACCCCCACTGAACACCCTCCACTAGACCCGCTGAACACCCCCACCCCCCTGTACACCACCCCTGGACACCCTCCACTGGACCCCCCTAGACACCCTCCACTGGACCCCCAACCCACCCCACCCCACCCCACCCCACCCCACCCCACCCCACCCCCACCCCCCAGGACACCCCCCCTTGGACACCCCCTGGACCCCCCCCCACCCCCCGGACACCCCCCAGGACACCCCCACCCCCTGGACACCCATCATTGGACCCCCTAGACCCCACCCCCCTAGATACCCCCATGTATGCATATACATGCATATTAAGAAAAGTCGAGAAGAAAAAGGGAAAAGGAAACTGTAAACTGAGAGAATGTATAAAATATTTTATCTAAAAAAATATAAAGGTATAGGATTCAAAAGTGCATACTAGGGGATCAACTATCCAACCATGATACAGATTAATGTCTAGAAGATCGAATATTTCACACTCAGGAGTAAACTCGAAATCATCAATTCTACAAGAATGGTGTATGCCAAGTCAATTTGAATAAAAACACAACAAATGGTTACTGATGTCTTGCAAAAAATGGTATGAAATAAAAATTACCTTCATAAATTTATATTCACGTCAATCCCGGTTGCAAGTTGTGGAAGAAAATCAATTTTATCAGCTATGTTTTGTTACTGGTTCTCTGCATAGCATGCATCCCTATCCTGCATACCAATACAAGTCATCAAAATCAACAAATGATAGAAAAGTAAAAGCCATCGGAAATCAAAAAACAAGAATCCAAACTCTCTTTTGAAGAGGATTTAAAATGACTTACCCCCCCCCCACACACACACACAACCCCCCATTGTACCCCCTACACAGCCCCCCTTTCACCCCCCTGTCCCCTTGCACACACCCCCTGCATACCTGCACATCCCCCTGCACACCCCTGCTGGACACCCCTTGCACCACCCCTGCTGGACACACCCCTACACCCTGTCCCCTTGCACCCCCCCCCCCGCAAAGTTGCACATCCCCCTGCACACCCCTACTGGACCCCCCTGCACACCCATGCCCCCTACACAGCCCCCTTTAACCCCACCTGAACAACCCCCCTTGCACCCCCTTAAACATCCCTTGCACCCCCCTGCATGCCCATGTCCCCTTGCACCCCCCCCCCCGCACCCCCCTTGCACCACCCCTTCTGAACAACACCCCCAACCCCCTGGATAGACACCCCCTAGATAGCAGCCCCCCTGGACAGCAGACCACCCCCACCCCCCAGACAGACCCCCACTCGGCACACCCATGCCCCCTTTCACCCCCCTGCACAACCCCCCTTTCACCCCCATGTCCCCTTTCCCCCCCCCCGCACACCCATGCCCCTCTACACCCCCCTTAAACATCCTTTTCACCCCCTGCACATCCCCCCTTGCACCCCCCCTGCACAGCCCTTGCACCCCCCTGCACAACCACCCTTGCACTCCCCCCCCGCACAACCCCTTACACCCCCTAAACATCTCTTGCACCCCCCCCCCCCTGCACAGCCCCCATTGCACCCCCCCTGTCCCCTTACACCCCCTGCACACCCCTACTAGACACCCCTTGCACCCCCCTACACACCCATGCCCCCTACACTCCCCCTACACAGCCCCCCCTACACCCCGCCCCCAAACATGCCTTGCACCCCCCCACACCCTATCCCTCTACACACCCTTGTCCCCCTACCCCCCCCCCCCCCACACTTAATTATGCATGGAATTACTTGGGTTTGTTATTTCTTTTTTGAACTGAAAAATAATGGGCCTACCTGGATTCACTTCAAAGTAGTGTACATTAAGAGATTTGGAGGTGTGGTGGTGGAATAATTAGAGGCTATGACTACTCAAAAAAAAACTTAAAACTACCTAGGAAACGTAAACTGTGGGTGCTATGGGAAATTTAGAGCTTGTATAGATGCAGTGAAAGGAGTAGAAAGAGGTATTTGAACTAGCACATGATCCTACTGAACTGACTAGTCACCAAGATCTATCTTTTTCTTCAACACTGCAGTCCGAGATGAAAAATGGGGAGCAAGAGTAAATGAATATAGCTACATCAATGTAGGTTACTACTATTTTTTCTTGTAATCATGCACATATTGGATTATTTCTATGTGTTTTGGGGCGCAAAAGGCTTTCATTTCAAGTATGACATTCCAACAGGCTCCTGTGGAGTTTCCATTCCAATGACCAACATCTGAATTTATGAAACCTATTTGGTTGAAGAGAAAACCTATGGAAAATATATATGTATATAAATATCTCAATGTGGTGGAAGGATGAAGGGAGGGACGTGAATCTAAAAAGGATACATTAAGGTTTTTTAAATGGTTGTGTGTTGAGAATGAAAAGGCTTGGGAATGAAGGGAACATATAGAGGATCAAGACCAATGCATTGAAAAGAGTTTCATCATATTTATAAATTATTTTATATGGAATAAGGATATTTTCATTGTACTATATTTTTTTAGTAGGTTCCAAAATCATATAAATCTCTATGTAAATATGTATAAATTTTTTATCTATTGGTTATAGTATCATTTAGAGCCCAATTGTAGATTTCTTTGGCTAATATGACTACTTTGGAGGTTTTGTGGTGCGGTAGTAACAACTCTGAGAATGAAGATATTTTTTTTATCAAAGTGGTGATTTCAAAAATAAATACAAGAAGGTGAATATCCTTTCTAAACATAAGGCTGTTAAGGGAAGTGATTCAGAACAGGCCAGTCTAGTTTTTTAACTTTGGGAAACCACTATTCAAAACCATAGAGCCAGCAATAAATCTAGGAAATTCCAAATAGAATATGCCTCATTGGGAATTATATTTTGAAAAATAACATGGTGCATACATATTGAAAATATCTAATAGTTTAAGAGATAACTCACTCGGAGAATAAAATAAGAGAAATATTCTAGAAAGATCACTTCAGATGCCTATAAGTTGACAAATTTTGGAATGAATATTCAATTCTTGATGTGTAAGATTTAAAATTTAAACATGGTGCATACATATCATACCTCCTAATTTTTCTAATCCTTTTCTCTATGTCAAATAAAAAATCTAATTGAATTTTCTGTTTGCTTTAGTTTTTTCCATAAAAACACTACTAGAGGTGCGTGTTTGGTTGTGGGACTGGTTCATATGTCGAGGGGAAATTTGAAATGAAATCCAAATGGGGGGTTATTGGGGCACTAGTTTATTTTTTAAAATCTAGTTGAAGAATAGGTCAATTATAAGAAGATAAGAGATCCTATGAAATTAGTGATTAAGAATAACACTTCCAACGTTAGGCTTCAATAGGTATGACAAACAAAAAATTTCTTAAAATTCAGATTCTCATTTGAGTACTTTTTTCCTCTATCTTGGAATGAAATGTGAATAGGAATACCATAATGTTGAAATATCATAAAAAATCAATGGAGGAGGTCAGGTTTTGTGATGTTCTAAAGTGGAAGATGGAACTGTATCAAGTAATTTATAATCTATGACAAGGTGTTAGTTCTATTTGAATTATTTAGTATTTCCACCTTGAGTAAAAGTTGTAATTTTAGTGGTGATTATGGGAACATGGGATTGGGTTGTAGATTTAGAGAATAGTGTGGGGTGGTGTTGCGCTGGGGGTAGGTGGGTGTCTAATAACTGCTAAGAAATTATTGTAAATGGTATTGGAATGTTGTTTTCCTACTAGATGAGAGTAGGTTGGGGCTAATGATGTGTCTCTATTGGAACTAATGACTTCTACATTATTCAGCATCCACTAATTTAATTGGTCCTATCCTACATTTATTTGAAACATCTTATCTCTCAATGAACACACCAATTTTGATAGAACTATAGGTCAAAAAATAGTTTCCAAGAAGCCTTTCATTTCAATTGTTACAATCATGTATTTGATTTCATGATTTATGTATGTGAAATCTATTAAAAAAACTAAAAAAATAAATTTTCTTAATAAATATATAGGGAGAGTAGAGAAGAATAAGATAACTCTCATGGTCATATCTCAAGAGCCTTATCAACTACAACTAGCATTGGTTGGTGAATGAGGAACACAACGCTAGTACAAAGTGGTTCTGTGATTGGGAAATAAGAACTCAATGAGAGGTGGAACCAAGAAGTATTCTAGAACTAGTGGTTTTGGTATAGGTTAGTACCACATGACTTCAAAGGTGGTATATGTATCATATTGAGTGATGAAATAGTAGATGTCTTTAGTAAAGTCTAATGTGGGACTCAGAAATATAGTGTCAACAAAGAAGTGGGTGCGACCTAGGATTGGAAATTCACCTTTCCAAACCTAATTATAACACATAAAGTGATTAGTTTTATAATATGTTATACCGACACAATGTCATGTGTATGCCTAAAATTTGGGAATAGCCTTTTCACACTTTTCATGCACACCCCCTCCCCCTGCCCCCTTCCCTGCACACCCCCTGCCCCCTGCCACCCCCTACACACCCCCCTTCCCACCCCATGTACCCCCTGCACACCCCCCCATACACCCCCAGAACACCCCCTCCCCCTGCCCCCAGCACACCCCCATGCCCCCTGCACACCCCATGCCCCCTACACACCCCCTGCCCACCCCCCTGCCCACCCCACACCCCCCTACCCACCCCATGCACATTCTACTTAAACAACTTAATGCAAGTCAAATCATAGCAAAACACTCAGATACATGTCACTTAATACAAGAATTTATATATCTGAGACATGTTAGTTAAGTAGTGGTCTTTTATGATGAATTTAATGGGATGTTGAATGAGATCATGAATGTCTCTAAGGATGATCAATGTATGGTGTTTAGATCTCTTGATCTAGTATCTAGAAACTACTATCATTTATCAACCTCTTTGAACAAGGTCTATAAATAAGTTCAAGGGATATATTCAGATTCTTCCTTGACAAAGCTAGTAGTTATTAGAAAACCATTTTTTAAACAATAAAACAATTATGGAAACAAGTTTTTAAATCAATCAGGCAATTATATAATTCAAATTAAAGGTTTAGGTAGATGGAACCTACCTCAACCTCAAGATGCGTTGCTTTTGACGATGACAACTCGAATCTTATTTTTTTCCGATTTCACACATATGCAACTTCACATATATATAAGGACATCTAGCCCCTATGTATATATTTTCATGGCCAAATATGCACAAGGGGGTCCTTTGATATATGTTTATACTTTCATATACCCCTTTACACTTACACATGTATGCATTTTTCATATCTATATATTAGCACACCTATCCCCAATATATATATTCATACTACCATGAGTGAATATATATAAAGGGGGAAATTATATATGTATATGCCTACCTATGCATACACATGTAAGACTTCATAAATGGAAACTCTAATCCACCTCAATGAAATCCAAAACACACTACAAAAATATAAGGAACCCAAAAATCAAAAAATCCATAATTAAAATTGGGCCAAAGAATAAAAACAGAATAAAACTTACCCAAATCTGATGTTAAAATCACTGTCTTCAATGGTGGTGGATAGAACCAGACTCATCATAAGAAACCACCTATAAGAAAATAGTGGGAAAAGAAATGAGATATAACAAATTCTTATATATATGTGATCAGTGTGTCAACTGTACATGACAAATGATACATGAATCCATAACCAGCAATGAACAAGTAATATTCAGATTGATATGTACATCCCAATACTAAATAACATTAATCTCTTTATTTTTCAAAAATCACCTTCAATTTACTATTCAAAAATAAAAAAACACCAAAATATGGGAATAAAGTAAACTTCCATCAGAACTTAAAAGCGAGAAATAAGGATTAGACATTGTTCTTAACCTAGAAAATCCATCCCTTGAATGTATAAAATGCCTAAAACTCTTCATGCCTATATCATTCTTAATTTTCTATATTGAAACCTCATTTTTTAGCATGTTCTTATTCTATAATTCACCTTTATTATTAGTTTATATAGGTTTATCAATTTTATAAAGTATAGAATTTTCCTTATTTTATTCTTACTCAATCCACTTTAATTTTTCAAACTAGTTTGCTAATATGATTAGACAATATTTCGGTGCATGGTATTCCTTCTTCTTGATTGTATATTACTTATTTGTAGAAACTATTTTCAAACATGCGATTATTAGTTCTTTCAATTTATCTTTCAACAATTATTATTACTATAGAATATATGTCATAAATTCTTAACAATTTGTACCTCTTGGTTTTGCTTCCACCCACACTTTCAACAACCTTTAGAGTACCCTTTTTAGGCTCCCTTTCAAACTCCACACTAGAATTGTCAAGAACTAGCCCACTACAATATCAAATATTGATACTTAACCCAACACATTGATCTGAATGACATCTTAGAAATAAAAAGGCTCTAAATAGCATATTTACCAATATAAACTCCTCATAATTAACTGAACACACTGACTATACCAACCACTATAGGTAAATCATTAATTTTTGTGCGATCTTGGAACCAAATATGGTTCATCCAACATCCATCTCAAGACACTAAATTCATCCATTTATGTCTAAGTTCATACATTTCACAACCTTGATAATGATCACCATCCCTTGATATAGATTTCACTCAAAAAATACTAGTATGAATCTCCCCACTATAGTATTATTGATACCATCATAAATCCTACATACACATGTCTCGTACCTCATATCACATTATGATCACTATATAAGATCCTAGCCCAATAATCTCAACAAAATTTCTTCATTTTAAAACTATAATCTTTCAAAAAGACATTATATCTAACAAAAATAATACATTAAAAGATATTAGATAGAGAAATCCAAATTATAGAAAAAATAACTTTAGGAATACCTCAAAAAGTATGGTACTAAAATCTCCTTCACCTAGGATGGCTTATCCCAATAGAATAATCTCTATAGAAACCCACAACTCGACACATAAATGAAACCTATTTTTCCCATCCTAATACTAAGGGAATGAATGCACATTCTTGATACATCATAAATAGACCAGGGTTCATTTATTTTTCTAATATTGAGATGAGATATTAATCATTCAATTTACTCTATCACCCTCATACTGAGACTCACCAACCAACATTCATTCCTACCCAATTTCCATTCTTCTCCATGCACCTTTCTATGCAATGGATGTATCTACATAGGTAGATCAGTATTTATGGAATATATCCTAGTAGGTGTTCAGATAAAAGGAAGCTACTCATACCCATAATGAGTACATAAGACCATTTAAAAAATAGATTCCATTTATGAATAAATTTCATTTTAAGGATGGCATGAAATGAATAAACCTTTAAAAGTTAGTGGCATACTGCATTACCGATTCCCATAATGATATAGCTCTATGAATTCCCAAAACATGTTCTTATTTTGTAAATCTACCATAGCCTCTCATGGAAGAGGGAATGAAACTCAATCCATCAAACCTCCTCATTCATTCTTCTATGATCAAATGTATTTATCCATTCTAATTCATCTCCTTTGAATTTAGAAACTTCTAGTTTCACCCACATATCCTCTAGAGTTCCAATCCTTTCAAATAGGAATTAAACTTTCTTCAACATATTCTAAAAATCCTACGATACCATGTCACTACTGAAAATTAGATACTACTACTCCTGGAACTCATGGATAACTTATAAAACCATTGATTTTACTTTTTGAATGCCTTTGTAAATGGATCAAAGCAGTTGTAACATAATATGAGTGAAATAACCACTTGAGAATATTTCCCATGATAAAACAATTCCATCCTAATTAGATGCTTTTTTGATGAATTTTGACTCAACATCATCTAATAATAACAACACTACTAATTATAAATTTGAGGGGTTAAACCCTAAATAACTTCAGTGGTTAATCAAGACGTATGACTGGCCGAGGAGGAGGAGGATCCCCGGAGGTGGGGTAGCAACGTCAGAGGTGTTCCAGAGAAGGTGGTGGGGCGGCTGTCTTAGGGCAGCATCGACGGGGTGGTAGTGTTGGGTGGCAGCATCGGGGGAGGATGTCGCGGTGAGGAGGACGCTGTGGTGAGGAGGTCACCATGAACAGTGTGAGAGAGGTCGATGGTTCGAAGAGGAGGTTCTCAGTGAGAGAGGTCGACAACAACGTGAGAGGGATTTGATTGGAAGAATCCAGAGGAGGGCACCATGATGAGAGATATAGATGGAGAGGAGAGGAGGGTCATGGATTGGGGTAGAAGGAGAGGAGAGCCTGACGCAAATCACAAAAAAAACACTGATGTTTAGCCACAAATGTTTAATTAAATCGCGGATATAAAAAACTATAACCATAGTCCTATAAAATTGTGGCTATAGGTCCGTGGCTATAACTTAAATTTCTAGTAGTGATAGTTTTAGACAAAGAAACCATTTGAAATAATGGAAAATGACAAATATTTTTGAATTAGTTTAGCTATAGAGAATGAACTATTCCAAGGTTAATCTAGTAGGTAATATACTTTATAAGATTCCTTTAAATGTTGTTTTAGGAATGAGAAAGTGAAGTATGATATATTCATGATAAGGAGATATGAGTTATTTTGGGCTGGTGTGATGAAGAATATCTTGAGCAAGCATCCATCAATCATTATAAATGTAGCATGGAGTATTTTCTAAATGCACATTTCCTTATTCACATCATAGTTAGGATGTTTATAATGAGGATCTATGATGAGTCTTAGATCAAAAAATTGATCATTAAAATGTAGCATGGATCAATTCCTAAACACACATTTCCTTATACACATCAGAGTCATAATGTAAGTAAAAGGAGTATTAATGTTGAGACTCATATACATTGAAAAAACATCCATTATTTTAAACACATGCTTTGAAAATAGTGGAGTTATCTCATAACCATATGCCAACTATAGTAAGAAATGGATATCATAAGAGTTATAGTATGATATAAATCCATTATGTCAGAAAAAATGTGTTTAGATGAAAAACGTTTGTTAGGATATAAACAAACTTTCACTAAGAAAAACACAATGTGCATATAAAGTAGATATCCTAAAGGATTATTAGGATATTATATAAATACCTAAGATATAAAAGTTATAGTCAAGTGATCAACTATATTTATATAACAGGGTTCGCTTATTTATTAGAGATATTGTAAGAAATATTGAATTGGATTTAGTCAATGAAAAAGATGCATAAATAGTTTTCATAATAAAAAGTTCCAAAAGAGCTAGTGGAAGAGGATTATTCCAGAGATACATAATTTATAGGAAGGATGAAACCATAGTAGTGATTTTATTTTCACCATGTCCAGTGATACATTATTCATTGATAATAGTGAATCCTATAAGTAAGTGGTATATAGAAATTAGCTAATATTGACAAAATCAAATAAAATTCAATAATGGATTTCATGTATCAAAGTACAAGGGCTTATTATTTTGAATATTATGGTGGGTATTCAAGTGAGATAATACATTTGTGGTATAATCATGGTACTAATAAGGCATGATTGGTTTTACAAAGTGATTATGCCTAAATCTATTAGAATTTTACTTTCCATAGAAACTTTCTATGATCATTAAGTTGGGCATTGGATATCAAGACCACTAATCTTGGAAGGAATCTATATGGTGTAACCAGAAAGGGTTGGTGACACCATATAATTCCAATAAAGAGTGCGAGTTACTGGAATCTAAGTTTGGATTGAATTAAGTAACATGATCATAGAATATTCATTTGGAATGAATTTTTCCAAGTTCCTATAAGAGGTTAGCGGGAGCACCACATTTTTTCCAAGAAAAATATCTTTGATAAAATATGAAAAATAGTTATTGGTATTATATTTATTTAAGACCAAAATGAAATAAATTCTCCATAGATTGAATTAAAATAAAAACCTATGTTCTAGGGAATGAGATCCTATAAGGTAGATCTAATTATTTCTTGGACCTAGTCAATAATACATATATTAATGAGGTATTTTAAAATATAAGTTGGAAAAATTGAAGAGATAATTCTTACCAGTGTCACATGAAATAAATCTCACCAAGAAGACATGCATGGGAATAGGAAGTGATTAAAAAGGTGAGTATAATTCCATAAGTTCCATCAATGGATTATACACATATTCCATGTTATATGTTGTATATTATATTGCTAACACACGATTCATGGTAGGAAAATGTCAGATATATATAGGAGAACTGTAAGGGAAGAAGTCAATACTATCCAATTGTACTAGAGAAAGTTCAAAGCATATATACCTTATATGTGTAGAATGAAGGATAATAATAATAAGGGGAAAAACTAGTTATCCTTTGGGTCAATATGATCTTATATTGAAGTTAGGAAAAGATAATGAGTTATATAAGCTCATTCAAGCCAGTGGTATCCATATCTATAAACACCGAGTGTGTTGATACTTCTGATGTATTTGAAGAAGTAGTTTTAAATACATAATTATTTGTTTTAGTTCTTGGAATCACACCTAGTAAGTAAAGTTTTATTATGATGATAATTATTCTACTAGTACTAGCCAAGATGTCAAGTTTTGATAGTGGATAAATAAAATATACCCAAGGATATCATCTCTTGAAGAGTTTTACTCAAGGTGGTGAAGTCATAGATAGTAGAATAACCATGAAGATGAGACGTGGAAGTCCTATTAGTAAAGCCATAACTTAGTAAAAACATGATCTTAATCATGAGAGAGCTTATAAGGATAGTTATCATGTTGCCTCCAGTGAAAGTGGGAGTGGTTTAATAGTGGGTTCCCTAGACCCAACATGTATAGTAATTTTTTATTATCATACCATGTATATAGTGAGTTATGCATGATGTACACTTAACATCATAGTTTTGATATTTCTATATCCACTATTTACATGGTAATATATATATATATATATTATTTATTGTATCATAAGGTTATAGTAGTTCCCAGGAAATAATGAAAACCTCGAGATACTATGACATTAATCTTAAACATATGTCTCATAGTCTAGATACATCATACTAATTGTATATAGTTGATATCAAACTATCTGGTGTTGGGGGATGATAATAATTGATAATTATTCTCATGAAGTTCTCACTTGGTGATCATGAGTATATGAGATCATGAAGATAGACTCACGAAAAGTAACACCACATGTTTCGGGTGTCATTGGTTATTCCTATCTACAAACTTGTGTATTGGTCTCCTAACTTGAGACCATTATCAATGTGCGTCATTTGATCACATACTTTGATGTAAGGAAAAAACCATGACATTGAAGTCGTGGTGAAGTAGCTTGTGTTGGGTGTTTCATTGGTGGTATGAAATTATTTGAATGATAAAGATATAATTTGTTACTTTTGAGTTGAGGAAGTGATATCTCGGGCCTAGTTGTTCAGGATGGTAGTACCTTCACTAAATTCATGGCCATGATATAAGAAGGTAAGTCTATCCAGTAAGTTCAATGAATAATAAATCAAGAAAGGATTATGACATGAAGTGTGCATCCAACTTTATGATATATCATGATACAAAGAGATTATATTACACGACTTGTGTTTGTAGGAAGGTTTTCATTACAACGACTACTCCTTATCTTTTTAGGGACCTCGATGGGTTGCTAGAATCTACTCCTGGTCTATAAATGGGATTCACTACTATCAAGATAGGGTCTAGAGGGTCACACACAATAGCATATTCAAAAGTCTATCCTATTATGATAAAAGATGTTTAAGACATGGTGGGTCCCACCACAGTGTCTGGGATATGTCTGATGATGTATGATCGCCAATGAATAAATAAATTCATATTATTTGAGTTTAAAATAATTAGTACTAGATTTATTTATTAAATGTATTTATAGCCATTAAAGTAAATACATGGGAGAATATTATTCAAAAGAATATTATTTTAATATCCAAGGTTCGTTTAATGTTTTAAAGAATGATGAGTTGAGTTGATGGGTTGATTTTATCACATAATGTATTTATTATATAACAAAAAAGTGTTAAAAATATAAATGATATTTATGACTTAGTAGAGCAGTCATAATATGCCATTTATAGTGAGTATTAAATATTCATGGGTTGGGTACCCTTTTTGGGTATTTTGTAAATTCACTATAAAATGGAGAAAGAGTGTAGAGACCCGAAGCCTGACGTACATGGACATTACATTACATTAGCGGAATACTTAGTACATAACAAAAACACACACACAAGGATTGTAATAGTTTAGTGTCTTTGGAAACTCGGAACGTAATCTTCTAATCGTGGTGAAATATCTTCAATATATCCCATAAAGATCTTCCATTTTTTTTTACCTAAAACCTTTCTTTATATCCTGGGGAAAAGAAAACATAAATGGGTGAGCTCAAATGCTCAGTAATGGTATACAAAAGAAATAAAAATCATATCATATCTTTTTGAAAATCATAACCTGCAAAAGAGATCATAATATCTTAACATGGAACAAATCATAGAAGTGAAAATGAGATCCCCATAATCATAACATGAAACTTGAGACTTTGTGTCATTCACACATAATCATAGAGAATCATTTCTTGTTAGTCAAGACTCATTGCCAAGACTATCTTAGAGGACAAAGTCCCTTTCTGAATCGAGTAACCCTCATTTCAGTCCTGTTTCACTGAACCGGTATAACCTACCATTCCAGCCATGTCTATCTCATGAGATATAAAATATTTACCCAATGCATTGGAGGGAGATATAGGTCCCACCCATCTTATAATGAATCCTTTCTTATGTGTGCCACATAATCATAAATCATACATCATCGCATAACACATGTAACAAAAATGGGATTCTTGAAACATCATGACATCATAAAACAAATCATATAAGGTAAATGACTTCATAAAAATAATTCCCTCAAAACATAATCAAATCAATGTAATAATAGGGATAAAAACAGAACCCTATATTATCTTAGATGGAAAATAATTTTGATAAAACACTTGAACTCCATTCTTGAGGAAAATATCCTTTCTTCTTCAAAAACACTTTTCTTTTCTTAACATGTCATACAATTATAAACTAAAAGAAGTTGATTAAAAATAAACTTGAAAACTTGTAAAGTAAGCTTCTTGGAAATAATGTTTTTTTAAAAATCCATTCATGCCATATAAGTTAAAAAAACATTCTTCTCGTACTTTTGTCGGAAAAGTTAAAAAGTACCTCGTACGAAAAAACGACAAAAGATTCCTTTCATAATCTTTACTAAAAACTCACCGAAGGGTAAAATTGGATTTAAACTATTGTAATTGGATGGAAACAATATTACATATTGAGGGAACATGGATGTGGATGATAAAATACACCCCAGTAAATACTTACGAATAAACAATCTCAGATAAAAATGAGATTGTGATATTTCCCTTACCTTAGGTCCGATTTGCTTCGTATGTGTCCGAACCTCCAGTATAATGATTTAAATAATGTCAATGACTTATTACAGAATCATATTAATTGTTATGATATCATATATGGTTCACTTATGACATTATATTACCCGTTCTTTTGTAAATTCCATGTTAAAGAAGCGTTTTGGGTAAAATCGTTTCATTTATCGTAGGTGTTTTGACTTGTTGTTCTTGACATTATTATTACTTATATCATGATTTAATTACTTCCAGAATATAAAATATGATTTATATATCATATATATTCAGTATATATATATATATAATAGATAGATAAATGAAATGAAAAACACCGTTCATGGAGACGGTAGTCCGTACGTACGCATGAATGCTGTTTTCCTTTCCTTATTGTCTTGAATGGAAGTAATTAGATGACATACATATATATATATATAAATAAATCCAGTAGCTTTATAATTTCATATATTTCATTATTATTTCTTATATATACTTTATAATCATTCTTAAATGGTTAACATGGAGAATGAATCTCATCGCGTCGTGGAGACGGTAGTCCGTACGTACGCACGAGCGATGATATCATTTCCATAAATATTGAATTGAATTGGAGTGGATTATACAATATATCAGAAGCAATATGATGTTGTAATAACTATGTATAGTTATTCTTTACACCATTATACCCATCCATGTAAGGTGGTGGTGGAAAATAGATTACACCACGGCGTGGAGACGGTATTCCATACGTACGCACGCGCGGTGATTTCTTTTTCCGTAGGATGAATAGATGGTGAAATAGGGTTGTTTCATACTTATAATAAAATATCAGTATATGAGTGATACTGATGTTATTACTTCATAATGAAACAACCTAAGAAGAAGAAGTGGAAGAAGAAATAAAGATGAAAGAATTGGTAACGGTAATTACCTCTTCTTTGAAGCGCCTCTTTGAGACCTCCTCTTAGGGCACTAAAATTGGTCTTTGAGGAAGACCAGAACCTTTAGGATGTTTCTAGGGAAGTGGAGAAGAGATTTCGGCAGGGTTTGGCCGAGCTTGAGTGCTCAAATTGGTGTGAGGAGGAGGGAAAGGAGGTGCCCTTTTATAAGGGAGGAGAGGGGATCCTTAGGAATACCTCAAAATATTATTTTATATTAATGTAAAAATCGATTTATAATGGTTACAAAGGGTCTTATTTCAAAGATAAAGTGGGGATGGGTCGAAATCCTATCAACCAATAGGATTTAGAAAAGTTTAGGGTATTATTTTAACCTTATCAATTAGATTTAACTCTAAGTTAAATAATTTAACTATTACCGTGTCTTTTTGTTTTCTTTCACTATATGGTTAATACACTTACTATAACATGACAAAAGAACCCCAAATTGTTTATTATTAATATATATATCCTTATCTAAGTCATTTGGCCAAACCTTAGATTTTTAGGAATAAAATAACAATTAATAATATAATATTTGATTTAAAAACTATTTTGTGTCAATTTTGACACTATTTGATATATGATTTTTGTGAAAGTCATAATAGAATTATATGCTCTAACCAAGTTGATTAGATCAACACTAATATATCATAGTAACCTAGAAAATTAGTGTAATTCATAAAAAGTCTCAAATTACATTCATTTGAGCATTTATAACATCAATTATGTTAATATTTCCTTAAAAGGGTAATTACTGCATCATCGTTGTGTCATAAATAAATTAATTTATTTAAAGTCTAAAAATTATAAATAAAATACCATTATGTAGGAAATCTTTTTAGATTTCTAATTAATATTTACAATTGAATTTATCTTATTTACAACCCTATGTAAAAAATGTTTTAGTAAATAAACTTTGATTTTAACTCTTTTAACTCTTCTTTGAATTAAATAATAATAAATGTCCTAATCTAATCCAAGTGGGCCTAAATGATAATATTTTACACTTAAGGTTGTTTTTGGTCGAGATACACTTGTCCAATAGAATTAGGACATGTGTTAGGGTAATATTAATATCATTTTTACCCTTAATTACCCTATTTACTTTTAACCGTGGTAAATAAAAGTAAAAAGTTACTATTCACCAAAAATTATTTTCATCTCATTGAACCACATTTTACTTACTGACATCAACCGTGTCTCTCGGATTTTTGAAATTCCATTCACAGAAGCGGTAAAATTAAGTTTTATGAAAAAATCAGTTTTTTTAACTACCACTTAGTAGTTTCACTATTAATCAAAAATTGATGTTTTTTAGATTAATGCCAAAATTTCATCCTAAGCTATATTTCATATTCCGAATTCAAAAATGAAGTCTATTTTACCAAATTCATAACATAGAAGTTTCATTAATTAATTTTATAATTAAATCCCGCTGTTAAAATAAATAGCGTGTTTTTAGAAAACAATATATATCAAAAGATTGACACTTGATTATGTCTGGTTTAAATGTGAAATTACAACCAATGACCAACATTGTATTAAATTGTAAAAATATATTCTAAATATACTTTAAAACCACTAAAATTAATAATTTATCACTATTAATTATTTCGATTAAAAAAGTTGTTTTTAATTATAATTTAGTAATTTTCACTATTCATCAGAATATGAAAGTTATCCGAAAAGTACCAAAATTTCACCTTAGGCTAAATTCGATACTCCGAATCCAAAAATGAAGTCCATTTTGAGAGCTAAAATTTCTAAAATTTTAAAAGGTGGTTATTACTATTCATAACGGCTAGTTATAATAATATTTTAATAGCATATCGTTGTTTAGTGAAACTTGGTATTGCGTACTACACACGCTATCGAGGAAGGTCGCGATTGCGTGTAATGCAAGGCAAGTCAAGGATGCGTGTTGTACAAGCTCCTTTTGGTGTAGCGTACAACACAAGATATTAATAAAATTAAAAAGAATATTTTTCATAAAATCTCAGGCTGTTACATTCTACCCCCCTTAAAATGAATTTCGCCCTCGAAATTCGTCGGGATTATAAATGGTTTACTATTCAAAAGTTTCTTTAATAGAAACCCACATCGTAAAAAGGAATACCAAAACCAATATTTTAAAACAAAAGTATGAAACTTAATGATTACCCAAATAAACTAATCACTGGGTTTCCACATAGGTGAAAATATGGATATGGAAGAAAAATCTAACCATCATGTTCTGATGGAGAGTGGTAGAGAACATGGCTATGGAAAATCCAGCAATCACAAAGCCATAAATTTGTGACGATCTAAGGTACCATCTGATTCATCAGATATAAGATCACTAGGACAACATTTTTGGTTTTCATGATCGTTTCCCTAAAGTTAAAGAATTTGAATTAGAATAAATACTTACTTTATTTTGGTACAATCTCACTGTTGTTCGTGCCTTTAACAATTTCCACTTCATCTCTTAAATAAATGAAGTTGAATTTGTTATTCGTGAAGTGTTAGCAGATCATGTGATAGAATGAAGAGTCATTCCATCTGTCTCAAACAAAAGGTTAGAAAAAATTATATATATAAGTCGATCTATAGTGAGATTAATCACATATGGTTCCTAAAATGGACTTATACTTCATATATCATACTGCTTAATATAATAAAACTAGTTTCTACTAAACAGGGACTTCCTGTAGGCCAGTGGTAGGCGATAAAGGCTAGTCGCACTTCAGTTGTGGGTTCTATTCCCACAGCCTTGTCCGACGCGATGGTCTGTCGCCCGTCCTGCAGGTTGTCCTTTTTCTAAAACTAAATTACTATAACATCCCATCAATAATATCGAGAAAACTTCTATCCTTAAACAATACTAACTTATGCCCAACATAATCCATTCCAATCTTTAGGCTTATCCATAATACTGCAGTCCACTCTCATAAAATAGTGAAAATGATTACCAAAGATTTAACACCATCGTCGATCCCCATATATCATAAGATATGTTTTGTTGGTCACATTCCAAACATTGAAAGTCCTTAATCATGTATTCTCTTGAATACCTTAGTGAAAACATGAATGCAGTTTAAATTTAACACTTTCCACATACCAAAATCCAAAAATTATATATACTCAAACCATGATATCACTTAGTCTTTATATCAATCATGAGCTCATGAATACAATCAAACATCTCATTATCTTCTTATCCCTTCATTATGCTCATATCATCTGTTTACCAAAAATGTCTCAATCACTTTTCATGGTTACCGGTTCCATAAAATTATTGAAAACCACAATAGATCAAAACATAAATATTTCAGTACACCATAAAAGTACCTCAACAACATTATTCTTGAATACCAATACATAAACACTTCAGTCCATCCACTTCAATGATTGTCCTGGAATAAGTCCTTCCTTGATTTAGAAGTAACTTTTTAGGTCAGGGCATTGAGTTGGGTAATGCCCATGTTCTCCACAAATAAGACATTGAACTCCATAACAATCTGTCACTCTATGACCCTTTTCTCCACACAGATAACATCGGTCCCTCCATTTGAGGTATTCCTCAAGGTTCTTCTTCCCTTATTTAGAAATCTCAATCTTCCTTTCTTTATGCTCCTCAACATGCGAACATGCATAATAGTTTATCTTCCTCTTCTTTGATGAATTAGTCATACCACTAAATTTCACCTTGTTAATCATATATCGCGATGACTGATTCGGCATAATCACAATATCTTTATCTCTAGGTATTACAAAATTTTGATGCTCATAGTCACCAATTTGTCCATTGGATTCAACGTTAACCGAATTCCTTCTGGTTCCCTCCATTAACTAAAACACAAAAAGAATTTTGTGAGAGGCGAAATCATGCTATGGAAGACAACATAGTAAAGGGAAAGAACCCTCAATATCTAACATCTTAGGTTAAATTCTAAGATCGTTAGCGCAATTCTAGGACTATAACCTATACGTATACTTAACATTAGAGACATCCCGAGACATACCTTAGAAATATCTCTAGGTATCTCACTAAAGTTCCCGCATCCTAGTTTCCAAAGGTTGACTAAACCTTTCCTCTGATACCAACTTTAGAGACCCGAAGCCTGACGTACATGGACATTACATTACATTAGAGGAATACTTAGTACATAACAAAAACACACACACAATGATCGTAATAGTTTAGTGTCTTTGGAAACTCGGAACGTAATCTTCTAATCGTGGTGAAAGATCTTCAATATCTCCCATAAAGATCTTCCATTTTTTTTTTACCTAAAACCTTTCTTTATATCCTGGGGAAAAGAAAACATAAAAGGGTGAGCTCAAATGCTCAGTAAGGGTATACAAAAGAAATAAAAATCATATCATATCTTTTTGAAAATCATAACCTACAAAAGAGATCATAATATCTTAACATGGAACAAATCATAGAAGTGAAAATGAGATCCCCATAATCATAACATGAAACTTGAGACTTTGTGGCATTCACACATAATCATAGAGAATCATTTCTTGTTAGTCAAGACTCATTGCCAAGACTATCTTAGAGGACAAAGTCCCTTTCTGAATCGAGTAACCCTCGTTTCAGTCCTGTTTCACTGAACCGGTATAACCTACCATTCCAGCCATGTCTATCTCATGAGATATAAAATCTTTACCCAATGCATTGGAGGGAGATATAGGTCCCACCCATCTTATAATGAATCCTTTCTTATGTGTGCCACATAATCATAAATCATACATCATCGCATAACACATGTAACAAAAATGGGATTCTTGAAACATCATGACATCATAAAACAAATCATATAAGGTAAATGACTTCATAAAAATAATTCCATCAAAACATAATCAAATCAATGTAATAATAGGGATAAAAACAGAACCGTATATTATCTTAGATGGAAAATAATTTTGATAAAACACTTGAACTCCATTCTTGAGGAAAATATCCTTTCTTCTTCAAAAACACTTTTCTTTTCTTAACATGTCATACAATTATAAACTAAAAGAAGTTGATTAAAAATAAACTTGAAAACTTGTAAAGTAATCTTCTTGGAAATAATGTTTTTTTGAAAATCCATTCATGCCATATAAGTTAAAAAAAACATTCTTCTCGTACTTTTGTCGGAAAAGTCAAAAAGTACCTCGTACGAAAAAACGACAAATGATTCCTTTCATATTCTTTACTAAAAACTCACCGAAGGGTAAAATTGGATTTAAACTATTGTAATTGGATGGAAACAATATTACATATTGAGGGAACATAGATGTGGATGATAAAATACACCCCAGTAAATACTTACGAATAAACAATCTCGGATAAAAATGAGATTGTGATATTTCCCTTACCTTAGGTCCGATTTGCTTCGTATGTGTCCGAACCTCCTGTATAATGATTTAAATAATGTCACTGAATTATTACATAATCATATTCATTGTTATGATATCATATATGGTTCACTTATGACATTATATTACCCGTTCTTTTGTAAATTCCATGTTAAAGAAGCGTTTTGGGTAAAATCGTTTCATTTATCGTAGGTATTTTGACTTGTTGTTCTTGACATTATTATTACTTATATCATGATTTACTTACTTATAGAATATAAAATATGATTTATATATCATATATATTCAGTATATATATATATATAATAGATAGATAAATGAAATGAAAAACACCGTTCATGGAGACGGTAGTCCGTACGTACGCATGAACGCTGTTTTCCTTTCCTTATTGTCTTGAATGGAAGTAAGTAGATGAAATACATATATATATATACATAAATCCAGTAGCTTTATAATGTCATATATTTCATTATTATTTCTTATATATACTTTATAATCATTCTTAAATGGTTAACATGGAGAATGAATCTCATCGCGTCGTGGAGACGGTAGTCCGTACGTACGCACGAGCGATGATATCATTTCCATAAATATTGAATTGAATTGTAGTGGATTATACAATATATCAGAATCAATATGATGTTGTAATAACTATGTGTATTTATTCTTTACACCATTATACCCATCCATGTAAGGTGGTGGAAAATAGATTACACCACGGCGTGGAGACGGTATTCCGTACGTACGCACGCGCGGTGATTTCTTTTTCCATAGGATGGATAGATGGTGAAATAGGTTTGTTTCATACTTATAATAACATATCAGTATATGAGTGATACTGATGTTATTACTTCATAATGAAACAACCTAAGAAGAAGAAGTGGAAGAAGAAATAAAGATGAAAGAATTGGTAACGGTAATTACCTCTTCTTTGAAGCGCCTCTTTGAGACCTCCTCTTAGGGCACTAAAATTGGTCTTTGAGGAAGACCAGAACCTTTAGGATGTTTCTAGGGAAGTGTAGAAGAGATTTTTTCAGGGGTTTGCCGAGCTTGAGTGCTCAAATTGGTGTGAGGAGGAGGGAAAGGAGGTGCCCTTTTATAAGGGAGGAGAGGGGCTCCTTAGGAATACCTCAAAATATTATTTTATATTAATGTAAAAATCGATTTATAATGGTTCCAAAGGGTCTTATTTCGAAGCTAAAGTGGGGATGGGTCGAAATCCTATCAACCAATAGGATTTAGACAAGTTTAGGGTATTATTTTAACCTTATCAATTAGATTTAACTCTAAGTTAAATAATTTAACTTTTACCGTATCTTTTTGTTTTCTTTCACTATATGGTTAATAAACTTACTATAACATGCCAAAAGAACCCCAAATTTTTTATTATTAATATATATATCCTTATCTAAGTCATTTGGCCAAACCTTAGATTTTTAGGAATAAAATAACAATTAATAATATAATATTTGATTTAAAAACTATTTTGTGTCAATTTTGACACTATTTGATATATGGTTTTTGTGAAAGTCATAACAGAATTATATGCTCGAACCAAGTTGATTAGATCAACACTAATATATCATAGTAACCTAGAAAATTAGTGGAATTCATAAAAAGACTCAAATTACATTCATTTGAGCATTTATAACATCAATTATGTTAATATTTCCTTAAAAGGGTAATTACTGCATCATCGTTGTGTCATAAATAAATAAATTAATTTAAAGTCTAAAAATTATAAATAAAATACAATTATGTAGGAAATATCTTTAGATTTCTAATTAATATTTACAATCGAATTTATCTTATGTACAACCCTATATAAAAAATGTTTTAGTAAATAAACTTTGATTTTAACTCTTTTAACTCTTCTTTGAATTAAATAATAATAAATGTCCTAATCTAATCCAAGTGGGCCTAAATGATAATATTTTAAACTTAAGGTTGTTTTTGGTCGAGATACACTTGTCCAATAGAATTAGGACATGTGTTAGGGTAATATTAATATCATTTTTACCCTTAATTACCCTATTTACTTTTAACCGTGGTAAATAAAAGTAAAAAGTTACTATTCACCAAAAATTATTTTCATCTCATTGAACCACATTTTACTTACTGACATCAACCGTGTCTCTCGGATTTTTGAAATTCCATTCACAGAAGCGGTAAAATTAACTTTTATGAAAATTTCAGTTTTTTTAACTACCACTTAGTAGTTTCACTATTCATCAAAAATTGATGTTTTTCAGATTAATGCCAAAATTTCATCCTAAGATATATTTCATATTCCGAATTCAAAAATGAATTCTATTTTACCAAATTCATAACATAGAAGTTTCATTAATTAATTTTATAATTAAATCCCGCTGTTAAAATAAATAGCGTGTTTTTAGGAAACAATATATATCAAAAGATTGACACTTGATTATGTCTGGTTTAAATGTGAAATTACAACCAATGACCAACATTGTATTAAATTATAAAAATATATTCTAAATATACTTTAAAACCACTCAAATTAATAATTTATCACTATTAATTATTTCGATTAAAAAGGTTGTTTTTAATTATAATTTAGTAATTTTCACTATTCATCAGAATATGAAAGTTATCCGAAAAGTACCAAAATTTCACCTTAGGCTAAATTTGATACTCCGAATCCAAAACTGAAGTCCATTTTGAGAGCTAAAATTTCTAAAATTTTTAAAGGTGGTTATTACTATTCATAACGGCTAGTTATAATAATATTTTAATAGCATATCGTTGTTTAGTGAAACTCGGTATTGCGTACTACACACGCTATCGAGGAAGGTCGCGATTGCGTGTAATGCAAGGCAAGTCAAGGATGCGTGTTGTGCAAGCTCCTTTTGGTGTAGCGTACAACACAAGACATTAATAAAATTAAAAAGAATATTTTTCATAAAATCTTTGGCTGTTACAAGGAGGCTCATATGGTGAGAACTATTCATCTCTCAAGTTCTAGAGCCTCTCTCTCCTCTCTCTTGACACCTAGATAGTGATGCCCTCATTCCAATTTCTTTATCAAAGTGCTTCTTCATAGATCGATGGAATTGGTAAGTGGTGATCATCGAGATGTCAAAGGCATCATTGGATCATTGTGATAGAAACCTAAATTCAACGATTGATGTTCACACAAATTTTTTGAAGCATGTGTGGATAATATATAGGTATGTGACTTTAGATCCTTTTATAAATGATCAATAATGACGATCGAATAAAAAATGCACAGTTTCATATCAAACTAGGTATTTATGGTTAATTTTGTGCATAAAATTCATCATGTATGATCCTTGGCCTTTAACTGGGGCAGTACTTCATTGGTGATGATTTGTTACATCAATCTCTAGTGAAAAAGTTTAAATCCTCAGCACACCGACTTCTTCTATGCACTAATACCTTCAATGTTGACACTCAACAATAAACTACTACAACTTTATGTAGTAGAATTCATGGGACTTAAAATTTTGTAAGATGATCTTTTATAATTCCCCTCGCAATCCCTTCAATCTTTCTTGAGATGGTTTTTTCTTACAACGCCAACATATGGGTTTGATCCTAATTGATTAATCTCAAATTTTTTCCCTTGATATATCTTTTGATTTATTTTGACCTATATGATGAGGAGTAAATCCTCTACCTTCCTCATTTATTGTGGTTCTAGTAGGTTCTTGGACTTCCCCCATATAATCTCTTCATTCGTAATGAAATTCATGACATCCCCAATCACTAGGTTAGCATTCCTATAAGAATTACTTACAATAGTTAATATCATGTCCAATGAATTTGGTATTGATGAAAACAATATAAATTCCCACATATATTCCTCAGACTTTATTTTAACTAATTCAATTTGACTCTGAATCATATTAAAGTTATTCACATGATCATCCAATGGTCGACCTTCCAATAATCACTTATCGAATAACCCATTCATCATGAACACCTTGTTCATCACTATTGTCTTCTCATATATCTCCAAATTAGCATACATCAGCTTTATTGTGGTCTTCATATATTGGATGTTAAAATTAATGTTACATGATAATGAAATATGAATCAATCTAAGTGTATTTCTGTTCATCCTTTCCCATTTTTATTTTTCTATTGTCTCTAATTTGATCCCCTTCAATAAAACCTCAAGGTATTTCTGAATCAAATAGTCTTCCATCTACATCCTCTAGAAATTGAATACCATTATATTGGACTTTTATATTTAAATATTACCTTCTTCAAACATTGTACTTTCCAAAATAATGACTCCCACTAAATTGAATAAATTCAAAACAAGAATGTTACATGTGTCTGCTACCATGTGAGTTGAGGAACTAGGCTAAAAACATGCTCTAATACCAATTTTTGGGATCATGAAACACTGATCATAAAAAATTAAACCATAAAAAATCAATCATATAAAAAATCTCTAAGAACTCCCCATATCATAATAACCCTATGAATTTGGTGTATAAGATATTTAGAATCCAATCTATACCCTAAATCATCACACCAAGTCGACACACCTAACACAATCAAAATAAAACTCATGGAAATTAATATTAAGATGGAAAAAAATTAAAGTAAAATAAGGGTTTAAATGGTTCAGATATTAGTCCTACATTCATAAGAGAACACTACTACACTTTCCATTTATTAGAAGTTATAAGATCATAATCACTATTGAAAAATCAATCAATTAGATCACTAACTGCAAGACATATGTACAAGTGGAACCACCCTACCTTTATAGTGGGGTAGATCTAGTTAAATGATTCCACCATCCTCCTATATTTATGGGATGTGGGGGTACTATTTCCTTAGACACCTCTGATATCCCATAGTTTCCTCTTCCTTGACCATTGGCTTTCGATAAACCGAAAACAATTACACTTATATATCATTTTGATAACCCTTATATACCATCTTTACCATTGAAATGAAATTCAATGAACCTTTATATATCATCATCAGTGACTCTTATGTATTTTTGTAAATTTTGTTCACCCATTATCTAGAAAATCGACCATCTATACACCCAGTTTTAGAACATAACTTCTAGATCAACTGCCACCATTGGACTTCTATTGATGTTATTTTGAACATTTGGTCAAAACACACCTTTTGGATATTTTCCTTCTAGAAATTTGAATTTAAAATTAAAATAGAATTCATATTTCCTAATAGTATATACCTAAGATAACCTTTCATATAATTATAGATTCTATGAATTCATATTGATCTTATTTGGACTCACAAATTCCCATATAATCTTTATGTATTTGATGAATGGAGTCTTTATGTATTATCTCAATCAATTTTTGGTAGTATTTATAGATGGTATTCTCAAATATTCTAATAGTAAGGAAGAACATGAATATCATTCAAGGATTTCATTCAAGACCTTAAGAAAAGATAAACTATATGAAAAATTTATAAAATGTGAAATTTAGATATGGAAAGTATCATTCATGGGTCATATAATCACAAGCGAGAGTATATTTATTGATTATTTAAAGATAGAGGTGAATAAATAATGAACCATGATAACTACTATTATAGATATTCATAGTTTTCATGGATTAACTAGATCCTATAGATTCTTTTTCAAAACATTCTCATGATTTTCAAATCCTCTAACCAAGTTAACTTGGAAGGGAGTCAAGTTCCTATGGACATATGAATAAGAATATGGTTTTAAGTATATTAATAGAAGTTTGGTCACTTCACCTATAATCAAATTAACCTTTAGTTGATAAGGGTTTTTGATATATAGTGATTCATCAAGGAAGGGATTAGGTTGTGTCCTAATACAAAATGGAAAGTTCATAGTTTATTCCCCATGTTAATTAAAGTTTCACGATAAAAATTATCTAACATATCATTTGGAGATAAAAATGGTAATATTTTTATTAAATATATGAATGCATTATCTATATGGTGAAAATTGTGATATATATATTTATTACAAGAGTATAATGTATATATTCACACATAAAGAGTTTAAAATTCACCAAAAGAGATGGTTATATTTGATCAAGGACTATGAATAATCAATACATTGCCACCCAAGGAATGTGAAAAAAGTGGTCAGTGATCAGGAAAAACCATGATATCTTATCTATGATGAGGATTGAAAGAAATCCAATACTTATGAATTTAAAAATTATGAAATTTGAAATCATAAGGGAAGGGGAGAAATCATATCTTTCCCAAATGACTAGTCAATCATCCATCCATGCGAATATCAAGGAGGCGTAGAATGATGATATTGAGCTATAAAATAAGGTAATAATTATTCTAGAGTTCTACATTGAAAATAATGGAATTATAATGTTTTTTAAATTAATATATGGTCCTTAAATTCCATAATTAAATAAGGATATCTTGAATAATTCTCATAGATCATCATTATATATCCATATGAGAAACACAAACATATAAAAAAATCTAATGGATTATTTTTTGTGGGACAACATGAAGATGGTGATTACAGATTATATATCTTGATGCTTGATTTTCAGTAAGTTAAGAATGGATTAAATAAGTCCAAAAGGATTATGCATCCATTACCCATACCTTTATGGAAATGGGAGGACATTGTTATGGAATTTTTCATAGGTATTTGATGCACACATATTTTCATGAAAATTTTGAAACAATTTGTAATGATATTTAAGTGGATTTTAATTAATATTCCAATATAATTGATTGTTTATTGAAAATGTGGGAAGTCACATTTGAGAAATTAAAATGAATTAAAATGTGGGGTTTTAATGATTTATTTTATTGAAGTTTTTTTTTGTGAAATGTATTATCAATTTTAAATGTTTTCAGTTAAAAAAATGAGCCAACACAGCCAAACCTCAACCTCAAGCCTACAACCCACATAGCCTAACTAAGTGGGCTGGCCAAACAAGAATGTATTGTGGGATAGGTTGTCTAGTGGTAGGGTCATGTGTGATCCACACGGGGAGGATCTCATGCATAGGTGGTCTAAAGTCCGTGTGGGCTATGTGAAGAGGCGTGACTCATCATGTGTGTGTGTAAGTGTACTAACACTAATGGAATTTCGTTTATGTGCGATGGGTTATTTGTGATGGGATCCTGTTGCAAAAACTCTCTTGCAACGGGGTCCTATCGCAAATAGCTCGTTGCAGAAAACAACATCGCACCTAGTATTTTTTGCGATGGGCTCGTCGCAACAAATAATACTTGCGATGGGAAGCAGTCCCATCACAAATAGATCTCTGATTAAATATATTATATATACACAAACCTTTTGTGACAAGACCGTCACAAAAAAGTATTTGTGATGGGTCACCATCTCGTCGCAAAAAGCTTTATGTTATAAACATGTTGCGAAGGGCCTGTCGCAAAAAAAGTGTTTGCGGCAGTAAAGTAACCCATCGCAAAAAATTTTAAAATATATATATATAATCTATTTGCGATGGGACCCGATCGTAAAAGACCATATCACAAATACTTAATAAAATAAAAAAAAATAATATAATTATGATTAATGAAAAAATAATATTAATATTATTAAAATAAAAAAATTAAAAAAATTAAAATTCTTGATATTCGAAAAAAAATATAAAAAAATCATAAAATATTATTATTATTATCAGTAAAATAAAAAAAAATTAAAAAATATAATACTAATAATAAATAAAAAAATAAAAAAAATATTAAAAATAAATAAATAAATAAATTATGCAATATTCACACCAATATAAAAGACAAAAACTGTAAATAGTTCATATTACAGCAAATGTTCAATTCAAATGTTTTTAACAGAACAAAAAAATCATTGGGGGGATAGTCTTCTGGAGGAGCTGGAGGAGATGGTGGAGGAAACTTCATCCCTAAAATATGAGTTGCTGCTACTGCCATCGATGCATGTCCTCCTCATGTTGCTGACACATCTCTTCATGTTGCTTCTGAAAACTCTCTATAAGCTCAGTTTGAGCTCACAACTGCTCCTGATACTGTGAGCCAGAAGATGATGTCTCTCCACGAGCTCCTCTCGAGCTCGACGCCGACACCATAGTAGTACCATAATAAGTCCCAGGAGTCAAATGAGAGTTGATACCAAATACATGACCCTTCTTAAAGGCATACTGGGTTGCCTTCATCAATGTCGCCTCATTAAAATGGTGGGCACTAGTCTGATCAGTCATCTCAGCGTGACTCTCAGCCCATGTCTGAGAGGTCGCGACCTCATATGACTCCTTTAATTTTAATTTGAAATTAAAATAGTGAAAATATTATATGTAGTTAATTTTCAAACTGAAAAGAAAATAATACTGACCACAATCTGACGCTGGTGATCACCTCTAATCTCTTTAGTGGCTGGATCACTGTACATCCTCCAATAAACATCATACTCCATAATATCAGGATGTTCGACTGCCTATATGAATATAAAATAAACTGTTTATATTTAATGTTATATAAAATATTTAAAAAGGATACTTACCTCATGCTCTCTATGCGTACTAAATGTATGTCTACCAGCTCGATGTGTCACCTCCTCTCTCCCCCGATTCCATCGGCCCAATAAAGATCTCCTCTGAAATCCACCACTCAACCAGTGTGAACATAATCCATCCCAAACGTGAGATGAAATTTACTCTGGTCAGTGGGATCTACATGACTCATCAAATACTGTCACTCCTGCTTTATTAATGGTTGCCCTTCTCAAATTGTGAAAAAACTGACAGAAATGCTCACGCATAGACACCTCTCATGCCTCGTGGATAGCTCCACGCATGCTATCATCGATGGTATACTATAAAATCTACAAATAATTTATAATATCAAGTTATTAATGAAATAAATTTCTAAATAAATATTATTTATTTACATACCATCCAACGATTGAACATTCCAAGCTACACATCAATGAGAATATGTTCCCACGTGATCCATGGCTGAGAAAAATAATTGTGCAAGATATTGCTTCCCTATCCAACAACTACATGTGAAAAACTATGAAAAAAGAACAAATAATCAATCAATTAGTATATAAATAAATTAATTAAAGATAACTAAAATACATAGGTTACCATACCTCCTCGTGCATGGATCGAAACCAAGATGTGGACATCACTTAGGGATAGGGTCAGGAATCATCAGTCGCATAAGACCGCACCTCCTCCGCGTACCCCTTGAACTGCCAGTAGGTTGAGGGTCAGATGATCCTAAATCCTTATCATATAAAGGTAGCTCAGCCTCCTCTAACGCACAAAATAGATCAGGGTCTATCTGAAACACAAAATGATTGTTGTTAGCTGATATTTGAAAATAACTATTACATATAGATATATATTAGTTATGATTATAACCAACATTTAACTATGTCAATGTTCACCTTCATCATCATCTTCATATCTGACAATGTTAATATCTTCATATTCACCATCGACGTCATCAATATCCATATGAGTTTCAGTTTCATCATCTCTTGCCATTTCAAATTCATTTGTAACATCATTAACATCATCGTCACTATCGACCCTTAATTGTGGAGTGTCATCATTGATATTCATGTCTCTTTGTGAAAAAGATGGATTTTGAGTAGTATCTTAAAAAATTTCAATTCCTTGTACTTCATCAGAACCATATTCAGTTTAAGTAAACTAATTTTCCCAAGATTTCATTTTTATTATGCTCCACCAATCACTCAGGTCTCTTGAATTAGAAAGGTACTTTGCGTAATATATTTGATGTCCCTGTTGAGCCAGTAAAAATGGTCTGTTTACTGCAAGAATAATTTTATATTCAATATCAACGATTCTATGAATCATATGAACATGCAAGCCTCTCTCAGTATCTAACCACCGACATTTAAACATTGTTATGTAATTTTTCCATAGATAACACAGTTCAATAATTTCATCCAGCATGCTGTAAAAGTAAAATTCATTTTCTCTATGATGAGATCCTCTCAATAAAACTCCACTATTAATTGTTTTTTTTATTCCCCATATGCACGTGTATGAAATCGAAAACATTCACCACATATACATTATAAGATTTAACCATTTTGGATGGTGGGTTATTCAATATACACAATCACTTATCAATTTTATCAACATACTGAGACACCTGAAATTTTGTAAAATAATTATCAATATAATAAATAATAAACTGAATTGATATATTAAATCATCAATAATTTATGTTACCAGTTTTTGAAACCATTGAGAATTTTTTTTGTCGGCATTCTTCATGAGAAGCTGCTGTAATTTGTGGAAGCTGTTTCTTGATATGATTATCATATAACCTACAAATAAAATAAGTTTACTTACTGTAAAATAAATTATAGAATAATTGATATAAACACTCATAGTAAAAATGATGTCATTTCTTCACAGTTGAGAAGAACATATGTATGAGATCTATGATGTTCATCATCTAAAATCCATCATTCATGAACTCCATTGAAGCCAAGCTCTTGCTAATTAAAAAATGATAATTGATTGTCCATTTCATCATCAACATTCCCCTCATTCCGTCTCATGCGAGTTTTTTTAAGGATATTCAAATTCAAAATAATGAGAGATGAAAAAAGAAATTTCCTCTTGAAAATAAGCTTCAGCAATTGAGCCTTCAACTGATGCTTTGTTACATACTTTTTTCATCAATTTTTGCATGCATCTCTTGAATGGGTACATCCATCAAAACTATACCGGACCTCTACATTTAGCTTTATGTGGAAAATGTAATATCATATGTTCTGTTGAGTCAAAGAAAGTCAGTGGGATGATTTTTTCCAGTTTACATATAATGAAAACAATATTTTCTTCCAGTTTACTTAGTGCATCATAGTCTATTGTCACCGCACAAATGTCTTGAAAAAAATATGATATGTCTATTATCGAATCCCAAATAATAGAATTCAACAAACCTATGAATCTAATCAGCATAATTCTTTCCATTATAACATGTCAATCATGATTTTTTAATCCGGTAATATGGACGCACTACTACAAAACGGGGCATGGGAAGCGCTACACATTTATCAGCGCTTTTTAAAAGCACTGATAAAGGGGGGGGGGGGGTATTTATCAGTGCTTTTATATAAGCACTGATAAATAACCCCCCTATCAGCACTTCTGTAAAAGTGCTGATAAAGACCCCCCTTTATCAGCGCTTTTATAAAAAGCGCTGATAAAGGGTAAAATTCAAAAAAAAAAAAATTAAAAACATTTATTAATATATAAATCTATAAATATATTTATATTGACATAAATATAATATTTATTTTTTAAATATGTTTTAGAAATAATTAATGGAAATCAAATATGAATGTATATGATATTTAGTAAAAGAGGCTTATAAAATAATTTAAAAAATATGTTTAATTAATAATTATGTAATTTTTATCCACCAATAGTCATGTAATAACACTTTGAGTATAAAAAAATAAATAAATAAATAAAAGATCAAAAATATGTTGAAAACACAACTCAAACTTCAAACGACCATAACTTTTGATCCGGGACTCCGTTTGAGCTCTACAACATATCAAATCGAAGCCTGCGACGAGCTCTACATCCTTATAAATGGCCCCCTATTTTTTACCATTCAAACAGATATAAATTCTGATACCTATTTCTGATAAATGTGTACCAAATATCATATCGAAGATCGTTTCATTTCCTTTGATTTGACTAATTGTGGAGCTGAAACGGACTCCTGGATTAGATGTTATGGTCATTTCAACATTCAAATGACTCTAAATTCTGATCCGGATGTACGTTTTGCTTATACCACATATCATATTGAAGATCATTTCATGTTTGTCGATTTGACTAGTTTTGGAGTTGAAACGGACTTCTGGATTAGAAGTTATAGCTGTTTTAACATTCTCGATGACTTTTCACATCCACATTTCTATGTATTCATTCATAACTAGACACACACACACACACACACACACACACACACACACACACACACACACATATATATATATGTGTGTGTGTGTGTTGTATATATGTATGTATGTAAGTATTTATTTATAAACACACGTAAAAACACATATTCTATAAATGTATTTGAAATTAATCTTATAAATATATATATATATTAATATACAAATAAACATACAGATAAAGAATTATAACTATATATATATATATATATTAATATATGAATATATATATATATATATATATTAATATAACTAAATAAATTTATACTAATATGGATCTGTATTAATATACGAATACATATAACTATATATATATATAACTTGATATATCATTAAAGGGAGAACAAAACAGAATGATTAAGAGGTAAAGTTGCAGCGTGCAAGGGGGGAGGTCCTGTGTTCGAATTCCAATGGCAGCAGGGTCATGCGGGCGCAACGAAGCGGGGTGCAGCATGCGGGTTGAGGGGGGCGCAGGCGCATCGAAGCGGGGTGCAGCGTGCGAACCACCCACAAATTATATATATATTTTAAATTTTTTCATTTTTTTGACATTTATGAGCGCTATTTTTATAGCGCTGATAAAAGACGTCTTTTATCAGTGCTAAAAAAATAGCTCTAATAAAAGGGACCCCCTTTATTAGCACCGCGCTTTACAACACTCATAAAAGCGCTGATAAAGGGGGTTTTTTAGCGCTGATAAAAGCGACTTTTATAGTAGTGTCGTTCTTAACACATCTGCCCAAATTGGAAGCATAGCCATTTGGAAGTCTCAAATTTGCAATCCACTGACAAAATAATAAGTAACTCCTTTTGGAAAGTGTATAAGCTACTTTTGGGTTCATTAACCTCTATGATCTGACATTTTGAAACAGTAAGTTTCGGTCATCTGCAAATTTGGGCAAGATCTAATCCTACCTTTACATTATCTTTGGTCTTACCTGGTGTATCCAAAAATGTATGAAATAAATTATCAAAATAGTTCTTCTAAATATGTATGACATCCAACATGTGGTGGACCAAAAAATCAGACCAATATGAAATATCCCAAAAAATGCTCTGTTTTATCCAATTATGTTCTTTCCCAAATCCATAAATTTTATGTTGGTTTACTGTTGGCCCAAATGTGATGGGAGGTAATGAAAATACAATTGATTTTAACTCTGTATCTGAGAACATTTTTGGAGGTTCATCCCTTTCAATTGTGCCTTTTTTAAAATTCCTTCGAAAAGTATGATCAGTTGAAAGAAATCTACGATGACAGTCAAAATAGCAAGGTTTTTTTCCATTGATGAGCATAAAGGTTTTGTTGTCTTTCATACAGTAAGGACATGATTTCAGACCATGTGTACTCCAGCTAGATAACATGTCATATATCGGGAAGTAACTAATCATCCACATCAATGCAGCTTTTAATATGAAATTTTGTTTCGCAACAACATTATATGTACTAACACCATTACTCCAAAATGAATTTAACTCATCAATCAATGGTTTCAAATAAATATCAATATTCTTTTTCAGATGTCCTGGGATTAATAAGTTCAAAAACATATAGGTCTCTTTCATCAACATCCATGGAGGTAAATTTTACGGAGTTATAAAGACAGTCCAACATGAATAATGACTACCATAAGAACCAAACAGACAGAAACCATCAGTAGAAAGACCCAATCACACGTTTTGGGATTCTAAAGCAAAAGACGGATGCAGTCAATCAAAATGTTTCCATGAATCACCATCATATTGATGATTAAATTTTTTATCAGTTGAAATATTGGTTTTGTGTCATGAAATCATTGACGTTGTGTTCTGAGACATAAATTAATGCTGCAACCTGGGTGAAGGGGGAAATATATCAACTTTTTTACAAGAATCAATCCAGACTTCCCTAGTTGAGCTTCTTTATACCTCAATTTTTCACATGTGGGACAACTATCCAACAACTAATTTTCACTAGAATATAAGATGAAATCATTTTCACATGCATGAATCTTCCGATAACTAAGGCCCATATTACGAACCAGTCTCTTGCTCTTATAGTAATTTTCAGGCAACACATTTCCTTCAGGTAATAGTGTTTTAACCAAATAAAATATATGATCAAAATAGTAGTTTGAAATTTCATTATCAAACTTAATAGCCATAAATTTTGTAACTGCTTCTAATTTTCTTATCTTGTAACTAGGGTATAATTCATCCTCAGCAGACCTCAACAACTCATAAAATTCAGATGGTGCCAAATCAGAAGTTAAATCAACATCATCATGAGTTTCATTTTATTGAACAGATGGACATGCAGCATCATGTACTAAATTTTGAAACTGTGATGGATTTGGAATCAAGTTATTAGTATCTTATCTGGAACTATGTTCACCATTTTGATACTAAAAAACATAATTTGGTTGAAAACCAAACCGCAAGAGATGTCCCCTAACCTTTTCAAATGTGTCAAACGTTCTCAGAGCACATTTTTTACAAAGAAACTTAATTATGCCTTTTGAAAAAATTATGGTTTTGATGATGCAAATGATAAGAAAGCTTCAACACCCTCAATATATAGAGGATTTAAACCAGAACCATTTGGATTTCTACGCTGATTTATCCAAGCGCGATCATCTAATAATGACTGTTGTCGATTTCCTTATTCCATATTTTTCTACAAAATATAAACTCATTACTGTTTTTCAATAATTTGAAATTATAAAAACACTATCCAAAAAAGAAGATAAATAATTTCAACTACTTATTAATAATTACCATTAATTACGGGAGACACAATTTTCAGTGGATTGACAGTTACTCTTTTGTCCGACCGCTCATTTACTTGCAACTTTCTCACACTGAAATCAAAATGAAGAATATGCTCAGAGGTATGCATATTCATTCTCGTGCATATGAGAATGTATAATCATACCTCTGAATAGATTCTTCATTGTGATTTTAGTGTGAGAAAGGTGCAAGTAAATGAGCCGTCGGACAAAAGATCCCCCTTTTCATCGATGAATCTTCTTCTTTCAAATCTCACCGCCAGAAAACATTATAAAAAATGTGGTCCTATGAATACATATTCAAAATCGTGCATACGAGATTGGATATGCATACATAGAAGCATACTTTTCATAATGTTTTGAGTTAGTGAGAGTTGAAAGGAGAAGAGTCTTCGAGCAAAATGAGTGTCGTCATTCTACTGGAAATTGTGCCAAGTTATTACAATTTATTACAATTGATTTTATTCCTAATTATTCTTAGTTATTCCTAATTATTCTTAATTATTCCTAATTGTTCCTAATTATTTCTACTTATTCCTAATTACTTCTAGTTATTCCTATTTATTGCTAATTATTGCTAATTATTCCTATTTATTGGTAATTATTCCTAATTATTCCTATTCATTGGTATTGGTATTTATTGGTAATTATTCCTATTTATTGGTATTGGTTTTTATTGGTAATTATTCCTAATTATTGGTAATTATTGGTATTTATTGGTAATTATTCCTAATTATTTCTAATTATTGGTAATTATTATTAATTATTCCTAATTATTATAAATTATTACTAATTATTACTAATTATTACTAATTATTACTAATTATTACTAATTATTACCAATTATTACTAATTATTACTAATTATTAATAATTATTACTAATTATTACTAATTATTATGAATTATTACTCATTATTATCAATTATTACCAATTATTACCAATTATTACCAATTATTACCAATTATTAACAATTATTACCAATTATTACAAATTATTACTATTTATTACTATTTATAACCATTTCTTACTATTTGTTACTATTTATTACCATTTATTACTATTTATTACTTTTTATTCCTATTTATTTCGATTTATTGCTATTTATTGCTATTTATTTCTATTTATTACTATTTATTGCTATTTATTTTTATTTATTACTAATTATTACTAATTATTAATAATTATTACTAATTATTCCTAATTATTACAATTTATTACTATTTATTAATATTTATTAATATTTATTACTAATTAGTACTATTTATTACTATTTATTACTATTCGTTACTAATTATTACTAATTATTACTAATTATTAGTATTTAATAGTATTTATTAGTATTTATTAGTATTTATTAGTATTTATTAGTATTTATTACTATTTAATACTTTTTATCACTATTTATTACTATTTATTACTAATTATAACTAATTATAACTAATTATTACTATTTATTTCTATTTATTACTAATTATTACTAATTATTACTATTTATTGCTATTTATTACTATTTATTACTATTTATTACTATTTATAACTATTTTTTGCTATTTATTAGTATTTATTACTAATTATTAGTATTTATTACTAATTTTACTATTTATTAGTATTTATTACTATTTATTAGTATTTATTAGTATTTATTACTATTTATTTGTATTTATTCCTATTTATTAGTATTTATTACTAATTATTAGTATTTATTACTAATTATTAGTATTTATTACTAATTATTACTAATTAATACTATTTATTATGAATTGTAAATATTTCTTACTATTGTTTATAATTATTACTATTTATTTATAATTATTACTAATTAGTGTTAATTACTATTAATTACTACAAAATACTTCTATTAATTACTAATTACCGCTAATTATTTACATACAATACTAATTATCGTTAATAATTAATAATTATTACTAATTACTAAGAATTAGTACTAATAATTTAATTTTATTATTACAAATAAATAATGATGACAAAACAATTTGAATCTAACTTAATTACAACTAATCAACAATAATTAAAATTAATATAAAGAAATGAAATAAATAGTAAATTAAATAAAACATAAATATCTTTAAACTGGATCTCTTCTAATTGTAGGCGGCTACACAACTTCTTCGTAAAAAAAACTAACTCTCAAAATTTTTCACTCTAAAATTAGAATTTAGAGAAGGAGAGGAAGAAGCAATTCAGGAGGAGGGAAGAAAAAATGGATGGGTGTATGGGTATTTATTGATAATTATTCCTAATTATTGGTAATTAATGGTATTTATTGGTAATTATTCCGAATTATTGGTAATTATTGGTAATTATTGGTAACTATTGGTAATTATTGGTAATTATTCCTAACTATTGGTAATTATTCCTAATTATTGGTAATTATTGCTAATTATTACTAATTATTACTAATTATTACTAATTATTACTAATTATTACTAATTATTGCTAATTATTAGTAATTATTACTATTTATTACTATTTATTACTAATTATTACTAATTATTACTAATTATTACTAATTATTACAATTTATTACTATTTATTACTATTTATTACTATTTATTACTAATTATGACTAATTATCACTATTTGTTACTATTTATTACTATTTATCACTATTTATTACTATTTATTACTAATTATTACTATTTATTACTATTCATTACTATTTATTACTATTTATTACTATTTATTACTAATTATAACTAATTATTACTCATTATTACTGTTTATTACTATTTATTACTTATTATTACTAATTATTACTAATTATTACTAATTGTTACTATTTATTACTATTTATTATTATTTATTACTATTTAAGAGTATTTATTACTATTTATTAGTATATATTACTATTTATTATTATTTATTACTAATTATTATTATTTATTGCTAATTATTAATATTTATTGGTATTTATTACTATTTATTAGTATTTATTACTATTTATTAATATTTATTACTATTTATTAGTATTTAATACTATTTATTAGTATTTATTACTATTTATAAGTATTATTACTACTTATTAGTATTTATTACTAATTATTAGAATTTATTACTAATTAATACTATTTATTACTAATTGTAAATATTTATTAATATTTTTTTCTAATTATTACTATTAATTTCTAATTATTACTAATTAGTCTTAATTACTATTAATTATTGCAAAACACAGCTACTAATTACTAATTACCGCTAATCATTTATATACATTACTAATTATTGTTAATAATCATTAATTATTACTAAGAATTGATACGAATAATTTAATTTTATTATTACAAATAAATACTGATGACAAAACGATTTGAATCTAACATAATTATAACTAATTAACAATAATTAAAATTAATATAAAGAAATGAAATAAATACTAAATTAATTAAAACATAAATACCTTTAAACTTGATCTCTTGTAATTGTAGGCGGCTTCACAACTTCTTCGTAAAAAAAACTAATTCTCAAAAAATTTCACTCTAAAATTAGAGTTTAGAGAAGTAGAGGAAGAAGGAATTCAGGAGGAGGGAAGAAAAAACGGATGTGGGTATTGGTATTTATTGATAATTATTCCTAATTATTGGTATTTATTGGTATTTATTGGTAATTATTCTTGATTATGGGTAATTATTGGTAATTATTTGTAATTATTGATAATTATTCCTAATTATTGGTAATTATTCCTAATTATTGGTAATTATTGCTAATTATTGCTAATTATTACCAATTATTACTAATTATTATTAATTATTACTAATTATAACTAATTATTAGTAATTATTAGTAATTATTAGTAATTATTACTATTTATTACTAATTATTACTAATTATTACTAATTATTACTAATCATTACTATTTATTACTATTTATTACTATTTATTACTATTTATTACTATTTATTACTAATTATGACTAATTATCACTAATTATCACTATTTATTACTATTTAACACTATTTATTACTATTTATTACTATTTATTACTAATTATTACTATTTATTACTATTTATTACTATTTATTGCTAATTATTAGTGTTTATTATTATTTATTACTAATCGTTATTATTTTTTACTATTTATTACTATTTATTACTAATTATAACTAATAATAACTCATTATTACTGTTTATTACTATTTATTACTTATTATTACTAATTATTACTAATTATTACTAATTGTTACTATTTATTACTATTTATTACTATTATTAGTATTTATTACTATTTATTAGTATTTATTACTATTTATGAGTATTTATTACTAATTATCATTATTTATTACTAATTATTACTATTTATTAGTATTTATTACTATTTATTAGTATTTATTACTATTTATTACTATTTATTACTATTTATTAGTATTTATTAGTATTTATTACTATTTATTAGTATTTATTACTATTTATTAGTATTTATTACTATTTATTAGTATTTATTACTAATTATTACTAATTAATACTATTTATTACTAATTTCAAATATTTATTACTATTTTTTCTAATTATTACTATTTATTTCTAATTATTACTAATTGGTCTTAATTACTATTAATTATTGCAAAATATAGCTTCTAATTACTAATTACCGCTAATTATTTATATACATTACTAATTGTCGTTAATAATTATTAATTATTATTAAGAATTAATACTAATAATTTAATTTTATTATTACAAATAAATACTGGTGACAAAATGATTTGAATCTAACTTAATTACAACTAATTAACAATAGTTAAAATTAATATAAAGAAATGAAATAAATACTAAATTAATTAAAACATAAATACCTTTAAACTGGATCTCTTGTAATTGTAGGCGGCTTCAAAACTTCTTCGTAAAAAAAACTAACTCTCAAAAACTTTCACTCTAAAATTAGAGTTTAGAAAAGTAGAGGAAGAAAGAATTCAGGAGGAGGGAAGAAAAATGGATGAGGGGTATATATAGGTTTGATTAGTTGCGAAGAGATTCCTGTCACAAATAGTATTTTTTGAAACGGGACCCGTCGCAAATACTTTTGGCCGCAATAATTACTATCAGCGATTAAAAGGTTATTTGCGACGGGGCCCATCGTAAAAGGTAACATGCCGACACACTATTTGCGACGGGACAACATCGTGTTGCAAATAGATTTGTATTGCCGCCGGTTATTTGCGATGGGGGATCTCCCGTCGCAACTAGTTCTTCCCTCTCTGGGTATTTTGCAACAGGCGGTGCTTACCCGTCGGACAAAAGAGCCTCCTTTTCGTCGATGAATCCTTTTCTTGTAACTGTCACCGCCTGAAAACATTATGAAAAATGTGGTCCTACAAATACATATTCAAAATCGTGCAAACGAGATTGGATATGCATATGTAGAAGCATACTTTTCATAATATTTTGAGTTAGTGAGAATTGAAAGGAGAAGAGTCATCGAGCAAAAGGAGTGTCGTCAATCCACTGGAAATTGTGCCAAGTTATAACAAATTATTACAATTGATTTTATTTCTAATTATTTTTAATTATTCTTAATTATTCCCAATAATTCCTAATTATTCATAATTATTTCTAATTATTGCTAATTATTCCAAATTATTCCTATTTATTGGTAATTATTCCTAATTATTCCTATTTATTGATAATTATTCCAATTTATTGGTATTGGTATTTTTGGTAATTATTCCTAATTATTGGTAATTATTGGTATTTATTGGTAATTATTCCTAATTATTGGTAATTATTGGTAATTATTGATAGTTATTGGTAATTTTTGGTAGTTATTCCTAATTATCGGTAATTTATCCCTAATTATTTGTAATTATTGCTAATTATTCCTAATTATTACTAATTATTATTAATTCTTACTAATTATTACTAATTATTTCTAATTATTAGTAATTATTACTAATTATTCCTAATTATTACTAATTATTACTAATTATTATTAATTATTACTAATTATTACTAATTATTACTAATTATTAATAATTATTACTCTTTATTACTATTTATTACTATTTTTTACTATTTATTACTGTTTATTTCTATTTATTACTGTTCATTAGTGTTCATTACTATTCATTACTCTTTATTGCTCTTTATTACTCTTTACTACTATTTATTACTATTTATCACTATTTATTACTAGTTATTACTAATTATTACTAATTATTACTAATTATTACTAATTATTACTAATTATTACTAATTATTACTAATTATTATTATTTATTAGTATTTATTACTAATTATTACTAATTATTACTATTTATTACTATTTATTACTAATTATAACTAATTTTCACTATTTACTACTATTTATTACTAATTATTACTAATTATTACTGATTGTTACTAATTATTACTAATTATTAATATTTAATACAATTTATTAAAATTTATTACTATTTATTACTATTTATTAGTATTTATTTCTAATTATTGGTATTTATTACTAATTATTACTATTTATTAGTATTTATTACTATTTATTAGTATTTATTTTTATTTATTAGTATTTATTACAATTTATTTGTATTTATTACTATTTATTACTATTTATTAGTATTTATTACTATTTATTAGTATTTATTACTAATTATTAGTATTTATTATTAATTATTACTAATTAATACTATTTATTACTAATTATAAATATTTATTACAATTTTTTTCTAATTATTACTTTTTATTTCTAATTATTACTAATTAGTCTTAATTAATACTAATTATTGCAAAATACAGCTACTATTTACTAATTATCGCTAATTATTTATATACATTACTAATTATTTTTAATAATTATTAATTATTACTAATTAATAAGAACTAATACTAATAATTTAATTTTATTATTACAAATAAATACTGATGACAAAATGATTTGAATCTAACTTAATTACAACTAATGAACAATAATTAAAATTAATATAAAGAAATGAAATAAATACTAAATTAATTAAAACATAAATACCTTTAAACTTGATCTCTTGTAATTGTAGTCTGCTTCACAACTTCTTCGTAAAAAAAACTACCTCTCAAAAATTTTCACTCTAAAATTAGAGTTTAGAGAAGTAGAGGAATAAGGAATTCAGGAGGAGGGAAGAAAAAACGGATGGGGGTATTGGTATTTATTGATAATTATTCCTAATTATTGGGAATTATTGGTATTTATTGGTAATTATTCCTAATTATTGGTAATTATTGGTAATTATTGGTAATTATTTGTAATTATTCATAATTATTGGTAATTATTCCTAATTATGGGTAATTATTGCTAATTATTGCTAATTATTATTAATTATTACTAATTATTACTAGTTATTACTAATTATTACTAATTATTACTATTTATTACTAATTATTACTAATTATTACTAATTTTTACTAATTATTACTAATTATTACTATTTATTACTATTTATTACTAATTATTACTAATTATTACTAATTATTACTAATTATTTGTATTTTTAGTATTTATTACTTTTTATTACTAATTATTACTAATTATTACTATTTATTACTATTTATTACTAATTATTAATAATTATTACTAATTATTACTATTTATTACTAATTATTACTAATTATTACTAATTATTTGTATTTATTAATATTTGTTAATAACTATTACTATTTATTACTATTTATTAATAATTATTACTAATTATAACTAATTATAACTAATTATTACTATTTATTACAAATTATTACTAATTATTACTAGTTATTACTAATTATTACTAATTATTACTATTTATTACTATTTATTACTATTTATTTCTATTTATTAGTATTTGTTAGTATTTATTACTATTTATTAGTATTTATTACTATTTATTAATATTTACTACTATTTATTACTATTTATTACTAATTATTACTAATTATTACTATTTATTACTATTTATTACTGATTATTACTAATTATTTGTATTTATTAGTATTTATTAGTATTTATTATTATTTTTTCCTAATTATTACTATTTATTACTAATTATAACTAATTATAACTAATTATAACTATTTATTACTAATTATTACTATTTATTACTATTTATTACTATTTATTACCATTTATTACTATTTATTAGTATTTATTACTATTTATTACTTTTTAGGTGGCTTCGCAACTTTTTCGTAAAAAAAACTAACTCTAAAAAATCTTCACTCTAAAATTTGAGTTTAGAGAAGCAGAGGAAGAAGGAATTCAGGAGGAGGGAAGAAAAAACGGATGAGGGGTATTGGAATTTATTGGTAATTATTCTTAATTATTGGCAATTATTGGTATTTTTTTGTAATTATTTCTAATTATTAACAATTACTGGTAATTATTGGTAATTATTGGTAATTATTGGTAATTATTCCTAATTGTTGGTAATTATTCCAAATTATTGATAATTATTGCTAATTATTGACAATTATTAATAATTATTTCTAATTATTTGTAATAATTACTAATTATAACTAATTATTACTAAGTATTACTAATTATTACTAATTATTACTAATTATTACTAATTATTACTATTTATTACTAATTATTACTAATTATTAGTAATTATTACTAATTATTAGTAATTATTACTAATTATTAGTAATTATTACTAATTATTACTATTTATTACTATTTATTACTTTTTATTACTAATTATTACTAATTATTACTATTTATTACTATTTATTACTAATTATTACTAATTATTACTATTTATTACTAATTATTACTAATTATTTGTATTTGTTAGTATTTATTACTGATTATTACTAATTATTACTAATTATTACTATTTATTACTATGCATTACTAATTGTAACTAATTATAACTAATTATTACTATTTATTACCATTTATTACTGATTATTACAAATTATTACTATTTATTACTATTTATTACTATTTATTACTATTTATTCGTATTTATTTCTATTTATTAGTATTTATTACTAATTTTTAGTATTAATTACTAATTTTTACTATTTATTAATATTTATTACCATTTATTACTATTTATTAGTATTTATTAGTACTTATTACTATTTATTACTATTTATTAGTATTTATCAGTATTTATTAGTATTTATTAGTATTTATTGCTAATTATTAGTATTTATTACTAATTATTACTAATTAATACTATTTATCACTAATTGCAAATATTTATTACTATTTTTTTCTAATTATTACTATTTATTTCTAATTATTACTAGTTAGTGTTAATTGCTACTAATTACTGCAAAATACAACTACTAATTACTAATTACCGCTAATTAGTTATATACATTACTAATTATCGTTATTAATTATTAATTGTTTCTAATTACTAAGAATTAGTACTAATAATTTAATTTTATTATTACAAATAAATATTGATGACAAAACAATTTGAATCTAACTTAATTACAACTAATCAACAATAATTAAAATTAATATAAAGAAATGAAATAAATACTAAATTAAATAAAACATAAATACCTTTAAACTCGATCTCTTATAATTGTAGGCGGCTTCACAACTTTTTCGTAAAAAAAACTAACCCTAAAAAATTTTCACTCTAAAATTAGAGTTTAGAGAAGCATAGGAAGAAGGAATTCAGGAGGGAAGAAAAACGGATGTGGGGTATATATAGGTTAGATTAGTTGCGACCTGATTATTTGCGACGAGATTCTCATCGCAAATAATAATTTTTGCGACGGGACTCGTCGCAAATACATTCGGTTGTATTAATTATGGTCGGCGGTTAAAAGGTTATTTGCGACGAGGCCCGTCGCAAAAGGTAACCTGTCGACACACTATTTGCGACGAGAAAACATCCCGTCACAAATAGGTTTTTACCGCCGTTGGTTATTTGCGACGGGACCCGTTGCAAATATCCTCCGGGGGTCAAACTAGTTGGGACGGGGGATCCCCCGTCGCAACTAGTTTTTACCGTCTCCGGGTATTTGCGACGAGCGATGCTTACCCGTCGCAAATACCCTTTCGCGCGGTTTGGCACGTAAACCACATCAATCTGTGCGTAAGTTTTTTATGACGGGGCACCTATTCCCGTCGCAATTAATTGGTTATTTGCGACAAGTTGATTGTCCCGTCGCAAATAACCTCTTCGACGAACTATTTACGACAGGATTTATTCCCATCGCAAAAAATAGTTTTTCCCGTAATGTAAGAGCTCATCCTCAGAATTTGATTTTGAGCCAATGATAAAACACATTTTTATTGAATATTTTATTGATAATAAATGATATAATTTCCTCAAATTGTGGTAAATGTTTTCATTTATGAAATATTTGGGATTAGATCATTCATTTGAAAATTTGATGAAAATTCCAGTTACCCTTTAAAATTAGCTGTAGCATTTCGAACATAAATATTTTGATATGTATTATTTGAACTTAAAATTTTGTAAATATGTTCCTGACTTAATGGGCTACAACTTTCATTTATAACATTGGAGCTAAAGCATGCATTTGGTCGGTGAAAATAGGGAATGAAGTCAAGGTTGGGCTGGAATCGCGAGATTGGAAATTGGTTCTTTATTTGGTCCATAACTGCTTCATACGTGCTTGGATTAGGACAACATTTTGAGAGGATATCGAGGACTCATTTTCACACAAATCATCCTTCTGGAAGGACAGTTGGTTCACACTTTTTTATGGTAAAATAGGCAGTGCACGTTGGATTAAAATATTTGTCTGAGATTCCCCATTCACACTTGAAACCACTTTGAATCTAGCCTCCCCGCCACTCTATAAATTGGTGTTTTTATCATTTGGAGGGGTTGGGACGTGCATTGGGAAGTTTAGGGCATAGGAGAAGTGGATCCACTCCAATTCTCAAACCATTTCAATAAGGGTAGCTATTCAAGCAAGGATCCCTTAGATGAAGCCTTCTTCTTATTCTTCTTCTTCATGTTGTAATACTTTTGTTTACGTGATAAACTCCTTAGTTCTTTTTTAATTTTTTTTGTTTTCCTCTATTTTGTTCATTTCTCTTCCTCATTATTCTTCCTCTTTGGGCTGGAATTCAAGAGTAGAAACGAGATTGGGTTATACCATTTCTAAACCTTTGCACATGCAAAACGAATCTATGATGACTACACCGCCCATGAATGCGTAGTTCTTTTTAGTAATCGATCTACCTATAACATTCTTCATTCATTTATTTTGAATCAATGAGATACTGTAATTTACTTAATATTATCTATGAATTGAGATTTTAATTTAAATGAAACTAAGCAAGAAATTGAACAATTAACACAAAACACGCGAGGTCAGGAATTGTGTGAATTGTGAGAGCTCGATCTTAATCAGTAATACAAGACCACACGAGATAAATTTTTAGAGTTCAAATATAATCCCTAAACTCAATTAATACTCATTTATAGAGTGGATATATTCTCTAATTAACCACTGACCATAAGCTAACCTAAAAATATCAAAGCAGGGTGTTGCGATTGCATATTCCAAAACTAGCCTAGGGTTTAAGTAATTTCATCTTTGTGGTTAAGTTAACTCTCATAGGGTTTGAGGGTTAAAAAATTAGGGGATTATAATTAAGTGGATGTTAATTTAAATTAAAATGATAAATAATTGAGTGAATAGGTAGAGTTAGATCGATTACACATTTTAAAATATTTTCTAAAAAAAATATTCTTGTTGTGTCATTTTAATCGAACTTAATTTCAAAAATAAAAACAAAAAATACAATCTTATTCCAGCAAACTTATTCTAGATTTATAAACGATAAAAAACCAAATCCTTTTAATTAATATTTTTATTTCATTTTATTTTATTTTCAAAATACCTTTAATATGTTGTTAAATTTACTTCCTCCTTTGAGAGATGACCTTGGTCAGCCACTTTGCTGCACCTAAGTACTCAATAATCATATGTCCTTTGAAAGTGCCCCATGACATCATCTTATAAATTGGATTCATTTCTGGTGAGTCAAGTAATTATTTCAACCAATTAGAGGTATTTATTTTATTTTACATTTTATTCTCTTCTTCTCTTCTTTCTTCCTTCTTTACCCAATCTGATTTTTTTTCTTATTTTTCTTTCATTTTCTTCTTCTTCTTTTTGGACAGTCAACTCAAACTTCTCATTTTTATTACGGTAAAATTTCCTTATATTTATTTTTATATGATTTATTACATGAACTAATCCTGGGGATCTATTAGATCTTGACCCTGAGATTGAACATAGCCTTCGAGCTCGAATCAGACATTCTCAGTCTACGAGAAGTTTCAACAATCAACCAGTTGGGGAATTCCTCCACTCCCAGAACATTGAAATTGGAAGAAGTTAAAATTAAAACATAAAACAAGAACCAATGGCTGAAAATAATGGAAATTAACTTAATTGAACCATCTGAGAGTTGGCTGCACTTGATATTAATTATCAACCAAATTGCATTGCATACTCAAATCTCAAATCAGACTTTGAACTAAAATATGGGTTAATTCACATGCTTCCAAAATTTTAGGGCCTCTCTGGTATGGATACCAATAAACACCTTAAAGAATTTAATGTGGTTTTCTCAACCCTGAAACTAAGAAATGTATCTGAAGATCAAATCAAACTAAGAGCATTCCCATTTTCACTTAATGGAGCTAAAAAAGACTGCATGTATTATTTTCAACCTGAAGATGTAACTTATTGGAACGATTTGAAACATATTTTCTTGCAGAGATTTTTTTCCAGCATTAAGGACCACATCCACTTGAAAAGATATTTATAGGATCAAGAAAGACCATGGGGAGTCAATGTATGAGTACTGGGAGCGATTCAAGAAGTTGTGCGCAAGCTTCCCACATCACCAAATCAGTGAGAAAATCCTCATCCAATACTTCTATGAAGGACTCACACCTATGGAGAGAAGCATGGTGGATGCCATGGATGGAGGAGCATTGGTGGACAAGACACCAGTATCCACACGTGTATTTATTGACAAGATGTCCTAAAACTCACAACAATTTGGCGATCGAGGTACACCATATGTCATGGGAGTACAATAGGTAATTACTTCTTCTCTTAAGAGTCATTTAATTGATACCAAGTCGGAATAATTGACCACTATGGTGAGGCATATTGCTTTGGCTTAGAAGACATCACAACCCACTCCTTCAAGGCCTTATGGAATTTGCACTGATACAAGACACCCCTTTTCTTTCCAAATAGGGTTGTACAAAGTAAGAATATGGCTAAAGAGGCGATGCAAAATGAAGTTTTGGACATATTCAAGCTTGTGGAGATCAACATACCTCTACTTGAATCAATCAAGAAAATCCCAAGGTATGCGAAATTCTTAAAATAACTTTGTACCAATCAAATAGGTATCAAGGGAAATGAGAGGATCAATCTTGGAAGGAATGTGTTAGCACTCATTTCACCAACTATAACAATGCCAACAAAGTGCAAGGATCTAGGGACATTCACCATCCCATACACTATAGAGGAGTTGTACTTTTCTGATGCTCTTTGTGATTTAGAAGCTTCCATAAATGTAATTCCTCACTCTGTATTTTCTTCTTTATAGGTTGGTGAGTTGAAGCCGATGATAGTAGTGGTATAGTTGGTGAATAGAGCTACATCATATCCAGCGGGAGTCCTTGAGGGTGTACTTGTTCGGGTAAGAGACATGATTTTCCTAATAGATTTCTATGTGATTAATATGGAGGATGATCAGGTAAGTTCTCATGCTCCTATTATCTTAGGTAGGCCCTTACTCAAAATTGAAAAAAATATCATAAATGTTAATGAGGCTACACTTTCCATGGAATTTAGAGATGAAGTTGTGATATTTAATGTTACAGACTCGATTAAGTACCCATCAGAAGACAATTATACTTTTGTTGTCTCCCATTTTGAACCACCAAGTAAAAACCACATAGATTTTTATTGTCCTATGCTTAGGGAGATTATGATCATTGGTTCTAGTTTGATGTCTAAGATTACTTCCACACCCGTTTCAAATGCACAAGAATCTCTTAGATTTTATTTTGAAATGGATTCATATTTTGATTTTGATCATGTTCAATCTGATTATGACATGGATGTTGAGTATGCTTATAGATTTAATGAATTATTCTCTAATTTTGATGATGTTTATTCTGATACTGTTTTTGTTTGTGCACATATTTCAGTTTCTTCAATGTATCCATCCATACATCACCCCCTTCATTGGAACTCAAGCCATTTCCACCAAATCTCAAATACTCATACTTGTTAAGTGGAGAGAGATTACCTATTATAATTACTAATAATCTTCCTTTTGAACATGAAGAATTTTTTTTGAATCTTTTTAGGGAGAACATCAGGGAAATCAGGTGGACCTCGGCTGACATATCAGTTATTATCCCCTCCATATGATTCTTTTGGAGGATGGGGCTAAATCGGTTAAGCATCCACAAAGTAGACTCAATCCAAACCTTATTAAAGTTGTTAAAAAAGAGGTTAAAAAATTGATTGAGGTGGGTATAATATACCCCATTTCAAATTCCCAGTGGGTAAGTCCTATTCAGGTTGTGCCTAAGAAAATTGGTGTTACTATTGTAAGAAATGTGAAAGATGAGTTAATTCCAATGAGGGTACAAAACAGTTGGTGTGTGTGTATTGATTATAGGAAAATAATCAATATACTCTCAAGGACAATTTCCCCCTTCCATTTATTAATCAGATGCTTGAGATACTAGCTGAGAAGACACATTATTGTTTCTTGGATGGATTTTCTGGATATTTTCAAGTTCCTATTGTTGGAGTTGGTGGCCTAGAACCAACTAATTTTTAATTTATTCATTAATAAAAGCCTTATCACATCTTGATTGTTCTTCTGCGTGATAATTCATGTGATAATTTCCTAAGGATAGTTGTTGCATTAAAGGGTCATAGCGGATCCCTGCTATGATGAGAACCCAGAAGTGCCACAACACTGTTCTTGAATATATGTTATATGTCCAGATGATGTTATTTGAGGGACACAAATAATACATTCCATTAGGGGTGAGGACTCATAAAACTTTGAGGCACCTTCTCATGGTGTGATCCCTTGGTAATATCCAGGAGGATATTATTAGAACGAGACCCACCGGTAGGAAATCCACATTTCATAGTGTCATTGGATGTTCCTATCTGCGGATGTGTGTATTAGTCCTTAGACTTTAAGATTATTATTAATGGGTATTTCAACTCATGCACTTAGATGTATTGACGAAAACTGTGACGAAACACTGTTTGCAGCGAGGTAGGATACATTGGGTACGTCACGAGTAATACTGAATTAATAGATAATATGAGAAAGGATTTGTCCCTTCTGTTCCATAACAGAAGTAGATATCTCAGGCCCTTTTATAGAATTGATATAGCCTAAATAAATCCATATCCATGGTTAGGTATGGGCGAGTTCAATTCCAGAAAGTTAAAGAAAGAATAATCGAGCACATGGGTTGATGGCACTTGCATGTAACCCGCTTGATTCAAGATATCATGACAAAGGGATTATATTACATGGTAAGTGTTCATATGAGGTGACATGTCAATGCGGCGTCAACTTCTTTCTCTTGGGTGCCTTGACCCATTGCTAGACAATAATCTTGGACTTTAGGAAAGCCTGCCTAATGGCAATGAGAAAGAGGCCTAGAGGGTCACACACTAAGCGTGTCCATGTATCTTAGTTAAATATTAATTTAATAAGTTAAATAAAGATTATTCCAGACTATGGTTTAATAATTATTTAAGGATGCCTGATCACATTTATTTCGACACTAGTTATTCGAGAGAATATATTGTGGGTGAAATAATATATATTTATTAGCGAGTAATGTAGTTACATTTATTTAACAAATAAATATCCATTACTCAAGGTCTAATAAATGTGGTGGAGGAAATAAAGAAAAATAGAAAACAAAAGTACATGCTGTGTATATTAAATATACACTCCATGTAGTTTTCATGGAAAATGAGTACACGCCATGTATTAATGATTACATGCCATGTAGTTTTTCTAATCAGGATTTTTAGGAAATAATATCGTTTTATTAAATGATATTTATTATAATCAGCATGGGCGCATGTCAAGGAATTAATCATTCGACATGGGGGTTTTCAATAAGAGTTAATGAAATAAATAAAATGTGTAACATGTTTTTTTATTGTCATAACTCTATAACCTCAAACCTGATTATAAATATCCTCACAACCCCAACAATTTTTCAGAGAGAATCATTGTGCACAACAATTATGGAGAGTTCTCTCAAGGCTAAAAGAACTCCTTTCTCCAAGAATGCTCTCAAGACTGAGAGAGATCCACCACCACCGAATCAAGGTGATCGAAGGAGGACATCGCAACCAAAGGTTCGTTCGCGCTAGCACCCAGAGATCCCTTCAGCGATGTCCAGAGATACGTAGAACACATGTGGATCACCGCTAGAGGAATCCTACACTTGGATTCTAAGACGCAATGATGGATCACACCAGATCGTGACCGAAGACATCAACGAAGAAATAATTCCACCAAGGTAATTCTTGTCAATTAATTAAATTAATTATAACCAACATATGATGACCCTATCTCTATGGTTCTGGGACTCCCCTCTTTTGTTTTTCATTCTTCATTCTATTCTAAAGCTCTGGCATTTTACATCGTGACAGATCTCGGATTGATCGTTGTTAACTCTAAAATTAAAGTTGGGAAAACCCACCAACGCGCTTCCGCTACGCCCAGAACCTACACCTATTTCTCCGGAGGATCAAGAGAAGACAACATTCACTTGTCCATTTAGTACATTTTCCTACTCGAGGATTCCATTTGGACTTTGCAATGCCCCAGGTACCTTCCAAAGATGCATGGTGAGTATTTTTTCTGATTTTATTGAGACCTATATGAAGGTATTTATGTATGATTTTACAGTGTATGGGTCTTCATTTGATGATTGTATCTCAAGTTTGGGAAATGTTTTGAATCATTGTATTGAGAAGAATCTGGTCTTGAACTTTGAAAAGTGTCATTTCATGGTAGATAATGGAATTGTCCTAGGTAATGTAGTGTCAAAACATGGGATAGAGGTTGATATATCTAAGGTAGATATTATTTCATCCTTACTATATCATTTATGTGTGCATGATGTTAGATCTTTCCTAGAGAATGTAGGATTTTATCAGCACTTCATCAAAGATTTTAGTAAGATTTCTCTTCCCATGTCGCTTTTAATTCAAAAGGATTCTGATTTTGTGTTTGATGATTCTTGTAGGACTTCCTTTGATGAGATAAAGAAGTGTGTGACCACTCCACCAATAAAACAACCCCCACGGTGGGAGCTTCCATTTGAGATTATGTGTGATGCCTCCAACTTCATATTTGGAGTTGTATTATCTCAGAGGGTGGAGGGATGTTTACATGTGATTTCATATACATCGAGGACACTATATTCATCCCAATAAAACTACATAACCAAGTAAAAGGAGTGTCTTTCCATCATATTTTCTTTAGATATATTCCATTTATATTTATTGGTCTCTAAAGTAGTTGTTTTTTCTGACCATGCAGCTCTAAGGTACCTCTTAAAGAAGCCAGATACAAATCCCAGGCTAATCCAATGGATGTTCCTTATTTAGGAATTTGATATTAAGATAAAGGAAAATAAGGGGTTAGAAAACTTGGTGGCGGACCACATGAGTAGGCTTAATCACACACTATAGGATGACACCTTGGACCAAGTACCACTTCGGGACACTTTCCCCGATGAGAATCTTTATTCCATATCAGGTACGCATCCTTAGTATGATGATTTAGTTAACTACCTTTTTGCCTCTAAAATCCCTGTAAATTTAAAGAAACATCAATTCCAAAAGATAAAGAGCGAGTCTAAATTTTATGTGTTGGATGATACCTACTTATAGATCATGTGTAGTGACCAAGTTATTAGGAGTTGTGTTCCTGATCATGAGTTTGAGTCTGTTCTGCAATTCTATCATACACTTGCTTATGGTGGACACTTTGGATCCTAATGGACAGCTAAGAAAGTATTAGAATTTAGATTATATTGGACTAGATTATTCCATGATGCTCATGTGTTTTGTAAGTCATGCTCTCATTTCCAACACACTGGGAAAATTTCTAAGATACATGAGATGCCCCAACAACCCATACTATTCTGTGAGATTTTTGATGTACGGGGCATCGATTTTATGGGTCCTTTTCCTAGTTCATTTGGGTTTTTTTACATTTTGGTTGCTGTTTATTATGTGAGTAAATGGGTGGAGTCTAAGGCCACCAGGACTGATAATTCTCATGTTGTAGTGTACTCTTTCAAGACACATATTTTTCATAGGTTTGGAGTACCAAAGGCTATCATCAGTGACCAAGGGACAGACTTCTGCAATCAGAATTTGGCTTCCCTCCTTCAGAAGTATGGGGTGACACACAAAACATCAACATCATACCACCCCCTAAACAAATAGCCAGGCTGAGGTTTCAAATTGCCAGTTGAAACAAATTTTGGAGAAAACCGTGCAACCAAATATGAAGGATTGGAGAAAGCACTTGGATGATGAGCTATGGACTTAAAGGACAACATACAAGACACCCATTGGTATATCCCCATTTCTTATTGTTTTTGGGAAATCCTGTCATCTACCCATGGAGGTTGAGCATCAAGATTATTGGGCTATAAAAAAACCAACATGGATTTGGCCCAAGATGGAATTCAATGGAAGCTGCAAATTCAAGAGCTTGAGGAGATTCGATTATCTTTATATGAGAACTCAAGGCTCTAAAAGGAAAAATTCAAAGCAGCTCATGAAAAAATGATCCAGAAAATGGAATTTCATGTTGGAGAGATTCGATTATCTTTATGTGCATATATCATATCATATGTTCACATTGAGGAAAATGAAATACTTTAAGGGTGGGGGAGGGGAAAAAATTTTGGGGTAGATATTTAGGATTTTCATTTATGTGTTTCGTGTGTATTTTCTATTAAGTTTTTGGTTAAAATTTTCAAAAAAACAGAAAAAAAAACAACAAAAAAAATCAATAAAAAAACAAATATATCATGTAACATTCTCATGTGAAACATATGGAAAATGAATGTTTTCAAAATTCATTGGTAGAATTATATGCATGAGTAAGATTTCATCATCAAGGGTTTATTTTTATAAAAAGTGAAGTCATCGATGATATAAATGGTTGTGTCATTATAAAACCTTTTAGATTTTGACATCATTATTTTTGATATTTTTCATGGTAAATTGTTTCATTGATTTCTACACACAAATTTTCACTCAACCATGACTTGCAAAATTTTTCCTACTCAATTGAAGGTATAGTCAAGTTAGGTAAAAAAATTCATTGGTTGATCCATATGTTTGTTTCTCTTATGATCAGTTTCATTACTGTACGAAATTGACCAATGCGTGTGTACCTATTATTTGACTATTGTACACCCTCAAAAAAATATGGGTTGTGTCTTGGATAGGTCAAAAACCACTCTTCACCGACCTTTGATCTTGTTATAACTATTAAAATTAGTGTCATGAGGAGATCAAACATGGGTTGAGAGTTGAGTGTGAGATTTTTTCTAAGTGAAACTTAAAAAAAACAAAAAATAAATAAATGAGGGGAGTGATGAAATGTACAACATATGGGGATATCTAGGTCGGGAGCTTAAGGTTTGAATTTTGAGAATGCTTAAGTGAGTGGGTCTTGAAATTCGATTACAAAGAAATGTAGAACAAGTTCAGTGAATTAAACCAAGTAAGAAGAATTGTTTTACTTGACCTGAATATACTGAATAAAGGGTGGATTTATGAGCTTGGAATGGTTGGCACACACACACGTGGAGAATTAGTGGCATGGTAGACCCATGACTTGTTTCGTTATGATTTTTGTTATAAATCTCACTATATTTTGTTTTGACATAATTTATGATACAATGAATTTAAAATTTATTGATATTTACTTTTTATGGGATTCTTACTTTTCCTATATTTTCACTGTGGATTGATAAATTTGAATATGCAAATCTTGTCACAATTTTTTTGAATACATGATATGAGGTTTTGCCGAGGAGTGAAAATGGGTATGTGTGGGGGAGTTGATAAAACACATTTTTATTGAATATTTTATTGATAATAAATGATATAATTTCCTCACATTGTGGTAAATGTGTTCATTTATAAAATATTTGGGATTAGATCATTCATTTGAAAATTTGATGAAAATTCCAGTTTTACCCTTTAAAATTCACTGTAAAATTTCAAACATAAATATTTTGATATATATTATTTGAAATTAGAATTTTGTAAATATTTTCTTGACTTAATGGTCTAGAACATTCATTTATAACATTGGAGATAAATCATGCTTTTGTTTGGTGCAAATAGGCCATGAAGTCAAAGTTGGGATGGACTTGCTAGATTGAACATTGGTTCTGTATTTGGCCCATAACTTATTCATCCATTCTTGGATTAGGCCCAAATTTTGAGAGGGGCTCTAAGACTAATTTTCTCACAAATAAACTTTATGGAAGGACAACTTATTAATACGTTTTGGTGGTCAAATGGGCGGTGAAAGTTGGATTAAAATATTTGTCTGAGATTCCCCATTCACACTTGAAGCCACTCTGAACCTAGCCCCCCCCGTCGCTCTATAAATTGGTGTTTTTCTCATTTTAAGGGGTTGGGACATGCATGAAGAAGTTTAGGGAAGAGGAGAAGTAGATCCAATACAATTATACAACCATTTCATTAAGGGTATCTCTTGAAGCAAGGATCCCTTCGACGAAGCCTTATTCTTCTTCTTCATGTTGTAATACGTTTGTTTTCATAATAAACTCCTTAGTTCTTATTTAATTTGTTATTTTTCCCTCTTTTTTGTTCATTTATATTCCTCATTATTCTTCCGCTTTTTCCTGGAATTCAAGAGTAGAAATAAGATTGGGTTATACCCTTTCTAAACCTTTTCACATGCAAAACGTTTCTACGATGACTACACCGCCCATAGAAGCGTAGTTCTTTTTAGTAATCGATCTACCTCTATCCTTATTCATTCATTTATTTTGAATCAACAAGATACTATAATTCACTTAATATTATCTATGAATTGATTTTTTAATTTAAATGAAACTAATCAATCAATTGAACAATTAACACAAAACACACGAGGTTGGGAATTATGTGAATTGTGAGAGAACGATCGTAATCGGTAATACAAGACCACACAGGATAAATATTTAGAGTTAAAATATAATCCCTAAACTCAATTAATCCTCATTTATAGATTGAATATGTTCTATAATTAACCACTGACCATAATCTAACCTAAGCACATCAATCAAAGTAGGGTGCTGCGATTGCATGTTATGAAGCTAGCCTAGGGTTTAAGTAATTTCAACTTTATGGTTAAGTTAACTTCCATAGGGTTAGAGGGTTAACAAATTAGGGGATTATAATTAAGCATATTTTAATTTAAATTATAATGATAAATAATTGAGTGAAGAGGCAGAGTTATATCAATTACACCTTTTAAAATATTTTCTTAAAAAAATATCTTCTTGTTGTGTCATTTTAATCGAACTTCATTTAAAAAAAATCAATCTTCTTTCAGAAAACTTCTTCTATATTTATAAACAATAAAAAAACTACATAATTTTAATTAGTATTCTTATTTATTTTTATTTTATTTTCAAAATAACTTTAATATGTTGTTAAATTTACTTCCTCCATTGAGAGATGACCTTGGTCAGCCACTTTGCTGCACCTAAGTACTCGAAAATCACATATCATTTGAAAGCACTCAATGTGGGTCGGAGTAGATGAATCAAGAGGGGGGGGGGGTGAATTGAGTCTCTATAAAAATTTATATTAAAATTATTCTTTAAAAAATAAACCCCCCTATAAAAATAATCACAAAGTTAGTTGTAGTGAATTTATAAATGTATTGAAGATTCAATTTGATTCTCAGAAGATTGATTAGTTCTCAGTTTTACTAACCTATTGATTAAAAAAACTTTCGAAGAAAACCTAGTGATTCAAAAAAAATGTAAACACTCTCTAAACTAACTATAAAAGTTTAAGTTATCTTAATGCAGGAAATACATATTACATAAGAAGTATAAGATAATTAACACAGTGGATAAAACAAGAGGTTCAGTCTCAAGCAGAGACATAGTCCTCTCCCTGCCACCAAGTTATTTATATTAATGAACTTTTGATCCACACCCTGGATCGGGGTTTACAACAGAACTCTATACTATCCAGGCCACACAGGGACCTCTTCCACAGTTCTTCGTTGGTACAATCTACCAGGACACACAGAGACATCTTCCACACTTATCAGTGGGTATACACAAGAGTACAAGAATGGTTGAGTAAGGATATCTTGTATCCTTCAGTTTAATGCAGGAGATAGAGTGTTTTATTTTAAAGATACACACTTTGTTTGAAAGTTAATAAAAGATACACAATAGATCTAATAAAGATAATAGAGTTAATAATTATCTGTGTGTTGTGAAGTAATGCTCTGAACTTAATGGATGATGAGAAAAAGGTATTTGAATCCTCTTCTGGAAGTAGTCTTCAGAACATAGTATTACAGTTCTTTAATCCATCTTTGAGGAGTGAAAAGGTTCATCTATTCAATGTCTCAATGTACAGTAAGATTTTGGAGAAAGTTTCTTGTTACACTCTTCTTGTAATCTCAAGCACTTCGTTCCTCTCTTTTCATATTCGCACAGTCTGTGTCTCAACGTGTAATGCTTCGTGTGCTTCTTCTTGTTTTTTTAAGTGAAAGATGAGGTCCTTTTATACTCCATGATCCTCTAGGCATGAAGATCTTCGCAAATTCATGTACCTCGTACTGTCTATGGATTTTCCTACAGACAACATTAAAAAAATGTCAGAAACATTGATTTGTCCAAATATGACCATTAGAAATAAATTTTAATTAATAAACTCGAAACAGTTATTTATAACAATCGATGAGTCATCTTTGGTTTGTTGTCTTTGGTTTGATAACATCGGTCTGTTATCTTTGGTGTGTCATCTTCGGCATGTCGACTTTGGTCTGTCATACTTCGGTCTGTCGAACTTCAGCATGTCATACTTTGGTTTTTCAAACTTCGGTCTGTAGAACTTAGGTGTGTCGAATTTGGTTTCGGTGTGTAGGATTCAGTTTGTCGAACTTCGGTGTGTCAACTTTGGACTTGGTGTGTCGGATTCGGTTTTTCGAACTTCGGTGTGTCGACTTTGGTTTCGGTGTGTCAACTTCAGTTTGTCGAACTTCGGTGTGTCAACTTTGGTTTGTCGAACTTCGGTGTGTTAACTTCGGTTTGTCGAACTTACCATCAGTGCCAGGGAATCTAGAAAGATTACAAAGTGTCTGTCTTACCAGACTAAGTGTTATGAAAAAGTGTATGTATAAATACATTTATAAACACATTTATTCATGAATATAGGCAATTGACTTATTAAAGTATACATTGATGTATTACATAATTGATTCTCATAGAGATATTAAAACGGCATGAAATATTATAATCTGTATATTGACATTATTTGTGATTATGAAAACTACAATATCACAGAGGTTCCAACAATCTCCCCCTTTTTGATAATAAAAAATTATGGTATACATGAAAATATATAGAATAAAGATAGATTTGACATAGCTGAATGTCATTGTCCAATATATCTAAAGTTTGTCATTTCTAGAATTTATTTAAAACAAATCCCCCCCTCATTAAATGGACTAAGGAGAGTATATTCCATCCTTATCTTCTCCCGATTTTGGGATTAACAAAAAGAGAAGAGCATTAATAAAAAAATAATATATAGAAAAAACTTCATAAGAATTTTCATTAAAAGTCATAAGAGTACAAGACAAACAAAAAGATCAAATCCCTATCAAAAAATACAATCCATCCTTAAGGGTTTGGATGTAGAGGAGATTTTACTATTTCTGAAGGATCCAATGGAGAAAGAGAGGGCTTGGGAGTGGTAGAGGAAGGAGGTCTGAGGATAACACAAGGTAGGGAAACACCAGTAGTGACAGTAGCTGCAAGGCTGGGCCTTCTCTCTGACAACACACGACTTGGAGACTACTCAGTAATGATTGGTTGAATCTGAGTAAGAGCCTGATAGACAGCCATTGAAGCAGGAGGCCTAGAGGCAGTACCAATTGAAGTAGCTGGAGGGACTACAATAGCCTCGACCTAAACATGCAGATAAGGTTTGAGCAAGTTGATGAAGTCATTGATGATTTCACCACTATATTACATTGACTTCTCAAATTCATCCTTATTCTCCATAAATTTACTCAACAAATGTGTAAACTCTTTCAATTGAAGAACTTTATTTTTGAATGCTTTTGTGATTAGAGGAATTATAATATTTTCTTCTAGAAACTTGAAACTGTTGATGAGGTCATGCTTGGTGTATATCTTAGTGAAATACTTATCCACCTTTTCCTGAATTTCTTTCTGAGCTACAGAGTCTTCATTGGTGCACTGTATGACCATATTGTATATAATATTGGTATTCCTATGTACTTTTTCAAGGGTTTATTTATCTGAAACAATCTAGAGTTTTTGAATTTCTTCTCTCATAACAGTCTTGAGAGACTCCAAATCAGCAGCAACACTTCACCCACTCCTGGAACTGGATGGGCCAGTCAGCATTTTTCCAAGCTCTTCTTTTAAATTTTTCAGATCAACACTGATTAGATGAGTTACTAAGTTTCTAAGAACTTCCAGAACACCACTAAATGAGGTCTTTAAGTCAGAGGTTAAGGAATTAAAATCATTTCTCATCTTTTTTACTTCTTCTCTCAGCAAGGTGTTGTGTCTAATAATAGTTTTAGCTGTAGTAATAAGATTCGGTTGAATCTCCTGAATCACTATTCTTGTAATTTTCACTGCATCAGCATATGAGATACTTATGGAGGTGGAGGATTCATTTCTGGATCCCGCTAAAGCTAGAACAGACTACATATCTCATTCTTAAACTTTTCCAAATCAGCCTTATTGACATAGTCACTAGGAATTAACTGAGATAAAGGTTGTTGAGGTGGAGGTTTAGCTAGTGGAACAGGTGCAACAGGTTCTGGGTCAGCATGGTATTTTGGAACAGGAGGAGGAGGCACCCTTTCCTCATCTGAGTCATAATCTAAACCGAAAATAATGTAGCCTGGATCACTATTACACTCTCTAGTACAGGTCCAATCTCTTGGCTCAACAATATCAATTCTAACTCTTCTCCCCTGAGGCTCAGGAATAACATAAATAACATCAAAAACTACTTCAACCTAGTCTCTGGACATAACAACTTGTCTAGGAATAGGAACCAATTGAACTTCAGGTTCTACCTAAGCTCCAGCTACTTCAGCTTCACCAGGTACTTCCTCAATTTGAGGCACTAGAACTACATCTTCTTCCTCTTGTCCAGAAACCATAAGATCATTCAATTCCTGAATGATCTCTTGGTTTTCAGCATAAGGATGGAGTGGTCTATCCTCATGTTCAAAATCTTTATGATCATCAGCCTGTTGATCAGTAGGCTCAATTCCATCTCCAGCTCCATGAACAGATTCCTCACTAGATCTGTCAACCACTTGTTGTCCGACTTTTAGAGAGTCACTCACATGCTCAACACTTCCTCCATCATCACCATTATCACCATCATCATCATCATCATCATTATATTCCTCATCTTATTTTCTAACATAACCTTCAACACCAGTAACTTCAGTTTCTTCCCCTTCTTCATCACCTATAATAGTTTCTCTTGAAGGAAATTCCATAGGTGGACTAGCAGGTCTATAAGTCATATTTTTGGGACTCCCAGAAATATTAGGATCAATCCTATCATCAAAAGGATATCCTTCTTCCCTTGTCACTTCAGGTTCAATATCCTCATCAGAATAGACTGGAACTTCTCCAGGTTTGAGACCTGGATCAACTTGGTCCTTTGGTCTAGAAGGGTGATCAAGTGGATTGAAATTTTCATACAGAATTTATTCATCTACTACCCAACATCTTTTCCCTGGGTTTCATAAGATTTTCATTCTTTTAAAAATGTCTTTCTGAAGACAAAAACCACTTTAGGCACTTATCATTTCATCTCCATCTTCTACACAATCTAATTTTTTCAACATGGCAGAAATCATCCTCAAATAGTATAAGCAGGTTGCCTTTTTAGATGGCTTAATCAAATCAGAAATATGCACCGTAAGATATCTGCACAGATTCACTTTTATTCCATGTTTTAGTAATAATATCAAGAACACATCTTGATATTTCACAGCAGATAAATCCCCCTTCCTTGGGCAGATTTGATGTTGTATGAACTTAAAAGGAAATCTCACTTCTCCTTAGAATTAATTTGAAATAGTCCTTCTGGATTCTTCATTTATAGTCATCTCCTTTAGAGAATCTTCATAGGAAAACAAATTTGAAGAGGGTAGAATATTACCAGGATAGTCAGCATAGACCCCTTCATGAGGCATCTCTAAGCATTCAGCCCATTCCTTCAATAAAAAAACCACTTTTTTTCTCTTTACCATAGATTTCATCTTTGCTGCCTTAGGTTAATCCAGTTATTTACTCAAATGTTGATAGAATTAATGTAAAATCTGGGGATAATAGGGTCTTTCATTGTTGGTGAACCAACTGAGCCACCCTTGAGATTCCGGTACCTTTAACAGAAAATATTTGCTCGACAGAAGCCACTTAGCAGACACCTCCTTTTTAGCTGTAACTACTCAGCTTTCCAAGTTCAGTTTCCCAGTCCCACTGGACTCACCTCTCTGACACTTAGTAGGAGGAGATTTTCGATGTTCATCCACTGTGCGCTTAGTCCTAGCCATGATGAAGCTTCTGATTCCAACTGTGTTGAGAGTTCGAGAGTCAATAGAGAGTGTGACTAAATGTATAAGGCTTTACAGCTATAGAGGGTGAAAGGTTGGGATGGATTGGACTTAATATACCATTTAGGGACTGTAAATTGTAAAACATAAAATTTAAACATGGAAAATTAAAAAATAATAAAACAGAGTCATTTAATTTAAAGCAGATGGAATTTACAAAACAGCCCTTAAATATACCAGTGTCACAGAATCGGTTTTAAGAAGATCAGTTTTATAAACATCAGTTTCAAAAAGATCAGTTTTAGAAAGATCAATTTTAGAAAGATCGGTTTTATAAAGATCGGTTTTAGAAATATCAGTTTCACACAGATCAATTTTAGAAATATTGGTTTTAGAAAGATCAGTTTTAGAAAGATCAGTTTTATAAAGATCGGTTTTATAAAGATCGGTTTTAGAAAGATCGGTTTTAGAAAGATTAGTTTTATAAAGATCGGTTTTATAAATACCAATTTTATAAAGATTGGTTTTAGAAATACCGGTTTTATAAAGATCAGTTTTATAAAGATCAGTTTTAGAAAGATCAGTTTTACAAAGATCGGTTTTAGAAAGATCAGTTTTATAAAGATCGATTTTATAAAGACCAGTTTCACAAAGATCGCCTACTGATTTATCATTCCTAGTTCATGTATGATGTAATTCATTCTCTCAGAATTTAAGGGTTTAGTGAATATATCAGCAAGCTGATGTTCAGTCCTAATAAACTCAAGAGTTATATCACTTTTTTGATAATGATCTCTCAAAAAGTGATGTCTTACATCAATATGTTTTGTTATAGAATGAGAAATTGGATTCTTAGAAATATTAATAGAACTTGTGTTGTCACAATTTATGGGGATATGTATGAACTAAAATCCATATTCTAATAAGGTGTGTTTCATCTACAAAATTTGTGCACAACAACTACCAGCAGCAATGTACTCTGCTTCAGCAGTTGATAATGCAACTAAATTTTTCTTTTTACTACACCATGATATTAATGACTTTACCAAAAAGTGACATGTTACTGAGGTACTCTTTCAATCTAACTTACATCCACCAAAATCGGCATCTGAATAGCTAACTAAATCAAAAGGTTGTCCTTTAGGATAGAACAATCCTAAATTAGTTGTATACTTGAGGTATTTGAAAATTATTTTAACACTATTTATGTGTGACTCCTTTGGTTTTGCTTGAAATCTCGCACACATACACACACTGAACATAATATCCAGCTTACTAGCAGTTAAGTACAACAAACTCCCAATAAGTCCTCCATAAGCAGTTTGATCAACTGATTTTCCATTTTCGTCAATATCTAACTTACATGTAGAACTCATAGGAGTTTCACTACTCTTAATGCTATCAAAGCCATATATTTTCAAAAGATATTTTGTATAATTACTTTGATTTATGAAAATACCTTCTTTATTTTGAAATATTTGAAATCCAAGAAAATATTTAAGTTCACCTATTAAACTCATTTCAAACTCACTTTGCATTATGTTTGAAAAGTCATTACATAAAGAATTTTTAGAAGATCAAAAAATAATATCTTCTACATATATTTGAGCTATTAAAACTTCTTTTGAAATTTTTTTAATAAATAAAGTAGGATCTTTAAGTCCTTTTTAAAACCTTTAGAAATAAGAAAATTACTTAACCTTTCATACCAAGCTTTTAGAGCTTGTTTCAAACCATAAAAATCTTTTGATAATTTGAACACATGATTTGGAAAATGTGAATTTGTAAAACCCAGGGGTTGTTCAACAAAAACATCCTCAATTATATAACCATTTAGTAATGCACTTTTTACATCCATTTGATAAAGTTTAAAATCCAGGTGTGCTGCATAGGCAAGTAAGATCTTAATTGCTTAAAGTCTAGCTACTGGTGCAAAGGTCTCTTTGTAATCAACTCCTTATTCTTGATTATATCCTTGTGAAAATAGTCTAGATTTGTTTCTAACTATATTTCTAGCTTCATATACCTTATTTCTAAACACCCATTTCATTCCAATAGTTAAAGTATCCTTAGGTATGTCTACAAGTTTACAAACTTTATTTCTTTCAAACTGATTAAGTTCTTCTTACATGACCATTACCCAAAATTCATCATTGATAACGTCATTGATATTTTTAGGTTCAAGCTTTGACAAGAAGGCTTGATGTTCAACCTAGTTTTCAAGGAAGCTATGGTTTGTGTTCTATCTAAATTTCCAACAACAACACCTAAGGGATGATTCTTAAGGGTTCTAGTTGGTCTTGAGAAAGTAGGACTTGATATTTCAAGTTGTTCAGGTTGATCTGGTTCACTACGTCTAAGGTGAGGAGAAGTTTCAGAACTGGATGATTTCATAGAATCCTTCTCATGATGATTTTTGATTTTATCATTAATTTCCAAATTGGACATATCCTCTTCAATATTTTCTGGTGAGGTCTTGGGCTCATGTGGATCTGCTTCATCAAACTTGATGTGTACAGATTCCTCCACACATTTGGTCTTCTTGTTAAAGACTCTATAGGATTTTCTTGATGTATATTATCCAAGAAATATTCCTTCATCACTTTTTTTAGGAATTTGTTTCAAAATTATCTTTAGTATTTAGGATATAAACTTTAAATCCAAACACTTTAAAGTAACCTACTTTGGGTTTCCTATTATTCCACAACTCATAAGGAGTCTTATTAAGAATGGGTCTAATTAAGACTCTGTTTATTATATAGCAAGCTATATTAACAGATTCAGCCCAAAAATAAATGGGTAGACCATATTCATTGAGCATAGTCTGGGAAATTTATTGTAAGGTTTTGTTCCTCCTTTCTACCACACCATTCTGTTGAGATGTTCTAGGTGTAGATAAGTTATGATTATAGCCATTTTGTGAGAAGAAGGCTTTAAAATCTTGATTCTCAAACTAACATCCATGATCACTTCTTAAGGATTTAATATTAAGTCCACTGAGATTTTTTATATTCCTAAAATACTTGGTAAAGTGAGAATATGATTCACTTTTATAAGCCAAGAAAAAGGTCCAGGTGTACCTAGAGAAATCATCTACAAGTACATAAACATAGTGCTTCCCATTGAGACTGAAAACTCTATATGGTCTAAACAAGTCCATGTGAACCAATTCGAGATGTTGAGAAGTAGTTACTTCTTTCTTTGGTTTGAAATAGATTTTGTGTTGCTTTCCTTTTTGACAAGGATTACATACTTTATTGTCTGGAAACTCTAATTTCGGTAAGTCTCTAACTAAGAATTTTCTAGTTAACTTCCTAATAGAGTGTATGTTACAATGTCCTAGTCTTCTATGACAGATCCAAGATTCTTTGTGAAAGGCATTTAGACAAGAGACATTCTGTGAGGCTAGTGTGTCTAAATTTATAGCATATACATTATCATTTCTAAAAGCAGTAAATACCAAATTATTTTTGGCATAAAAAACATGGCATGAATCATTTTTAAACTTAACATTAAATCCATCATCGTACAATTGAGATATGCTGAGCAAGTTATATTTCAGTCCATCAACATATAATACTTTAGAAATTAAAATAGAATTAGGGTTACCAATCTGGCCTAGGCGATGATTTTTCCTTTACCATTGTCACCAAATGTGACATGTCCTCCATCAATATTAATAAGTATTATAAATCTTGAAAAATCCCCTATCATATGACTTGAACACCCACTGTCCAAGTACCACATCTTTTTAAAGGATCTCTTTAGGCAGTTTACCTACAAAATAGTTTAACCAAGAAATGATTTTGGTACCCATATTTGTCTAGGTTCACAAACATTAGTAATAAAAGCTTTAAGAACCCACAACTTTCTTATGGGTTTCCTATATGCAGAATATAGAGTATTTGAAAATACACTTTATTTGGTCCTATGGAATTGGATACAGTAAAGAAATTTGAGGGATTGGAACTCGTAGTACAATTCTATTTTTTGAAAATAGTAGTAGATTTTCTAGATTTGGATACAAAATGCGATTTAGATAAATGTTGTCCTAGAAACTGAGTCAAGGTATCTCTACCAGCTGTAAACTTCTCAAGATCTCTCTTTAAATTATCATTTGATAATTTGAGTTCAGTATTTTCTTTTAACAGCTAGGCACATTTTTCTTTCTCAATATCCATATCAGATTTTCAATTAGAATTTGAAGCATGTTGTCTTTTTAATAATTTATTTTTTTCAATGATCTCATTAAAGGCATCCTCAAGCATTTCACAGTATTCTAATAATTCATCCTTAGACATATATTCATCATTATGTGACTCAATATTATTCCCAGAATAATAGGCATTATGCATAGGAGGGTTAAGTGTTACCTTAGATGTTTCGGTTATGAAACATAAGTTGGCATGATTGTTATGTTCACTATCAGAAGCATCAGATCCACTAGAGCTGTATTCTGAAGAACTCCATGTAGCTTTCATAGAATTTTTATAACCCTTGCCTTTATCTTCATATTTATTCTTAAAATTCATCTTGGGGAAGTCTGCCTTCACATGACCTCTTTGTTTACACTCATAGCAGATTATTTCATTTGAGTTATCATTCCATTTTCTGACTATCTTCCATTGTCCTTTAATATCATACTTTCCCTTGTAGTTTGACTTCCTAAATAATTTATTCTTTCGGTAGAACTTCTTGATCCTTCTAGAAATATGAGCCATTTCCTCATCACTGTCGTAATCTGACTCTTCACTAGTGGAACTGTCTATAGGAACTTGAATCTTTTCATTATCTTTTCTCTTTGAAGTTGAAGTCTTGAATGATACTGACTTCTTCTTTAGTTACTCATCTACTTCTTGATTTACTTTAAGTTCTTCCTCATACACCATAATATTTCCAATTAGTTCCTTCACTGGAATTTTCCCTTTGTCACAAGATTATTGGATAGAAACAGAAGTTCCTCTCCATCTGTCAGGTAGACATCGAAGCTGTCTCAAGATTTGGTCCTTACTGTCCACTGTTTTCCCAAGCAGACTCATGGTGTTCACTATTTCATTGAACCTGAGATACATTTAATAGATAGGTTCATCAGGCTTCATTTTAAAATTATCATATTTAATAGTTTATGTATTTAATCTCATTTCTTTAACATTAGTTATCCCCTCATGAGAGATAGATAAATTATCCCAAATTTCATATGCAGTTTTACTGGCAGAAATACAATTAAAATTTTCATACCCTAGGGCACAGTACATAGCGTTCATTACTTTATAGTTATTGTTATAGGTATATTTGGTAGGTTCATCCCAGGTTCTTCTAGAAGTTTCAGGTATTGTATATTTACTTTCAATAGCAGTACAGATTTCAAAGCCCATACTTTCTATATGTATCTTCATTTTAAGTTTCCATTGACCATAGTTTGTTCCATTAAAGAAAGGTGGTCTATTAGTAGCATCCCTTTCTAGTCTATTTTCCATGATAAAGGTTGTAAAATAATTTCAAAGAGATAAAAATTTAAAAATAACAGAAAATTTAAGATCTTTGAAACACAACTATAATTACAGTTGACACGATTTTAAAAACTAACAGTAAATTTAAAAAATCCTCTGATACCAAATGTTGGTCAGAGTAGATGACTCAAGAGGGGGGTGAATTGAGTCTCTATAAAAATTTCTGTTAAAAGGATTCTTTAAAAAATAAAACCCCCCTATAAAAATAAACATAAAGTCAGTTTGTAGTGAATTTATAAATGTCTCGAAGACTTAAATTGATTCTTAGAAGATTGATTAGTTCTCAGTTTTACTAACCTATTGATTAACAAAACTTTCGAAGCAAACCTACTGATTCAAAACAAATTTAAACACTTTCTAAACTAACCATCAAAGTTTAAGTTATCTTAATGTAGGAAATACATATCACATAAAAAGTATAAGATAATTAACACAGTGGATAAAAAAAGAGGTTCAGTCTCAAGCATAGACATAGTCCTCTCCACTTGGTGATCACCTACCACCAAGCTATTTATATTAATGAACTTTTGATCTACACCCTGGATCAGGGTTTACAACAGCACTCTGTACTATCCAGGACACACAGGGACCTCTTCCACAGTTCTTTATGGGTAAAATCCACCAGGCTACACATGGACCTCTTCCACACTTATTTGTGGGTATACATGAGAGTACAAGAATGGTTGAGTAAGGATATCTTGTATCCTTCAGTTTAATGCAGGAGACAGAGTGTTTTATTTTACAGATACACACTCTTCTCGAAAGTTAATAAAAGATAAAAAATAGAGATAATAAAGATAATAGAGTTAAGAATTATCTTTATATTGTGAAGTAATGCTTTGGACTTAATGGATGATGAAAAAAAGGTATTTGAGTCCTATTCTGGAAGTAGTCTTCAGAACAGAGTATCGCAGTTCTGTAATCCAGCTTTGAGGAGTGAAAAGGTTCAGCTCTTCAAGGTCTCTATGTAGAGTGATCTTTTAGAGAAATTTGCTTGTTACAATCTTCTTGTAATCTTAAGCACTTTGTTCCTGTATTTTCATATTCACATAGTCTATGTCTCAGCATGTAATGCTTTGTGTGCTTCTTCTTGTTTTTTTTAAAGTGAAAGATGATGTCCTTTTATACTGCAGGATCCTCTAGGCATGAAGATCTTCACATGTTCATGTACCTCATAATTTCTACAGATTGTCCTACAGACAACATTAAAAAATGTCAGAAACTTTAATTTTTCCAAATATGACCGTTAGAAATAAATTTGAATTAATAAACTCGAAACAGTTATTTATAACAATCGGTGAGTCATCTTCGGTCTCTTTTCTTCAGTTTGATAACATTGGTATGTTATCTTCGATGTGTCATCTTCATCATGTAGACTTCAGTCTATCATACTTCGGTCTGTCAAACTTCAGCGTGTCATACTTTGGTCTGTCAAACTTCGGTCTGTTGAACATCGGTGTGTCGACTTCGGTTTTAGTGTGTCAGCTTCGGTTTGTAAAACTTTGGTGTGTCGACTTCGGTCTTGGTGTGTCGACTTCGGTTTGTTGAACTTCGGTTTGTCGACTTTGGTTTCAGTGTGTCAACTTCAGTTTGTCGAACTTTGGTGTGTCAACTTCGGTTGTTCAAACTTCGGTGTCTCGACTTCGATTTGTCGAACTTACCATCAGTGCCAGGGAATCTAGAAAGATTACGAAGTGTCTGTCTTACCAGACTGAGTGTTATGAAAAAATGTATGTATAAATACATTTATAAAAATATTTATTCATGAATATAGGTGATTGACTTATTAAAGTATACATTTTTGTATGACATAATTGATTCTCATAGAGATATTAAAATGACATGAAAGATTAGAATCTGTATATTGACATTATTTTTGATTATGAAAACAACAATATCATGGAGGGTCCAACACTCATGATGGAATATTATATCCAAGTATTATATGATTTGATATAAATATAAGAAATCTCATGTCCAAAATTAAAATGTGGGACAAACAATATGTGACACTATTCATTTTTACCAAAACACCACCTTTTCATCTCAACTGCGCAACCCCTATGCTTGGATAGAACCCTTCGCCGCTTTCCACCATCTGCTGCCTTCATCCTCAACCACCGCCATCTGAAATCACTTAAAAACACCATTTAAAACCCTAGATAGAAAGTGTTAAATCTATTTTCCACTACCATGTCCTCGAACCACTATAGAACGTCTACAGGGACTCATATGACCACTGTGAATCCCAATAGATGTGCTGAATGGTCACTTCCATTCTAATCTCCACTATACCATAATATGTTTCCTTATGGAGTAGTGGACAAGGGTGATCGAGAAGGAGGAATTTTCCTACTACCATGTGGATTTTCATGGCCATGAATAGGCTATATCGTATCTTTTCAGTCCATGCGAACAAATTAGAAAGCCTGATATTTAAGCGGATTCTACTTGGGGTTTAAAAATAATAAAAGATGCACTCTTGACCAAGTTAAAAAAATATACTTAGGAAGAAGTAAGGAAGATACAACTGAGAGATTTATTTTTACTATATAAGGAGAGGCTTTCCCATTATAGTAGAGATTTCTTGAGGATGCCACACACTGGGAGGAGGCTGAATGATGCTTTTATTCTTTTTTTATTCTAGTTTATTTTTTTTCGTTTTAAATTAGTTTCTTAGTTAATGTTATTAATTCATGTTTTATTCAAGTGATCCACTCTTATTCTCCCATTTTTTCATCATCATTCTTCTTTTTTCCCTCTCTTCTATCAAATTTCTTATCTTTATATATCATTATCTCTATAACTCTCTCATTTTTATTCTTTTTATTTTATTTTTATTCTCTTCTATTCATTATATCCAATGTGACCACTTACTCCCTATAATGGGGGATAACCTGAGGCTTGGCCTCGAGGGAGGATCAGGTGTTCCTAAATTCTAAACTTAATTTTTTTAATGGTTTTATTTATGTTTGCGATAAAGGAGAGTTAAGTGTATGGGTGTGGAAATTTTCCACCATGAAATTGAACTCAAACTCATTTCTATTGTTCCGTTTGAATCTTTTTCCTCCCTTCTATTAAACAAAATCTATTCACATGATGGATTAAAGACATTCAATGGATGAAACGACATATAATGGAGCTAGGCCCTAGAAGGTTCCTCACTCTCGATTGAGGTGTGTTATCAACCTTAATTATAGGAGGATGTGGAATTGATTTTTCTTGATCATTTAATATTTCACTCCCAATAAATAAAAGGATAGTAATTTATGCATGTTATTTAATAATTGGATTATCAAACTAAATTTAAAGAAGAAAATAAGAATAATTAAGGAACCTGAAACCAAAACCAAAGGATAAGTACTAGTAGATATATGGTAGATGTCCAAGTGATAGGACTCTCACTCCAAGAAGTGACATACATGGTTGGTAAAGTTTAGAATTAATATCAAATATTGGAGTCAATAAGGGAAGTGCCATTGGATTTTCCAAAATTAACTGAAGAGATACAATAAGTGGAGTCCACAATTTAGGATTATCCATATCCCAAACATCTCAAATATCATATTCAAATCAACCATAAAGAGCTCAAGTGGATTCATGATGATGAATACTTTCCTATAGAGCTAAGTGTGGGAGATAAAAAGATCTGGAAAACTTCTAGAATGAGTATGAGGTAAAACATGATCTATCCATTCCTTACAAATTAGAGGAGACAACACCATTTCATATCTATCTATCCATGGAAGAAGACACCACCCATATAGTGGAATTTAAAGAAAATATAGAGGATCCAAAATACTCACCTATATCCAGTGAAATCCAAATTCAAGAGGCACTTACCACTAAAAAGGATATTAAATCCAAGCTAAATCAGGGAGATGAAATTATTTTAAACTCTCTATCGTTTTATTTTATTCAATCTAAATTGAGTATTTACTCCCACTATTTTGAATTTTTAGATTTGGATAACTCTTGTTTTATCTTAGATGAGGGAAAAACATGAACATGCACCTATTGAGGGGAACATGGAGATTCCAACACTTATTACACTTTTATTAGATGAATAACTTGAGGAAATTCAAGTATTTTAGCCTGAGGAGAATAATATAGAGGCTACCCACATTGAAAGGGAGAATTTTGTTTTTCATTCTACATGTTTAAATTCTGTCCAATTAAAATTACATTCTAAACTCCCCTTTGAAAATTTAACTGACTCCACCCATATTGATAAAGTAATAAAAGGTTGCGTAAGTAGTAACAAATAAGGAGGGTTATCCTTAATTAATTCTAACCCCTCCATGCAATCTATACCTAATTGTAAAGGGGGTGTATTTGGTGTATTTTATCTATGGATTATTCCTCACCCACAAAGAAGAAGTACAAGTTGGGAAAACCCACATGTGGTGGTTCAAATCTAAGAAGCTCTACCCATCAACTAACTATGGATGATTATTGGTATTTCCCTTCTGGAGGTTGAAAAAATCCAAGTCCCACCGAGGGGATTAAACCAATACTTATATTTCTAGTTTCTTTTAAGTAAATTTCAATTTTATTCTTAGTATTAGTTTATGAAGAATCCCACCCCCTCATTCTTGTTGATATTTATTGACATGTCTATGTGCTTAATTGATTAATTTACTTTTATAACACCATGATGTCATAAGGAAAGCCAAAATATCCTAGGATAAGAGAGGACTGAAGAAAAATAAGAAAATGGAATTTAATCTTACATTATTTATCTTTTTAACTCCTTCCATTATTTTTTAAAATTATATTTTGTGATGAAAATTAGAAATTTCATGCCCATGCATAGAATTTTTTTCAGTAATTGACTTATCTAGGAGACATTAGTTTTTTAATAATTCTATGATTTTGTTCTTAAAATTTCAATGTTAATAAGATTTAATGAGTAAGGTGGAGAATTGAATTATTAGAGTGAATCATGGATATTAAAATGATGAATAGTGATATGAGGGAATTGGTTGATTCATGTCGATGAAATTTTCCTACCATTTTTCACACTTTGAATTTCTAAAAAATATATAAATTGATTTTTTATTATTATTAATGTCAGAGTTATTGTCTAATATCATATTCTCCATTACCAAGAGAATTTCTAGATCAAATTATTTCTATTATATCTTGAGCATATTTCATGAGTGATCTTGGGGAATGTCACATTCTAGAACTTTCATTGTAACTTATCAAAGATATGATTATGAAAAAACATATTTAATACGATTGAGTTATTTTTATTAATAATCCCATATCCTTAAAACCACCTTTTACATCAATCATTGTATAACCCATATAGACCACGAATGACCTTGTTAGGAATGAACCATATTTTAATCCATTTTATCCATTCATACCCTCCTATTAGTATTTTCATTAGTATTTTAAAGTTGAAGTGTGGGGATTAGGGAAGTCATGGTGGAAGGATACACTAAATTTTAAGGAAAAAAAGTGTGGGGGTGTTAACTTTGGGTACTAAGAAAGGTTTTATGATTCATTAATTATACATTAATGTTTTCCCATCTTGAAAAAAATAAAAAAAATTATGAATGGGTTGTGAATTGGAAGAATAAAAAATCACCATTTCTGGACCAATAATTTTTATCATATGTGGCTAGGTGGTGGGTGTGAGTTCTATTCTAATAATTACTTTCAAAAAAGTAAAAAAAAAATCTAAAAAAGTAGTTTGAAAAAAATGTAGATAAAATTCAAGAAGTTTCACATCATTCATTATGATTCTATTGTCCATAACCTTTACTTTGAGCTTGGGAAGTGGGAGATACTAATTTTAAGGGGATATTTTCATTGAACTTTTAATTTTGATATCCCAATTTATACTTTAGATACAATCCTTTTATTTTAGCCTTAATTTTTAAAATAAATTCCTACCAACATTAAACCTCATAACCATTAGATCCTTTATTGAAAGACCTCATGATTTAATGTACCTTTTATCTTTATAAAGTGTATAAAGTAGTTCCTTTTCAAGACTATGGGTAATGAGCATGTATTCAAGGTATGAACATAAATCTAGTTCAATTTTTACCTTGATTTATGAGAAAAAAATATTTAAATAGAGGTAGAACATGACTTGGAATGTTTAGTAACAAGTAATTAAGAAGCTTGAATGAATGAAATAAGAAGTACCACTAATTTCAGAAGGGAGAAAGTTAAATAATTGGGTTGATTGTTTCTTTGAAAAGTGTGAAATTAAACTGATATTTTATATAGAAATTGAAATTTTAATTTAAGATTGATAATTATTTGATTTAATTACTTTGAAATTTAAATTTTGGTAACATGATTTTTCTATTCAATTCAATTTTGAGATTTAATAATTTAGTAAAATAATAGTTTAAATGTGGGGTATTTGATTCACACATCTTTCAATGAAAATTTTGAAATAATTTGTAATGATATTTAAGTGTATTTTAAATAATATGAACATATAATTGATTTTTTATTGAAAATAAATGAAATTAAAGTTGAGAAATTAAAATGAATTTAAATGTGGGTTTTAATGATTTATTTTATTGAATTGTTTTTGTGAAATTTATTATGGGTTATGAATGTTTTTAAGTAAAAAAAGGGCCAACCCAGCTATCCCTCAACCCCAACCCTGAAAGTCACATAGCTAACCTGAGTGGGATGGCTAGAAAAGTAAGGCTTGAGGGAGAACCTACTGAGTGGAAAGTTTAGGTGTGAGCCACACGGGGAGGAGCTCGTGCATAGGTGGACCAAATCCCACATGGGCCATATGAGGATGAATTATTCATTATGTGTGTGTGAAAGTGTACTGGGAGACCAACCTGAGATGTTGTTATTTTATATAAATACAAGTTCTCTCATTCCCAAACTTATGATGTGGGACAAACAAATATACAACACTATTCATTTTTACCTAAACACGGTCATTTTGTCTCAAATGCATGAACCCAATGATCGGATAGAACCCACTGTCTCTCATCACTATCTTACACCTTTATCATCTACCATAACCATATGTATTCACCTAAAAAATACCATTTTTACCATTGGATAGATTCATCTTGAGCTATTTTCCACTATTGCGGCTCCGAACCACCACAAAACATCTATGGGGCCTCATATGACCACCGTGAAGCCCAAAAGTGGAGCTTACTGGCCAATTCCATTCCAATCTCCACTACACTATATGATTTTCCCTTATGGCATAGTAGATAAGGGTAACTGAGAAGGAGGAATTTCCCTATTTCCACGTGTCCTTGTATGGACATGCATGTGCTTTTTTGCATATGTTTAGTCCATGAAACCAAATTAAAATGCCTAATATTTAAACAGATTCTATATAGGTTTAAAAAAATGAATGATTAAACCTTTACTAAGTTAGAAAAATTTACTGAGGAAGAATGAATAAAGATATGACTGAGGGATTTATTTTGACTATACAAGGTGAGGTTTGTCTACTATAGTAGATAGCTCGTGAGGAGACCACACATTGGGAGGAGGCCTAATACTTCTTCTGTTTTTTTATTTATGATTTAGTTTTTTCTATTCTTTTAATTTAGTTTATTAGTTAATGTAATTCATGCATGTTTTATTCAAGTTATATGCTCTTATTCTCCCACTATTTCATCATTATTCTTATCATTCTTCTTCTATGTTTCTCATTTCTCATTTTTCTTCTCTTTTTGTCACATTCTCTTTATTTCTCTATCATTTTCTTCATTTTATTTTATTTTCTCCTCTTCTCTTCATTATATCCACCATGAACTATTACTCCTGATAATGGGAGGTTTACCCCATGGATTGGACTTAAGTGAGGATCGAGTGTTCCAGAATTTTGCACTTAATTTCTTTAATATTTTTATTTATGTTTGTGGCGAAGGAGAGTGAAGTGTACGAGTGCGGTGATTTTCCATCATAACATCAAACTCAAAATCATTTCCATTCTTCTATTGAAATCTTTTACCTACCTTACATTGAACACAATATCTTCACATGATGGATTTTATCCTTTAAATAGATGAAACAACATATAATAGAGTGAGGTCCTGGACTGTGCTGCACTCTCGGTTGAGGTGTATCATCAACCTTGATTATAAGAGGAGGTGGAATTGAGTTTTTAAGCATTAAATATTTCAATCCCAATAAATAAAAGGATAGTAATTCATTCATGATATTTTATAATGGGATTATCAAACTAAATTTAAACAAAAAATTAAAATAATTAAGTAACCTGAAACCAAACCCAAAGTTCAAGTACTTTATTTATTTTGTTTTTCATTACATGTTAGCCTAAATTTTGATTTATTTTCTCCATTATCATATTTAATTGTTTTATAAAATAATAAAAACAATAAAAACAAGTGTTTTAGGTGAAATTTGAATTAGTAAGTAAATAAAAGTTAAGTTCCTCAAGTGAGATGACCCTGGTCTTCTATTGTGTTGCACTAAGAAAAATAAAAATAATAAATTTTTCCCTACCCCATGACAGGTTTGTGTCAGTCCTCCCAAGAACACTAAAGGTTGTAATGTCATTTTGGTTTTGGTTACTTTATTTACAATGATAGCATGATTTATTTATATTTGATAGGATTTATGACTCAATAAACTTTCCGATATATAGAAAAACGAAGTGTTAAGGCTGCATGGAGTCCCACATTCAATTGTACCTAATCTATATTAGAGATTCACCTCAAAGTTTTGGCAGAGAATTCAACAAAAAATGGATAAAAATATTATCTTTAGAATATCCTATCACCCTCAAACTTATGGTTAATAAAAAAGGAACATTAAAAGCTTGAAAGATAAGTTGAGATATTACTCTATGGATTTAAAAGTAGGTTGAGATCAATATATTTCTTTAGTATAGTCCTAATACAATAAAAGTTTCTATTCTAACATTAAAATTACAAAATATTAGGATATTTATGGGAAAAGGTTTATAAATACAACATTTTGGGATGAAATTGGATACCATAATCTACTAGGACCCTATATTTCCTAAGAAATGTCATAGAAGATTCAAACTATTCAATGAAATATCAAAGAAACACAAATTTGATAGAAGTTCTACACTGATAATTTTCGGTGAGGTTTAGAATTTGAATTTGGAGATAAGTAATCCCTTAGAATATCACTATGGAATAGGGTTATGAGATTCAAGAAGAAGTGAAAGTTGATCCCTATATACATCATCCCCCTAAAAATATTTAATCATGTGGGGATTATAGCTTATCACCCATCACTTTCAAAAAACCTCTCATAAGTACATGATGTATTCCATATATCAATTTTAATAAAGTATATAACAAATCCATCATATATAATGGACTCAGAGTTTGTACCATTGAAACATGATCTCTCTTATGAAGAAAAATAGATAGAGTCCTTGGTTCGTAGATATAAAGTGCTATTAAATAAGAACACTCACTTAAAAAAAATTCACTTGAGAAATAATATGTTTCTGGAAGCGACATGGGAAACTAAATATGTAACAAGGAAAAAGTGTCCTAATTTGTTTTCATCTAAGTAATTAAAATTCTAGGTAGAAATTATTTCAATGGGCTATAATGTAATGACACAAATTTTTTATGAACTCATCTTTAAATAAATCAAGTGTGTTTAATATATTGTGATACATACAAAACTATAATAAAATGAACAATGACTTATTTCATTAATGTAGAACATTACAATATAAAAATTAAATAAATCACAAATAACCAACTGAAACATAATCATAAAAATTACAAGAGGGATAAAACCACATGTAATAACAAAATAACAAGATTAAAATATTCCTCATCTTAATATTCCTTGAGGATCATACCATCAACAAATATACAATTATTTAGTAGAAATTAATAATATATTATATATCAAATATTAAAAATATATAATAGATATGTAACATAATTTATGTATATAATTAATGATAATAAGTGAAATATAATTGAACTTTACATAAGAATTTTTTTTATTCAAGAAAATATTTTTCTAAAATATTGTGTATTTTTTTAAAAGAATAATTTCAAATATTTAGAGATTAAATTTGATGAAATATATTTTATTTTTGTAATTATTTTATTGAAATTATGTAATTGTGTCAATTTTTTTAAAAACGTTATTGAGGTAAATAGTGAATAACATCGATAAACTATAAAAATATAAAATAAAATATATATTTAAAATGATGTATACAAATTATGTAAATAAAAAAAATATTATAATGGATTTAATCTCAATACTATTTACTTATATCCACTTATAACCAACTTTTCATGAAAAAATTACCTTTCTTAACCATTAAGTAATAATAAATTGAAAAAATTCCACTAAAACTCTTCTATAAAAGGACCCCTCCACTACCCCTTCCAAAACAATCATATCCTTAGTTTATATATTTAATACATACCAATTTTTCTTCTAAATAACTCTTATTCCATTTTTGGTTATTTTTGGGCCCAATAAGTCGGCCTAAAACATTCATTTTGAAGGAACTCATTTTGAGGAGAGAATTCATCAAAGTAATTGTCTAGTTCTTTATAATCATTTTCAATTACCTTCTCATCTCAAATATTTATAAATATCATTCTCAAATATAATAATTTTCCATTAACATCCACTACTAGAAAATGGACCTATCCCCACGGTTTTTTCCAAAACCGTGGGGATAGGTCTGGGTTAAAGTACATATACCCACGGTTATGAAAAACCGTGGGTATAGGTTTCCAGTGTGTGCGCAGGAATTTTTTTTTCTGCGGGAAGAATTTTTTTTGGCGGGATTCCTATACCCACGGTTCTTCCCTCTATACCCACGGTTTATATAACTATATTTAACTAAATATAAATATATATACACATAGGTGATGTTAGGGTAGTGTTTAGACGCTGTGTTTGCAGCGAAGAGGTTACGAGATCGAAACCCGCCGCCCGTATTATTTTAGGATCTATACCCACGGTTTTGAAACCGTGGGTAAAAGCCTTTGACACCATGAAAATTGGGTATTTTTCGTTGACACAGTGGTAGAATGCCTATACCCACGGTTTTGGAAAACCCTGGGTATAGGCTGGGGACCTATACCAATACCGTTCCAGCCCATGGTTCCCAAAACCGTGGGTATAGACTATACCCATGGTTTTGGGGGCTATACCCATGGTTTTGAACCATGGGTATAGGATGTTTTCCAGTAGTGATCGTTAGGATTTTTAAAAAATGATATTAATATAATATAACCATATACTTTCACTAGTTCATTAGTATAACGAGTTCTTGGAAGGGTTGGTTCAACTACCCACATGAAAAATGCAATACTATCTTCTACATTTACATAATAAATGGATACAAAAGAATAAATTATGATAAATTATTATATTAAAGATTAATATATGTTATTATAAATTCTATATAATTATTAAAAAACAATTAATTATCATTATAGAGTATCTCATATTGTTGACAAAGTTACTCGAAACACGCACGTTGTGAATTCCACTTTCGTGAACCATACCCATATATTCCATAAAATAAAAATGGGAATGTATAAATTATTACAATACTATTATCACTATACCTTTAATAATATATTAATTATGAAATTATTATCAATGAATTATGATCGATATATCCAGATGGAAACTAGTAAGAGACACTCAAAATTACTGATATCCAATGATGAAAATAAATTATAACTAATTAATATATATATATAATAAATGAAATAATTTAATAGTATGAAAATAAATATATATTAATAATATTATTAAATAATTTATTAATATGGTTATGTATATTACATAGAAGTTTAAATCACTTTCATGGAAGTCGTGAGTAAAGGTAAGGGTCTCTTTTCCAATCTCACTTTAAAATTGAGATTATTTATATATGAATTTCAATTGGGATAAATTGTTTGTACTTTATATATAAAACCCTATATATTTTCCTATATTATGGTTATTTTTTGGGGTTTAAATGTTTTCTAACCATTTCTCCTATCATTGATTCATAATTCATCTAAAATGATTCTTGTAAATAGAATTGTTTTTATCTCTTCTTTTTAGTAGGTAATATTTCTACTCCATATTCATATTCTTTATATTGTTTTATGGATTTAATTAAATACAATTATATGATTTATTAATTTCCCTTTCCAATGGTTTTCACATTTTTTTGAAAATAATCTTTTTATATCTCCTCTGTTATGTTTCTTGTGCAGTCATTTTCACCCAATATTTTATTTAGTTTTCTATATAAAGATTCCTTTTAAATTTTTTAATGATTATTATAAGTAATTTTTATTCAATTTATATTTTATTTTAAAACCATTTATTTATAAATTATTTATTTACAAAATTTTATCAAAATTCAAATGTTATTTATTCTTAATTTCTAAAAAAAATAAAATTTTATTTTAATATTATTTTCAAATATGTTAATATCATTCAGTAATTATTATTTTTCACTAGGGACATGTTTCGATAGAATCATACACTTTCATTCTTTGTATGATTCATTTTTATGACTTGGGATGAATCCTAATAATCTTTTTTATTTCCCATAGGTTAATTATGATATGTTGGATTTATAAATGTGATCATGTTCATGTGTCACACACATATATAGTTTTTCATTATGCAGTGGGTGGACCGAGAAATATATATCCCTCCAATTCATTGGGTAAAGTTTTATATCTCAAAATAGGACATATAATTGACTATGGAGTTAACCCAATCCACTACATTATATAAATCTTTCCACTATGTGATTATTTTCTTAGTAGTGATCCTTGATATTAAGAATGATTTTCTATACATATGTTTATTCTAAATTTCTATGTTATTCCACATTTATATGTTATGTTTTCCTATCTTATGATAATTGTCTCATGTTTAAACATTATAGTACTTCATTCTTATGTTATTCCAAAATATTTATGATATGATTTGATTTTTATGATCTATGTTTTAGTAGGTATGATTTTCAAATGTTAATATTATAGACCTTGATTATGTTCTCATTAAAACATGTTTGAATTATGGTTATTTATGATCCTATTTAAGTTCACCTATATGAAATTGATATCTCTTATGTTTACACTTACCAATCAACTGAGTTCACCCCTTTCTTATGTTTCCATTCCTCTAGTTATAAAGAAGATTATAACATATAATATTTCTATAAGGGGGTAAAGTATAGTTATATTATGAAGGAATGTTCATTGAGTTTTAGAATAAGTCATCTACGTATATAATATCTAAATTCACTAAACCTATAGGTTATAGGGGTATGTTTTATTTTTATTTTCAATGGATAATCAGGTGTATTAATGGAATATGTATGTATGTTATGGTTTGGTTTTCTCAATTGTTCGTGTATTTTATTTATTTATTTTAGTTGTATTATTCATAACATGATTCTTGGAATCTATTTTATGTCTTTTTTATGTATGGTTCATAATGTAATTTATGGGATGTAGTTTTATATTTTTTATGGTTTTTAATTCTTACTTCTATTACATATTTATGGTCAAATATTTATTTTTATGTTTTATTTAAAGAGTCTATTATAGGGTAAATCATGCCCCAAATGATACTTATAAGCCCTTGTTGTTTATCACTAGATTATAGCTATTGGAGAGAGAACTTGATTTCATTTGGATTTTTGGATCAATGGAATATATGTTCTTGGGAAGGATATTATAAAATGGTCTTAGGTAGGTTAGTTTAATGAGATCTTAGTATTTGGGATGTTAGTAAAAAAGATATGAGAGTTCAAAACATATCATGGAAGTTATTTGTGTGTGCTTGACCAGCACCACCATAGTAGAAGTCTAAGTTAACTAGAATTTATGAGATTGTATTTGATATATTTAAAAATGATATTTTGGGATATTATACTCACACTAGATGAGGGTGATTAATGGGTTATTCATGAATCATTTTTTCACATCAGTATAAGATACATTCTTTTTCATATTGATTGTGTTTAATTGGTGATTTGATTTCTGTTAAATGATTAAAAAATTAATAAATTAATTAATTTTTTCTTTAATATGTTATTAATAATGAATCAAATAACTAAAATCAATAAGATTAATTTGATGATGTAATGTTATTTGTTTGATTTAACTAGTTAACTTGTTATCAGGTGAAAGAAATGACGTATGATGTGTTTGTTTGATAAGAATTATGACAATAATTACTAATTTCTGTGTTAACTTTTTTATAGAATCATGATGCCAAAGAAGTATACCGATGATATTTTTGGGAAGGTGGTAGGGATGGAATGATCTTATAAAGGGTATAAAAAGTGATAGGTCAAGTATGTTCCTTAAGTGAGAGGTCCCAGTACTCTAGTAGAGAATAAAATTATTGATAATCTAATTAAATTAATCTAGAATCTGGAAGGAAGACCATATCAGGAGTTGGTAGTGGTGACTGTTGTGGTTTGGGATTTTTGAGTACAAATTCCTATTATATTTAGGGGTGATGTTGGGTCTCATGGTATGGATGAGTGGATAGGGGGAATATAATGGTTATTTGAGATGATTTCTTCCCAATAAGGGAATAAAGTGAAGTTTTTTGTATTTATACTTGAGGTAAAATCATGGTGCTAGTTAGATATTTTGGTCTAGGAAAAGGGGAGTGGAGGATTTCATGGGATGCATTTAAATCTCTATTTTTTGAGTAGTTATACCAATATATGTTAAAGATATATAGAGTTTAATATATCTTAGATCTAAATTAGTAGAATATATTTATACTTGATAATACCTCTATGTTTAGGAAATTTCTCTATTTTCATCTAACCTTGCGTACTGATGAGAATTGTAAATCTCATTATTTTGAGTGTAGGGTTAAATTTGAGCATAATTTAAGTGTTTGACTATTTTTTACTACTTTCGTGGATTTGGTGAAAAAATCACTCATGGATGAGAAGGATATGGAAGGGTAAAGGATATATTTGGTGGGTGATAGTGGATCTAAAGGTATCATGAAGAAAAAGATAGATTCTTATTGCATAAATAGTAAGTGATTAGGTGGATAGTAAAAGAAATTTTCCTATCCTTCTTCTATAGGCAAGGCCCCATTGGATCATTATCAGTGTATCCAAAAGTATTATACCTAAGATATTTTCTAAATGTTATGAGATAAAATAATTCTTATATAAAAAAGAGAATGATTCAGAAATTTTAATATAAGGGGTCTCAGAGGGGTATATGTTGAGAATCTACACCCACTAAGGCAGATCATGAATAGTCTATTGTATCACAATAAATTATTTTCTAAATTTAATCTAGGATATTTTATCTTGGGTTGGTAGGTATTCTTAGAATCATGATCAATAAGAAGATATGGTTTGGGGAGTTAGGTGAACTAGGGTAGGGTAAAGGTATATGTACATGTTATTACCAGGGACACCCTAATAGGTGAGTTATTTAGGGTGTAGTCCAAATTAAAACTTCTTCTTTTATTCATTAGTTTTTATATCTTAATATATTTTCCAACATTAGTAAGAATTACTTTCAACATGTTACATAATTATTCTTCCTTATAGCCACCCCAAATGACAAAATGATATACAAGAAACTAAAGTATATGGGACATAATGATTTTACTCAGTTCACTACCGAGGGATAGTCCAAGGAACATACACATGAAAATGTTCTAGTTTACCAGAATCTATTACTTCACTAGTTCAGTAGATATAGTTTTATTTCATGGTCACTACACACTAATGATCACTTCCTTACAATTGATTAGGGTTCATTCATTCCTTATCTAAGGGGAACTACCAAATATTCTCATTTTTTTACCACTTAGGGAAGATATTAAATAGTTTATAGACATGTGGGTATCTTCATGATCAGTAATGAAAGAAAATATTTGTGCAACTTTAACTCTAGGTAGACGCGTGATTGATTCTCTAAGTTTTATATTTTCTTCTTATACAAGCCAAATGAGATCAACTCCTCAAGGAAAAGGTTAATCCTATGTATTCCTCAAATCATAGAAGAAACACTTATTTATTTAGGATGAGGGTAATTATACACTATAATTATCCTATTACACTATTTCTTAAACAAACATATGTATAATTCATACTATTCATTCCTTTAATATTTATTCCTCTAACAGAACTGAATATGAGCAATAATGTTCTTTCATGGCTCACCCTCAACTTATTTTTCTTTTCAAATAAGATCCCCAATCACCATCAAAAACATCTCTCTATTTACTAAATATATATATTTATCAAGGAATATATAAATTTTCAAAAATCTCTCTTATCCTTCTTCTATTATTATAGAAACAAAAAATAATAATGCGTTATGTATTTCCATATTTTGAATATGAAAATCCTCCTCTAGTCTCAGTCATGAGATCTTTCTTATTTAATATCCCATAATTCTCGGTTCATAATGTTACCTTCATTACTACATGATATATTTTCCATATTTTAACCATTTAAGCACTAAGAAATCCTCTTCTTTGAATTGTTCATAATCCTTATGATCTTCCTCATAATATCATGGTCTTCAAACCTTTATAAAATCTATAAGATTATAAATCAATGTTTGACCGAATGATCAATCATATATTACTATTGATAATAGACATTTTATTCCACATATATATTTAAAATCCTCTAAGAATAAATATTTCACCTTAAATTCCCTATAAATATCATAGTATTAACCTCTTTTAATCTTAGAAAGTTATTATTCAATCATGTCATAAGAATATACATCACAATCTGTGACTAGCAAATTTTATCTAAAATAAACTAAGGTATTAAGCCAAATTTTATACATATATGACCCTTATAGTATTAAAAATAACCCTTATTGTGTGCATTACTAACCCTTACAATATTCTAAATGAGACTTATGGTAATTCCCTTTGTCATTGAATGAATCTTATGAAGTATGTAAAGGAATATTATTGAAATTCCATTTGCTATATTTCACAAGGAATTTATAATTAATACATATTGTCCAACCTATTATGTACCCTCTTATATATCATCTTTATATTTTCTACTTTTTCCATGTTTTACACTAAAAAATAAACTTATATAATATATAATTTCTTTACCAATTCTATATTCTAGACTTTAGTTTGTATGAGGATAAACCTTTTATGTATATTATTACATATATTCAACATTGTACCTCTTTTATATCATCATGACTAAACTTATTTCATATTCATGGAAATTTAGGAATTTTTCTAATTATCTATTCTACCTTTAAAATAGAATGTGTATTAAGTGGATCTTATTATGTATATATGGATTCCATTCTTCACCTCTCAAATTTACAAGATATTTATTATGTACCTCTTACATATCTTCTTACATATCATAGTTAGTCTTATACCTTTTCCAAATATAAAAAAATTGAAATTCTTATGCACTCCGGGAAGCCTCAAGTAGTACCGTTTATGTATCGGGAATCCCTTAGAAACCACTTATAAAAGATGAAGATCTACTTTCATATTTTGGGAAACCTTCCATGCCTTTTCTGCATTTCTTCACTCAAAATTCTTATACATGAAACATGTATTCTTATATGTTAGATAACTTCTTACATATACTAAAAAACCTCTTTCAAATAAAATTCCTTATATTTTTTTTATATTTACAATATCATATGTACAAAATAGATTTTATTTTGTATTAGTAAACTTCTTACCTATTATGAAATAAATATTCTTCAATATCAGGGAACATGTTACATATGAAACAAATATTCTTATGTATCATTGAACTAATTATGCATGTTAAAAAAAATATATAAGGAATGTGAAAATAATGTGAAAAACAAATCACATCACTTCATGTAGGCGGTAGTCCACACGTACGCACGAGCGATGTTTATCATTTTCTAATGGGTTGTAAGGTAAGAAATTATATGTTTTGTTATAATTTAAAAAGTACAATTATTTTATAAATATCATATATATACATTAAAATCATTATTATATACACTCTTGAGAGGTGGTGATGGAAAATGAATTGTATCAGTTCGCGAGGCAGTAGTCTGTCGTACACACTATCAACTATTTTGTTTCTCATTTGATGTAAGATGATATGGATGTATCTTATGTTATTTAAATAATAAAATATAATTATATTAAATATAATGGTGTTATTATTTCTGAATATTTTAATAATTTTTTAAATAGTTTGAATAATAAATAAAATAGAAATGCTCGGTTAATAAAGATACCTTTTCTTTGGGAAAACACTTTAAGTTTGCACAATAATCCTTATTAGAAGGGTTTTATGATAAAAACATAGAATATAGTTCATGTTTAGGGACTTAATTATATTATTTGGGTAGTTATTGGTCAAAACAAAAATATTTGGATGTGTAAAGAGGATAGGAGAGAGGGTTACCTTTTATAATTGAGGTGAGTGAGATACTTCTAATTTTTCAAATCTTTCCAATAATTCCATAACACTTTCTTGGTCACAAGAATAAAAAATGGATCATTATAGATCCTTATATGACATAATCTCAAAATATATCTATAAAATAGGAATTTTCAGGTTTTTAGTCCATTTTAACCCTTATCTTGTTAGTTTAACCCCCAGGTAAACCGGTTTTAACCTTTACCATAATAATTATTTTTTTATCGTTTTAATTATTCTTTATAAACAAAAAATAAGTTGAAATTATTATATAATATTAATTAATATTATAAAAAAATATTTTATCCATTTTAAAAAATTCAATTAATATATTTTTCATAATTTAATTTAAAATTAAACCCGCAAATGTAATGAAAAAGCAGATTTCTAAAGAAAAAGATTTCATAAGTATAAAAGTTTTTAATATCAAAATTGAAATTATTACTAAGTATAATGAAATAAATTTTATTAATTATAATATAATTGAACTAATTTTACTTTTAAAACTATGTTAAAAAATTTTCACTTTTTAAATTATTTAAATGAAAAACAGTTTTCAATACAAATCAGTATTTTTCACTATTCGTCAAAAAATTATTATTTTCAAAAAATTCTCAAAAATTCACTATAAGATCATTTTGAAAATGCTATTTAAAAAATTAAGTTCAATTTTTAAAATAAATTTTATATAATTGGTAAAAATTAATTTGAAAATTTGTATGCAAAACGTGAAAAAACTGCTTTTTAGAAAATAAATATTTTGGCATAAAATTATATTTATTCTTTTCTCATGCTGATAAAGAATATTATATGAATGATAAAACATTTTTTTTGAATATATAATATATAAATTTAATTAAAATAATTTACCAATAGTGATTAATTTAATTTATTTATATACAAACACATTACGTACATAAAAACAGTTTTTTTCAAAAAAACATTTATTTTACTTTAAAATGATTTCTATTTTAATTTATAATAAATTGATAACAAATGAATTTATTTATAAATGCATATACCATATAATTTTAATAATTTATTTATTCTTATTCATACCCTCTATTTTAATGTCTAGGTTATTACTATTATATTTAAATAATATATTCTAAGGTTCATTTAAGCTTCGTATTGCGTGTTATATACACTATCAAATTTTTTTTCTTATTTTAAAATATCATGGTGTTACATTCTATCCACCTTCAATAAGTTGCATCCTCATAATTATAACTTACACTAATGTTTTTTTAAAAAAATTTAAAATACCTTTTTTGAAAACCCACAACATATAAAGGGTTAATAAAACTTCTTCTTGATAAGAGAGAAAGGGAAATATGAAGGTTATCTAGAATAACACATAAATATATTTCTATGTTTGAAAAAATTATTGGGAAGTGAAAATATGTACATGTAATAAAAAAATAATTATGGATAGTGATAGAGATCATTGATCATAAGAAATTGAATAATCAAGAGAAATTCAATGAACACAAATCCATAAATCTATGTTTGGTGAAAAGACCATTGATTCAATAAAGATGAAGGTAAACATATAATTTTTTTATTTCAATTTAATTTTCATAAATTTTGGGGATTTATTTACTATAAAGATCGATAACCCCATAAAATATAATTATTTGATATATTTTATTTCATAAGAAAAATTTCATCCTTTGGTTGCGCTTCGATCAATTTACACTTCATTTTTTACCCCAAGAAATGAATATCCAAGATAAATTTTTTATTCCTAAAGGAATTAAATTAATTTCCAATGTACAACATAATCCATAAAAGAATAAAAATATATTCCACATATCTTTACTAAAACCAAAATGGTTAGAAAAATATAAGGTAATACAAAAAATAAATAAACCTTTAAACTTAACTCTTCTAACCCTCTCAAGATAGGGTTCCCCCAGTAGTGATTCAGAGGGCGGAGATCTAAACACCACTTCTCTAATATCATCTCCCCAATTTCCCTCTCTCCATCATTCTTTCCTCCCCACTTCTTCCTTTCCTTCTCCCTTTATGTTCTCTCTTTTGTTCCTATTTTCCCTCACCCGGTTACTCTCGTTCAATTCCTTTTACGGCCATAGCTTCATGTTGATGACCTCATTTGATTTTATTATGCTCTTTCCTTCTACTTTCCACATTTCCAACCCCATTATGGTCTGGTGATGAAGTTTTCTCAAGGATGTTTGGGATGTGTGGGTTGAGTTACATTGGTTTCCTAAGAGCACAACTTGCATCTTGTCTCATCTTTTCATGATTCTCTCTTTCATGTTTTTTGTTGCTTATTTAGGTTAGTTATAGGTTTTCTATTCGACTAGAGATGAATTCGACAATTGGGGTTGGTGTTATAGGTGGGGATGATTTTCTTTGTTGACACCCTAGTCAACTTCAAACACTGCTATGGATTCATTTTCCTTCACTACTCTCCCAGTTAGTCTACTATGGGGGTTTCAATGAGGCTTTGGGATGTGTTGTTTACTAGTTAATGGTTTTTTGGGAGGCACTTCTAGTATTGGATTCCTAGACCAAAGTTTCATTGTATTATCTATTAAGATTTTTATATCTAGATGATTTATTTTTTTCATTATCTGGTGATGAAGTTGGGTTTTGTTTCATTCGGGGTGGAGCGTAGTTTGGAGAGTGCGGACGACACATCGTTGGCTACACTTGTGATGTTGGGCTTTATAATTTAGTTGTTGATGGATATAAATTCTGTTAATATGGAGTTTCTTATTTTGGTTTTTTTCTCTTTTATTGAAGGATTATAGGAATAGACCTTTTATTATTGTCTTTAGTTGGTCTGGATATCTGGTGTCCACTCTCCTAGTGGTGTTTCTATGGAAGGGGATGGAGTTCCTATCAAATATTATAGATTGTTGTTGAAGACCTATCCACTTCTAACTATAATATTTCTTCTTGATATTCACTCCCATTCCAAGTTGATATGGTATAGTTATTTTCTTAGAGGTTTTGGTATATGTATTTTTGAGTATCTATCGATGTTCTTGGAGGTGTGACTGATGTAGGCTTCATTCCTTAGGTTTCTGATGGCATTGGTTATTGTTTCTCCCAATTGTCATGCTGGTCTAGAATGGAAGATCTTAAGTTTCTCTATTGAATATGATGAGGTTTCATATGTCTTGACTGATTTTATTATGGTATATATTTGTCTTTGTGTCATTCTAGTTCTCATTGAAGGGTTTCTGGTGTGTTGATGGTCAAAGGTTGCATTTTGTGGTTTCTAGAGATTAGTGGTTCTTTCAGTGGGATGTGTTTATGATGGAGATGGTGTGTCAAGATCAAGATGATGAGTGATATTAGCAACAATATGAAAGTTCTCACCTTGAGGTGACTATGTTCTATCTCACCCCATATTTGATCTGTTTGAATTTTGAATTTGGCCTAAAATATTTAAATTTTGAATTCTGTACTTTGGAATTTGGCAATGTTGTTTCGGTTGAATCACTTGTATGGTTACCACTTAACCTGAAAGTGGATATCATAATTTAAAAATGGATTTGGAGTAATAAACCTTCATAAATTAATCTCCAATATTCAATAATAAAACCAAAGGTTTAACATAAATAATTACTTAAATAAATAACCCTATATCCTAAATAACACCAATAACATTGACATTAAGTAATGTTTTAACCTCAAAGGTTATCTCATAATCTTCGTATTCCACCTCCAAAAACATAATATCATTATTCCAAAATAATATTTTATGTTAAACCTAATGGTTATATATACCCGAACCAAATAAAACATCTCCCAAAATATCATTAATCGCCTTATAATCTAAAAGATTTGATCCTATATTATGTTTTCCAAAATCAAATTAATATTTGTTCCTCAAAACATTTGAGTAAAAATAATGTCATATTAACTAGTACATCATATAGGTCAGTGGTAGTAGGTGTACACTTGTTGCTCTTCAGTTGTGGGTTCAATCCATGTGACCTTGTCGAATGTGAATGGTTGTCACCCAGCATGTGGGTTTCTATTTTTCTAAAAATATATTAATATAATTCCTATAACATTCCAAAAAATATGATAAACAATCACAAAATGACATTAATCATCAAATCAAATTTTAACCACTAAGGTTTTATATACAGATTATTTTTTCCACAAAATCAGATAATCTTAATTGACTATTATTAACTTAACATTAATGATTATATTAACCCTAAAGGTTATCAATACCTTTAAACATATGTCCAAAAAATGTAAATATATTCTTTCTAAAATAATTTTTTTACTAAAACCCGTACTAATCCCAAGGGTTGTATTACCATAAATGTCTCCCAAAATATTCTTAATCATCTTGGACTTCCATCGCTTAAAACCTCAAAATGAGTTTCTAGGAATTTGAACATATAATCAAACTTAATGTCATAAGCCCATTATGGTATCCATAACTCTTAACTTATTCTTATATGAAGACACATACACTTCCAAAAATTAACACAATACTTAGATGCTTCGTGATTATTATAACCAAAATCCCATTGATAAAAATACTTCTACAACATAATTCTTGAATACCAATACATAGATACTTCAACACTTTTATTTAAATTATTTTTATAACATATGTCCTTCCTTGGTATAGGAGTTAACTATTGGATTAAGACATTTACTCAGATAATTTACATGTTCCCCACACATAAGAGATTTAACTACTTGGTAATTCAGTACTCTATACCCTTGTTTTCTATACATAAAACATTTTCATTTTCCCAGGATACATTATCTGAGGAGTCACTTTCAACATTTCTAACATGAATGAAATTTATCCTTCTTTCCTCTATGTTCATTACCACATGAACTTTCATAAAAGACCATCCTCCCCTTATTTGACGTGTTAGGAATCTCATTGAAGTTCACACTATTAATTATATATTGTGATAAGTAATTAAGAATAATCACAATATCTTTTTCTCCAATCATCAACCAATTTGGTTACTTGTAATCACCACATTTTCCATTACTTTCAATGTTAACATGATTACTTATGGTTTTATCCATTGAATGAAACTAAAAAACATAAAATGGGAAATAATAATCATAGTTGTAAACCACATAGTCCTTAACAGGATATCTAAATCATAAAAAATTCTTTTCAATCTATTAAACATGAGGTTTAACCTAGGTCATCAATTATCATTATCTATTGAAATCCTTAGTTATGGTTCATAATGAAAATGTGAATTAACCCAAGAATATCCCCTGGGAGTGTCAAACATGGTGTGCAGTAAGTCCCATTGTCGTACACCGGGTGATGATCGATTCAAATCTCAATGCACCATTTTCGGATTTATTACCCCTAGGTATAAATTTTCTAGATTCAAATCCACTTATATTATCTAAATAGGGATGTATATATAGGAAATCCACATAATCTTGACCTTTCCAAAACTTTAGGATGTTATCCTATACTTATAATTATCCTCAAACTCAGTTATAGGGTTATGTTATCTAGTCTATGTTTTCCTAAATATAGTTCCCAAGGTTTTCATTAAACTTATTTTGATACCAATGGTAAAAAACATGACCCTAATATCCAATATTTAGTGGTTACTTTATTACATTAGTTATAGATACAAGTGATCACATCTTAAAAGATCAAAAAATTTAGTACTCTTTGAAAACTAGATATATAATTGAATGTCCTATTACAATAAAAAACTTAAAAATAAAACATATAATTTTCATTGATAACACCATTATTATATTTAGAATATCCTTTTATATCAATCAAAAAACATTTCTTAGCATCCTAGGGAAATGAAACATAATAAAGGGGTGAGCTTAGATGCTTAGAAAGGGTATGTTTACAGTGGATTCTATAATGAATAAATAAGTCATAATCAATATTAAAAGGTAAATAATTGAAAACACATGTCATTTAATCAATAACATGAGCATGAATAATAATATGTAAGTAATAAATTTTGATCAAATAATTGCATATAACTAATCAAATAAGCTTCAAAATAATCTATGAATATCATAAATAATAAAATAATCACATGAATATCAATAAATAACATCATAATGATGTAATTCCTAATTTAAAACATCATAAACATATCTTCAAGGTGTCATTATATGACATCTTACATAAATGGGTAAAACCTTAGCCAAATACCAAAGCTAGTTTGTCTCATGAGACTTACTGATGCATTAAGGTTCAATAGTGGGAACCGCCCATCACTTAATAAGTCTAATTCATTCCATATATGAAAGGGGAGAAACATAATCAACATAAACAATCATATTGAAAAACTATCATATGGAATTTTAATACTTTCCTCAATCAATAAATATAATCAAAATCCATCTAGAGTAAGTTGGAGAATAAAATCATAATAGTACATCCCTGATCAAACTAATCATAAACCATTCAAGTAAATAATAAGTATAGTATCATTAAAACATATCCTCAGTAGATAATAATAAAGATAAGGGTTTTTTTTCATTGAAGAATAGAAATACCATAAAGATTCCATTTAATAAATTCTTGGGGAAAATATCCTTTTCACTTTGAAAAAAATTTTAAAAAATAAAAATTTACATAATATTCAGAAAAAAATTTCTTTGAAAAGAATCATGGAAACTTTTAAAGGAATATTAAAATCAATGACCGGCCATGATATTGGGAAATTATGTTCATGCCGAGTACATTAAAATAAATATTCCTTAAATATTTTCGATAAAAAGTCAAAAAGCATGTCGTTCAGAAAATGACAGGAAGATTCATTTAAAATGTTTTTAAAAATAAAACATGGGTAAAAATTAATTTTAACAATAATATTATAATATTAAAAATATTTTTGAAAACATGGATATGAAAAAAAATCATTTTTGAACAAAAAGAGAAATAAAGTTGACATTTCTTAAAATCATTTTCTCAATAATTTTAAGTACCAAAGAGAGAAAAATGGTATTATTACTTGAAAATTTCATGAGTAACCAGAGTATAATAAAAAATATTTAGTTTAATATATAAATATAAAATAATTACCCCAATGAATACTTAAACATAAATAATCCCGAATAATGACGAGAGTGTGAATTAAACCCTTACCACTTTGGTAACTTTTGAATCATAGCCCCATTGAAATAATTAGATTCATTTGAAACTTTAAAAACCATGAATATAAAGAGATTCATGATATAAAATATCAAATGGGTAGTATATGAACCACACAAAAGTAATAAGTGGTGATTATGACATATGTCTCATAGAAGTAAAAGTGAGACGAGAAACCCTTACCTCAGGTCTAATTTCTTTCATATATGTTTAAAACTCCTATATAAAAAATATAGACTTATTATAAATATATTAAATAACCACAATTATATATATAATACCATATATTATTTACTTATAATATTTTATCACCCATTTATTAACAATTATTTGTTAAAACCACTGTTTCGGGTAATAACTACTCCATTTCTCATGTAGGTTTTGGTTTGGTAGTTTCAACCCTTATACTTTGATCATGGTTCCATAAAATCCATAATTATAACCAATATATACATATTATATGTATTAATTATATAATTATTTATAATATTCCATAAAAATTAGATATATAAAAATGAGTTATATCATTCATAGAGATGGTAGGTCATATGTACGCATGAACGTTGTTTTCATTTTTTTGAAAAATGGAAAGAAAGAAAGTTAAATAAAAATTAAACTTTAAATAATCATTATTATATCATATAAATCATATATGTTCATAAAATACATCATTATTATCATCAATTTCAAAATAAAATGAAAAATGAATCATATCGCTTCATGGAGGCGATGAACCACACGTATGCACAGGTGACGTTATTGTTTTCCAATGGATTGGAAGGTAAGAAGGTATATGGGTTATTATAATTATAAAAATATTTATGTCATAAATATAATATATATACATTAATTTCATCATTATATCCACCTGTAATAGGAGGTGATGGGAAATGAATTACATCGGTTCGCGAGGCGGTAGTCCGCTGTACACATGATCGACAATTTTATTTCTTATTTTATAGAAGAGGAGATGGATATAGGATATTAGATTAAAATAATAACATATAATTATATTATATATAATTTTTTTATTATTTTATTATAGTTTAATAATATTTTAAATAGTTTCAATATGAAAGAAAACAGAAATACTCAGTTAAGAATGATACCTCTTCTTCAGAAAACCTCTTTAGGTTTTCACCAAGAGCCTTCCTAGAAGGGTTTTATGATCAATCTAGTGATTATAGGTCATGGTTATAGATTTAAGTAAATTATTTGGTCAGGTGTTTTTTAAAATAGAAGTCTTTTTAAGTGTGAATATGATAGTATATGGGTTCTATTTTATAATTGAGATGAGTGACGCACTTGTAATATTTCAAACTTTTCCAATAATTCCATGATAATTTATTGGTAAAAAGGATCCAAAATGGATCATTATAAAAAATTATATGATATAAGGTCTTAATATTTCCATAAAATAGGAATTTTATAATATTTTAATTCATTTTAACCCTTATCTTCTTAGTTTAAGACTTGGTAAGAATGTTTTAATCTTAATTGTGGTAATTAACATTTATTGTTTTTACTATTCATTTTGAAAAAAATTAAGTTAAACTTATTATATAATATTAATTATTATGTTTCCAAATATTTTATTCATTTTACTAGATTCAATTTACAAAATTAGCAGAATTTAATTTAAAATTAAACCCACAAGCGTGATGAAAAAATAGTTTTTTCAAATCAATGGTTTTCATAAATATACAAGTTTTATATCAAAATTAAACATATAATTTATTAAAATGAAACAATTTGATTAATTATAATATAATTGGACTAATTTTAATTTTAAAACAATTTTAAAATAAAATTCGACTTTTAAAATTCTTTAAATGAAAAGGCAGTTTTCAATAAAAGTTCATATGTTTCACTATTCAACAAAAAATTAATCTTTTTAGAATATTCGTAAAAACACACACTAAGATAATTTTGAAATGAAGATTTAAAATTTAATTAAAAAATTTAAAATAATTTTTATAAAATTGGTAAAAATTAATTTTAAAATAAGTTTGAAAAACATGATAGAGTCACTTTTTAGAAAAACACAGTTTTGAAGCATAAAACTAGATTTATTCTTATCACATGATTAGAAAAAAATAGTAGATGAATAAAAAAAGGAATTATTGAATTTATAATATATAAATTTAATTAATATCATTCACCAATAGTTATTAATTAAATTTGTTAAAATAAAACACATTGCACACATAAAATAGTTTTTAAAAAAATAACATTTCTTTTTCTTTCAAATGATTCTTATTTTCATTTCAAATAAATTGATCACCAATGAATTTATTTATATATGTGTAAACCATATAATTTTCATAATTTATTTACTATTATTAATAATATCTATTTTAATACCTAAGTTATAATGTTCATATTTAAATAATATATTTCGTGGGTTATTTAATTTCGGTGTTGCATGTTGTATATGCTACCGAATATAATGTTCTTATTTTAAAATATCGGGGTGTTACAAATGAAATACTAAAGGCGATGTATTTGGAATATCTATATATTACCCATGTTTTTGGACATTTTTTTTCCTTAGTTGATATTCAGAGCATCCATCAGCATTATCCAAAATAGGCATATGAGTTCTTAGGTGACTTGGTTAACACCTAATTCTTTAAAATACATGTATTAAATGATATAATTAAATCATTCAATAAATTTACAATATATATAAAATCAAATCAATATTTAAGGGATATTTTGGTCTGTGTTGGTTTCTACTAAGAATTATTTCTCACACCCTATACTTATACACCTTGTGTACGCATATTATATATATATATAATGTTGTAAGTAAAGATAAAGGGGGTTGGTAACTAGAAGATGATGAAAAGTAAAACCATGGATTTGTTCTCTTATGATTTTACAGTCATGTGGATGGGCCATTAGTGTATTTTTTCAATATATATTTCTATTTTATTATTCATAACATGATACTTGGAATCTATTTTGATTTATTATTTAGATATATAATTCATCTAATAATTTAGGATATGGGGTTTTTGTTTTTATTTTAGATTTTTTTTACAATGTATGGTTAACCAGATGATTTTTTGGGATATTTAATTTCAAATAACCATTAGAGTGTAAACATATCCTCAATAGATGCATGTATACCCTTTAGTATAGTCACTACCCACTAGTGATCTAGGTGCATACATTAATATATGTTGTATTTTTTCTAGTGGTGTGATTTTATTGTGGTGAGATGTTACAAGTACTAGAAGGGATTGTGTGATGAGTATTAATTCATATTATATGTAAGCTTACATCTATGATACTTGAATTATTTCATTGTTCCTAACAATTCCTTTATCATAATACCATTTTGGTTATTTCGAGTCACACATGAGTCTCTCATTTACATAAGGTGGGTGAACTATTGATCACCTGGGTTGGTGATAATGGAACCTTTTTTGATGAGAGGATAAGAGGTTAGTTCATACCATAATGGATCGTGCTACTTAGTTTGGGATTCTATTATATATTTAATATAAGTTCATGAAATCCTTCCCAATAAGGATATTGGTTACCCTTATTGTGAAAGCAATCAATCTACACTATGCATCGATGTGAACATCTGTATGTATCGATGGTTCTTTATTTTTTGTATGATAGGTTCTTCATATTCCTACTCATCATTTTATTACAATATTATTTAAATCCATGTAGTTGGTAATTCTATGATTTATCACCATTCATGGAGAAGGAGGATTCTCTAGATTTGGGATCAGAACCATGAGAATGGATTTCTATGTATCCCTATAAGGGGAATAAGAAACCATGTAGTTTAGTGTCAAATAATATGACACATCATACCTTTTAAGTTCACATGATAGGTACTGATGTGTTTCCTTTTAAGGTCATGCATCCATGACCAATAAATTTACTTTTAACATTGTGCATCTAATACTAGTGATGTGCCTTTTAAGTTCCTAAAACTTTGAAAATTGATGTGTCTTTTAAGGTCTTGCAACTAGGACCATGTACTATTATAGTTTATGTTCATATGATTAAGACCAATTCTATATAGTTTAAAGTTGTACAAAATGAAATACAAGATAAAAATTACCTAAAAAGGCATAGTGTGGGACTTAGGTATGAGTGGCCCTTTCTAGTTCATCCTGTCTATTTAGGATTACATCTAATTAAAGGCCCATGGGAATGAGATTAAATCAAGGAAAATTTATTGTACCTATCTCTCTCTCATGGTGTTTTCATGATAAAAAATACTCACCTATGTTTCTAAAAATTTCACTTAAGTGAGTTTTAGTGTTTTTTATTGAATATAAAGTAATGGAATTCATGAAATTTTTAAGATATTTATAAGTATTTTTAAAGTATTGATCACATACTTTCACATGCATTAATATCATTGAAACATGTTATAAGAATCAATAAATGAATTATAAATAAGTAAGGGTGGATCTACCTGAAGGTGAAAATGTGCAGGCAAAATTGACTACCCAGTGTAGGGAACTGGCTAGCTGGTTCCATGTTTCTAGTATCTCCAATAGCAGTAAAGATCCACCAGCCCACTGGGGGTGAAGTCAGTAATAATTAGACCTTATTGGAGTCCATTATCTAATTTATGGAAGTGTAATGTCTAGTCAGTTCTAATTCCAAAAGTGATCCTAGTTTCAGGTCATCCACTAGCTACTCGGTAGAGGATACTGAGTATCTGGTGGTGTCGTGGAAGTTTATCTAAACATGAGTTTATTCTGGTTAAATTTTCCATGAATCTAGTCTTCTTTATCTTTATTTTACTCAATGAATTTTAGAACCTTCCTAGTCCTCTTAGAGACTATAAAATGAGTCTCTTGTAACCTTGAAACCTTACCTAACTCTTTGAAAATGCTCTCCAATTGATTCAACAATAATGTTATAGATATCTCAAAATTCTCTCTCAGAACCATTTAAATTTACTATTCTCTCAAAGGATCTCAACCTTTCTAAAAACATCTAATCCAAAATTGTATTCATCCATCAAAGTGATTTGTGAGTCTATTTTTAATGGGTTTTCCAAAAAGAAAACTTCCTACCTATCATAACCTTTATCCAATGGGTTCTCACTCCGTAAAAGAGAGAGACAAGTTCCTTGGATATTAGAAAATATCAAGAGGGTTATCAAAAACTACAATTATGATGGAAAATTTTCTTGATCACCACCAATATTAATTAATTTATAATATTAACCTCTAGATTTGAGGGGTTGAGACGTAGGGGATCACATCAAGCAATCACTGAACTACTTATCAATTGTGTTTGATCTCTCTTTACTGTATCACATTGAATCATTCTATATTGATTAACATACCTTCATAAATATTATTTGATCATTTAAATACTTAAATTTGATATTAGATTTTTAGGTGAAAACAAATTCATAAACTATCTATCAATCAAATTATCTCTTTATTATTTTTCTCATAACAAAATTATTTTATTTTGAAAATTTCCTTTTCCTTCCAATTTAAATTTTAAAAAAAAATTCACCCCCACTCTTTTCATATTTTCTTGACCAAAAATTGGTATCAAAGGTTTTATTGGTATTTTTATAAAAAGTTATTGATTGAAAAACTGTATTTATTTTAAAATTTTGTTTTTAAAATATTAATATACTTCAAAGATTGATTTTTTATGGCATCTAATTCTTATTTTCATGCTCCTGTTTTTTATACCACTGATTATTCCTATTGTAAACATCGAATTCAAACTTTTCTTTTCAGTATTATTTACCCTATTTGGAAAATGGTAACACATGAATATTTTCCAACTAATAAACATGAAGATAATTTTACTCAATATGATGTTAATAATTTTGAACTTAATTTAAAAGCAATGAATTATATACATTTTATTCATGATACTAACGAGTTTAATCATGTTTGTACTTTTAAAATAACTTATGAAATATGGAAATTATTATAAGTTATCCATGAAGGAACGAATAAGGTTAAAGATAATATATTGGATATTCACTATCATGATTTTTAAAGCTTATATATTAAAATTAATGAATTTATCAATAGCTTGTTTACAAGGTTTAGTGACATTTTTTGTGGTATAAAGTCCCCTGGTGATAAATTATCTATAGAAATGATCATAAAGAAAATCTTATGGGTTTTACCTAGCTCATGGGCTCCCATAGTCACATATATTCAAGAAGAAAAATATGTGAATAAAATTGAAGTTGAATAACTCATCAAATATTTAATGACATGTGAAATAACGATGAATCAAAAATTGGAAAAGGAGTCCAATAAAGTAAAAGAAGTGAATAAAACCATTACCTTCAAATCTATCAATTATGATCCATCTAGAGGAAAAGTTATAGATTACGATCAACTCACTAATAACATAAACAATTTCTTCAAGAAGAAGTAACTTTTCAATATATCTAATAAGGTAAGTCAAATAGAGGAACTAGAAATTACATGATATGAATTTAAAAATAAAGGACACATCAATTCAGTGTTCCCTGTCTATAAAAATAGCTTAAATAAAATAAATAAGGTAAGAAGGATTTCAAAAACATAACATGGATTCAAATTCATCATCCAATTCAAGTAACTCTAGTCTAAAGTGCCTTATGGAACATGTTGATGAAGATATTGAGGTTAGTACCCCTCTCTCTATTTCATCCTCATTTTATTCTTCACCTATTTCTTATCGCTCCTCTTTTTCTTATTACACCTTTATTAAAATTAATTATGAAGAACTAAAATATAATCATGATCAAATAAAAAATGGTTTTCATTAACTTACTTCATTATATAATGATATTGAAAAGAAATATAATCAAGTTATTTAAGAAAAATATCAACTTCAAATAGAAAAGTAACTTCTATTTAAGGAAATAGAATAACCCTCCATGAAAGTTCATAATCAACTATATGTAAATAAACTCAACTCCACTATTAAATACCCCAAAAGTTATCTTAATTAATTCACTAAAGTTGAAAATAATTTAAATAAAATTTGGTATCTCAAAGACATTAAAAATAATGGGTTTGTCTTAGATTATCCTACCATGAAAAAAAAAAAATAATTCCATTGAAAACTACTTTTATTAAAGGTTTATCACAAGATAAATACTATAATTGTTATAAAATAACTGGTCGTTAAATTTATGAATGTGATTTTAATAATGCATGACATGGGAGACAAAATTAATTAATTTTCATCTAATTTTTATAAAATAAAACTCCATTCCAAAAAAATATGGATTCAAAAAAAAAATATTGGCTAACATCAATGAACCCAAGTTTATTTGGGTACCAAAACCTTTAGTCATTTTTTTATAGTAAAAGTGTCTTCTGAGAAAAAACCAATAAGAATTGTGGTATCTAGATAGTGGTTTCTCATGATACATGTGTGGAAACCTATATAAATTCAATCAAATCAATAAATTAGAAGGATGTAACTTCATCTTCAGTGATAACTATAAGGGTAAGATAATCGGTGAAGGTGCCATCAGTTTTTCTAACTCAACTCTAATTATTATTTTTTTATTTTTCAAAGGATTAAAACACAATTTTAGAAGCATTATTCAATTGTCTGAAAGCTATTTTAAAATTTATTCTGATTTTTTTTCAAAGTTTTTAACTCCAAAGTAAAACTCTTATCTATCACGTATTGATTTCAAAATTTTTATATAATAAATATGAAATATATCACTATCCAAAACATAAAATTCATGAGGGAAAAAGTTAGGGATTAATGGATTTAGAATATATTCCTTGGTCACTATAGAATAAAATCACTTTTCAAACTCAATCATTATCAACTAGTACAAGATCTACCCAAACTGAATTTCAAATATGACATAGTTTTTGAAGAATGCCAATATAGTAAACCACAAAAATCCTCTTTTAAATCTAAAAAATGAATCTATTATTCAAAATATCTTTAATTAATTCATCTTGATTTATCCAAACCTTCTAAAAATAAAAATCTTAGGAGGTAAATACCATAGTTTTTCTAATTATTAATGACTTAACAAGATTCACATGGGCATATTTCTTATCATATAAAAGTAATTCTTGCAAAGCCTTTATCATTTTTTTTAAAATTTGAAAATGAAAAAGTTTATAAAATTATTTCAATTAGAAGTGATCATTTTAGAGAATTAAATAATAAGTAATTTGATGATTTATGTTCTCATAATTTATATAATCATTCTTTTTCTACTACTTTATCCCCTTAACAAAATAGGGTAGTAGAGAGGAAAATTCAGACTATACAAGAAATTTATTGAACTCTTTTAAATGATTTTAATTTAACAAAATATTTTTAGTTTGATTCCATGAATAATACACGATTTATTATTAATCACGTTCTTGTAATACTTTTTTTTCAAAAATATTCCTTATGATATTTGGAGAAATAAAAAAACCCAAATTTAGTTTTTTAAAATTTTTGGTTGAAAATATTTTATTTTAAACATTGAATACAATCTTAGAAACTTTTATTCTAAATTCGACGAAGGTGTCTTTATTTGGAACTCTATGTTAAGTAAGGCATACCGAGTCTTTAACAAAAGGACTAAAATGGAGGAATCAATCCATGTTTTTTTAATGAAAATTTTCTAAAATCATTTTCTCGAAACATTTTTAAAAATGATGTTTTAAAGTAACCTTTTAAAACTATAGAAGTTGAATAAGAACAAGAATATCCTTAAAATTCTTTACCTAAAGATTTTAAAAAATATAAAGACCATAACCTTGAAAATATAATAGAATATTTTTAATCATGAAATCATACCCGTAGATCAATATTAAATGTGGTGGAACACCTTATCTTTTTTCTCACCTAGAACCTTAAAACCTTAACAATTCCATTAATGGTGAAAATTGAGTACTTTTTATAAAATAATAACTAAATAAATTCACTCTAAATGATTTATGGAATCTTATGGATGTATTTGGAAATATAATTAGCAATAAGCTTTGTAGAAGTTTGATTGGTAGTTTACTTTAATTTACCATGACACAGCCTGATATCATATTCAATGTTTGTATCTACGCTCATTTTCAATAAAATCCAATGTAATCTAACCATAAATCTATCAAAAGGGGTTTTTATTGTTTAAAGGGATCTAAAAATATCATTTTTATTTATTCAAAAGGAACGTCATTATAATTAACTATTTTTTCAAATGCTGATTTTAAAGGATTCTAACTAGATAGAAAAGGTACATTTAGTACTTTACACCTACTTGGAAAATCCCTCATCTCATGGAGTTGTAAAAAGTATATCTCAATTTATCTTTATATATATAAAGTGGAATAAATATTTTTTAGGATTTGTTGCACCCAAATACTATGGGTGCAACACACACTCTTAGATTTCAAGCTTACAGATAACAATATACCTATTAAGTGTGATAACACTAGTTTTATCAATATATTTGAAAATATTATCCAACATTATTTCACCGAATACATTGACCATAGGAACCATTCCTTAAGAGATATCTTACAAAAATGTGATATATTATTGGAATTTGTTAAGAAGGAATATCAACTAACTGATATTTTCACTAAAACCCTAACTATTGATCATTTTAATTTCATTAGGGGTGAGTTAGTAATGGTTCTCTTTTGATACTATTCATTTGACCTATGGATATCTTGAGATATCATTTGAAATTTTATTTTAAAAAAGTTGATCTATTTTTTTTTGAAAAATAATGTTTTATCTTTTTCTGGATATGATTTATTTATCTCATGTGTTATATCATTTGATTTGGATCCATATCTCTTTTATAATTATAAAATTTTCCCATAAATGAGATATTTTATTTTCAAATTACTTTTTAATTTCAAAAAATGTTTTATCTTATTTTCAAACATTAAAATTATACATTATTAAACTATATTTAGTTATTATTTTAAATCTATTTTTAAATTTATTTTCAAAACTTATATGATAAATTATTTAGATGGTTTACTTTATTTTTTAATAAAAGTATTTTTATCAATCTTAAAGGAAGTTTAATGATGAGTAAAAATATTTCATATATACTTGTATCTATAACTCCATTCTTGAGATTAAATACTAATTGAAGGATGCTTTAAAGGTATGATTTTACTTTAAAGGACCTCATTTAAGCACTTTTAATTGAAGGAATCAATCAATAGAGGTAATACCATTTCATGAGGAAAGTTGTGTCATGGAAAAGGTATGTACCAATTTTATTTATTTTTTTATTTTCTATTTTTATTTATTTTTATCTTCTTATTTCTATATTTTTTAAATATCTTTCCATTTTCTATCTTCTTTTATATTCCCTCTCTCTCACTCTTAGAAAATAATGTTTGAAAAAGGTGTTTGAAAGTTAATAGGTGCCTTCGAAATCTTTTTGTCTTCTTATTTTCAAAATATTTTCCTCTTATTTATTTAAAAATATTTTTCTCTTCTTATCTTTAAAATGTTTTTCTATCTTGAATACTATTTTCAATTCATCTATTTTAAATTTTATCCTATCTGTTTTTTTATTTTTGATAATCATAAAGGGAAATAATTTTTATTTTTTTTATTAGACTTCAAATGGGGATAAATTTTCTAAATTTTTTATTTTTCAAATGTGGGAGTTTAGTTTTATCTCAAAAAGGGAAAGTTTTAATAAATGTGTTATTTCTTGATTTCTTTTCAAAGGAGAGTTTCTAAATTTTTGTTAAGTGTATTTCATTCTTACTCTTACTTGAATATGTAAAGATTGGCATATTTACTTCTTATATTGATATCTTTATTTTCTCTTAATTTATCTTTTTTATGCTAAGTGTTTTTTATCATAAAAGGGGGAGATTGTTGACCTCTCTCTCACATGGTATTTTCATGATCACAAAAACTCACCTCTGTTTCTAAAAATTTCACTTAAGAGAGTTTTAATATTTTTTTAGAGAATATAAAATGATGGAATTCTTGACATATTGAAGATATTTTTAAGTATTGTTGAAGGTTTGACCATATCCTTTCACATGATTCAAGATCATAGAAACATGTTTTAATAACCAATAACGGTGTTAGAAGAAAAAAGGGGTGTCTCTAATTAAAGGTGGAAATGTGCAGATAGCACTAGATGCCTAGTATAGGTCATCGACTAGCCTGTTCCCTATGTTGAGTAGCTCTTGTAGAAGAAGAGATCCACCATATAACTAGTAGTGAAGGCATTAGTTGGAAGACCCTCTAAGAGTCCATCATTCCACCAGTAGAGGTGTACTGGCCAGCCAATTATAGTTTTAAAAATGATTCTAGTTCTAGGTTGGCCACTGTCTACCTAGTGGAGGCTACTAGGTGTCTTGTAGCTTCGTGTAATATTATCTAAAAATTAATTTATTAGTCAATTTTCCATAACTTTAATATTTTTCTACTTTATTACACCTAATGAATTCCAAAACCTTCTCATTCCTCTTATAGCCTATAAATGGAGTCTATTGGCATCTTGGAACCTTACCTTTATCTTTGAAGACACTCTCCAATTGATTGAATTCCAAAATGATAGTTATCTCAAAATCCTCTTAATATCCATTTAAATTTCCATTCTATCGAAGGCTCTCAACCTTTCTCTCAAATATTACATCCAATATTATATTAATCCATAAAAGATATTTTTGAGTATATTTACAATGGTTTTTCAAAAAATCAAACCTTTATCCTCTCATAACCTTTCTCTAATGGGTTCTCACTCTAAAAAAGTGAGGGACATGTTCCTTGGAAATCGGTGAAGCTGAATAGGACCCTCACAAACTATAATTGTGTGGGATGAGTTTTTTGATCACCATTAAGATCATGGGATTTATAATATTGAACTCTTGAGTCAAAGGGTGGATATTTAGGGGATCACATTGAGTTATTTCTTAATTTCTTATCAATTATTTTTTCTCTCTTTTTACTCTATCACATTGTGTCATTCTACATCAATTCGTATACTTGTACCACAAGAATATTTACCTATACCCATAGTTAAAAACCATGGGTATAGCCCAAAAAATCAAGGGTATAGGATATAACCATGGTTCTATGAATTATAGTTTCTCAATATGTCAGGATAGACCTATAGCCATGGTTTGACCAAACCGTGGGTTAGACCACCTATACCCACGGATCTTAAACCATTGGTGTCGTAATTTCAAAAAAATACCTATAGCCATGGTTTGAACAAATCGTGGGTATAAGTTATTAATAAAAAAAATCCCCTATTAGGATTTTATCCCAGCACCTTTCGGATACACTCCATCAACTTTAACACTATCCTAGAACACATTTTATGTTATTATATTCAAATATATTTATATATGTATATATATAAAAATTTATTTATATTAAATTATTATTATTATTATTTATTACTATTATTATTATGGAAAAATAATGGTCCAAACTATACCATGGTTTGGTCAAACTGTGGGTATAGGTCCTTATTAAAAAAAACTCTCTGATGGGATTTGATCCCATCACCTTTTGTCTACACTCCAACAACTTTACCACTATCAGACAACAGATTTTTTTGTTCTTATATTCAAAAAAATATATATGTATATATATGAAACTTTATTTATATTAAATTATTTATTATTATTATTATTATGAAAAAATAATGAGTCAACCTATACCCATGGTTTGGTCAAATTATGGTTATAAATCCTAATTAAAAAAAAAAATCCTCCATCGGGATTTCATCCCAGCGCTTTCCTCCTACACTCCAATGACTTTACCACTTTCCTACGATACGTTTTTTGTTCTTATATATATATATATATGTATTTATATATATATATAATTTTATTTATATTAAATTATTTATTAATATTAATATTATGAAAAAATAATGGGCCACTCTATACCCACAGTTTGGTCAAACTGTGGGTATAGGTTTTTCCACAGCCTTCCCACAAAAAAACGTATTGACACTATTTACAAAAACCATGGGTATAGGGGTAACCTATACCCATAGTTTTTGGATAACCATGGTTTTTAGTCCTTCCTGTGAATTTTTTTTCTAGGAAACCTATTCCCTTGGTTTACAAAAACTATAGGTATAGGGGTAACTTATACCCATAGATTTTGGATAACAGTGGGTATAGGTCCTTCCCAAGAATTTTTTTTCCAAGAAACCTATTACCATGCTTTAAAAAAACCATGGATATAGAGGTGACCTATACCCACATTTTTTTGGAGAATCGTGGGTATATAATTGTTTTCCAGTAGTGTTACATAAATTTGATTTGATCTTTTCCATGCTTAACTTTGATATTACCTTTTTAACTCGGATCAAAGTTATCGACTATCACTCAATCAATTTATCTATTTTTTATTTTATCATATAGAAATAACTTTATTTTTAAATATACTTTTCCTTTTTATTTATTTTTTAAAAGTTAATTCACCCCCTCCCTATTTCTATAATTATATGAAGAAAAAAGGGTCATGGTATTTGTGTTTCATTAATTGGGTATAGTGATGAGATTATCAATGAGAATATTGTTAAGACTTAAACCAAGTAATAGGATGATTTATATCATATTATAACTTTTAGTAACTAAATATTTAAATATGATTGGAATCATGGTTCGTGTGGTCCAGTGTCAAAGGGTTGGGCATTACACCTAATTGGAATCCCATTTATGTATCTGGTTAAACACAGAGGAGGATAATTCAAAGATTAGTTGGGAACTTGTTGGATATTGAGACAATTTGAAATGGATAGGGGGAGGATTTGGAAAAGTTGAGATAAAATCGGAACGTGGTAGCACATTTATTTGATAAAAGAAAGATAAATATATTCTTGAAAGCTATAGATCATTGTACACATTGGTTAGGAAGAGCTTCTTGGGTTGAGAGAGGTACCACTAGTTAATTAATGATATGGGTCCTCATTATCAATGGAATGCTTGATTTTTTTACCTTGAGGACCCTATAGGTTGGGGAGAACTATGAGTAGGGAATATTTTATAAAGTGATAAATTATTATTATCAAAGAAATTCCTGATTGAAGGGTAGAACATAAATATTCATAGTAACCTGATCATGTAAGTCTGGTAGCTTTATAGAATTCCATGATGAAATAGTATTTTAAAGGTTTTGAATTTAGTGAAAGGAAGCCAATAAGGTCATTTAGGGAATCAATTTATCCCATTTAAGTTACTCAAGAAATTGAAGTACCATTGAGGAAACTTAGATATACCCAAAAGGGACCTTTCATGAAGTGGTTAACCATTGGTCAAATCTTGTATGATGATGGACCATCGGAAAGAGGTCAAAATATACCCTAATAATCATGGATTTTATATAATATTATAGTTATATATGAGTGTGTGGGGTATAATAAAGATATATGGTTATTAATTGGACACTGTATAATATTTATGCGATGGAAAGCCCTTTATAAAGAATTCACATGGGGGTCCTTTTCCATATAACCTATACGGTTAGTGTCGTAAAGATTTTTTTCGAAGGAGGAATATCCAAGAAAAACATACACAATGTTCCTTCCTATCTCTAAGGTTTAGATTATAAATATAACTAAGGGATTATTTGAAACCTTTTACAAAGGAATAGTTATGATTTTTCTTACATATTTTTGGGGGAAATATTTATAGGAAAATCGTGTAACCACTCAACCTAAGATCTATGGAACCTTTGCTATATAAAAAGTACTCAACTGCAAAGGAGGAAATCCATGTTGTCTCAAATAGTACCCTACCACATACAAGTCACGTGGTCATAAAGGAATCCCACCGTGATGTATAAAATGACACCCTAACCTATACAAGTCACATGACTGAAAAGGATAATGGAGTATTTGGTGATCATCTTATGATCCTAAGCGATATAAGCAAACCAAACATAGGTTGATCTACCCTTGAAAAAATCAAAATATGCATGAAAAACAAAAACACTAAAAAACAAAGCATGTCTGTAATAATTTTATAGTGGCCTCCATCTTATTCACCTGTGGAGTATGTTTTTATGATGATCAAATAACCAACAAATATAGGTTCCCTACCTCAGTTGGTGATCCACCAGTGAAAGGATCCATGATCATATCTTGAGGATTCTCAAACACTGAAGGGGTGTTAAAATCATAACTATGAAATGATGAATGGAATCTTAGGAATAAAAGAGATATATAAATATTTTTATGATACTAATGATCACTATCACTTCAAAGGCACTAAAAAATTAACACCCACACCAATGAGAGAAATCGCTTTATATATTCAATATCTGATGCTCCTTCATGAATTAAGAACACATAAAGAACATCAATTTTCATCAAATTACACCCTTAAATTACATCTCATTGATGATTGAATTGAACTTGTTTGGTTAATGTACGAAAATCCATTAATCTATTTGATAAAAAACATATAGGATGGATGTGGCAGATGAATGTACCCTCAAGTTGTAACGTGACCAACTAGGCTATGTTGGGTGTAATTTAATCTCAGTAATGGACTTAAGGATGCATTGGAAGACAATAAATTCTTAAGAAATATGAATCATATGCATATTTTTTTGGTGTATATCCAATAATCTCCCACTTTCACTAAAATTCATAAGGAATTCATGAAAAAAATCACAACTCTTTATAAATTAATCTAAAACCCCTTTTGGATATGGTTTTGTCTATCTCTCTTCATTTTGGAAAAAATATTTTGTCCAAAACATTAATACTTATCTAAAATACCAACATTGGGAACCTATATGCCTTATTAGTGTTGAAAACAATTATGAAATCCCTATTTAATAGATGTAAGAAAAGAGTGGTCTCTAGAAAAGCATCGACACTACTCAATCTACTAAGGGGTCTGGTGTGATCTTCATCAAACATGCTCATATATCTATACAAACATTTCCACCACAAGATGTATCATATACATCATATGTATACATATATAATACTATTTTTTCATGACATTTATTGACCACTAAACATGGAACATGTTAATATAGTATAGGTTAACTCATCTTTTCTCGATTCTCTAAAAAATATAGACCAAATCAATGAATACATCACATGTAAATCATTTAGAGAATGAGTAGATCACATTTACCTCATCCAAGTAGTTAAAAAAATATGTGACTTATCTAAGAATGGTCATGAATTTACTCAGACTAATACAATCCAAGTCCATATGTCTTTACTCGTCATATAATTAGAAAAATCTCATCTTGGTTGTTCTCCAAACGATAAAATCATCACCAATAAACCCAACCAACCTCTGATTAGCTAAGTATCTTTTGACTTTCATAATTAATGTTTTAAAGTACTAAGGTTCACATGATTGTTATATTTCTAACCATAGTTAAGAAGGATTTATAAAAAGAATATACCCCTAAGTATATCAATGATGGTATGATAATCCATGAGATATAATTTAATGGGTCAATCCAAGTAATAAGTCTCTATTTATTACCTCATGAGTCAATTATTTGTATCTAATATACAACCCTTTGTGATGAATATAAGAGTATATTAATACTAACATTAATGTATCATTGAAACCCATTATACTTTGTGATTATTATCGATTGAGGACAACTCAAAATAATACTTTGGGGATGTCATCATTTAACCATTCATGTAAAGTAAATTACAATACACATGAATGAATGATAAATAAATATTTCCTTTATTATAAAATCATGATACATTTAAAACTATTACAACCAATCACTCTTGTGTTTAACACCTAGAGAATGTACATGACTGTCATGTTATTATTGTAGTAATGGTTTTGTTAATGGATCTATTACATTCTCTTGTTTATCCACTCCAAAAATCTTTATATCACCCCTCTAAATGACCAATCATATGAGATGGTATTTTTGAAGGATGATTTTGGTCTTTTGGTAAGATTGAGGTTCCTTATCCTGAGTAATAGTTTCATTATTTTCATAGTATAGATCAATTGATACCTTGATGCTGGGAACCACTCAAATTTTAGTAATGAACTTATTGATCTAAATAGCTTCCTTCACAACATATGATGTAGTGATGTGTTCTGCCTATGTTATTGAGTCTACTATGGTGTCTTTATTGGAACTCTTATAACCAATAGCTCCATCATTTAATAAAAAATAAAAATATATTGATAGTTTATATTATCTCTATTAGATTGTAAATTATCATCTGTGTACCCTTTACATAGAGATCATCCTCTCCTCCAAAGATAAAGAACATATCCTTATTCATTCTCAAATACTTAAGAATGTTATTTAGAGAAATATAGTGACTCTCACTAGGATTATATTGGTATATAATAGTCATTATTAGAGTATAGGATACACCAGGTTGAGTAGAAAACATAGTATACATGATATAATCAATGTTTTTTTAAAAGGTTGGGGCCGAAGCCTCATTTATTATTAAAGTAAAGAAAATAACTCTTTAAACTGGGTATAGGGAGACCCATTACATAGCCCTAAGGCCCAGTGGGAATTTATCCCATTACATGGCCCGTAGGCCTAAAGTTTTGGCCCAAGGACTATTCTATGAATAGTAATACTACAATACTCGCTTGCTACAGTACCGCATAGTACCCGCTGCTGCTATAGTACCCTGCCTCCGCTACAATGACTTGCCGCTGCTACAACATCCACCGTTGCTATAGTATCACCGCTGCTACAGTTCACTACAGTACTACTACAATACCTGCGCCCCATGGGTTTTGAACCCCCATTTTTCATGTAGGATTACGGAGTTCTTACCACTATTCCAAACCCCAACTGCATAGAATCAACGTTAGACACAAGTAATTTAATATATCTTTTTAATTTCATTAAAAGTATTTTGAATCAACCTATGATTTAATCCATGTAACACTAGTAAAGAACCATTCTTTTAGTTCTCTATTCTAATACATTTAAAAAGTTTACCAAATTCATTATCTCAATTGAGTCTAAGAAACCTCTTAAATCTATCACTATAGATCTCCATACATAATATATAAGCTGATTCACTCATGTATTTCATTTATAAGTACTTACCCAGCCATATCTTCGCAAATTTAATTTTTGAGTTGTAATTTATAATAATTAGTATGTCATCTATATACAATATCATAAATAATTTTATTCTCTCACTAATCTACATGTACATACAAGAATCGTCAGTTTTTTAGTGAAACAAAACTCTATGATTGCATCATCAAACCAGATAATCCAACTCCAAGAAGCTTTATTCAATCCATACATGTATTATTGAAACCTTTATAACTTGGTTGTTTCCTTTGGAATTTATAGACCATCAGGCTGTATCATATACACATCCATGACTAGATTCTCATTAAGGAAAGTGGTTTTGGTGTCCATTTGATATACCTCATAATCAAAATTAGTTATTATGGTTGGTAATATATGAATGGAATTAATCATTTCAATAGGTGAAAATGATTATTTATATTATATACCATGAACTTTCTTATAACCTTTTCCCACCAAGTGTTCCAAATAGGTAGACACTCTACTATCCATGTCAATTTTCTTATAAAAAACCCACTTGTATCTTATGGGTTTTACCCCTTTGGGTGAATCAACTACGTTTTGAACTTGGTCAGGGTATATGGAGTCTATTTCAGATTCTATGACTTTTAACCATCTCTTATAATCAAAATTATCAATTTACTCATGGTAGGAAATAAATTCGTCTCATATGAATGTTACTTTATCATAATTTTCCATGATAAATCCATATCTATCAGTTTCCCAATGATTTATATCAGAACTTCTAGGTTCTTGTGTAAATTTAGTTGTTTTTTCTTGCATAACTATTTATGAAATCAGATCAACCTGCACCTTATTTTTTTTTAATTTTTTAGTCTTTAAATTATCTAAATTCAACAGTCCTCCCACTAATTCCTCAACTTAAGTGTTTATTTTTAAGGAAAATACCACATCAGGATGTAAACAATTTGTGTTATGTAGGATTATAAAATAATTTTATATAATATTATTGATATAACCAAAAAATATATTTTTTGATTTAGGACTAATTTTATTTTTATAACCCTGAGATTATAAGATAAGAACATTATGTTTTATAGTGTATATGATACACAACACCAAGCTTAAACGACCCTTGAAATATATTATTTAAATATGATTGTTATAACATATGTATTAAATTAGATTCTATGAATATGACTAAAAAAATTATGAAAATTATATCTTTTACACATATATAAAATAAATTCTTTGTTTATCAATTGATTTAATAAAAATAAAAAATATTTGAAACCAAAATATATGTTTTTTTTTCTAAAACTTTTTTATGCGTAATTTTTTTTATCATAATAAATTAAATTTATCACTATTGGTAAATTATTTTAAGGAAATTTATATATTATATATTCAAAAAAATGTTTTATCATTAATCTAATATTTTTTTTAAGTATGGGATAAGAATACATTAATTTTATGCTTAAAAACTTTACTTTTCTAAAAATATGTTTTGTCATGTTTTGTGCACTTATTTAAAAATTCAATTTTACAAGTTTTATGAAATTTATTTGAAAAAATTATATTCAGTTTGAAATCATAATTTCAAAATTATCTTGGAGTTAATTTATGATAATTTTCTGGAAATATTACTTTTTCAATGAATAGTGAAAATACTGATTTTTATTGAAAACTACCTTTTTTTTAAAGAATTTAAAAGGTTTCATTTTGTTTTAAAATTGTTTAAAAGTAAAATAAGTTCAATTATATTATAATTAATCAATTTTATTTTTATTTTTTATAAAACAATTATACTTAATAAAACTCTTCTTTGGAAAAACGCTTTTTTGACGTGTTTGCAGGTTTAATTTTAAATTAATTTTGCTACTTAGTTGAATTTAATTCAGTAAAATAGATTATATATTTTGAATTATCATAATTAAAATTATTAAATAAGTTAAAATTTATTTTTTTCAAAATTAATATTGAAAATAGTAAAAAAAAATTACCGAATTTAAAGTAAAAATTGGTTTATTAGGGGTTTAAACCAAAAAATAAGGGTAAGTTTGAAAATTAAAGATTTAAAAATCCTATTTTATGGAAATATTTCAACTATTTACTATAAAAATTAGAATATAAGGCCATTTGGAAGTATTTTTCTTGGTAATTACTTTATCATTTTTTATTCTTTTGGGAAATTTCTATGTGGTTTCCAAGAAGGTCCCCTCTCCCATATATAAAAGGGAACATCCTCCCCTTAGTTATTCAAACCTCTAAATCCATATATATCAACAAAAACCTGTATAAATATGTTTCTAACATCCTTATCCACATTATATGTAACACCCCATGGTTTTCTAAAAATAAATAGAAATGCATGGAACTTTGTTTTAAATAGATATTTTTAATAAGCCTTTAAAACATAACTTTTCTACTTCTATGTTCTGAATTTCAAGAAACTGTCATCTACATTTGTGTTCAGTATGTTATTTGGAGTCTATTAGAACCAACTTGTTTTTTTGGTGAATAGTAACATACCCTTATGAATAGTAATATGAATAGTGATATGACCCTAATGAATAGTAAATTTTATTATTATTTTATTTTATTAAGGATTTAAGATAATAACATCTAGGTTAATTTTTCATTATGATATAGAAGTAGTTACAGAATTAGAATTGTTAATTTTTGAATTAAGTATGATTTTATTTAAAAATTAAATTAATAATATTTAGAAAATTATTTTCAAAAAATGGACTTCATTTTGGAAATCTACACATCGATAAATGGTTTGGGTGAATTTTGGGATTTTTCTGAAACAATTGATTTTTTTGTGAATAGTAAAAAATACAGTTTTTAGTTTTGGTGTATTAATGACATAATTAATGATATAATAATGATGTCATAAATCTGGTTGACTTATGTATAGTTAAATAATATGTTAGGTGTACCAAGTGTCTTATACAATGGGAAAATATCATGGGCAAGCCCATGGTTTTGTAAATACCACTCATGAGGTGTCCCTTGAAAATTATTAAAATAATCCCTCACTTTTCCTATAAATACCAAATCTTCCATTCATTGAATTAATTCCCAATTCTCCCTCAATTAAGGTCTAGACTCATTACCTTCATAGTAGTCCTCCCAAGGTTTCCTCAAGCCCCCAAGGTCCCAACCTTCAGGTTCTAAGGGTTACTCTACAAGGTAAGAAAATTCTCAATTTCTTTCTTTTTTCCTTTCAAATTCTCTATTATATGGTATAATTTTCAAATTTTCATACCATGTTTTTATTTAATTCTTATTCTTGATATTATCTATATTATGATTCATTTCTGGATGGGTTAACCTTTTCCCCTCTCTTTTTAATATTTTCTAAAACCATGTTGTGTAGCCGTTAGGCTGCCAAATTTTTGTAAGAGATTTCTCACTTTTTCTTTTATTTTGAGTTCCTTCCTTATTATTTCTTCATATTTACTTACCCAAGAGGCATGAAATCTCCAGAAATAATGTATACTAAATATTTTATCATGTTTATGAAAAATTACTCATCATTATTCTTCTCCTCTCCCACTTATTTAAATAATAAAAACATTGTCTGTTTGTGTCGAATTATCGACATCATGGACGATGTGATTTCAATTTCCATTAATTATTTAAATTCTGGTCATGAAACCATTTATATGGTTGAACCAGGTTATAATATATGTTTTATGACTCACCCATGGTTCTATAATTCTTTTCAACTCATGGTTCTAATTTATAAGACAAAACGAGGTTGTTATTATCAAAGAATTACTAAAAGGATCTAAACGAACATCATTAATGTTCTAACTTATGAACCATTATCATGTAAGTATTAAAAATGAAAAATGGAATAATTTATTTTACTAGTTATATGGAAATAATACTCTATTCCAATTCTGGAGATTCACATCCAATGGACAAGAATTTCCACCATAAGCCAATCATAGAAATCATGAAAAGAATTCACCCAAAAACAGTGCAAGGGGAAAAATACTAGCAATTATGGGTATAAAGATGTTATGAAATGATCATATAAGATGTTATAAACATGAAAATGTTTCTATAAAATATTAAAAACACTCTTTTAACCATTATACATAAGGTTTGAACAATTTGGAAATAAGACAAACCCAAGGTAAGGGAATTCTTATCCCGATTTCCATTCTTTGGGTTAACCTTCTACTTCATTATTTATGTGCTATTTAAATGGTTTGTGCGATGGTTTCTGTTTATATTATGTTTTATTATGTGTATTTATAGTATATATACATACTTCATCCACTCTATTAATTCTCTCTTCAATCGTATGTAATTTATAAGTGGCTTTTAAAAAAAACCTCTTTTAAAATTTGGTTTTATGAAATTCCAAAACAATGTTTTTATGGAATTATTCATGTTGTATGATTATGTTTTGGTTCTTGGGAATTATTTATGATTAATGGTGGGACCTATATCTCCCTCAAATTCATTGGGTATGTGTATGTTAGAGGTTGGCCGTATGGTTACTTCAAGTGTAACTGCGATGGTTACACAAAGTAAGGTAGCCATGAGGGTTACAGATTATAAGGTAGCCAAGAATGGTTACAAGATTATGTAAGAAATTCCCCAAGATACCTATATGATTATATTTATGTTCCCATGTTTTTCTTTGGATCCTGTGTAATCTCATGTTAAACTAAGTAAGTATATATGGGTGACAAGCATATCTTTTGAAAATGTTTTCATACGTTATGAGTATTCATGGACAAATGCGATCTTTCCTTCTTTTTCATCCCTTATTGAGATTTTGTGCTCATCCCAAGTTTTTAAATGATTATTCACAGGTTAATGGATGTGTAATACAAGGAAGGAAGACAAGTTAAATGTTGAAGAATTTTCAAGGAGTCTTGTTTTAAGTTTTAATGTTTTATATTTTGAAAAAAATGGAAACTATTTTTATGGTATCCACTCTGTAATAATGTGTAATGTCATGAATGTTATTTCCTAATTCTCTAAAACTATAAACTTTAAAATATCTTCAATGTAAAAGGGAGTGTTTTCTTGACTAAATTCAATATTATGTATGTATTAAGGTCGGGTCCTTATAGTTGGTATTAGAGGATGGTTTAGATAACTTTAGGGGTTAAGGTGATGTTAATAGAACACCATAAATGATTTTCACTCTATGTTTAATTTTTTATAGAATTTAAATATTACCATGTTCCTTAATCTAAGATATTTTTGTTCAGAATGGTTGTACACAAAAGGAATAGGGATGTTGAAGAGGAGAGGCACCGAAAGAATGACATCCTTCTGGAACTACAGCCCGGAATGGTAGGGATTGGAACCGAGAAGTTTGTGATAGTAATGGCTCAGCTAACGTAGGCAATAAATGGTGGTGGCATCCATGAAAGAGGACCAATAGAGGTACCACAACAGAACATGATAGTAGTGGAACATTTTATGAGACAACATCCTCCTGCATTCAATGGATCTTCTGACCCAGTAGTAGCTGAAGGATGGATCAAAGCCCTTGAAAAGATATTCGATGTTATGGGATGTTCAGAAAATCAAAAGGTAAGCCTTTCCATTTATCATTTTGAAGGGGAAGATGATCAGTGGTGGTCAATGGTAAGGAATATCATGGGTAGAGAGGATTTTGATGCCTTAGAGTGGGATGAATTTAAAAGACTTTTCCTTGAAAAAGATTTTCCTAAGGTGGTGCGACTTAGAATGGAGAAGAAATTCTTTGAATTGAAACAGAAGGAGGAAGATTCAGTGGATGTGTATGAAGCGAAATTCACCCGACTGGAGAGGTATGCACCAAATCTTATTCTGGATCTTGATAGAAAAATCAACCACTTTTACTCAGGACTGAATCCAAGGTATCTAAGGGCATTGGCCTCCCATGAATTCAAAAGTTATAAAAAACTTGTCCGATGTGTTGAGAGGGTAGAGATGGAGTTTTCTGATGATCATGTATATTTTGGAAACAAAGAGAAGAAGAGGTCCAGTTGGTAAGAAATTGGTAAGAATCAACCAAATAAATCTGATGGTAAGAAAATCCAATCTCCAGTTTGTGAAAAGTATGGAAAGAAACACCCTGGAGAATGTCTTAGAAAAACTGGGAAGTGTTTTAAATGTGGTAAGTTTGGACATATGGCCCGATATTTCAATGAAAATGATCCTAAGACTAATCCTGATAAGAAAACTATAAAGTGTTTTAAATGTGGTGAAATGAGTCATTATACAAATGTCTTCCCAAAGAGAGATCTGAATGATGCAAATAATCCAGACTACAAGCAGAAAGGTGTAGTGATATCCTTTGCGACTACATCAGCATATGTCGGGCCATCCAATGAAGTTGTATCAGGTACTTTGTTTGTTCACTCAGATTTTTCTAAAGTTTTGTTTGATACGGGATATACACATTCCTTCATCTCTAAGAAATTTTCTGGTAAATTGGAAATATCACCCCAACAAACGAGACCCTAACTTGTTGTTAAAACACCAGGGGGAAATGTTATAGAAAAGAGGAATTATAAGAATCTTTCAATTGTGGTATGTGGAAATAATTTACCTGAAAACATTGTTGTTTTACCCTTAGTCGAGTTTGATGTTATTCTGGGGATGGACTGGCTTTCTGATTATCATGCTAAGATTGACTGTAGAGCTAAAGAAGTTGTTTTTAAAAAAGAATTTTAGTTTTTATACAAGAATGAACCCATACAATTGATAACATATCAGGAAGCTAAGAAACTATTGAAATATGGAAATGAAATTTATCTTGCTCATATTGTTGAAAACAAGGGAACTATTTAAATTAATGATGTGCTAGTGGTAAATGAATACCTTGATGTTTTTCTTGATGAGTTACCCGGTTTCATACCTAATCGAGAAGTCGAATTCACAATTGACTTAGTTCCTGATGCTAAGACAATTTCAAAACCCCCACATCGTATGGATCCAATAGAACTTCTTGATTTGAAAAACCAGTTGCATGATTTTCTTGACAAAGGATTTATTCATCCTAGCACTTCGCCATGGGGAGCCCCTGTTTTGTTTGTTAAAAATAAATATGGTTCCATCAGACTTTGCAATGATTATATAGCTTTGAATAACATCACTGTTAAAAACAAGTATCCTTTGCCTCATATTGATGACTTGTTTGATCAGCTCCAGGGAGCTTAGTAATTTTCCAATATTGACTTGAGATATGGATACTATCAGCTGATGGTGAAAGAGGATGACATCCTGAAAACAGCCTTTCGTACTATATATAGGCATTATGAATTTGTTGTTATGCCATTTGGATGAACTAATTCACTTGTTGTATTCATGAATCTTATGAATAGATTATTTCATGAGTTCTTAGATAATTTTGTAGTTGTATTTATTGATGACATTCTGGTATTTTCTAAAAATAAAGAGAATCATGAAAAACATCTAAGGGGTGTTTTACAAACATTAAAAGAAAATAAACTATATGGAAAATTCAGCAAGTGTGATTTTTGGTTGCAATAGATTTCTTTTCTTGGGAACATTGTAAATAAGGATGGAATAACAATTGATCCTTCCAAAATAAAAGTAGTTGATGAATGGCCAAGACCCACAAATGTTACAGAGATTCATAGTTTTCTGGGCTTAGAAAGTTATTACCAACGGTTTGTTAAGAACTTTGCACGATTATCTAGCCCGATAACTAAGTTAACACGAAAAGGGGTTAAATTTGTTTGGATAGAGGAATGTGATGTTTATTTTCAGGAATTGAAGAAGAGATTGGTGAATTCTCCAGTTTTGGCCTTACCTTCCTGAAATGGTGATTTTTTCATCTACAATGATGCTTCTTTGAAAGGACTTGGTTGTGTTTTGATACAGAATGATCAGGTAATTGCCTATGCTTCGAGACAACTTAAACCTCATTAGTTAAATTATTCCACACATGATATGGAATTGGAAGTTGTGGTTTTTGATTTGAAAATATGGAGGCATCATCTATACGGAACCAAATGACAAATATATACTGACCATAAATGTATAAAGTATATATTCACTCAGAAGGAATTAAACATGAGGTAGAGAAGATGGCTAGAACTAATAAAAGATTATGACTGCACAATCAATTACCATCCTGGAAAAGAAAACAGAGTAGCGGATGCCTTAAGTCAGAAAAATAATGCATCATTAACCATGCTACGTTTGGAACATGATCCCTTGATTAATGATTTGATGAATTTTGGATTAGTAGTTATTGGTGCAGGGAATACATCTATTTTGTTTCAGGTTTCAGTGCAATATTCGTTGTCAGACAAAATTAAGAAAGTGCAGAAGGAAGACCATGAGCTACAGAAAAAGGTAGAATTGGTTAAAATGGGTAAGTTTCCAGAATTTAATATTTATAAATATTGTGTTTTAAGATTTGGAAAAAGCTTGTGTGTGCCTTGTGATTCCCATTTGAAGAAAGAATTATTGCGTGAAGCTCATAGTTCTCCATTTTCTGTTCATCCTGGAAGTACTAAGATGTACATAGACCTTCGGGAGTATTATTGGTGGGATAGAATGAAAAGAGATATTGCGGATTTTACCATGAAATTTTTGACATGTCAACAGGTTAAAGCAGAGCGGCAGTTACCGAAGGGGATGCTTCAGCCTTTGCCAGTGCCAGAGTGGAAATGGGAGAATGTATTCATGGACTTCGTGGTGGGACTACCAAATACTTCTCTAGGTAACAATGAGATTTGGGTTATTGTTGATCGGATAATAAAGTCTGCACATTTTCTATCAATTCAAGACACAATATATTTGGATCAGCTTTCTCGATTGTACCTCAAGGAGATTGTCAAGTTACATGGAGTTCCTCTTTCCATTGTATCTGACCGAGATCCCAGGTTTTCTTCTAAATTTTTGAAGGGACTTCATAAGTCATCGGGCATAGAGTTAAATTTCAGTATAGATTTTCATCCTCAATCAGATGGGCAGTCATAATGAACGATTCAAAATTTGGAGGATATTCTTCGAGCTTGGTCAATGGACTATCAGGGAAGTTGGGATCATCATCTTTCATTAGTTGAGTTTTCTTATAATAATAGTTTTCATACCATCATTCAGATGGAACCTTTTGAGGCCTTGTATGTAAATTAGTGCTAGACTCTAGAGCTTTGGGATGAAGTTGGTGAAAGAAAGTTGATGGGGCCATAATTAGTTGAAAAAGTGGCTGAGAAAGTGAGGATAATCCAGCAACACATGATGACAGCTCAGAGCAGGTAGAAAATTTATGCAGATAACAGAAGGAAAGACTTCTCTTTCAAGGTAGGTGACCATATTTTCCTTAAAGCCTCTAATTTTAAAAGTGTGATGCGTTTCGGTAAGAAATGAAAGCTAAGTCCATGGTCTATCAGTCCTTTTGAAATCTTAGAGAAAGTTGGAACATTTGCATACCGCATAGCTTTTCCTTCGAGTTTGTTTCAGGTACACAATGTTTTTCATGTTTTGATGTTGAGAAAGTATGTTCCAGATTCATCACATGTCTTGAGCCCAGAAGCAGTTCAGCTGGAAGAGAACCTTTCTTATGAAGAGAAATCGGTTCAGATTCTTGATTGAAGAGAACGCGTATTGCGGAATAAGGCAATCCACCAGGTAAAGGTTTTGTGGAGAAACCACATGGTTGAAGAAGCAACATGGGAGTCTGAAAATGCTATGAGGGAAAAATACCCTCAGTTGTTTAATAAGTAAATAAAATTTCAAGGACGCAATTTCAAGAATGTGGGGATAATGTAACACCCCACGTTTTTCTAAAAATAAATAGAAATGCATGGAACTTTGTTTTAAATAGATATTTTTAATTAGCCTTTAAAACATAACTTTTCAACTTCTATGTTCTGGATTTCAAGAAACTGTCATCTACATTTGTGTTCATTATGTTATTTGGAGTCTATTGGAACCAAATTTTTTTTGGTGAATAGTAACATACCCTTATGAATAGTAATATTAATAGTGATATGACCATAATGAATAGTAAATATTATTATTATTTTATTTTATTAAGGCTTTAAGATAATAGCATCTAGGTTAATTTTTCATTATGATATAAAAGTAGTTACAGAATTAGAATTGTTAATTTTTGAATTAAGTATGATTTTATTTAAAAATTAAATTAATAATTTTTAGAATTTTTTTTTCAAAAAATGGAATTCATTTTTGAAATCTACACGTCGATAAATGGTTAGGTTGAATTTAATGGCCCGAGTTTTTGGGGTCCATTACTTTGTGAAAATCTTGTGTTGGGTTTTCTGGTCTGGGAATCTCGGTGAAGTTTGGGAAATAGTAGGCCTACAGGTAGCCTTAGACTACTGGTAGCAGGCCTACCGATAGCTCGGTCTACCGGTAGCCGCAGCCTACTGGTAGCTCTGTCTACCAGTAGCTCAGTCTACCGGTAGCTCGGTCTACCGGTAGCTGCAGCTACCTGTAGCTCTATCTACTAGTAGCTCGGTCAACCAGAAGTTGCGGCCTACCGGTAGCTCGGTCTACCGATGGCTATAGCCTACCAGTAGCTCGACCTACAGGTGGCTGTAGCCTACCAGTAGCTCAGCAATCGATATTTGTCACCCACCGGTAGCTCTCAGCTATCGGTGGCTCTGGCCTACCCTCACGGGTTCTTTCCAGTAGCGCTCTTTTTTGCGCAAATTGGGTTTTAAACCCTATTTTGCCTCTTTTAAGTGTGTTTTAATGCCAGGTAATGCCCATACATGTTTTAATTAAATATTAATGAAATAACCTGGTGTGTGCATCGGTTTAAACCACCCGACCCCTTTAATAACGTGTGGGGCCGTGTGGTCAACCCACGACCCCGCGCATTATGCGGTTTCACATTCTTATCTCAACCGTCTGCTTCCCTTATAACTAAAGGGTTCGCCCTGGGTTTCTTCTTTTCTCGATCACCCTCAGTGAGGAGTAATTTCGTCCTGAAGAGCTGATTTTTGTGCATCGGGTGAGCTGTATCGTTATACATAAAGTTCCACGCCCGACCTAAGCGTCGATCGTCGATCAACAAGTAGAGAATTTATCCTTCGTCTCTCTTTTTTGTGTATCATGCGGGGTGGGCGTGCTTTTGATTTTGTAGGATTGGATAAAACATACCTAAATAAAGATAATGAACGGATTCTATAAAGAAATAAGGGGGGGCTGTGATCATTGATGTTGTTTTATATTATGATCTTCTTTCTGAATTGTGCGGGCTTAAGCCTACTGAAAATCATGGTCGTTGGTGGTCTTCTCTGTGCATTAATGAACCCATGGTGGTGTTTTAAACGACTTCTTATGGTTATGAACTCCTGCCATGAAAAGTAAAGTGGTTAATTACATATATTCGGCTAAGTAAATCGGAAGCACCAGGATCAACCCTTCTGTGATAACCCTCAGTTAAAAACACACAGAATTGAAATCATGGAGTGTGTTAAATCTTATAAATCTGAAAATACAGGCATGGCCTTGCTTTATGTTTGGTGGTAGTGGTTTGTTGTTTTATTTTGTGGGCCGATTGCTGGTGATGTGGGAGGGGATGGGATCCCCTGTTTTTATACTCTTAGTGGTTGTGAAATTGGGAATGGGATTCCCTGTTGTCGCGAATTTGGTGGTTGTGAGTTTTTATGACCGGGTGGTTACCTTGTTTATATCACGAATTAGGGTTGGATCCCCTGTTGTTGAGAAGCCCTTTTTGCTCCCAGATATTGGGCTTGGGGCTGTGACTTATGGTTCTCTTTAGTTGATGTGGCTTTACGAGAGAACCGGGTGTGGGTGTTATGGTTGATGCTTGACTGTTTACTTTCCTGGACTTGTGCCTATGTTTACTAGTTAGCCAAGTAGGTGCAGAACTTAATTAAATATTTCTACTAAACATAAAAACAAGGACGGGATAAATGGGTTTTGGTTTGGCGTGAGTTGTGACTTGGACGTAGTGTTGTTTGTGCTCCTTAGGAGGGCTGAAGGAAAACCTAAACTTTGGTTGAGTGCTTGTTAGCTATATATATATATATATTTGTAGTTTTGTGTTTTTTATTTGCGCCCCACCCAAGTTGGGCACTTAGTGCCGAACACCCCCATTCATGGGGGAGGGTGTTTTTCCCAACACTATTATTAGTGGATGGTTATTATCTCCTTTTCTGCTCCCTTTCCCAGATATCCCAAGTATCTTCGGGCAGGCTGCGATGGCATGAGGTCCATTATTATCCCAAGAACATTTGGGCGGGGTAGTGTGGTGGTTGGCCAGGTGTGTGCGGCAGGTGGTTCCCAAGTGTCTTAGGGATGAGGCCCAGGTGTCTTCGGGCGTGGCAGTGGATCTTTTAGCCCAGGTGTCTTCGGGTGTGGTGGTGGTTGTTCTGGCCTAGGTGTTTGCAGGCGTGGTTATGTGTGACTATGGCCCAGGTGTTTGCGGGCGGGATTCAGTAGTGGGACTGCGTGTGGTTGTGGCCCAAGTGTGTGTGGGCGGGTGTGGCAGTGGGACTGCGGTGACAGAATGACAGGATTGGTTCGATTCATAGGATGTCTCAATAACCAGTGAGAAAGTGGCGCGGGGTACCAAAACATAAATGTGCTCTTATTATATTTATTACTTGACTTGTGTTATTTGGGGAGTGTGCCTTGGTGAGGCTTGGGTGGATAGTTTACCTTGATAGGTGTTTGGTTTACTCCTTTTCTCACGAGACTTTAGTACGTTCCCCCATTTATGCACGAGAGTTTTTGGTTTTCCCTACTGAGTGTACTTGTATGCTCACCCTACGTATATAAAACTGCTTTCAAGTTTCCAGGAGGACTTCGGGGATCGCGCAGGACTATACTACCTTGGACCTTTGGGGAAGTTGTAGTTGCTGTTTTTCTCCCTTTGGTACTTACCTTTGTAGTCACTTTTGTACTTTGTGGATTTTACTTTTTGGAACATGCATGTGGGAATGGTTTACTTTTTGGCTTTACTTTTCTTTAGTTCTGGTGTTGTTTGGTTTCATCATGTTATCTCCCGATCTCATAAAACAAAAAGGGGTAATGCCTTCCATTTGTGTGTAATCTCTATACCCTTGGTGCTGGTCGCCACTTCGAGACCTATTGAAGGTTGGTTTCGGGGGTCATTATCTCTACTTCAACTTAAAGAAGGAAGGGATTGGCAGTCTGCTGACCCTTCCCTCCTTTTGGTGAAGGAGGGTCGTGATAGAATGTTATCAGAGGCTGATGGTTGAGAGATAGGATGGAGTATGGAGTTAGGCACAATGAGGATTGCATGGGATGGTAGGGAAAAAGTGTTGGGTGACCTCGGTGCGTGAATTAGGCCAGGGAAGACCGGCTAGGACACAGTATTTTAGGGCCCCCTGTGATCCGATGCAAGGACTCTGGACCTACCGAACGACCAAGTGATGCCACGCTGATTGCAGGGTAGAGACCCTAGGAAAGGTACATGCATCATAATGACTTCTATTCTCATGTTTCTGGGGTGTTTTGGGGATTGAGAATAAACAAAAAGTTTAATAAGTTTTAAAGACAATATTCTGCACTACTTGAGCTTAGGCATTCCTTGTTTACCTTGAAACTATGGAACCTGGAAGGCGACCACGTGTGGTACAGGCGATCGAGGCCCCGCAGACTACCTTGGCCGATCGGCAGAGAGCTGACCAAGAAGAGGAGGACGACCAGTGGAAGAGGACTCTTCGGTCCTTCCAGCGACAAACCCTCGAGCGGTATGAGGGCAGCACCTCTAACATGAAGACAGAAGGTTGGCTAGAGGACTAGTGATAGCCTTTGGATTTATTCGGGCCCTGACCGAGTACTGGGTTCCTCTGGCCTTCATCCAGATGTAGGGAGCGACGCGTCAGTGGTGGACACTTTACCTGAGGGAGAGGAGAGAGGCTGAGGTGGCATGGGCTGATTTTGAGAGGGAGTTCCGAGCGGAATTCCTCTCTTCGACGATGAAGGCGGAAAAGAGACAGGAGCTACTCTCCCTCCAACAGGGGAGTATGTCCGTGAGGGAACTGGGGATCAAGTTCAAGAACCTCCTACGTTTTTCTACGGACCTCTTTACCGATGAGGAGTCTCAGGCAAGACGTTTGGAGGAGGCGCTCCGACCCTCCCTCCAGTATGTTGTCACCCCCTTTACCCTTCCGACGTACTTAGAGGTCCAGAAGAAGGACGAAGTGGTAGAGATGATGTATTCTCTAGGAGGAGTGTCACGAGAGGGGATCCATCCGGGACCATCGAAGGGGAAGGCCGTCAACACCAGGCCTCTGGTGTCAGGACCCTCCAGGTTCCGACCGGCAGGGAGCAGGCCACAGTAGTTTCAGTTTCGATCCCCTAGTCCTTGCCCTTTTCCTTCGGGCCCGGGACTACGGTGCTTCGTCTGTGGGAGCCCTGGACATCTCTGGAGTCAGTTCCCAGACCGAGTACAGTACGACGTTGGCAGAAATCCCCACCACCCACCCCAGCAGCAGCTTCCATCCAGGCCTTTCCAGCAGCAGTAGGGACAGCGATCTCCCGCTCCTCTGGGGGCAGACGTAGGAGGAGGAGGCCGACCTCAGGGTGCTCCTCAGGGACCTCGACCAGGGCGTATTCGGGGAGGTGGCCGACATCTGAGGGGAAGATGAGCTGGGTGTGGACAGTTACACGCCGCAAAGGCAGCAGTTCCAGCAGGGCTGGAGGTTGTTCGAGGTACGATCAGTTTGTTTAGTACCCTTGCCTATGCCATGTTCGATACCAGAGCTTCGAACTCATTTTTTGAACCTAGTCTAGCCCGTGCTTTGGGTTTAGATGCCGAGAGACTCCCAGTGCCCCTGGTGTTGAGCACACCAGTCGGGGGTTAGACCGACTTGTTGTTCATTTGTCGGGGATGCATACTGATGATAGGGCCACATCAGTCAGTAAGGGATCTTATTCTACTACAGATACAACCATACAATGTCATCCTAGGCATCGACTGGCTATTCTATGTGTGTTCCGTCATCGAATGATTCCGAAGAAGGGTTGTGTTCTCAGACTTGGGCGGTCGGCGTGTTGTTTTCACCGGCAAGCGGAGCAGTCAGAAGGGCAACATGCGAGAAGAACCCCTCCTCTCCTTGTTAGCTGAGCTGTCAGTAGGGTCATTAGATGCTGAAATGGTGGAAGTGCCAGAGATCGCCCATGGGTTTATGTACGTCTTACCTAGGGAGGTGACGACTCTACCCCCTCGAAGTGATATCGAGTTCGGGATAGACCTGCAGCCCGACGCTCGTCCGATCTTGATGGCTCCTTACCGGATGGCACCTTCAGAGCTACAGGAGTTGCAGATCCAAATTGACGATCTAATGAAGAGGGGTTATGTTTGGCCGAGTGCGTCACCGTGGGGTGATCCATTCTTGTTCGAAAAGAAGGCAGATAGTGGTATCAGGTTGTGCATAGACTACAGGAGGCTGAATCAGGTGATGATCAAGAATCGCTACCCTTTTCCGAGGATAGACGATCTTTTAGACCAGCTGAAAGGGGCAGGATGGTTCTCGAAGATCGACCTGCGGTCTTGGTATCAACAGCTGAGAGTGAAGGAGGGAGACATCCCGAAGATGGCGTTCAGATGTAGATATGGACACTTTGAGTTTGTGGTTATGCCCTTCGGCGTTACGAACTCCCCAGCTGTGTTCATGGGGCTTATGAACTCCATCTTTCGGGAGTACTTGGATCGGTTTGTGGTTGTGTTCATCGACGATATCCTGATCTATTTGAGGTCAGAAGAGAACCATGTAGAGCACCTGAGGACAGTTTTGGAGGTCCTCTGACATCATTCGCTCTATGGGAAGTTGTCAAAATGCAAATTCTGGACACGAGAAGTGCACTTCCTTGGGCACGTGGTGTCTGAGAAGGGAGTAGCAGTGGACCCGTCAAAGGTTGAGGCAGTTGTTTCTTGGGAAGCACCCAAGAATGTGGCAGAGGTCTGTAGTTTCCTCAGTCTGGCAGGTTACTATCTGAGGTTCCTACCCAACTTCTCCAGATTAGCATCCCCTTTGACAGCCCTGACCAAGAAGGACTAGGTTTTTGTGTGGAGTGAGCAGTGCGAGTCAACCTTCAGCTATCTGAAAGAGAAGTTGGTTAGTGCCCCAGTGCTAAGATTACCAGAATAAGGGGCAGCCTATGAGGTGTTCTGTGATGCTTTAGGACAGGTCCTGGGATGTGTGTTGATGCATCGACAAGGGGTGATCTGTTATGGGTCCAGATAGCTACGCCCTCATGAGCGTAATTATGCCACCCATGACCTGGAGCTTGTAGCGGTCATTTTTGCACTAAAGTTATGGCGAAACTACCTCATCGGGGAGCGCTTTGTGGTCTTCACAGATCAAAAAAGCTTGAGTTATATCTTCTCCCAGTGGGATCTAAACTTGTGACATCAGAGATGGGTGGAGTTCCTCCAGGATTACGACTTCGAGATCTCTTATACAGAGGGAAAGGGAAATGTAGTGGCCGATGCCTTGAGCAGGAGGACGCAGAAGGATGCGGTTCGAGAGTCGGCGGACGTCTAGAAGATGATGGAGGAGTTAGCTGCCTTACACTTAGATGTGAAGATGGATAGCAGTAGAGGCTGCCTATATCAGATGACAGTACAGTCATCTCTGTTTCAGCAAGTGGAGGAGTCTCAGTGGGGAGACCCAGAGTGCGAAGTGATGCGTGACCGAGTTGACCAGGGAAATGCTCCGGAAGGATGGATAGAGGATGGTCAGAACCGGATGCTTTTCCAGGGAAGATTGTTTGTTCTGGAGGCGATGCACAACAAGGTTCTCAGTGGGTTCCACAACTCAGCCCTAGCGGTACACCCATGAGTTTCCAAGATGTACTAGGGACTGAAGAGGCAGTTTTGGTGGCCCAGAGTTAAGCGAGCAGTGGTAGAGTTTGTGGCCAAGTGCTTAGTGTGTCAGCAAGTGAAGGCTAAACACCGAGTTCCAGGTGGCCTACTGCAGCCTCTAGGTGTCCCCGAGTGGAAGTAGGATGACATCTAGATGGATTTCGTCACGGGACTACCTAAGGTCTAAGGGGGATACGATTCCATCTGGGTGGTAGTGGAAAGGTTGACAAAATCGGCCCACTTCCCGGCGATCAGGGAGTCGAGTGCAGTGGATTCTTTGGCATGAAGGTACGTGGATGAGGTGGTGAGGTTCCATGTGATTACAAGGTCTATAGTCTCGGATAGGGATGCACGGTTTACCTCGTGAGTCTGGAGAGGATTGCAGCATTCTTTTGGCACCCAGCTGCATCTTAGCACTGCTTTACATCCCCAGAAAAATGGACAGACAGAGCGCACCATCCAAACCTTGGAGGATATGCTGCGGGCATGTGTTCTAGACTCAGGGGGATCATGGGTGCGATACTTTCCCCTGGTAGAGTTTTCCCACAATAATAGCTACAACTCTACCATCGGTATGGCCCCGTTTGAAGGTTTGTACGGGAGGCCATGTCGTTCACCTGTGTATTGGACCGAAGTAGGAGAGGCATGCATCCTTGGCCCGGAAGTGGTGCAGAGCACGACAGAGAAGGTTTAGCTCATACGGGAAAGGATGAAGGTGGCCCAGGACTGACAGAAGTTGTATGCTGATACCAGGAGGAGGCCCTTGGAGTTTGAGGTTAGAGACCACGTGTTCTTGAAGGTCACCCCTCGACGTGGGCAGTGGAGGTTCGACAAGGGGAGTAAGCTTTCTCCCAGGTTCATCGGACTCTTCGAAGTGTTGTGGCGGGTCAGCGAAGTGGCTTATCAGCTAGCGTTACCACCGCCGCTACTGGGGATACATGATGTCTTCCATGTGTCCTAGCTCCGTCGGTATCTGAATGACAATTCACACGTCCTTGATTGGGGTGGGCTGGACATCAAGGACAACGTGACTTTTATGGAGAGATGAGTGATGATCGAGGATCGCAAAGAGAAGGTGCTTCATGGGCGAACCATTACCTTAGGTCGTGTGTTGTGGAGACACGGTGGGCTTGAGGAGAGTACGTGGGAGAGGGAAGCACAGATGCGTACCCAATATCCAGAGTTGTTTTGAGCTTTGTTCCTTGTTGTACCTATTGTGATAGAACGTTTTTTTCTTTGGCTATAGAATGTACTGGTTTTCTTTCCTCTGAATTTGTGTAAAAATATCTGGCTATGGGGGAGGAGAGAACCCGACCCCTAATCAAGACGCATTAAGGTGGATGCGATTAAACCCGTGCGGGTGATTCAGTGCCACCCAAAGTGGATAATATCTTGACATGGGAAAGGAGACTCCCCAACCCACATGTATGGGCAGTTTGGCATGGTATGTTGCTTGGTTCTTGATAGGGAAGTGTTTTTAGTTAGCATGGGTTCACTCATAAGAGGTATCTTTCGAGGTGGTTGTTCAGACCCTCTCTTTCCTTCTGGTTTGTTTTGATTCTCGAGGAAGAGAATCGTTTAAGAGGTATCTGATGTAATGGCCCGGGTTTCTGGGGTCCATTACTTTGTGAAAATCTCGTGTTGGGTTTTCTGGTCTGGGAATCTCGGTGAAGTTTTGGAAACGGTAGGCCAACCGGTAGCCTTAGCCTACCGGTAGCAGGCATACCGATAGCCTTAGCCTACCGGTAGTAGGCCTACCGGTAGCTCGGTCTACCGGTATCCGCAGCCTACCGGTAGCTCTGTCTACCGGTAGCTCGGTCCACTGGTAGCTCTGTCTACCGGTAGCTCGGTCTACCGGTAGTTGCAGCCTACCGGTAGCTCGGTCTACCGGTAGCTGCAGCCTACCGGTAGATCGGTCTACCAGTGTGCAGCCTACCGGTAGCTGAGCTACCGGTAGCTATCACCCACCGGTAGCTCTCAGCTACCGGTGGCTCTGGCCTACCCTCACGGGTTCTTTCCAGTAGCGCTCCTTTTTGTGCAAATTGGGGTTTAAACCCTATTTTGCCTCTTTTAAGCGTGTTTTAAAGCCAGGTAACGCCCATAAATGTTTTAATTAAATATTAATGAAATAACCTGGTGTGTGCATTAGTTTAAACCACCCGACCCCTTTAATAACGTGTGGGGTCGTGTGGTCAACCCACGACCCCGCGCATTACGCTGTTTCACATTCTTATCTCAACCGTCTGCGGCCCTTATAACCAAAAAGTTTGCCTTGGGTTTATTCTTTTCTCGATCACCCTCGGTGAGGAGTACTTTCGTCCTGATGAGCTGATTTTCGTGCATCAGGCTAGCCAAATCGTTATACGTAAAGTTCCGCACCCGGCCTAAGCGTCGATCGTCGATCAACAAGTAGGGAATTTCTCCTTTGTCTCTCTTTTTTGTGTATCATGTGTGGTGGGCGTGTTTTTGATTCTGTAGGATTGGATAAACCAGACCTAAATAAAGATAATGAATGAATTCTATAAAGAAAGAAGGGGGGCTGTGATCGTTGATGTTGTTTTATATTATGATATTCTTTCTGAATTGTGCGGCCTTAAGACTACTGAAAATCATGGTCGTTGGTGGTCTTCTCTATGCATTAATGAACCCCTGGTGGTGTTTTAAACGGCTTCTTATGGTTGTGAACTCCTACCGTGAAAAGTAAAGAGGTTAATTACGTATATTCGGCTAAGTAAATTGGAAGCACCAGGATCAACCCTTCTGTGATAACCCCCGGTTAAAAACACACGGAATTGAAATCATGGAGTGTGTTAAATCTTATAAATATGAAAATACAGGCATGGACCTGCTTTGTGTTTGGTGGTAGTGGTTTGGTTGTTTTCTTTTGCGGGCCGATTGCTGGTGATGTGGGAGGGGATGGGATCCTCTTTTTTTATACTCTCGGTGGTTGTGAAATTGGGAATGGGATTCCCTATTGTCGCGGATTCGGTGGTTTTGAGTTTTTATGACCAGTTGGTTACCTTGTTTATATCACAAATTGGGGTGGGATCCCTTATTGTTGAGAATCCCTTTTTTCTCCTGGATATTGGGCTTGGGGCTGTGACTTAGGGTTCTCTTTAGTTGATGTGGATTTACGAGAGAACCCGGTGTGGGTGTTATGGTTGATGCTTGACTGTTTACTTTCCTGGACTTGTGCCTATTTTTACTAGTTTCCCAAGTAGGTGCAGAACTTAATTAAATATTTTTACTGAACATAAAAACAAGGATGCGATAAATGGGTTTTGGTTTGGCGTGAGTTGTGACTTGAATGTAGTGTTGTTTGTGCTCCTTAGGAGGGCTAAAGGAAAACCTAAACTTTGGGTGAGTGCTTGTTACCTATATATATATTTTTTTAGTTTTGTGTTTCTTATTCACGCCCCACCAAAGTTGGGAACTTAGTGCTGAACACCCCCATTCACGGGGGAGGGTGTTTTTCCCAACACTATTATTAGTGGCTGGTTATTATCTCCTTTTCTGCTCCCTTTCCAGGATATCCCAAGTATCTTTGGGCAGGCTGTGATGGCCTGAGGTCCATTATTATCCCAAGAACCTTCAGGTGGGGTAGTGTGGTGGTTGGCCAGGTGTGTGCGGCAGGTGGTTCGCAGGTGTCTTCGGGATGAGGCCCAGGTGTCTTCAGGCGTAGTAGTGGATCTTTTAGCCCAGGTGTCTTTGGGCGTGGTGGTGGTTGTTCTGGCCTAGGTGTTTGCAGGCGTGGTTACGTGTGACTGTGGCCCAGGTGTTTGCGGGCTGGATTCGGCAGTGGGACTGCATGTGGTTGTGGCCCATGTGTGTGCGGGCGGGTGTGGCAGTGGAACTGCGGTGACAGAATGGTGGGATTGGTTCGATGTGTAGGATGTATCAATAACCAGTGGGAAAGTGGCGCATGGTACCCAAACATCGATGTGCTCTTATTATATTTATTACTTGACTTGCGTTATTTGGGGAGTGTGCCTTGGTGAGGCTTGGGTGGATAGTTTACCTTGATAGGTTTTTGGTTTACTTTTTTTCTCACAGGACTTTAGTACGTTCCCCTAATTGTGCATGAGAGTCTTTGGTTTTCCCTACTGAGTGTACTTGTATGCTCACCCTACGTATATAAAACTGCTTTCAGGTTTCTAGGAGGACTTTGGGGATCGCGTAGGACCATACTAGCTCGGACCTTTGGGGCAGTTGTAGTTGCTGTTTTTCTCCCTTTGGTACTTACCTTTTAGTCACTTTTGTACTTTGTGGCTTTTACTTTTTGGAACATGAATGTGGGAATGGTTTACTTTTTGGATTTACTTTTCTTTAGTTCTGTTGTTGTTGTGTTTCATCATCTTATCTCCCGATCTCATAAAACAAAAAGGAGTAATGCCTTCCATTTGTGTGTAATTTCTATACCCTTGGTGCTAGTCGCCACTCTGGGACCTATTGAAGGTGGGTTTTAGGGTTCATTATCTCTCCTTAAAATTAAATAAGGAAGGGATTGGCAGTCTTCTAACCCTTCACTCCTTTTGGTGAAGGCGAGTCGTGACAATGAATTTTGGGAATTTTTCTGAAACAATTGATTTTTCGGTGAATAGTAAAAAATACAGTTTTTAGTTTCGGTGTATTAATGACATCATTAAGGATATAATAATGATGTCATAAATCTGTTCGACTTGTGTATAGTTAAATAATATGTGAGGTGTCCGAAGTGGATTATACCATGGTAAAATACCATGGGAAATCCCACGGTTTTTAAAATACCACTCATGAGGTGTCCCTTGAAAATTATTAAAATAATCCCTCACTTTTTCTAAAAATACCTACTCTTCCATTCATTGAATTCATTCCCAATTCTCCCTCAACGAATATATGGCCTCCTTACCTTCATAGTAGTCCTACCAAGGTTTCCTCAATCCCCCAAGGTCCCAACATTCAAGTTCTATGGGTTACTCTACAAGGTAAGAAAATTCTCAATTTCTTTCTTTTTCCTTTCAAATTATCATTTATGTGGTATAATTTTCAAGTTTCCATACCATGTTTTTATTTCCTTATTATTATTTATCTTCTATATATTATGATTCATTTATGGATGGGTGACCCTTGTCCCCTCTCTTTTTAATATTTTCTAAAACCATGTTGTGTAGCCGTTAGGCTGCTGAATTTTTATAAGAGATTTCTCACTTTTTCTTTTATTTTGAGTTCCTTCCTTTTTCTTTCTTCATATCTCCTTTACCAAGAGGAATGAAATCTCCATAAATCATGTATACTCTGGATTTTATCATGTTTATGAAAAATTACTCATCATTATTCTTCTCCTCACCCACTTATTTAAAAAATAAAAACATTGTCTGTTTGTGTCGAATTATCGACATCGTGGATGATGTGATTTCAATTTCCATTAATTATTTCAAGTCTCGTCATGAAACCATTTATATGGTTGAACCAGGTTATAATATATGTTTTATGCCTCACCCATGGTTCTGGAATTCTTTTGTACTCATGGTTCTAATTTATAAGACAAAACAAGGTTGTTATTATCAAAGAACCACTAAAAGGATCTAAACAAACATCATTAATGTTCTAACTTATGAAACATCCTCATGTCAGAATTCAAAATGAAAAATGGAATAATTTATGTTAATAGTTATATGAAAATAATACTCCATTACAATTCTGAATATTCACTTCCAATGGACAAGAATTTCCACCATAAACCAATCATAGAAATCATGTAAAGAATTCATCCAAAAACTGTGCAAGGGGAAAAATACTAGCAATTATGGGTAAAAAGATGTTATAAAATGATCATATAAGATGTTATAAACATGAAAATGTTTCTATAAAATATTAATAACACTATTTTAACCATTATACATGAGGTTTAAAAAAATTTATGTAAGAAAAACCCGAGGTAAGGGAATTCTTAACCCGATTTCCATTCTTTGGGTTAACCTTTTACTTCATTATTTATGTTCTATTTAAATGGTTTGTGTGATAGGTTATGTTTATATTATGTTTTATTATGTGTATTTACAGTATATATACATACCCTATCCACTCTATTAAGTCTCTCTTCAATTGTATGTAATTTATAAGTGGATTTTTTTTAAAAAAAACCTCTTTTAAAATTCGGTTTTACGAAATTCCAAAACAATGTTTTTATGGAATTATTCATGTTGTATGTTTATTTTTTGGTTCTTGGGAATTATTTATGATGAAGGATGGGGCCTATATATCCCTCCAATGCATTGGGTATGTGTATGTTGGAGGTCATCCGTATGGTTACTCCAAGTGTAACTGCGATGGTTACACAAAGTAAGGTAGCCATGAGGGTTATAGATTATAAGGTATCCAAGAATGGTTACAAGATTATGTAAGTAATTCCCCAAGATACCTATATGATTATATTTATGTTCTCATGTTTTTTTGTGGATCCTGTGGAATCTCATGTTAAATAAAGTAAGTATATATGGGTGACAAGCATGTCTTTTGAAAATGTTTTCATACGTTATGAGTATTCATGGACTAATGTGCTCTTTCCTTCCTTTTCATCCCTTACTGAGCTTTTGTGCTCATCCCATGTTTTTAAATTATTTTTCACAGGTTAATGGATGTGTAATACAAGGAATGAATACACATTAAATGTTGATTAATTGTCAAGGAGTCTTGTTTTAAGTTTTAATGTTTTATATTTTGAAAAAAATTGAAACTGTTTTTTTGGTATCCACTCTGTAATAATGTGTAATGTCATGAATATATTGTCCTAATTCTCTAAAACTCTAAACTTTAAAAGATATTCAATGTAAAAGGAAGTGTTTTCTTGACTAAATTAAATATTATTTATATATTAAGGTCGGGTCTTTATATTATATATGTGATGATCTTCCCAACAAACCAACCCTATGGTCCTTAATAAGAGATCCAAAGGAGGTTCTTCTAAGTGAAGGTAATTGTCTTCACTAAGATCACTATTTTTTACTTATTATTTTATCACATTAGATTATGTATTAACAATTTAAATAGAATAAAACCAATATATACCATATAATTAGATTTCATTATGTTTATGGAATTATATTTATCCATATCCTTCTCTATCAAATAGGAAACTAAGTCATCGTTCGTGTTTACGATGGACTACCGCGTCATGAACCGATGTAATTTTTTTTCCATCACTGAATAAAATGGATAGTAATAATGATGTAAATAATTAATATATATTATAAATATGAAATTATTTTAATTTTTTAAAGTCAATATATCATACACTTCTTCACCCTTTCACCCATTAATGGAATGATAATGTCGCTTGTGCGTAAATAATTACCATTAATTTTACATGTCAAAATTTAAAGCATGATTATAAAAGTGTATATAATAAATAAATATTATATTTATAACATTTATATAATTATTTATATTATGGAACTATATCCTATTCTCAATAACTAGAACTTTCATGATGAAACATGCATAAGAAAATAAAGTTGTTGACACCCAAAATAATGGTAATAATGAAATATTATTAATGAAAAGGTAATAATATGTTATAAAAATATCATATATGATATTATAAATATAAATATTATTATTTAATAAATTAATAACATATTTAAAACCATTTTATATGAGTTTAATTCATTTTCAACTAAAGGGAAATGTGAGGTAAGAGATCATATCTCAATTTCCTTTCATTGGGGAATATTTTATTGTTATTTATAAAATTATTTTATATGATGTATAAAATACCTATTTTAACTTTTATATCATGAATCATTTATGATTCATGGTATTTTAAGTTTTAGTTCATAATATTTCATTTAATTGGATTTGACTTGAAAGCTACTGAGTGGTAAGTGTTTCATAACTCTATTTTTTTCACTGGGTTATACTACTTCTTCATTGTCTTTGGTATCATAAGATTACATGTGTAATTAAATATTATTGAATTACATTGTGTTCCAATTTTTTATGTGTATTTAAATTTTATACACATAATCACTTCATTTATTAATTCTTACTTTAAAATTATAATCATTATAAGGTATCTTCATCTCAAATTATCTTCTTTAAGACATATGTTATGTTATACACCTAACTTATTTTATGAGGTGTATATACCACCATTTGATATGATATATCATTAACATATTTACATTAATAGTATTTAATGTTTCATTTTAAGTTATTTCTATCATGGGGATTATGATTCAAAATTTATCAAAGTGGTAAGTGTTTATTTCACAATCTCATCACTATTTAGGACTATTTATGTTTAAGTCTCTATTGGGGGAATTATTTGAGATTTATATATTAATAAAAATATATTTATTATCCTATTTTTATTCATGATATTTTTAAGTCATAATACCATTTACCTCTTCCTAAATTTTTGAGAAAATGATTTTAAGAGAAACTGAATTTATTTCTCTCTTTGGTCGAAAAAACATTTTCTTCCATATCCATGTTTTCTAAAAATGATTTCAAGAATGTATTTAATATTATTCTATGACTTTTTAAATTAATTTTTACCCATGTTTTACTTATTAAAAAATATTTTAAAATTAATATTCTTGTCATTTTCAAAACTAGTATCTTTTTGAATGTTTAACAAAAATTTGGAAGGAATATTTGTTCTAACGTACTCGGCATGAATAGAATATTCCCACCACTATGAATGCTTATTTATTTTAAGTATCCTTTAAAATTTTACAAGGTTATTTTAAAATAAAATGTATTTCTTAATATTCTATAAATTTTTAGTTTTAAAAATATATTTTTCAAAGTGAATAAGTTATTTTCCTCAAAAATGTTTTTAATAATATTTTTATTGTATTTATATTCATCAATAAAAAGAAATTTTATTTTAATTATAATCCACTAGGGATATGTTATGACAATACTATCCTTATTATTTATCTAGATGGTTTTTGATCAGTTGAATAGGGAAAGTATTGATATTCACTTTCTTGATTTATTTTTGTTAACATTAAATTTCCCTTTATACATTCACTTTATTGTTCTCATTATACATTAAATTTACCTTAAATATACATATTATTTATCATGTATATGATTATTTATTAAACTATATATAATTTATACATATGGTGTTTTATTATGATAGTTATTTTATTGACTGGGTAATTATTGATAATCTATATTCTTTACTCAATACAGATATTTATTGATAATTCATATTGTTCATGAATTAAATAAATCATTTTATATAATAGGAATGAATTAGAAATATAGTGATGGTTGGGGATAGAAATAATATAGCCCCTCGATGCATCGATAGGTCTAATGAGACAAATTAGTAAGATAGAATTAAATGGGTCTTTACCCAAACTTTTGAAATTATATTGGAACTAGGTCTTTTTAATATAGATATCATGATATTTGAAATCACGATGTACAATATTAATCATTTCCTTCATTGAGAATATACTTATTATTGTCCATGAGATTACTGTATTGATGTTATCCATGGATTAACTTCAAGATCATGTGATTATTCCTATGTAATTATTTTATCATCATTTATTTCTTCCATATTATTCTTTATCCCCAAGTTATTGATTATATGGTATTTTTTTAGTTATTTACCATGTAATATTGATTATAACTTATTGATTCACTATAACTTTTGCTATATTTAACCCTTACTAAGTATTAGATCTCATCCTTTAGTTTTTTACTTTCCCTAGGATATGAATAAAGAATATTTAAATTAGTTAAAGTATATATAATACTTACTTTCACTATGTTGTAATTTATGTTTTAAAATATAATGTGAGATCTCAATATTTATATTGTTTACCAAGACTACTAAACTATTATCTCATTTTGGATGTGATCTCTTGTATCTTATACCAATAAAATAAAGTAACCACCAGCTCTTTACTACTAGGTTTTGTGTCTTTACATTATTAGAATATGAATGTTGTGCATATTCTTTACAACCCTAAATTCTTAAAAAAACATTTTGAGATATTTACTTGTCTATATCATATATGGTTCCATTATTAATATTTTTGATGGAATGTAGTTTATTAAAAATATAACAGTCTCTATATATCGACCCTAGAATGTAATAGGAAGGTCAAATTGAGTCTTCATTGATCAAACCATTTCAAATAGAGTATGATTACACCTCTAATTCACATAATTCTATTGTGTTGTTTCAAGAAGAGTGGATTTTGAAACAATTCCACAATCCACTAAATTTACTAACCTAATACAATTGGAAGATCTTAATACTTTTTACCAATTTATTTTGTACTTTATTCTAAAAATATTTAAACTTTTAAAAAATTTCATACTTTTTTTCATCAAAAACACATATCTATACCAACTAAATTCATTGTAAAAAGTAACTATGTACCTAAAACCAGAACTTGATTGTGTACTCATTGGTCCACATAAATTATTGTGTATGAGATCCAATAGTTCACTAGCCCTTTCACCTTTCCTAATAAAAGGTTATTTTATCATATTTACCAATGAATAAGATTCATAATTCTTAAATGATTCGTAGTGAAATGATTACAATAATACATCTTTATGGAGTATTTGAATGTGTTTCTCATTTATATACCTGAGGCGATAATTCCAAATGTAGGTGGGATTTTAATCAACCCTGACCTTATTATTTTTAATATTATAAATAGGATTATTCATATTTAGGATGCATAAACTATTTATTATATTAACAATGACATAAAATATTTCATTTATATATATAGAACAAAAACTTTTCTTAATAGATAATAACAAACCCTTATTATCCAAAAATATATATAAATAAAATTCTTATTTATTATAGGAACATAATAATAGTTTTATAATTATAAGAATAAACCAATTGGTAAACTTAGATTATAAGTTTTAACTTTTAATGTAGTAACTATTACTCTGTTATTGACATCAATATCAAATTTACCCTTTATCAATTCCCTTATATCTTTGAGTTTCTGTTTTCCATCACAAATGTGTGACACACACCGGTAATATAATTCCCATGAGTTATAGGCGGTAAAATTAATCTCTATAATATTCACTTTCAAATGATCAAAATGATTCTCCTTGAGAGAACTTCTCAACCCTAGTTAAAAATCTATAACTATTTTATAGGTTAGGCCTATAATTTATCCTAATATGATAATTATATAGTGTGAAATAATATACAATAAAGACATATAGGTGGGTGAGTGTCATTTTTTATATATTTTCATCAATGAATTTTAATGAAAGTGCTCCCACTAAAATTATAACCCAATACATCATATCTATTTAGTGATCCAAGATCCATATTTCATCATGACTTACACAAGGTATCATGTGAATAAGTCGTGAATATTTAGGTACGAATCACCCCAATAATAATAGTTATGATTATTGGGTAGTTGAGTGGGTAACTCTTTACCCAATCCATCATATGGATAAAACCAACTCTATTCCTCAAGTGTCCTTCCTAAGAGTTTACCAGATAAGTGTAACCCAAACCAAAATCCAAGAACAGACTAACAAAAGACAATCCAAGGGCACCCAACTTTGGCATGACCAACCTAATAGTGTTTCAGTATCACATATTACTTGCTTTAATTTCACAAGATAATGGGTACTTATCTTTGGTATGACCTACCCAGTTGGATAATTTAGGTCTTGATAAGTTCCACTTTGGAAGGAATTTCACACTTGGAATTTTAGGATCTAAAAAAATACCAATTTAATATGCATTATATTCATATTAAATCCATAACAATTACATCTTATGAAATATTTATCTTCTCGTGTTTTATTCCTTTTTGAATGCATGCTTCTAATGATTTAGTTTTAGAATCACTATTCCACCCACTAAATTAATGTGTTCACTTTACACAACCCACAAGTTTGTGTTACTCACCTAAAAATAGATGTCAAAAATATTCATACATATCTGAATGCATCTTATTAATATGGTACATGGACCTTTATTATAAAGGAATAGTGTTATATAGGAATGAAAAACTCTATATGATTAAGTCTGGAGTGATAGATAACCAACCCCTCACCTTTCTAGAATAAGGAATAAGCCTCTAGGCTAGTGGGTAGTCTGACCCCAATTCCCTATCCCCAGGAAAAATTTACTCAAGAGATGATTAAATTTATAATATCTATAAAACCTAATATGCATAAACTATATTCAATAAATATCTTTAATCTCATAACACTAAAAAATCAAGGTCATAGTAGAAGAAAAAATAACTCTTATGGAGTCACACTTAGCATGAAATGTAAGGCTATATTATCTAGAAGCAATATAAATATAACATACACATTATTAATATTCTATAAAAAATTTATAAATATTAATGATATAAATTAATAAACAATTAAATAGTACTTTATTTAATATGAGAAAAAAAATGAAATTTTCATATCTATTTTAGGATTGTAAAAATACATTTTATTAAGCCTAACACTAATCATTTATAAAATAAATTAATGATATAATTAATTTTTTTTAAAAAATTAATATATAAATAATTTATTATTCATTAGGAATAAATATAAACTTTTTATAATTAAATTTTGTCTTGTAAAAAACAATTTTAATTAATCCAAACGCTTATCTTGTATAACCAATTTATAAACTATAAGCATTTTACAATAAATAAAAAATTTATTTTACTATTAAAAAAATAGGTCTAAATATTAGACAGACCGCCTGAGAAGTCAACTTTAATAATGATAGTGCCCAAGATCTATGGTAGGCCAGACATGAGTAGCATAGAAGGTGATTCCTATACAGGTCATTGCATGCACTTGGAGCATGAGGTGGGGCTAAGTCAAATCCATGGTATGGGAAAACACCATGGACCTATAGAATGAGGCATTACCAATGGATTTCAATATCCACCCTTAGTGCATAAAGATAATGAATAAGAGCTATCCCAAAGTGAAGTCCAATGTGGGACACATTTGATAGGGAATTGTTCATCCCCATGCACGATGCATCCGCATGTCATGATTTGAACGCATTCTACATGTGCATTCCATGATAAAAATTATCTCACTTCATTTTCAAGATTCACATGACACTTAATTTCATACTGATGTCATGTTGACACTCAATAAGACTTCCGGTAGAGAGAAACAATGCTTTGTTTTCTACAGCATGCAACACAAGTGTTTTAATCCAATAACCTTACTACACTTCACCCTATCGGTCACATTAAAAACTTAATGTAATTTTGTTGATGGAGTAGAATAATAAATCATTATGTTATCAAATAAAATAACAATTAATATATATAAACTAGTAGTGATGCATTTAATATGTTATCCATTTAACAATGAAAGAAGCATATTGATTTGTCAAAGATAATGGTTTTGATACCACTAATGGAGTATTTAGGGATCATTATATGATCCTAGGAAGTAAAAGAAAACCAAACATAATCTAATCTACCCTATAAAGAATCAAAACATTCATAAAATACAAAAACATCAAAAAATAGAACATACATGTATAGCCTAAGAAGTGTCTTCCATCTTCTTCCCTGATGGAGTATGGTTTGATGATGATCATAGGAGTAACAAATGTAGGTTCCTTGCCCCTATAGTTGATCCACCAGCTGAAATATCCATGATCATATCATTAGGATTCAAAAATTTCAAGGTGGTTCTACCACCTTAACTGTGGAATGGTGAATGGAATTTTAGAAAGAAATGATCTTTTCATGAAACTATTTATCACTATCACCTATAACGCACTAAAAAATAGACACCCATACCAAAGAGATAAATCCATTTATATAGGTGATATCCAAACCTCCTTACTGAATGAAGAACACATCATTCACATCATATGTCATCAAATTCTAACCTCAAAACTACAAAATAGGCCTTTAAAAATGCTAAAAATGGATTTTATCAGTGCTAGAGAAGCACTGACTACCAGAGAGAGATTAAAAGAACAAGTCTTCTATTAGTGCTAAAAACACTAATAAAGGAAAAACATTATCAATTCTTTTATTTATCACTAATAAAGGGTACATTTTTCAGTGATTATAGGAGTGTTGATAAAGGGTGCCTTTATTAGTGTTTGTAAAAAGATGATAAAGGGGCATACTATAATGTGGTGTAACAACACACTATATCACCAATACAATGTGCTATAACAGCACACTGCAACACCAGAAATACCACCATATTTCAAAAAAGTCAAATACCAATACATAATTTAAATTAAATTAAATTTATAACACAAATACAAGAAAAGGTACTATATTATAGACATTTCAAACATCAGTTTATAAAATTACATATGTACAAATTATTACATACATTCAAAAACATCAATTTTCCTTTGTATTTTGATCTTGACCCCAATTCATGCTATTTATGAAAAAACCACCCATTCTTGAGAAAAATAATGCACCTATATAAGAAAATTATTATGTTATTAATAATATAAAGAAATAAATTAACAGAAAATGTTAATTTTAAAGTAAAATTTGAATCATACTAGGAACACTATGTATTAGATTGAGTTGCAGTTGATTCTTACACGTAATAAAATTTCTTGTTTTTATTTAAGAATTATCTCTATTAAAATTAATTAAATAAGTATAAGATAAATCCCCATTTCTTGTTAATATTCAGTTTCCATTTTTACTAAAATTGATGTCAATTTTAAATAAAAAGATGCACTTTCAGTCATACCAGTCACGCCATGCATCAGATTGAGTTGAATATTATTCTTACACATCTCAAATTACTTATGGATTATTTTCCTAATGTATCAAAACAATACTAATGTGTTTTCTTAATTTTGAGTACATCACTTGTCTTTTTTACAAAAATGTACTTTTAAACTAGAAACACACATTTTAACTCATACCGATCACATCGTGTATCAGTTTTTTGTGATAAGGAATAATATATATCAAAAATGAATTATTTATTATTTTCATAAATTATCAAGAAAATATGACCATGTTAACTCAGTTTTTAGTGAGTGACACTTTTTGAACTACAATGTCAATTTTAAACTCATAATGGACACTTTGAGTCATACCAGGAACATCGTGTATAAGATTGAGGTGTATTTGATTAATACATATCAAAAATAACTTATAAATAGTTTTCATAATTTATAAAAACAATATGAATGTGTTTTCTTAGTTTTGAGTAGGTTAGTTGTCCTTTTTACTGAAATTGATGTCAATTTTAAATAAAAAGATGCACTTTGAGTCATACCAGTCACACCATGCATTGGATTGAGGTGGTGATGATTTATTCACATCTTAAATGACTTATAGATCATTTTACCAAAGTATCAAAATAATCCAAATTCATTTTCATAGTTTTGAGTATGTCACTTGTATTTTTTATTAAAATCCCATTTTAAACTAGAAACGTGAAATTTGACTCATACTGATCACATCGTGTATCAATTTGATGGGAGACCAATTCCAAAATGTAAAAAATGACTTATGAAAATTTTTCTTAAAGTATCAAGAAAATATGAGTGTGTTTTCTTAGTTTTTAGTGAGTGACACTTCTTGAACTAAAGTGCCGAATTTAAACTGATAACGGACACCTTAAGTCATACCGAGCACAAAATGTATCATATTGTGGTGAGGTTAATTCATAAATATATAAAAATGAATTATAGATCACTTACCTAAATTATAAAAACCAATACAAATGTGTTTTCTCAGTTTTGAGTAGGTTAGTTGTCTGTTTTACTAAAATTGATGTCACTTTTAAATAAAAAGACGTACTTGGAGTCATACCAGTCACAATATATATCAAATTGAGGTTAAATTAATTCCTTAACATCCCAAATAACTTATGGATCATTTTTCTAAAATATAAAAACAATATTAATGTGTTTGATCAGTTTTGAGTATGTCACTTATATTTTTTTTACTAAAATTTCATTTTAAATTGGAAACACGCACTTTGACTCATAACAACCACATAATGTGTCAATTTAATGGGAGACCAATTATTATATGTTAAAAATTACTTATGAATAGTTGTCATAAATTATCCAGAAAATACAATCATGTTTACTTGGTTTTTAGTGAGTGACACTTTTTGAACTAAACTGCCAATTTTAAACTGATAACGGACACTTTGAGTTATACCAGGCACATCGTGTATCAAATTGAGATAAGTATAATTAATAAATGTCACAAATGAATTATTTATTGTTTAAATAAATTATAAAAAAAATCCAAATGTGTTTTCTCAGTTTTGAGTAGGTTATTTGTTCTTTTTACTAAAATTGATGCCAATTTTAAATAAAAAGACACACTTGGAGTAATATCGGTCACACCGTGCATTAGATTGAGGTGCGTCCAATTACACCATGTCCCAAATGACTTATTTATTGTTGTACCAAATTATCAAAATAATATTAATGTGTTTTATTGGTTTTGAGTACATCACTTGTCTTTTTTACTAAAATGTCATTTTAAACTGGAAACACGTACTTTAACTCATACCAATCACATAGTGTATTAGTTTGATGTCAAACTGATTCCTATACATCACAAATGTATTTCTAAATCATTGTACTAAATTATTAAGAAATTAAAATTTAATTTTCTAAGTTTTCAACAAGTGACACTTTTTGAACTAAAATGTCAATTTTAAATTGATAATGAATTCTTTGAGTCACACCAGTCACATCGTGTATCAGATTAAGGTGTGGCTGATTCTAACATATCACAAATCACTTATGGATCATTTTACTAAATTATAAAAAAAATTAATATTTTTTCTCAGTTTTGATTATATTATTTTTCTTTTTTACTGAAATCAATGTCAATTTTAAATATAAAGAAGTACTTAGAGTTATACCAATCACACTGTGTGTCAGATTGAGGTACGACTGATTCCTACACATCATAAAGTCTCAAAAAAATCCTAAGTTTCAATGTTACCATAATTTCAAGTGTCTTTATTTGTATAACTTACAATTTTGTATATTGACTTTATGTTATTAGCTGAAAAACCTTTCTCGTTGTTGAAATCTAGAAGAGTAGAGGAATCTAATGTATCCATTATATCATGAGAAGTCGCCACAATGGGCACATGGGATTCTTCTATTCTTCTAGATTTCAATGATAAAGGTTTTTTTATCTAAGAAAATTGAGCCAATATGTAGTGTTGGTTGTTAGAAAAAGAAAGAAATTGGAAATGTAAATCATGGTAAAATTGGTAGAATTGAATATTTTATCTCTTTTTTGGATTTTTATATAAAGATGAAAGAAAAATATGACTTTTCGAATGATATTAAAAAACTAAATAATTCTTAGATAAAAATGATGAGGAAATTAACTTATAAATAGTCGATAAAATGATAAAAAAAATTAATTAAATAAGTAGTATGAATTCATCTTTTCATGATGGTTGTATGAATTCTTGACACATTTCCTTATTATCATTATCTCAGTTGCAAGCTTGAACTCAAATCTCTCACAAATATGAGAAGCTTCGAACAAACCACCCCAAACTTGGTGAACTATTTAACTCCATATTCATACTATTTTTTTAAACGATTATTGCGCATCCATTTTAGATTTATATCTATCCTATTGGGTTCATAAAATATTAATTTTTTTATAATAAATAAATAAATACACAAAAGATATTTATTATCAAAAGTAAGAGTCATGGATAATTCTAATAAGGGACAAACTACATTTGATTATTTCAAATAATTTCTATATGATTGGAAGAAAATGGGTAATTGAATTTAAAAAAATAATTACTCCACTATAGTATGTGTTATCCTTTGAATTCATTCAATAGTGAATGTTATAGAAAACTACCATCTTCATCAGCTTATCTCTTGAAAATTTATCATTGCATTTTTTTTGACACGCGTCTTCTGTCTCTTGTGGACATGCACCTATGTTGCTTGAAATGCTCTAAGTAGTATTCATCCATGGGATGAACAATACTCAGAGTAATAAAAGCAACATAAAAGAGATGGGGTATGAATCTCAAGGTAACAAAATTAAATAATAACCATTTGGGAGATGAAGCTGATGAGGATGAAAATTGTACTCCATTGTGTTCTCTAAAAGGGGTAATGCCTTCCATTTATGAGAATTACACCATTGAAACTAGTTATTAAATCATGGCCTATTGAAGGTGATATTTGGGGGGAATAAAAATTCTTGTATGTGATTCAAGGGGTCTCGGTGGGGAAATGTTATGATATATGAATCTTTAGGGCCTTTATGAATTCTATATTTATAGAATAAATCTCATTTTTAATAATTTATATCCTCTAACTAAGACTAGTCCTACCTCTATTAAAATGAGCCATAAAATCTTTCTTAAATCTCATAAACAAATGAAAATATAATATATGCAATTAAGGAGTAATAAAAAACCCAAATATGATAAAAAATAATAATAAACTATCATTCGATCATCCAGAAGATATAAAAATGTATTAATAAAACATTTTTATAAATAAAGAGTTATTTCATATACATGGATGGTAATTATAGATTCATATGGGTGGAACCAATTCATGTAGACCTAAAATGATGAATACCTAAAAATAATTTCTAATAATTATTCCAACATATATAGAATTTTATAACCTCCATTCTATTTTTTGGAAAAAGTGATGTAACAATCTAAGGAATTATTATATTTAATATTAACGGTATATCAAATATTTGAAAACATCTCAAAATTATAATTTCAATTAAAATTTGATAAGGAATAGAAAAAAATAATTTTAGGAAAATATTATACCTAATAATGATACAGATTTTATACATCTCAAAATTAGTAGTTGATAAATTGGTTCAAGAATTATTTCTAGAGAGGTTGAAAATTAGAATTATTTTCAAGCATACAATGAGTGGGATTTATAAGAAAATTTTATTTTCATGGCTATTATGGTTTCTAGGGTGATTTTGGGCACATAGTATAAATTTTTAGTTATAATGAAATAAATAATAGTAATTATGGAAGATATAGAGGTTTTATGTTAAATGGGAGATGACCCACTCTTACAAAAATAGTTTCGAAGTGAGACAAATCCTCATAAGTAAAATTAGATTGATGAATTTCAACCATTGAATGAACTCTATTGAAATATATTTGTATAATATATTTGTATAATATACTTGTGTAATATATATTTTTATAATATATATTTGTGTCTTGTATATAATATTTATATATATATATTTATTTGTGTAATATATATCTTTATTTGTAGAATATATATTTTTATGTTTTATATTTTTTCAATATAATATATATTTGTGTTTGTATAATAAATATATTTGTATAAACTATTTGTATAATATATAAGTATTTAATATTTAATATATATTTATTTACATATAAATATAATATATATAATTATAACAAATTGGTATTTTTTAATTGTATACATATAAATTTGTGTAATATATTTGTATAAAACTTATTTTTATAATATAATTCTATAATATATTTATATAGTATATTCACATAATATATTGGTATAATATATTTGTATAATATATATTTTTATAGTATAATATATATTTGTATTTGTATAATATATATATATATATATTCATAATGTATTTGTATAATATATATATCTATATTATATATATATTTTTTTATTTTTTAAATATACAGGTGGGTGTATAAAAAATCCTATATTTTACACCTCTATCCAAAATCATGGAACCCTGAGTAATTTTGCATTTTTCATTCATGAACCATGAGCCAAATCTTACTTCATCTAGCTGACCAACGAAAATTTTGTCCATCCATAAACCTGTTATGTGTCTAAATCTTTCTAAGTTAAAGTAAGATTCATAGGAAATATCATCTTTAACAATGCCCTTTCCCATAATATGAAGATCTTTATCATCTACTAAATGGACATTACTGAAAAAAATGAGATACGTAATAATCCATGCATCCCTTCTTGGTTATAGAGTGGAATTGGGGTGGGTGGGTTGCACAGAATTGGTAAGGGGTGAGGGTGGGGGAGTGAAAGGAACGATATCCCAATCTTATTTAAACTAAACATCCCCGATAAACATTATTGACCATAGGGATATACTAATGGTAAAGCAATAATGATGATAAAAAACACAAATAAATCTCACCAAGCAATCAATCAACGAGTGAGGAGGATGAAAAGAAAATAAGATACCTTAGATTGAAACTTTGAATCATGTGAGAAAAAGTAGTGATATCAAAAACCTAGAAAACATTCGAGCCTTGGATTCGTTAGACCCTTGAATCATTCGAGACTTGGTTTTGAGACTTGTAATTGTTTGAGCATTGATTTGAGCTTCAATTCACCAAGGAGGAGCACCGACAGAGGGTGACTTCCATAGAAATCTTTGGATATCGCAATGAGTTCGCAACTGGTTAGGGTTAATTTAAATAGATTGGGGAAATTTTATTAGTGCTTCTAAAAAATCACTGATAAAGATCTATTTTATCAATGCTATATTAATTAGCGCTGCTAAAGGGTTTAAAATTATAATTATAAATATTTTTTTAAAAATATATTTATATAATTATGTATATATTTAATGAATATATATAAATATAACTATAGTAAATATATTCTTTATTTAAATATATTTATTATAATTTTATAATTCTTTAAATATATAATTATTTATTTATAATTATATAAATATTTTTTTAAAATAATATTTATTTCATTATACATATTATATCATTATACATATATAATAAATAAATGTAAATATAAATATAGTAAATATATTCATTATTTAAATAAATTTATTATAATTTTATAATTATTTAAATATATATAATTATTTATTTATAATTATATAATTATTTTTAAAAAAAATTATATTTATTTATTTACAATTATAAATATATAAATGTATAAAAATAATAAATATACATTTATAAATAGATTTATTTATAATTTTTTTATAAATAAATTTTTAACATTATTAATGAATATTTAATCTTAAGTGGAAACATGTTAAAAATGAGTGAAATTTAATAATTAAAAATGAGTAAACTTTAACAATATTGAAAAATTGGATAAGTTTGATTAATTAAATATAAATTGCTAAAAAATGGATATTTATTGAAATAAAGATGAAAACATATTGAAAATATTAAAACATAGTAAATAAATATATATATAATAAATAATAGAAATGGATTAAATTCCCAAAAAAATATTTGTGTGTAATTTGTATATAAAAATGCATTAATTACATATATGTGAAATCAATATAACATACATTTGATCTCTGTTAAATTGAAAAATCAAACTAAATTCAATTATATCCATTACTCGATACAATCCGTTGGTATTTTTAATTCATATTAATTTTTAATTATAAACCACTATTCCCTAAATATATTACTATTTAATGTTAATTATAAATATTTTGTATTATATAAATCATATTTATATACATTCATATATATCTATATATTTAATATATACTATTTATTAACACTATCAATAATTATTTAATTAATAAAATGTTTAAGATTTTTCTCAATTTACTTATTTTTAATTTTTATTTGTTTAATTTTCATTTTACATATATCTATATATTTAATATATAATATTTATTAGTTTTTATAATTTATATATATTATAATCAATTTATTCATTTTATCATCAATTATTTAATTAATATTTTTTTAATATTTTTTTAATAAACTCATTTTTATTTTTTATTTATTTCATTATTTTATTTTATTCAATCTTTTATCAGTGCTAAAAAAGCATTGATAAATGATCCCTTTATAGGAGCTAAAAATAAAACATTGATAAAGGGTACCCTTTATCAGCGTTAAAAAAATGCACTGATAAAGTGTTCCTTTTATCATTGATAAAAAACACTGATAAAAGGTACCCTTTCTAGGATCCTGTTTTAGCACTGATAAATGGTATCTTTATTAGCGCTTTTTTCTAGTGCTGTTAAAGTCTTGTTTTGTAGAAGTGCATTGAATTATGTCTTGTTAATGAGTGCATTAAACTCATTCAATAAATGTATAAAAATATATTAATCCATTTGATGAAGGATGCAGCAGAGGGAGGTAGTAGATGAATGCACCTTCAGGTTGCATTACATGTAACCAAGCTACTTTGGGTGCGATGTAGTTTTGGGATCATACTTAAAGATGCATTATAAGTAAATGAATTCTTAAGAAATATAAATCACATACATATTTTTTGGTACATATCCAACAACAGAATCTCTTTATTATGCCACAAATAACACCATCCAATAATTATTTCATGAAACCACATAGGTTTTCTTCTAGGCCTTTATAAACTATTCTTATATCATGAGGTTTTCACATGGTTACCAAGAATTACCACATAAATTCTATACCAATTTGTTTCTTTTTATAAAGTGAATATTTTTTCCCTTTCTAGGTGGTGTTCATCCATTATTTACCATCAAAATTTATTCAAAGTATTGATAGTTTTTTTCAAGCATTAATAAACTACCCCCTCAGAATTGGATCAAATTAGAACAAATGGGGTCAAATTATGAGGTAAATAGAGTATAAAACAAAAGATATATGTGATTTCACATAAGATTTAGAAATTGAAGATTCACCTTTCCCCCTATAAATACATCAAGGGGTTGTACCTTCATTACTTTATAGTACAAATAAAAAATTTTAAAGGATTATCTTGCCTATACATGATTCTTCTTTTGTTATCAACAGATGAAATGTAGTGTATTGAAACTATGTGAGCCTTTAAGAACATAGGTAACCACATACATTTTATGCACATATTTCTCCTATAAAAACCATCCATATGAAATCGTCCTTACTACATAGTTTTTATATGGTGGACCCACCATATAATATATATATAAATTTTATCACTTTTTCAAAAAAAAAATCACACAGTTCCTCCATCTAATACCTTATTTTAAAATGACTCGATATCTATATATTGTTGTTTATTAATTTTCAAAATTGAATCTTGAATAAGTTTCCTATTTCATCACTATTAGGAAAATTAAGATGATCAATGGTATTGAGGTTATCTAGTGTATGTGTATCTACTCAAATCATCTACTTTTTTCAAACCTGATGGGGGTGGGTCTTAAAAATTATCCAATATTAGAGAGGATACCCCTTTATGGGTTTGAGCTACTGAGTGGAGTTCCTATAATTGAACCTCATAAATAACCTAAGAATGATGTGGATCAACTATCCCATTAGATCAATAAACACTATGATCTCATCTGAGCTAATATCTCTACAATTTAATGCTTTATCATGGAGATTTATTATTCATAGGGTTATTTCCTCGGGTATACTCTAATGACCCTAGAAGAAATAAGTTTTACTCTAAGGACAGAGGTCCATAACCACACCTATCACAAACCATCCTGGGTACCCTAGTAACCCGATAACCGAGACAATATTTTCATAACCCAAAGGGTGTTCTAGATCCCCATGGGTTAGAGACTAGCACCCAGCATCATACAAAATGAAAGTGGGAATGGTTTTGCCACAAACATTGCAGAAGTATGATAAAAAATTAAGTGTGCATACAAAAGAACTCTAGATAGAGAAGTGTACCATAATTCAAATAGGTATAGACAACCCAAAGTACTATGGAAAAGTACCAGAAAAACATAATAGATAGCCCAATTTCTAATGGATGCAACTCTCTAAGTCTACAGATCAACAACTTTCACCACCTCCAAGTGGTGCTTTACCCCTGCTCGAACCTGGAAGGAGATAATCTACAAACACTTGAAGGCACAGGTAGGGTGTGAGATAAAATCCCAATATGGTCTCAACAAGGATTATATAATATATTCCAACATTTAATTAACCAAATAAAGATATTTCAATTTTAAATAAATAGTTTTGGAATTTCAAAATCATATTTAGACAATCCATGCTTAAATTTCAAATGATGGAAATACTTTATACAAATTTATTATTTCAACATTTTATATAAAATAGTTTATATAAATCAAAAGGAATTCCAAATAGTTTACAAACATTTGAATACATTTATATCTCAAATATAAAAAATTGAGCAACATGGTCATCTGAAAAAAGGTACGATAGTTCCAGGCTATAGGACTCCACACACACAAGGTGACATTGTAATATGAGTATACACACACACCCTTCGACACTGGTCAATAAGACTTCATCACCATCTTTTTGGGTATGTGATGTGCTACATTTATGTTTTAGTGACATTGTAAAATCATATAGTGTTATCTTGGCTAAATCACTGACTACCTAGGCTTGCACATGCTCTATTAAACAAACAATGATGAGAAATTTATTTTAAAAACATTTTAAAATAAAATTCATCCCATTATCCCATTTCAAATATTCTAATTTCCATTCAAAAACCAAAATGGGTTTTTTTTTAAAAACATACCTTTTCCAATATAAAACCCAAAGGTTTCTATCAAATCCATTTTAATCCATTTTACTCATATAAGAATTTGAAATCAATTAACAATTAAATTTCACAATTCAATTTAACAATTTAAATTCAACAATTTAAATTTTACAAAATTCCATCAATTTCACAATAAACCTCCAATTTAATGGAATTGGGTCCCCCCCCAATTTTATGCTAAAAATACAATTTCAAATCCAAATCCACCAATTCATTGGAATTGGGTTTTTAGAAAATTCAATTTCATAAGAATCAAATCCCACACATTAAATTGGAAGAAATTTAATCAAATTAATAAATTTAGGGTTAATTAAATTAGCTAATCAAAATGGAACCTACTATCTTGGTATCTTTAGATCTCGAAACTCAAAACCCTAATCAGGATTCTCCAATAAAGAATGATGATAATGGAATCTGGTAATCACACCTAGATCTAAGATCTGAAACAAAGGTTATTAAATCTTCCAATATAATGGAGATCCACAAAACTTTTGGGAGGAGAATAGAGATAACGAGAGGAAGATAATTATAAGAGGAAACTAATTGAGAGTAGATCGAATGTCATTATCCTAGCTTTAATTCACTTCTGGGAGGGTGTAGAAGGGCCAAGAACCACTATTGGGATCTCCTAGGGAAGAATGATTTTTTTGGGGATTATATCATCCCATCTGGGACCTAAAATGGAGGTTTAGGGATTTTAAAACTAAATTTCAGATTAAAAAAACATATACACGTGGTTAGATGGGCAGATCCGCACGCTTTAGAAAAACCGTGTGCCCTAACCATGCACCCATTCTAATGGATTGCACGGTTTATTTTAAGTGGGAGCACAATTTTACAAAACCTTGCTCTAACCATGCCAAACCCCACTATTCGGGTTTGCGTGGTTTCTATTAAGATGGTGTATGGTTTTGGAAAATCGTGCACTAACTGTGCACTATCCCAGAATTTAAAAAAATTTCCAAAATTTCTCCTGAAAGAACCCCAAATGAAACCCAATAAAAGCATGATTAAAATATGGGTTTAGAAATACCTAAAAATAGTAATAGGATATTACAACCTCCCCACCATAGAAACTTTCTATCCAAAGAAAGCCTACTCAAAAGCTTCCATGCTAAAAAGATGAGGCCACTTCTCTCTCATCAGTGCCTTCCTCTCCCAAAAATCATGAGAATCCAAACTGTGTTTCTATAGAACTTGAACCAAATGTTTCATATTTACAAAACATACCTTGGTTTTAGAATCAACTATCCTGAATGTTTGTTCAGTCATGGATAAATCATGTTCGACCTCAATATCACTTCAGCTCAGAACAAGAGATAAATCAGATAGATACTTTATTAGATGCGATACATGAAACACGTTATGTATTGACATTAATTTTATTATAAGTGATAAATGATAAGAAAATTTTCCCACCTACATAATAACATCAAAAGGTCCTGCAAAATGAGGATCAAGTTTCCCTTTTCTCCCAAGCCATCGATGCCCCAAATGGGGTGAAACTTTCCATAACACTAGGTCACCAACTAAAAATTACAACGGTCTATGGTGGAAATCAGAATAAGAATCATACCAGATTTTTTCCATAAAAATTATCTAATAAATCAACTAAATATTTGATATCATCTCTTGAACCAAGCTTGGCCCAACTAAGGAACTTTCACCAATCTTCGACCAACATAATGGAGATCTGCAAGGCTGACCATAAAAGGACTAAAAAAGATCCATTCTAGTTACGGACTGGTAAAAATTGTTATAAGAAAACTTGACCAGCCCCAAATGGTCATCCCAAGCCCCACCAAAATTGAGAAAACAATCATGGATCATATCCTCAATATTATGTATATATCTTTCTATCTGGACTTCTGGCTATGTATGTTATGTCATGCTCAAACGGACTTGAGATCCCAGTGCCTCTTGAATGCCTCTCCAAAAATGAGAAGTAAATAGAGGATCTCTATTAGAGACTATATCATAAGGAACTCCATGAAAGAAAAAAATATCTTTCACATAGAGACTTCCCAACTCCTCATCTTTGGTTTTATCACGAATGGGTATAAAGTGATCTGATTTTTTTAGCCAATAAATCACAACCCATATCACATTCTTATTTATATGAGTATGTGGAAACATAACCAAAAGGTCCAATAATATCTAATCCTACTTCCAAGTAAGAACTGGAAGTGGATGAAGCAAACCTGAAGGTTTCTAGTGCTCAACCTCGACCTTTTTTCATGTATAATAATGCGAAAACAATTCATTAATTCCCAATATCAAACTTAGCCACTAGAATATATGATGCATGAGTAGAACATCATCATGGTTCTTGGGTGCACAGGCCACTATGAGTTATGTAAATCCCCCATCACATCTTTCATTACTACTTACAGAACAAAAAAAATTATTTTGATAGCATAAAATGACCTTAGTGGAGAATAACTAATTAGGCATGGTCTCACCCCTATAAAGAGAGTCTCTGATGCTGTGAAACTTGTCATCAAGATTATATTATTGAATAATCATTGGGAGAAGATTAGATGTCAACTGAACACTACCTAAAGAAACCTCAAGCCCTGATTCTCAGACTCCAATATGAAACTGTGAAAATAGATCCATCAATTTCCACTCTTCTGATGATTCCTTCACTTCTTGGGTCATAAGTTTACTACTCAAGGAATCTGTGACAACATTCTCTTTCACCGGGGTATAGGAAATGTCAAAATAAAAATATTATATATATTCCACCCAACACCTCTAGAGAAATATCAAATAATTTTTTGAGAAGATATAACTAAATCTCTTGTGGTCTAAAAACATGATAAACCTTTATTCGTAAAGGTAATTCCACCAACTCTTAAGAGTGTGCATCACAAATAAAAGTTCATGGTCATGGGTCAAATAATTCTTCTCATGTGGCCTAAGATGAAGAGATACATAATCCACGACATGATAACCATGCATAAGAACACATACCAAACCTGAACCTAATACATAAAAGAAGACCACATAGCCCTAGCTGGCCTCTGGAAGAGTCAACACCGGTGCAATAATCCAAATAAATTTCAGATCAAAAAAATAATTCTGATATTTCTCATCCTAAGAAGTATTTAATCTTGAAAACATTTTGTTTTTGTTCCCATGTGATAACAGTTTTTACCTTTTCAATATCAATTGGAATGCCATGTTTCGACACCACGTGTCCTAAGAACTTCACTTCCCAAATCCATAAATCACATTTCAAAAGATTCGCATAATGATTGTGATTTCTCAAAAAATTAAAAACTACTCTCAGATAATTCACATGATACTCCTCAAACTTAGAGTAAACAAGGATTTAATCCAAAAATACTACCACAAAGGTATCTAGATAATCATGTAAAATTATATTCAATAAATTCATAAATACTACAGGATAATTGGTTAGACAAAAAGGCATGAAAAGATACTCATAATGGTTGTACCTACTCTGAAAGGAAGTTTTCAAAATTTCAGGTTATTGTATTCTCAATTGATGGTAACCTTATCAAAGGTATGTTTATACTTTGATTACATGAATGTACACTTATTATATATTGTTCATTGTTCTGCGTGACTATAATATAATAATGTCCTGGAATATTTTTTGCATTAAAAAGGTCATGGTAGATCCCCAATATGATGAGAACCTTGAAATTATATAACAATATTCTTAAATAAAGTTCTACAGTTGGATGACATAATATGATAAGACGCATAGTATACAGACCATCATGTGCGAGTACTCATAAGAAGATGAGACTCTCTCTCATGGAGTTCACACTTGGTAATCTCCAAGATGGGAGATTATGAGAACAGACCCACCAGTAGTAATTCTACATGTCTTGGTGTCATCAGACATTGCTATCTACGAGCATGTGTAATGGTCCTTAGACTGGAAGATTATCATTAACTCATGTCATGACTCGCACACTTAGATTTGCTGATGAAAAGCATCACTAAGATAGTTGGCAGGAAGTAGGGTATGTTGGGTGCGTCACAAATGACATGTTGTTAATGGATAATTCAAGTAAGGATTTGTCCCTTCCATATTTATGGAAGTATTTATCTTGGGATCTTTTATTGAAATAGAACTGTCGCCCAAATTCTATGGCCATGGTGTCACGATGAGTTTATTTCTGGAAGTCAAAGAATGACGGATCAAGCATATAGGTTTATGACACTGCCATGAAACTTGTTTGATGAGATATTGAGACAAAGGGATTTAATTACATGGTAATCATCCATATGAGGTGAATCATCAATGTGGTGTCAACTTCTTTCTATAGGGTGCCTTGACCCGTTGCTAGACAGTAATCTTGGACTTTAGGCAAGCCCTCCTAATGCCAATGAGAAAGAGGCCTAGAGGGTCACACACTAAGTGTATCCAAGTATCTCAACTAGAATAAAGATTATTCCCATATGTGGTTTAATAATTATTCAAGGAAGCCTAAATCATTTTAATGTTGGAGGAAGAATAAAATGAAAAAAATATATACATGTCGTGTACATTGAATGTACACGCCATGTAGTTTTCATTTTGGAAAGGAAATGAAAAATGAGTACACGCCGTGTATTAATGATTACATGTCGTGTAGTTTTTTCATTTGGGATTTTGAGGAAATAATATCATTTCATTAAATGATGTTTATTATAATCAGCGTGGGCACATGTCAAGGAGTTAATGATCTTACATGGGGGTTTTCAATAAGAGTTAATTAAATAAATAAAACGCGTAACGCGATTATTTATTGTCATAACTCTATAACCTCAAATCCGATTATAAATATTTTCACAACCCCAACACTTTTCCCTAATCATTGTTCAAAACAATTCAAGATAATTATATCAAGGCCAAAAGAACTCCTTCTTCCAAGAACACTCTCAAGACCAAGGGTGATCCTCCTCCATCGGATCAAGGAGACCTAGGCGGACAATGCAAGCAAAGGCTTCTCCATGCTAGCACCCAGAGATTCCTTTGGTGACATCCAGAGATACATGGTGCACATGTGGATCATCGCTAGAGGAAGTCTACACTTGGATTCTATGATGAAATTATGGATCACATCGGAACGTGATCAGAAATATCAATGAAGAAAGAATGCCATAAAAGGTACTTCTTGTAAATTAATTAAATTAATTATAATCAACCTATGATGGTACTTTTTTGTGGTTCTGGGACTATTATTCTTCTTTTTCTGTTTATGTGATTCAATCTATGGAGTCTGGAATTTATCTTCATATTGATCTCAGATTGATCACTGCTAATGAAAAAAAGTCAAGTGGGCATATCCACCCACGAGCTTCTGCTGCACCTGGGACCTTCAAGTGGTATTAGAGGGAGGTTACAACATTGATTATAGTTATTTAATTTTTGTTGATAATTTACGCATTTATATTTGATTCAATTCAAGATAAATCGTTCTATAAAATTGAATGAATGAGATCTGTTCTTCCTCCTTCATTTCTCAATTCACATCACAGAAACAAACTTTTAATTTTAATTTTGATTAAAATAAAAATTAGGAACTCATTCGGAGGAGCCTATCATTCTGTCTATACAACACAAGAGTACACGACATGTAGTGAAATCTACACATTGTGTACTTAGGTTCAAAGAACCGATACTGGTCCACCAAAACACGCCGTGTGAATTGATCATACCTATGTTTTTTAATACACCATGTTGACCAGAAATGAACGGTGCGTGTAAACCAGAATACACGGCATGTATGTTGAATCAACACGCCGTGTAGTCTAATCCAGCCCAGGTGAAACTGTGAACAAGGAGAAACCATGTAACCACGTACATAGGATTTTCAGGTCGGTAACTGTGTAACAAGGAAGTACATGCCGTGTTAGATTAATCTACATGTCGTGTACTCCAAAATTTCTAAAGTAAAAAAAACACACCAAATCCCCTGGCGTGTACTTTGGATAAAGGGTGAAAACAAATACACATCATGTAATATAACCTACATGCCGTGTACTTTCCAAAAATGGAATTTCACCAGGTTTCCTCTAAAGTACAAAGACCCGTACAGGGAATATGGATGAGAAGAATCTCAAGGAAATTCAGAAAAGAATTTAAGATATAGAATTGATTAATTATAATATCATAATTAATTGAATTCAAGCATGACTTATCTTGAATAAAATAACGATTAAAATAATTTGAATACTAAATATGAGTAAATGTCGTTGCATGCTACGGATGATCATGAGCTAGACCAAAGACCCTTTGTGTGTGTATGGTTTCATTTAAATTTATTTAATTTAAATTCATTGGCCTGCGAGCCTTCTTCCAATAAAATATAGGGACTATGTTCCCATGGTTTCTTTAATGTAAACCCCATGTAATGTAGGATCTCCCAAGCCAGAGGATATGGTTCAAAATCTGAAGTTGAGGAAAAACCAAACCAAGAAGATACAAAGGTGGGAAAGTGGGAGCTGAAAAACACGAACCATCAGGTTCAAGGTGTTTTTACTTAGGCTAGGGTTAGCTTCTCAAAACTGCTAGATAAGCTAACCAATAGAATCTCATGATCATGCCATCTTATTTTTTTTTCTGATTGCATTGTTTATTTATTATGTATGTGTTGTCACGATCACATAGTTAATGAAATAAACAAGCATGAAAAGATGGAATAAAATAAAAACCAAACTATGCATAAACATAATCATAACATTGTTAATCACTTAAGAAAGCATCACTTAATATTAAAAAGCATGTGATAATGCGAAACTATGCATAAAGGATTGAAATCCCTCAAATACCATATTAAGTTATACCAAGCCTTCCGTTACTTGATTAAGGGAAAGACTCAATAAAAATATGTGTTTGACCAACCCTTTTTGGGACACTTACTTTTATAAAGGAAGCTCTTATGAAAGTTTCGGGTTGAATTAAAAAATTTACATCAAGAGGAGTAGCCCTTGCTAGACTTGTTGTAAAATGGAGGCAAGTGTTGAGGAAATCCAAGTCAGTATTTCAGGATTGGGGAGTCCACTCAACAGATCAAGGAACTGTAAGCTCATAGTTGGCAAAGACCTCCCTACCTAAATACCTTTAAATAGCTTGACCAACCCTTATTGGGGTTATGTGAAGGGGAATATGGATCCTTTCCACTAGAATGTCATAGCAACTAAGCATTCCAAGTTCAATGGTGGGGGTCATTGGGACATGATAAAATAGTGGGAGAATTAATAAATTCATTTATTATTTTTCATAAAATATAATCAAAAGGCACTAATAAATCTACTATTTTAATTTGTAGAATCAATACGAAAAACTCATCAACCACATTTTCTCTGCGATGAATTCTGGATAAAGACAATATCCTCACTGGTAGTAACTTTCAAGAATGGTTTAAGCACCTTCAGGTTATCCTATTCCATGAACAAATTTTTTTTTGTGTTGGAGTCCTCTCTTCCTGATTCACCTACCCAAGGGGTGAGTGATGAAGATTTCCTGGTCTATGGTCAAAATTTGAAGGATGCACTCAACATTCAATTTTTGATGTTGTCATCAATGTCTAGTGAGCTCATGAAGTCTCATGAAAACATGGATGCCTATATCATGCTCGAGAACCTCTATGGTCTATACCAGGAGAGAGAAAGATAGGAAAGGTTTGTGATCTCCAAGGCTCTATTTTAGAGCAATCTTGGAGAGGGTGCCCCAGCTGGGCCTCATGCAGTCAAGATCATTGGCTACATTGAGCGCTTGGAGGTTCTAGGGCTTAAACTCCGTGAAGAAATGGGTACCGATCTCATTCTTGCATCACTCCCCCAGAGCTTCTCTAACTTTGTTGTAAATTTCACCATGAACAACATTGAGAAGTCTCGATCTGATCTTATTATCATCATTCGCCAAGTGGACAATGATATGAAGCGTGAAAAGCCTTATGTATTTATAGTGAATAAAAGTAAATGGAATGAGAAGAGCTTTAAGCCCAAAGCTTCTTCAAGGCCTTCTAATAAAAGGAAGATCAAATGGGAGGTAATAGAATAGGAGGTTATTTGTTTTTCATGTGGAAATAAGGTCCACTAGAAGAAAAACGGTACCCAGCCAAGGAAGCAAGGGGAAGGTTCAGGTGTATTTGTTATCAAATTCAATATATCTATTTCTACCAATCAGGTATTAGATACTAATTTTTGTGCTCACATATGTATCCAAATACAGGAACCATGTAGATTCATAAATATTGACTGAGGTGAGGTGGATCTGTGAGAAACCAACAAAGCCAGACTCACTGTTGTAGCTGTTGGAGACTACCACCTCACATTGCCTACTAGGATGGTCTTGGTATTAGAAGGATGCTATTATGTACTCTCTATAACCAAAAACATTATTTTAGTATCCATATTAGATACTGATGGATTCATCTTCAAGTTTGGAAATTAATGTTGCTACTTTTATAAAGATATCATTTGTTTTGGTAGGGCACATTTATATAACGATCTTTATGTGTTAGACTACACAAACCAAGTAATGGAAATCGATGACAAAGTTAATTCACATGACTCATACCACACCCAACTTTGGAATCACCGGCTATGTCATGTCAATGAGAAACACTTGACAAAATTACATCAAGATGGGTATTTATATTCTTTCGAACTAAAACCACTTGGTGTATGTCATGCGTATCTACAAGGAAAAATGACCAAATCCCCATTTAGTGGGAAAGGTGAAAGGGATAAAGAGCTTCTAGAATTAGTTCACACATATGTGTGTGGATCATTTCCAGTTGAAGCAAGGGGTGGGTTCTTGTACTTTATAACTTTTACTAACGATTTTAGTAGATATGGATATATTTACTTAATGAGGTATAAGTCAGATTTTTTTGACAGGTTCAAAGAATACATGAATGAAGTTGAGAACCATCTTGGTAAGAAGATTAAGAAACTTCGCTTAGATAGAGGAGGAGAATATCTTAATTTAGACTTCATTGATTTCTTACAAGAGTTTGGGATTCTATATCAACTCACTCCTCCTTACATGCCTCAGTGGAATGGTGTAAGTGAAAGGAGGAACCACACCATGTTGAACATTGTGAAATTAATTATGAGTCATGCGGGTCTTCCATTATCCTTTTGGGGATATTCATTACAAACAGTAGCACACATACTAAACCAAGTACCAACTAAATTGATAAATGGTATTTCATACGAGTTATGGAGTGGATGAAAATACATGTTATCAAATTTACATTTATGGGGTAGAGAAACATTTGTTGAGGCCTCTTCAACTAAAAAACTTGCACCCTGAGGCACAAAGTGTACCTTTATAGGATATCACAAGGAAACAAAGGGATATTACCTATAAAACCCCTCAGATAAAAAGGTTACAGTGGAAAGACACACCATATTACTTGAGAGGGAGCACATCTCCAAAAGAGATAGTGGGAGCGATATAGACTTCGATGAATTCAAGGCTCAAGATACACAAGAGTTGGTACAAGAACAGATTCCACAAATCCCTGTGGAAGAACAATCTATTATAGAGACACAAGAACTGCGTAGGAGCATGAGAGGGGTGAGATAACCAGAATGATATTTTTTTCTTGTCACCGAGGATGGTTACTCATTATTGGTTAAAAATGATGACCCTATTACCTACAAGGAAGAAGTTAAAGGCACAGACATTTCCAAGTGGAAATAATCCATGAATTCTGAAATGGATTCTATGTACCAAAACCAAGTCTGGATTTTGGTAGATCCTTCAGTTTATGTAAATAATGTTGGTAATAAATGGGTATTCAAGAAGAAATTGGACATGGAGGCACAAGTCAGTACTTATAAGGCATGAATGTTTGCAAAAGGTTTTAGACAACATCAAGGAATTGAATATGATGAAACCTTTTCACCGGTTACGATACTAAAATACATCAAAATCTTATTGGCCATTGTCTCTTACCATGACTATGAAATTTGGAAAATGGATGTCAAAACAACATTCCTTAACTGGAACCTCTAGGAAGATGTCTACATGACACAACCTGAAGGTTTTGTGACTCCAAAGGATGCCAACAAGGCATGCAAGTTGTAGAAATCCATTTATGGATTAAAGAAAGAATCAAGGTCATAGAACATTCATTTTGATGAAGCCGTAACAGAATTTTTCTTTGTTAAGAATGAATGTGATACTTGTGTCTACAAAAGGTTTAGAGGAAGTGTATTCGTTTTCCTAATAGTATATGTCGATGACATATTAATAATTGGAAACGAAATACATGTATTACAGTCAGTTAAGGCATGGTTGGATAAATGATTCTCTATGAAATACTTGGGCGAGGCAACATATATTCCTGGGATCAAGATCCATCATGATAGATCCAAGAGAATGCTGGGCCTGAGTCAAAGTACATACATTAACAAGATACCAAAGAGATTCAGTATGGAACATTCCAAGAGGGGATTGTTGCCAGTGTCACATGGCATTCATCTTTCCAAGAAAATGTGTCCTCAAACACATGAGGAAGGAAAGAAAATGGAAAGGATCCCTTACGCATCCGCGATTGGGTTAGTCATGTATGATATACTATGTACAAGGCTAGATGTTGCTTGCACATTAAGTGCGGTAGGCAGATATCAAGCTGATCCAGGAGACCGCCATTGGATGGAATTCAAGACTATCCTTAATTATCTAAGGCATACTAAGGATATGTTCCTGTTTTATGGAGGATATGAAGAACTAGTAATTAGAGGACATATAGATTCTAGTTTTCAGACTGATCAAGATGACATAAAGTCACAGACTAGATACATATTCAGTTTGAATGGAGGTGTAGTGAGTTAGAAGAGCTCAAAGCAAGGTGTAGTCGTCGATTCTATAGCAGAGTCCGAGTATATCACAGCTTCTGAGGCAGCTAAAGAAGCAGTATGGATGCGAAGCTTCGTCCAAGAGTTGGATGTAGTACCTAGTAGTAAAGATCCTATCACACTCTATTGTGATAATACTGCAGTGGTGGAACTTGAAAAATATCCAAGGTCACATTAGCGGACAAAGCACATACTTCATAAGTATCATCTCTTGAGGTATTTTTTCTCAAAGAGGTGAAGTTGCAGTGAGTAGTACTCCCACGGAAGACAACATGGCGGGCCCCTTGACTAAATCTTTGACTCAGTAGAAACATGATCATCATGTGAGGTCTAGAGGACTAAAATTCATAGGTAGTTGGCTCTAGTCCAAGTGGGAGTTTGTTAGAGTTGGTTTCCTGAGAACTAACTATTTATACTTTGATTAAATGAATGTACACTTTTTATATATTGTTCATTATTCTGCATGACTATAATATAATAATATCCTGGAATATTTGTTGCATTAATAAGGTCATGGAAGATCTCCACTATGATTAGAACCTTGAAATGATATTACAATATTCTTAAATAAAGTTCTACGATTTAATGACATACTATGATAGGACACATAGTATACAGACCATCATGTGCGAGTACTCATAAGAAGTCAAGACTCTCTCTCATGGAGTTCGCACTTGGAAATATCCAAGATGGGAGATTATGAGAACAGACCCACCAATAGTAATTCCACATGTCTTGGTGTCATCAGAAATTTCTATATACGAGCGTGTGTAATGGTCCTTAGACTGGAATATTATCATTAACTCATTTAATGACTTGCGCACTTAGATTTTCTGACAAAAACCATCACGAAGATAGTTGGTGGGAAGTAGGGTATGTTGGGTGTGTCACGAATGACATGTTGTTAATGGATAAGTCGAGGAAGGATTTTCCCCTTCCATATTTATGGAAGTAGATATCTCATGCCTTTTGATTGAAATAGAACTGTCACCCAAATTCCATGGCCATGGTGTCACGACGAGTTTATTGCTGGAATTCAAAGAATGGTGGATCAAGAATATAGGTTTATGACACTTCCATGAAACCTTATTGATGACATATAGAGACAAAGGGATTAAATTACATGTTAAGCATTCGTATGAGGTGACACGTCAATGTGGTATCAACTCCTTTCTCTTGGGTGCCTTGACCCATTGCTAGAAAGTAATCTTGGACTTTAGGCAAGCCCACTGAATGCCAACGAGAAAGAGGCCTAGAGGATCACACACTAAGTGTATCCAAGTATCTCAAGTAGAATAAAGATTATTCCCATATGTGGTTTAATAATTATTCAAGGAATCCTAAATCATTTTAATGTTTGTGGAAGAATAAAATGAAAACAAGATATACACACCATGTACATTGAATGTACTCACCGTGTAGTTTTCATTTTGGAAAGTAAATGAAAAATGTGTACACGCCGTGTATTAATGATAACACGCCATGTAGTTTTTCCAGTTGGGATTTTGAGGAAATAATATCATTTTATTAAATGATATTTATTATAATCAACATGGGTGCATGTCAAGGATTTAATGATCTAACATGGGGGTTTTCAATAAGATTTAATGAAATAAATAAAACATGTAACGCGTTTATTTATTGTCATAACTCTATAACCTCAAACCTGATTATAAATATCCTCACAACCCCAACACTTTTCCCTAATCATTGTGTACAACAATTCTGGAGAATTCTCTCAAGGCCGAAAGAACTCCTTCCTCTAAGAATTCTCTCAAGACCGAGAGAGTATAATGACCCAAAGTTTTTCAATGGAAATTCCATTCTTATAATTATGTCATAAAATAACATGAAAACACAACATAATGAACTACTAAGTGATAAGTGACCTTTAAACATAAGTTTTCCACTTCTGTGTTTGTAATTTTAAAATTCCGACATACACGGTTGTATTCAAGATGATTTTTGGAGTCTAATGAAACAAAAATAATTTTTGGTGAATAGTAACGTACCCTTGTGAATAGTAACCTACCCTTATGAATAGTAATATGACCCTTATGAATAGTAAATAATACAATATAAGAGTAACCTTACCCATGAATAATTAAATAAAATTTAGACATCTTAGAAATTGACAATTTGACCTTAGCAAACGTTTTGGTGTTTTGTAAGTCATAAATAATTAATTATAATTAATTAAGTAATTTAAAAGAAAATGAATTTTCTTAAAATGTGTTCATTAATTATAAAATCAATCTCTTATAGTTTTTATATAATTTTATAAGACCCTACATAATTTTTGAAAACACTATAAAATCAGTTTTAATTTTAAAAACTATTTTAAGTAAATTATGATTTTAATTAAATATTAAATTAATCATATTTAGAAAATTATTTTTGAAAAATGGAATTCATTTTTTATTCTACATGTCAAAAAATGGTTGGGTTAAATTTTTTGGGATTTTTCTGAAATACCTGATTTTCTGATGATAGTGAAATACCGTAATTTACTAAAATAAGCTAAATAAGCTAATTATAGAGCCATGTGTGATATTCTGCTGATGTAAGCCCACTTGGTTCGGGATAAAATTATAAAATTACTATTAATGGTCATTAAAGACTCAATATTTCTTGTCTTATGGGAAATTAATAAACTAATGAATTTTATATTAAGGAAACCCCTCTCCCCTCCACTATACAAACCACCCTTCACACCCTTATTCCCTCACACCTCTCAAGCTCCAATCCATCTTTAAACTCTACCCAAACATACTCCCTAGACCCTTTCCCACGTTCAAGAGCCTCTAGTCTCATCAAAAGGCCAATCCTAGCTTTCGTAAGGAGAATCTCAAGAAGAGGATTTAAGAGGTAATTTCTCTCCCTCTTCTCCTTTAATTTCCTTTCAAGTTCAAGTTCAAGTTCATTTCTTGATATCTCACCACCTATATTCATCCAAATGGTATAGTAAATCCAGTATTATACATTCAATGTAATGTTATGATGCTAATGAGATATTATATAATCCAACCCCCTTTCCCTCTTCCTTTTATTTTATTAAAGAGAACGTTGTTCGTGAGGTGTTAATTTACCACCTTCAAGAATGAGAAGTTTTCTTATTCCATTTATACCTTCAGATCTGGTCATGAAACCATTTTTATTGTTGAACCAGAATATGTTTTATGTATTATCTCCTATTTAATGTTCTGGAACTAAATTATGACCATATTTCAAGTGATAAGATAAAACAAGTTCATTATGATCAAAAAATCTCCCAAATTAACCCAAACAATCATCATTTAATTATTATCTAATGATTCATCCACATGGATATAATATAATTAATTATAAGATCATTAAACCTCATATAATATCATTAATAACATGTAATATCAGTTCTGGATGTTTACCCATGTTCTACCCAAACTTCAATTTAAGAATACAAGTGAACCACTCAAGAAAACCATAAAAACAAACATTTCCGAATAATGTTTTTAAACTATATAGCTTATCCAAAGGAACATAAAATCACTTAATGAAACCATAATAAACCATATTAATGTACACAAGGTTATGGATTTCTAATTAATGAATATAATTTCATTTTATAGGACATTAAAGAGAAGGAAGCATTCAGATACAAGGTAAGGGGAAAATCTCGAACCCAATTTTCTTTCTTTGGGTTCTCCCTCTTTCACTCCAATTTGGTATGGTCACTTCTTAAAAATAATTTTTTCATCACTATCTTACCTTTTCTGGGATATAAACGTTTTATAATGAAGTTTATGTCAAACCAAATGTTTTCCAAAAGAACTCTTCTTTTAATAACTCAACTTTTACCTCTCATTCATGGTTGATGGTTCTTGTATCAAGTATGTTGTTCCCTCTTTCTTTTGGGAACCCAAAACTTATGAATGTATTCTTATGAGATGAAACCCATACCATACCATGGGTTAGTTATGTTAATTATTGATATATGTTCTATTTGTCATGAATGATAATGATAATATTATGAGGTGACGGGTGTGCCCAGAATTATATAGCGCAATATGAATGTTTGAATGTGATGGGTGCGCCCAGAATTATACAACGCTAAAATGCATTGGTTAAAGTGATGAATATCATGATTAAATGTGAAATGATGTGTGAACAAGATTCTAGCTTGGTTCACAAGTATGCGTGGTAGTTAACCACTAAGACATGATTTTTCATTTTTATGCATTGCCACATTTCAAGTCTTTTATTTGTGATCCTCTCATGTTCATGATCTTTTACCTATGTCATGATTATGCTCACCCCATGCTATATTATTCTTATCTATCCTCTTACTGGTATTTTAGCTCACCCCTTTTTATGTATATCCTCAGTTGGCTACATGTACTAAGGAGAGGACAAGTTCCAATAAGTAGCTAGAGAAGAAGAAATTAAATAAATGTTCATGCTTGATGTTGTAATTATTATATACGATCCTAGTTTTCCCAAGATACTAAACCTTTATATCCTCTATGTGTAATACTATTATGTTGTTTATCTTTAAAATGATGTAATAGTAATGTAAGAAAAGGCAGGGTTGCTATAGTTGGTATCAAAGGAAAGGTTTAGTTAATTTGGGAATTAGGATTAGTAAACCCTAGAAAAAACTTCTAGCATGAGACTAAGTACAAATATGCACAAAAGAATATTTACATAGGGATCCCATATGTTATGTTTTGGTATAAATTTTTTAAATGAATAAGTTATCCATGAATTGTTTACTTATGTTTTTTTCTATCATTTTCTATTTTAGAAAATGGTGGGAACCAGGAAAAATCATGCCAAAAACTCATGCGAGGGACAATGCAACGATTGCTCGAATAACATCCCCAATGATTTAGGAGGTGGAGTTCAAAACTTCATGGAGATTATTACCCAATTATCTCAGGTTATGAACAATAACCATAATAATGGGGAACTTCCTCCTTCACCCAAGAGGGAGAAACTGGCTATCAAATTTTTTATGCGGCAACGACCACCGATGTTTAGTGGATCTTATGATCCACTAGTTTCGGAATAGTGGGTCAACTCCATGGAGAAGATCTTTTCTATGCTTCAATGTTCTGAGACAGAGAATGTGACTCTATCTATTTATCGTCTAGATGGAGAAGCCGGTAAATGGTGGGATTTGATTAAGAACACCAATCTAAGGGAGGAAATTGAAGACATGGAATGGGAGGACTTTAAAATAATGTTTCTTAATAATTATTTCCCACGAACTCTTCGTACGAAGATGGAGAGATAATTCATAGATCTCAAGAAAAAATAAGGAGAATCTTTCACAACCTATGAAGTGAATTTCACAAGGCTTTCAAGGTACGCTTTGGGTTTTGTTATCAACAATGATAGAAAAATTGATAGATTCTTTAGTGGATTAAAACCACGCCTTCGAAAGGATCTTGAAATTCAAGACTTTGGGAGTTATGAAGAAGTTGTTCGATGTGCTCTCAAAGTGGATATGGAGTTTAGATAATGGTCCCATGACTATGTAGATAAGAAACGAAAGATGGAGTTTCAAGCTGGAGGATCTATTGACAAAAGTGGGAAGAAAAGTCAACGACCCACATGCCAAAAATGTGGGAAGTTGCACCATGGGAACTACCTCAAAGGGACAGGGAAGTGCTTCAAGTGTGGGAAAGAAGGAAACCATGCTCAAGAGTGTCGAAAAGACATGAAAAGGGAGGATAATGTGGCAGAATAAAGGAGAGAACCACTCATGGTTCAATGCTACAAATGTAGGGAGCTAGGGCACTATGCACGTTAGTGCACTAAACCTTGAGTTCTCGAGGGTAATCAACGTCAGCAACCACCAAAGACAAAGGAACAAGGGAAGTCTTATTATATCACTACTGTGGAGGTGGAGCATGATAATGAAGTCATGTAAGTTACACTTCCTATTCACTCAAGAATGGCAAAAGTCTTATTTGATTTTTGTTCTACGCATTCCTTTATATCTTGCAAGTTTTCTAGAACTATAGAATCGAAGCCCCGAAACCTTGAAGTAGAGATATCTGTAAAAACACCAAGTGGTGCAATCATTGCAACCCAAGTGTTTGAATCCTCTCCTATTAGCGTATGTGGGAAGATTCTTCCAGAAAATCACATAATACTTCCCTTGGTGGAATTCGACACTATAATGGGAATGGATTGGATCTTGTTATATAGATCACATATTAACTATTGGAAAAAGGAAATATCTTTTCATATTCAAAACCATCCCATGCTCCTCTACAAATGCAAGGAAGATCATGAATCTCCTTTTAAAAATCCTTCAATGGTGTGGGTGTTGATTCCCTATGAATAATCATACCTCGCCCAAATGGTTGAGTTGAAGAAAAATTCCAACCTTGAGGAAATGACCATCATGAGGGAATACGACGATGTATTTCCGGAAGAATTACTCGGAATTCCCCCGGACCGTGAGGTAGAGTTCTCAATTGAACTCATACCTAGATCTACTCCTATCTCAAAGAGTCCCTATAGGATGGCTCCTATCGAACTGAAGGAGTTAAAGAAGCAGTTGAAAGAGCATCTGGACAAAGGGTTCATATACCATAGTGCATCACCTTGGGGTGCACCAGTGCTCTTTGTGAAGAAGAAGGATGGAACAATGCGGCTGTGTATCGATTATCGGGAACTCAACAAGATCACCATAATGAACAAGTATCCTCTCCCAAGGATTAATGACTTGTTCGACCAGTTAAGAGGAGCTCAATACTTCTCAAAGGTGGATCTTCGTTTTGGATATCATCAGGTAAAGGTGAAGAAGGAAGATAGTCAGAAGACTACCTTCAATACAAGGTATGTGAACTATGAGTTTTTGGTGATGCCCTTCAGACTTACTAATGCACCTGAAATCTTTATGGATTTGATGAATAAAGTCTTTAGACATTACCTTGAAAAAGTTTTGGTAGTGTTTATTGATGATATTCTCATCTACTCAAAGATAAAGGAGGAACATTAAGAACATGTAAGACTTGTGTTGGTGACATTGAGAAAGGAGAAGTTGTATGAAAAATTTAGAAAGTGTGACTTTTGGATGAAGCAAGTCACATTCTTGGGACATGTGATCACAAGTGAGGGAATTTCCGTGGATCCTTCAAAGACAAAGGTGACTGAGGAATGGCCCAGGCCCTTTAGTGTCACAGAAATCCGTAGTTTTCTTAGATTAGTTGGGTACTACTGATGTTTTGTGAGAAAATTCTCATGATTTTCAAGCCCGTTAACTAAGTTAACAAGGAAAGGGAAAAAGTATGTTTGGATGGAAGAATGTGAGGGAAGCTTCAAAGACCTAAATAGAAGGCTGATCAATACACATGTACTCACACTACTGAAAAGTGGAGGAAGTTTTGTGATATACAGTGATGATTCAAAGAAAGGCTTGGGTTGGTAACTCATGAAAAATTATAATGTGATAGCCTACACCTCACAATAGTTGAAGATCCATGAGCAGAACTACCCGACGCATGATCTAGAGCTGGTAGCCGTGATTTTTTCCTTGAAAATCAGGCGACACTACCTTTATGGTGAGAAGTGTGACATATACACCGACCACAAGATCCTAAAGTATATATTCACACAAAAGGAGCTCAATATGCATCAAAGGAGATGGTTAGATCTAATAAATTATTACGATTGCTCTATTCACTACCATCCTGGAAAGGTGAACAAGGTAGCTGATGCTCTAAGAAGAAAAGAACCTGCTACTCTATCCATGCTGCTGGATTGAGAAAGACCATATCTTCTTAGATATGAAAATAATGGATTTGGAAATCATAAGGGCATAGGATACATCCTACCTTGCCCAAATGATTGCGCAACCATCCATACAAGAGAAGATTAAGGAAGCACAAAGGGAAGATGTGGAGATACAAAAGAGGTTGAATGCAGTAAAGGAAGGGAATCTGTAAGAGTTCCATATCGACGATGATGGTGTGATTCAGTTTGGAACGTGGCTTTGTTTCCCTTCATCACCTGGGATAAAGAAGGAGCTATTGGATAATTCACATAGCTCAACTTTCTCTATCCATCCTGGGAGTACCAAGATGTACAGTGATCTCCGAGAACACTTATAGTGGGATAACATGAAGAAGGAGATTGCAGAATATATATCAAGGTGCTTGGTATGTCAGCAAGTTAAAGCTGAGCGACAAAAGTCCAAAGGTATGATACAGCCATTGCCTATACCCATGTGGAAATGGGAAAATGTTACTATGGACTTTGTCACGGGTCTCCTGAAGAAGTTGAAGGGAAATAATACGATATGGGTTGTGGTTGACCGACTCACCAAGACTTCATATTTTATCGCTATTTGGGAAGATCTCTCACTTGAACAACTTACAAAGATATATGTGAAGGAAGTGGTGAGACTGCACGGTGTTCCACTCTCAATTGTCTCTAAACGTGATCCCAGGTTCACGTCTAAATTCTAGAGGAGTCTTCAACATGCATTGAATAATGAATTAAATTTCATCATGGCCTATCAACCCCAAACTGATGGCCAGTCTGAAAGAACTATTCAGACGCTTGAAGATATTCTTAGATCTTTCTCTCTAGAATTCAAAGGTGGATGGGATAAGAATATCCCATTGGTTGATTTCTTATACAACAATAGCTTCCACTCGAGTTTTAAGATGGCTCCATATGAAGATCTGTATGGAAAGCGATGTAGAACTCCAACCTGTTGGGATGAAGTTGGAGAAAGAAAGCAACTTGGACCCGATCTTGTTCAGGAGATGACAGAGAAAGTTCAAGTCATCCAGAAACACATCAAAGCTGCTCAAAGTCGGCAAAAGAGATATGCTGACAACCGTTGAAGGGACTTGGAGTTCGACATTTGAGATAAAGTCTTCCTTTGAATATCTCCATGGAAGAGAGTCATGCGATTCGAGAAGAAAGGGAAGCTAAGCCCAAGGTATATTGGCCTCTTTGAGATCCTTGACCGCATAGGATCTGTGGCCTATCATCTTGAACTTCTACCAAATATGGATCAAGTTCATCATGTGTTTCATGTATCACTACTGAGGAAGTACATACCAGACCCCTCACATGTACTAAACTCAGAGGTGGTGTAGCTGGAAGATGATCTCTCCTATGAGGAGTAGCCAATAAAGATTCTGGATCGGAGAGATAAGGTTCTACGCAACAAGACAACCCATCTTGTCAAAGTGTTATGGAGGAACCATAAGTTTGAGCAAGAAATTTGGGAACCAGAAGAGGCAATGACAGAGAAACACCCTCACATATTTGTGTAAAGTAAAATTTCGGGGGCAAAATTTTTAAGGGGGGGAAAATGTAACGACCCAAAGTTTTTCAATGGAAATTCCCTTCTTATAATTATGTCATAAAATAACATGAAAACACAACATAATGTACTACTAAGTGATAAGTGACCTTTAAACATAAGTTTGTCACTTCTGTGTTTGGAATTTTGAAAATCTGACATACACCATTGTGTTCAAGATGATTTTTGGAGTCTAATGAAACAAAAATAATTTTCAGTGAATAGTAATGTACCCTTGTGAATAGTAACCTACCCTTATGAATAGTAATATGAACCTTATGAATATTAAATAATACGACATAATAGTAACCTTACCCATGAATAATTAAATAAAATTTAGACATCTTAGAAAGTGACAATTTGACCTTAGCAAACGTTTTGGTATTTTGTAAGTCATAAATAATTAATTATAATTAATTAATAAATTTAAAAGAAAATGTATTTTCTTAAAATGTGTTCATTAATTATAAAATCAATGTCTTATAGTTTTTATATAATTTTATAAGACCCTATGTAATTTTTGAAAACACTATAAAATCAGTTTTAATTTTAAAAACTATTTTGAGTAAATTATGATTTTAATTAAATATTAAATTAATAATATTTAGAAAATTATTTTTGAAAAATGGACTTCATTTTTGGAATCTAAATGTTGAAAAATGGTTGGGTTAAATTTTTGGGATTTTTCTGAAATACATGAATTTTTGATGAATAGTGAAATACCGTAATTTACAAAAATAAGCTAAATAAGCTAATTATAGAGTCATGTGTGATGTTATTCTGATGTAATACAACCTGGTTCGGGATAATATGATAAAATTAATATTCCTGGTCATTCAATACTAACTATTCCTTGTCTTATGGTAAATTAATAAACTAATGAATTTTATATTAAGGAAACCCCTCTCCCCTCCAATATAAAAACCACCCTTCACACCCTCACACCTCTCAAGCTACAAGACTTCCCTAAAATATGCCCAAACATCATCCCTAGACCCTATACCACTTCCAAGAGCTGATGTTATCATCAAAAGAACAATCCTATCTTCCTTAAGGAGAATCTCAAGAGGAGGATTTAAGAGGTAATTTCTCTCCCTCTTCTCCTTTAATTTCCTTTCAAGTTCAAGTTCATTTCTTGATCTCTCACAACATATATTAATCCAAATGGTATTATAACTCCAGTATTATACATTTAATGTAATTTTATTATTCTAATGAGATATTATATCATCCAAACCCCATTCCCTCTTCCTTTTATTTTATTAAAGAGAACGTTGTTCGTGAGGTGTTAATTTATCACCTTCAAGAACGACAAGTTTTCTTCTTCCATTTCTACCTTCAGATCTTGTCATGAAACCATTTTTATGGTTGAAATAGAATATTTTATATTTATTATCTCCTATTTAATGTTCAGGAACTAAATTATGACCATATTTCTAGTGATAAAATAAAACAAGTTCATTATGATCGAAAAATCGCTCAAATTAACCCAAATAATCATCATTTAATTCATATCTAATGATTCATCCAAATGGATCTAATATAATTAATTATAAGATCATTAAAACTTATTTAATATCATTAATAACATGTAATATCAGTTTTGGATGTTTTACCCATGTTCTACCCAAACTTCAATTTAAGAATACAAGTGAACCACTCAAGAAAACCATAAAAACAAACATTCCCGAATAATGTTTTTAAACTCTATAGCTTATCCAAAGGCACTTAAAATCACTTAATGAAACCATAATGAACCATATTAATGTAAAAAAGGTTCTGGATTTCTAATTAATGAATATAATGTCATTATACAGGACATTAAAGAGAAGGAATCATTCAGATACAAGGTAAGGGGAAAATCTCGAACCCAATTTTCTTTCTTCGGGTTCTCCTTCTTTCACTCCAATTTGGTATGGTCACTTATAAAAATAATTTTTCATCATTATATTACCTTTTATGGGATATAAATTTTTTATAATGAAGTTTATGTCAAACCAAATGTTTTTCAAAAGAACTCTTCTTTTAATAACTCAACTTTTACCTCTCATTCATGGTTGATGGTTCTTGTATCAAGTATGTTGTTCCCTCTTTCTTTTGGGAACCCAAATATTATGAATGTATTCTTATTATATGAAACCCATACCTTAACATGGGTTAGTTATGTTAATTATTGATATATGTTATATGTGGGATGCATGATAATGATAATATTATGAGGTGATGGGTGAGTCGGAATTATGTAGTGCAATATGAATGTTTGAATGTGACGGGTGCACCTGGAATTATACAATGCTCCAATGCATTGGGTAAAGTGATGAATCTCATGATTAAATGTTAAATTATGTGTAAAAATTATTCTATCTTGGTTCACAAGTATGTGTGGTAGTTAACCACTAAGACATGATGTTTCATTTTTATGCATTGCCACATTTCAAGTCTTTTATTTCTGCTCCTCTCATGTTCATGATCTTTTTCCTATGTCATGATTATGCTCACCCCATGATATATTATTCTTATCTATACTCTTAATGGGATTTTAGATCATCCCTTTTTATGTATATCCTCAGGTGGATACATGTACTAAGGATAGGATAAGTGCCAATAAGAAGCTAGAGAAGAAGAAATTAAATAAATGTTTATGCTTGATGTTGTAATTGTTATGTACAGTCCTAGTTTTACCAAGACACTAAACCTTTGGATCCTATATGTGTAATACTATTATGTTTTTTTATCTTTAAAATGATGTAATAGTAATGTAAGAAAAGGTAGGGTCTCTATAGAGAGATCCTCCTCCATCAGATCAAGGCGATCTCAGGCGGACAACGCAAGAAAAGATTTCTCCATGCTAGCACTCGAAGATTCCTTTGGCGATGTCCAGAGATACGTGGTGCACATGTGGATCACCGCTCTATGAATTATAAACTTGGATTCTATGACGCAATGATGGATCACATTGGAACATGATCATAAATATCAACGAAGAAAGAATTACGTAAAAGGTACTTCTTGTCAATTAATTAAATTAATTATAATCAAACTGTGATGATCCTCCTTTGTGGTTCCAGGACTATTATTCTTGTTTGTCAATTTTTTTATTCGGTTCATAGAGTCTGGAGTTTATTGTTGTATTGATCCCGGATTGATCATTGCTAATGAAAAAACGTCAAGTGGGCACATCCACCCATGATCTTTCGCTATGCCCGGGACCTTCAAGGTCGATCTTCAAGAACCAGTTTTCCCATTTAAACTAATCAAACTGATCATCAATTCGTGGTAATGGATAATTTTTCTTTACAGTACCTTTATTGGGTTTTTAGTAATCAACAAAAAGGTAAAGGAAACCATAATATTTATTATAAAACAGAACTGATGTTGCCCAAGGTGACACACTTGAGCATATAAATCCTTTATCTAGAAGATCATCCAACTAAGTCTTCACCTATTTAATTTTAGTTGGTTCCATGTAGTAAGATGGAATAGAAACTGGTTGATTACTAGAAACTAAATCAATATAAAACTCTACCTCCCTTACCGGTGGAAAACCAAATAAGTCTGAAGAAAACATATTGGGAACCTCAATGAAAAATGGCGGGAGATCACTGCTCAAAGATTCTCACTCCAGATCAAAGTTGAACACATATATCACTTTCCCTAACTCTGGATAAGAAGTTCTGGCTCTACTCGAACTTGGGTCCCTTTTTCCTTGAAATATATGACATACACCATTAGGTGTAGTAAAGGAGACCTGTCAAAGATAACAATAATTCGGAAATTTATTGGAAATGATCCAATCCATCCCAAATATGAAGTCAAGAGGTTTAATTTTGAGAACCAAAAAACTCCAAGCAATCTCAACATATGACAGAGAGAAAACACAAGCGAGACTATGGAAACCCTACTCTCTCTTCGTACCAAGGGGTTTAGTAATATCCATCACATAAGAAAAAAGCTTCGTATGAAGATTTATAATATTAAAAATACATTTTGAAATAAATGAATGTGGTGAAACAATATAAAATAAAGTAGTCACTAATGAAGAGGCTATAGTGATGGTACCTCTCATAGTCACTGGACACGTATCCACTTCCTCTAGAGACTCTTCCACTGTGTGAACAAGATTCGTTCTGGATTTCTATGGCTAAAACCCCTTTGTCCTTGAAGTATTTGATTGTCCCATAGTTTTAGAAGGTGATGAAGATTCTGTTCCACTACATGGAGTTGAATAAATATGAAAGAACTTATGTAGGTAACCCAAGCGTCCGTAGGAGATGGATAACTTGGGATCCTTAGTACAAACTCTCTGTGAATTACCTAGATTTACACACTTGTAACAAATCAAAGGACCTATTACAAGAACTATAAGAGTTTTATAAAAATCCCATTGTCAATAACCACCATGAGAATCATCATTCTTCTTATTTTTTTTGAAGTAACTTGCACTGCCACTGGGAGAGAAATAAACTCCCAAAAAACCTGACTTGCCAACCAGGTCCATTTCGACCATCAGTGCTCTATCTAGAACATTAGAATAAAAAGGAATATTATAGAATAAAACCTGAAAAAATATCATAATGAAGTCCCAAATTGAACCTTAGATTCTTCATCTTCTCATTCGATACTATATCAAGTGCAAACTTCGTATACTCGGTAAAATAGTTTTCATACTTTGTCACAGTCCTGTAAGACTTCTCAAGTTTGAAAAACTTTGTATCCTTGGCCAAAAACATCAAATATAGATATATTTGGTTGGTGAAAATAACTTTGAATACTTTCAATGCTAATCCCACATGTTTTTTCACCATCACCATCATGTACCACCATCTCTTACTTGGCCCTTTAACCATGAAGGTGGCATTGTTGAAATTGATTTTTTAAGTGTCTACAAGAACCCAAACAAATTTTCTATCCTAATCAACAATTCCTTTACCTCTTGAGGATCATTTGAGCCCTTGAATACTTTCGGCTTCTAGTGAAGTAATTCCTAAGAACAATTCCATAGATCATCCCTTTGAGGTTCCACATTTGGAGCCTGAACGAGAATTGGTGCAGGTGCCTATCCAAAATCTTGGATAGTACGAATAGTCACCTCAACCATATTTAGGTCCACAATAGGATTTTATTGTTTTGGTTTGGGAGAAGATTCCTCCTGGATCTGATTTGCACATTTTCTTAGAGGCATGATGATAAAAATCATTAGTAGACAACATAGAATACATCATATTAACACATAAATAGAGCAATGAGGGAAAATTAATCCCAATGCATAAAAACCAATATTTGGATTTCACACTATCCAAATCAAAAGAATGGAAAATACTTTAACTAATCCTCACGACTTTTTTTCCAAACCACCCCTAGTTAATTAAGGTTCATTCTGGTGAGAGACAGCCAAACACTCAATTTAAACTACCTCCTAAGTCCCGACAAGATTACACAAACTGCATACTGATATAAAATAATCTAAAACTAGATCTCTAATATCACTTTGTCGTGAACTAGACCGGGTACCCTGGTAAATTGATAACCAAGATGATCCTGAAATAGCCCGAAGGGTGTTCCTGATCCCCATGGGTTTGTGACTACAACCTAGAATCATACAAAATAAGAGTGAGAATGGTTTTTCCAAAAACATTGTGGAAGTAAGATAAATAAGTTAGTACGAATACAAAATAAGTCCATAGGGAGAAGTCTACTAAAAGTAAAACAAATAAAAAACAACCTAAATTACTACAAAAAATCACACAAAAAATAGGATAGATAACCCAATTACTAATGGACGTAACTCTCCAAGTCTACAGATCAATAGCTAAAACCACCTTCAAGTGGTGTGTTACCCCTACTCTAAATTGGAAGGAGATAATCCAAAAACACCCTAAGGCACAGGTAGGGTGTGATCTAAAAGGCCAGTAGGGCCTCACCAAGGATTCCATAATATATGCCATCATTTAATTAACCATATAAAGAGATTTTAATTTTAAATAAATGGGTTTGGAATTTAAGAATCATATTTAAACAACCCATTATTTACATTTCAAATTATGGAAATACTTTAAACAAATGGATTAATTCAATTTTTTATATAAATTTTTTTATATAAATCATAAGGCATGTAAAAAAATTTACAAACATTATCATACACTTATATCTCAAATATAAACAAGCGAGCAACATGGTCATCTGCCAAAAGGTATGATAGTTCCAGGCAATAGGACTCTACAAACTCAAGGTGACATGACAATATGGGTATACACACCCCCCCTTCGACATTGTTTAGGAGGAATTTATCACTATCCCACCATGTATGTGATGTCTTGTATTTATGTTTTAGTAATGTAATAAAATCATAGAGTGTTGTCCTGAATAACTCACTAACTACCTAGGATTTCATGTAATATAGTAAACAAACAATGATGGGAAATTTATTTTAAAAACATTTTAAAATAAAACTCATCCCATTATCCAATTTCATATATTCCAATTGAAATTTAAAAACCAAAATAGGTTTTTAATCAAAACATGCTTTTTTTCAAGATAAAACCCAAAGGTTTCTATCAAATCCATTTTTAAGACATTTTTCTCATATAATAATTTGAAATCAATTCACAATTCATTTTAAAAATTCACTTTCAAAATTTAAATTTCACAGATTTCTATCAATTTTATAATAAATCCCCAATTCAATGGAATTTGAGTTTTTCCTAATTTTTTGCCAAAACTCTAATTTTAAATCCAAATCTAATAATTCAATGGAATTGAATTTTTAGAAAATTCATTTTCATAAGAATCAAATCCCACACATTCAATTGAAAGAAATTTAATCAAATCAAGCACTTTAGGGTTAATTAAATTGGATTATCAAAATAGAACCACCAACCTTCGGATCTCTATATCTTGAAATTTCAAATCCTAACTGAGATTCGCTAATAAAGAACAATGACAATAGAATATAGAAATTATACCTAGATCCAAGATCTGAAACAAATGTTATTAGATCTTTAAATATAATGGTGATACACAAAACCCTTTTTGGGAGAAGATAGATAGCGGGAGAAAGAGAATTGGAAGAGGAAACTTACTAGGAGAAGTCTAAACACCATTCTCTTGGCTTCAATTTGCTTCCAGAAGGGCATAGAGGGGTTGGGAACTGCTCTTGGGAAATCCTAGGGAAGAATAAATCACTTAGGGGTCGTACTGGCCTGTTGGGGATATTAAATGAAGGTTTTGGTATTTTAAAACTAAATTTCATATTTAAAAAATAGTATACACGATTAGCTAGGCAGAGCCACACGATTTGGACAAACTGTGTGCCTTATTCGTGAACCCATTTTAATGGGTTTTAAGGTTTCCCCTATGTGGGAGCAAGGTTTGTCAAATTATGTGATAGTCATGCAAAACTCCACTATCTAGCTTTTCATAGTTTCAACTGAGATGGTGCACAGTTTTGGGAAACTATGTGCCAACTGTGCACTAGCCCAGAGTTTAACAAAATTTCCAAAAATTTTCCCGAAACAACCCCAAACAAAACCCAAACAAAAAATGATTAAAAGAGGGGTTTAGGAATACCTAAAAATAGTAACATGATATTACAACACCTCTACTCTATATAGATCCACACTCAACCAGATGCTGGGGTGGAACACCAATTGGGATCTTAGAACTAAATTTGTTTTTAGTATGGATTGAGGATGTCCATTCTAGGCATGCCAAATCTTTTTTGAATTTAAAATATAACTAAAGATAGTATAGAAATATGAAGTGGTTTGGGTGTCACAAACTTTATTCCACTATAATAATAATTTCATACTATACCTAATTAGTGAATGGATCCTATATAAAAGCATGTTCCACTTGATTCATTGAGAGGGATGGATAAGCCTCTGGGATGTGCACATGATCTAATGGGATCTGATTCTAAGATATCTATATGATGAGTTAAACCCTCCAACTTTTTATGGGATAATAAGAAAAGGAATACTATACTCATAAGGGAGTTACTTAAACTGGTGATGAATGACGTGGAACATGACCTTCACCCTCAAGTCGATGTTCTATTTTTCAAATGGTTGGAAATATTCATCATTAAAAATGGTGGATTCCCATAGATAAGAAGGTTCTATAGTTTCTCAACCTTCAAAACCTCTAGAATTTGAGGTTCCTATTTTTCAATGTTAGAAGAAGGTTGATATACTGAGTAGGGTTGGGATATCACCCCTAGGTTCAACCCACTAGTCTTCCTATCATCCTTCCTGGCCTTATTCATTAATGGGTATATCCTCCCAGTGTATGAGTTTCACAATTGGGTAAGTATCAAAAATTTAGTAATAGAATTGTATCTAGTGAGAAACGGGCATATTAACTTAGATATACATATGTTGGTTAATTTATATATTCATTTTAGACACATATATAGGGGAAAGTCCCAATTTAGACTTTTTGGACCCTTCCGAGTGTTTTTGAGTTGGATTATAGATATCACAAGAGACTATGAATTCATAAATTATAAGGATGTTTTGGGGACCCACTTAAATCCATATCACCAAAGAATTGGTGGGTTTTATCCACTCCCACATGGAGAATGAGGTGTAAGAAATGTTTTGAACTTCTAAAACTAATTTTTATTCATGTAATATTAGGACCCAACCAAAATGATTACTGATAATGGAAAAAACACCCATGAATAGCCTACATTTTGATCTCATTAAGATAGGGAACACTAGTTTCTTATATTGATGGAGAAACCATCTAGAAGGTGTATGTCCCCTACCAATTCGGTCAATAGTTCCATTGTATGTAGAAGAAGTGTATTACCCCACCTTGAAATGTTTAGGTTGAGGGAAATAATATTGTTTAACACCAATTATATATTGAATGTGTATAAGAATTGAAGAAATTGATAGAGAATAGGATACCCTATAAGAGGCTCATACCAAGGAATCCTCTAGTGACTTGGATCCCATGGAAATATTTAAGACACTTATACCATTATCCATCTAAAGGAAGGGTGGAGCTTTTTCTTCCTATCTCCACAAATTCATGTTTTTTAGAAGTGTGGGATGATTATAAATATTGGAGTATCACTTCGTTCATCGGGTAAATCTGGGATACCCTCTAGGTGGAAGATATTGTCCTAATATACCTGGTTTAGATCACCGCATAATCCAAAAAATCTTATGAGTGTTATCCAGATGAGGTAGAGGATTATATCATATATTTTGAGGCTTTAGTTTACATAGTTGAGGGTCAATAATTTTATTCAAACTGGGTGCTCAGGTTGATGGATATCAATTTTGAGGGTGATATTGGGCATGGTGATGGTAAAGATGGTGAAGATGATGAATATGAAACATTATAGGTGAGAGATACCAATGTTGTGTTGTGCTTAAATGATTATAGAGAAAGTTAATTATATAATAAAACATGAAGAAAGATAATATTTATTTCACCTTGAAAAAAGATCACAAAAACTCCCACAAGGAACCACCCCTTGTCTCTCTCTCAGAGATATTCAAGGCTCTCTCCTAGATAAAATGTCACTCTAGCTCAAATATGATGACGAATGGAGGCTGTACTATCCCTATTTAAATATCCATGGTGAGAAGTGTAAATTTTTACAAAACTACCACTAATCCCCACCAATCATTGGAATTCAAACATGGAAGGTAGAAGCCATCGTAGAAGTCTTCCATGGTGGGTGTGGTTATTTCACCAGCCACCAACCATTGTAGCTAGACATAATCTCCATAAATTATCCCCTTTTAGCTACAATCTAGTGGAGAATATTTAAAGGTCCAACTTCTCCTAAGAAAAAAACCTTTGTCAACATATCCTCTATGTTCTACTTCATGTGAATATTCACAAGTCTTAGAATATGTTGATCCATCACTGCATGCATCTAATGATAGTGAACACCAATATTATTCTCCATATCCTTTTAGATCCCAATCATTAGTTAGAAATAGGTACTATGACTCTGAATATTTTATTGAAAGAATCCTTCCTCATGAATATCTTCGAACTATGAAAATATTAGGTTCATGAGGAACAATATCACCTATCTCTTATGATGGTTATACAACTTATTATAGAGAGGATTTAGTCTCCCCTTACTCAATATCCTCTTCTACTACCTCATGGTCATCTACTAACCATCCTCATTACACCTCATCTGTAGTGATAGGTGGTGCTAGTACAAGTTCTTGATCAAGAATTGATTCCTCAACACTTAACCTTTGAGAAATTTTGAGATTTTGAATTTCCTTGATCAGATGGTTCTCATGGAATAAGACATTGCTTATTATCAACACTTTATTCTCTTTCAGGTCCCAAAGATTGTATATAAACTCCTCATATCTATAAAAAACTAATATATTTAGAGTATATATCTTATCTATATTTTTTCTAAGATCTTTGTAAACATGTGAAAATGTCAAACATCCAAATACTCATAAATGAGAGTAAGAGGGATGTTTATCAGACCATCTATTTTATGAAATCTCAAAATTCAGTGGGATCGATGATGATATGTTGATGATGTAGAATGAAACCTAAACAATTTCTCCCTAGAATGTATTTAGTATCTTATCCAAACTCATCATGTTCCTAACCTTCTCCATGATATTTTTTAATCCTTTCCACAACTTTATTTTTTTGTGGGGTGCATGGGACCATCCTCTCATGTCATATGCCTTGAATCCTACAATAGGTATCAAATTCCCTATATGTGAACTATCCTTTGTTAAATTAATGAAGTAACTTTAATGTATTTCCAATTTCATAGTCCATCATGGTGTGGAACATCTTGAAGTAGTACAGTACTTGGTGATTTTTCCTTAAAAAGAACACCACACCTTTCTAAATACATCATCAATAAAGGATAGGAAATATTTGTTACCTCTTGATGAATCTACCTCTATGGGACCACATACATTAGAGTTCACTAGATCCAATAATTATGATCTCATTTATGAAGTATTATTGAATGATACTCTATGTTTCTTCCCATACAAGTAGTATTTTCAAGGATCAAGTGATATATCCTTGACACCACTGATGTATTTTTTTTCATCAAGGTAGATAATCTGATTTTACTCATGTGGTTGATTCTCCTATGCCAAAAATTGGATGACGTATCTCCACCCACTATGTTGAGGATTTAGGTACATATCTTCACCTGATTTTTGTATAATATACCACATATGTTTCCTCGGGCGATGATGATGGATGATTTTTTCATCTTCCATGATCCTTTTTTGAAGATTTTGTCATAGCCTTATCGAATAAAGGATATTCCTAATAATATTCTGAGTTTAAGACTTACAAAATGTAAAACATAATTTGGTGTGATTTTGCATCCAATTTTTTTCTTGACCTAGAATACATCCATACCAAAAATATTTTTTGAACTATTATTCCCCATATTGAGTGAACCAAAGTCACCATCTTGATAAGTCAATAAATACTCATGATGCAGAGTGACATGGTATGATGTTGCAATATCAACCACCCATTCCATGTCCTATACTGATATGTGAAAGAAATTCTATTTTTCATCTTTGGATAAAATCACAACTTCTCTGGTGATGATTAGATGTGTGTATCCATTTATTTTTTGTTAGTTACTAATTTATCATTTTTCTTATAAAAACATTTGGTAGTTATTATTCATGTGTCCCTCTATGAAATAATGGTTTAATTTTTATGTTGAAATCCTACTATCTATGAACCTTTCATCTACTCTTTATTATTCTTTTTCTTCCTTCCCCTAAACCACCTACTTGTTGTCTCCCTCAATTCTCTAGGATGAGAGATTGTGTTTTTCTATAACTGAAATCCTTCCTTTCGGTCTCCTTGTTAAACAGTGTATCCTTTACCATTTAGATGGTAAGTATTCTTCTACATGATGATTTAATTAGAGATACCACAAGTGCATCCCAACTATCAGAAAGTGTAAATATTAGGTGGTTCTCCTAATCTTCACCTAACAATGTTTTTCCTTCAGCCACCTGTTCATTCACCAGGATCTTGAACTCACTGGTGTGTTCTTTTATAGAGATTTTATTTTTTGGTTGAGGATACATCAACCAATTTAAAAAGAGGATGTTTTTCTAATTATTCTTCAACTAGTATGTATTTTCCAACTTCATTCAAAGTTTTTATGTGCCTATCTATTGAGAAATGTAGCATTAGACATTGTGATCAATCCATTGGCCAATTTGACTAATTGTCTTCTTATTTAGACTCTTCCACTCAGCTTCCTTGGTGACATTGGGGTTGAATCCCCTTTTCTCAATGGGTTCAAAAATTTACTTATCATTAATAATATATTCCATTTTAGACTTCCAAATAGAGTGGTTCAAGGAGGTCAACATAATCATCCCTCTCATGAATATTCCCTATATTGAATTTCAATTCTATAAAAATTAGAGCATAATTTTGAAACATTGAGTTTATTATTGCATCCAGAATGGTAAAAAATGACGGAATAATTTCCTAGATAATCAAAATTGTATTCAAATTGATCAAGATATGATTAAATAAATGTCAAAATCTAGGATCGACAAATGAAATTGAAATGATGTGGAAATAAAGTGGCACAAATGTTTCATGATGAATAAATTGCTAGAATATCACCAGGAAATTTGTCAGTGCCATAATAGTGGAATATTCTCTAGAAATGGGATATTGTAGCACCCAAACTTTGAATAAATTTTGACCAAGCCTAGGGAGATTTTTTATCTCCATTTTTTATTTTTTTTGTTCAATTGGATTCACCTCGATATAAACTTTCTGAATATGGATTCAAAACATGAATCCTAGGTACTTGAGTTTTCTATTGATTAGAAAATCTCCTCCCCTTGCCATGTTTTCACTATAAATAGATCTGATACCACTTTTTATGATTCAATGATCATGGATAATGGGAATTAGAGAGAAAATGGGAAGAAAATTGGATTTATTTCAACTTGAACAAAGATTACAAAAACTCCCACAAGGCACCACCCCCTTCTCTCTCTTGGATATATTCAAGGATATCTCCTAGATATAATGGATATCTATATTGAATTTGATGATGAATGAGGGATATCCTAGACCTCCTTAAATATACATAGTGATAGGTTTCAAGTTTTACACAACTCCAACCAATCCATATCATCCATTGGCCTTAAAACATGGAAGGTAGAATCCATTATTGAAGTCTTCCATGGTGGGTGTAGTTGGTGCACAAGCCACCAACCAATGCATCTTGACATTATATCCATTATATAGAGGGAGAAAATGACTAGATATCCTCTCTAGAGAAGGTAGCTGTTAGTTATATTTGATTATATAGGGAATTATTTTGATATTTTCACTACCTTTTTCTTACAATGTTTTCAGGAATCTATAGTGGTTTCATCTCCTATCAGGTTTCTAGAATATAAACTAAGGGGAAATTTGGTTGAGCCAAAGACCGATATGAGTAGAATTTTTGGAGAATATCCTTCCCCTAATCATATGGAATAATTAAAGGACATGTAATCTAAACCTATTTAGGTACTCTTCGTACTAACTCTAGTGATTCCACCCATAGATCTATCTTATCAAGAATTGAGATGGTAGGAGAAAAAAAGTTTCTTGGAGTTCCATCTCTGCTTAGAAAAGACTGGTAAAATTTGTATTTGCATATTTATTTTCTCCATCGCTTTTTATAATTTTATATTGATCCCTTTTATTGTTCAAATAATTATATAAGCTTAAAGGGTTTAAGAACATTGACTTCCCACAACCATATGGTCCCCACACATAAAGAAGAAGCTTCCACCAAAGAAATAATTGATGAATCCCTAAAGAGTATGGAGTTAAATATCTACATGAACGTATCATCCAATGTTTTGGAACACTCTATTGGAGTAGATTACCTCATGTAATTTGAAGACATATTCAATAATCTTGAATTAAAGGTTTTTATATTTAGTTTATCTCTATATGAAAGTGTGTTATTTAGACACCTGTAATTTATTTATCATTCATACAAATTAATCTAAATTTTTGTGTATATCACTTTTTGGGTCTATTAAAGATGTGTTGGGACCCTAGAATCCACTTGTATAGTGAATCCACTGAAGGGTGTGGTGTCCTCAAAGGCAGACCCAACATCCCAAATTTCTATGTACGGACCGCCAAAATAAGATCCCCAGCCATTGCATGTGGGAAAAAGTAGTAATGAATATAGATGTAACAGCCCTTGTCATTAAGGGTTGGAAATTACTTATAGAAATAGAATTTTTATTTGGTCTATGGGTAATTTTAATAAGTGAGACTCAAACCTAGGTTAAGAGAATTTGGACATCCTAAAGAGATCTATTTGGATGATGTTCAAGACCAGGGAGGTTAGTTGGGGATTTGAGTTGTGATGGGTGGCTAGGGTGTTGAAATTGAAAATAGAGGCCATCAACTAGCTGGTGAGCCACCATCGACTAGCTGGTGAACTACCATCAGCTAGCTGGTGGGCTATCTGAGGATACTAGTCTCTACCTCGGTTAACTAACTAGCCGGTGGAGCCACCAGCTCACTGGTGAGGCCCAATGGCTAACCAATGGGGCCTAGGTGGCATTTTTTAACTATGGAAATTTTATACATTTTATTCTTTGGAGTTATTTGTAATTTTAAGGGGGTTAGAGTAGGGAGAGTCCATTCTTGTCTAATTCTCCTCTAGATCTCATCTCCTCTATTCATCCCTTAAATAGGGGTGTTTTTTAGTGAATTTCAATGTTTATCCAAGGTAAATTAGTATTTTCTATTCCATTCATGAACCTATCATCATCACCCTCTCATTTATCTCTATTTTATTAATGTATTTATTGGTAATTCTACCAAAGCATGATAGAATCGACCGATATGGTTGGAGCTTTCTTGTAGCCTAGCTAGAGGGAGTCCTAAGATGTCATTTTTATTCCACCTACTTATTTTTTTGGCCAGGTATGTCACTTTGGTGAATATTATAATATTTTTATCATAAATTAAATTAATTTTTCAAATTAAAAAGTGTAAATGGTTATTTATTTTTCTCAGTTTGGTGCCATGGGTGTGTTGTGGACCCTTCAGGTATGGTTAGTCGAGGTTTTGACAACACAATGGTACTCGATGATTGGTTTAGTGATTATACTGCATTTCTTGAAATTAAATAATTCTTTATAATTGATTATTTATGATGTGTGATGTGAGGAATGATCTCTAGTGGCTCCATGGGCATAGATGGGCCACATATGGTCTTGTTCAAGGTGTTATGGATCTTGGATTAGGTTGTAACTCCTTGATAGAGGCAGGTTGTCCCTTTAATACATGATCATATTCATTTTTATTATTATTTTCTTGGTACATTAATGTTTAATTGGTTTTGGAATAATATATAGGTACTGAGGGTGTCTTGGTTGGAGAGATGGCATGGTGTTTGGACTCCTATGCTCAGGACAAGTGTTTTTAAGAACTTGAGTATTCTAGATTGACCAATGACTATGTCTCTAAGGGGATAGAGTTATATTTAAGATAATGAGAGACCATGGGTGGTCTTGGGATGTATAATTGAGTGTGATTATCCTATGTGGGTTATCCTAAGGCTATAAAGTAGGTGATAGAATTATTGATCCCTATGTTGAAAAAGGAGACTAATGAATATCTAATGTGGAATAAAAACACACTCTTAAGGGTGGTGTGGATTCTCAGAGAGAGTTGTGAGTAAGAAGAGTCCTTCAGGATAGTACGTAGTGTGACAAGAGTCACTTTTTATGAGTATAAGGCTGAGAGGCATAATACCTAGGTATGGGTCATGGGAATTTTATGTGACTTGGAAATGGAATGCCAAGGGGATTGGAGATTGATGTCTTGGGATAGTCCCTGGGTATTGGGACTTAGAGTGATGAGTTCTTGGTGAAGTTGGATCATATTGTAGAGTTCTTGTCAGGATGAGCCTACAGGATGTGGTTTCACTGAGGGGTAACAATATTGATATGGTAATGATGATTAGATAACGTGATGAGTCTAGAATAACCAGTAGATTCCATGATGATAAAGTTATGATGTGATGTAATGAGGGACTCAAACCAGAGAAAATAGAACCCTGGGATCATCCAATCAACTATGTGACAGGTTACAAACCTACTTGTATGCTTTGTGTCCTCCCTAGAGTTGGTGGGTATGGTTCGGTGTTCTTGGAACTCCCCAATGTATATGGGGATATGTTGGTGTGATTAATGTTCCCTAATGAGGACATTGGGTCCAAGATCTTTCTAGATGTGTCTTGTATGGATGGAAATATCATGCATTATTCCTTATAGTTTTGGTAGAGGAACTTTCCATTTATGTATTAGGTTAGTGTGCATGAACAAATTTGGGCCATACCCTGAGTGATAGGGAAGTGGATGGAGAAAGGTACTTCTCCCTGAGTGAGAGAGCCTAGTCGTCCACATATTAAGTGAGAAATAATGGGTCAATGATGTAAGAGGATATTTCTAGAAGTGTCTTGGGTCATGGAAGGGGATATCCCTAGGGTATGGGTCATGGAATGATGTTACATGACATATGGACCTCCCATGAGTGTGAATGGATGGTTCATGTCTTATGGATATATGATCATGCCCAGTGCTTGTGAGTATTGGGTCAAGGTTTTGAATTCCACCCTACCTAGAGTCTTCAGGTATGTTCTGGTCATTATTGTAGTGGTATAATCAGTCAACATGATGGATTCTATCATGGTTTCAAAGAAAGTATGATTATGTGTCATGGTTCCTTGGTTAGAACACCATAACCTAATGTGCAGGCATTTATGGTGGTCTAGTTAACACACAATGTCCAATGTGTTTTTGTGAAATTTTTATTTTATTCCTCATGCATAAAAGTATTTTATGGAATATAATAGGGGAACATAATGATACCCCATTGAGATATATTTCTCAAACCCTATATAGGCACCTTGGTGTGCGTGTAGACCTCATGTATTCTTTTTAGGTTCAACATAAGACATACAATGGATTAGGCTGGTGCAGCTTGATGGATTTTAGAGACAGGGTGTGTGAGGCCTGGATATAAAAGTAGGGCCACTATGCATACATTTTATTTTGATTAATTTTTTATTTGTATTAGACTAATGGGTTATTAGAGTATGTGTGGTTGTATTATTATGCATGGTAATTTTTTTTATAACATTATGTTTATTGATTATTCATACTATGAATGTGTTTTGGATGGTTTTGGTTAATTATGTTTTATTGTATGAATCTAATTTGAGTTAATAGTCTCCTCATTATATATATATTAGGACCTTTATTCTATTAGGTATCCTCTGGTGTATAGGGAGACATGATTGAGGCTACATGGATCCCCCGGTATGACATTGATGAGTGGTATAGGGATGGGGCATTAAAAAATGTTATCAAAGCCTTGTTTTTATTTTATGATTTTGGTAGATGGTATAAAGGTGGTCTAGGAATGTATTGGATCTTGTCATGGACCTCAGATTGGTGAGTCATGAACACATTTCCAATTATAATTCTCAGTTACTTGGGTATGAGATTTTTGTTCTTCCTTTGTTCTATTATGTATGATATGTTTATGAAATATTGATTTTACAAATATGTGATTTGTATTTTTGGATCTTGGATTATTAGAAAGTGACCTATTTTTATACTTCATGATTAGGCGTGTAGAAATCACATGACATTTTTCTTTTTATATGTGATTGGATTTTCTAACCATGGGGTTTGATTGTTTAAAGTTTCAAAAACAACTTATATGAAATTTTCCCATATAACTTGTTGGTTTCATTCTACTAATTTGAACCATAGTATTTCTATTATGGAAGACCATGTGAATACCATTGTAGGATGTTCTTTGGTGATGACATAATTGAATCACCTTCATCAAGTGATGCATGGGGTACCTTGGTGGATTAGTGTAGGCATTGGATACCTCAGTGATGGAACCCTAATGGGTTCAGTATATGAACTATATGCTCAAGTAATAAACTGAATATGGGAATGATTTACACAATTGATGTGGAAATCATGAGAGAGTTAAATAAATTAATGAGAGATTTGCCTTGGTTTTTTAGGATATGAAGTTCTTAGAGAATTTTTGTTATCAAGTTTGAGGTTGGAGGGTGGGATCAATTAGATTCTTATCACAATTGTTCTTTAGATTCACTTTTAGATAGCGTAGTGGGAGTGTGGTAGACACTCATGGTTTATAATGGTTCTCAGGTGGTAGGAGGACATGTGATATATCTTGGAATGTGTGATATGTCTCGGTTTTGAAGAGGAGTGTTAGTGATGATTTGGTTGGTTGAGACTAACATGCATGTGGGCATGGTCGGTGAGTTGGTCATGTAATCCTAGATTCAGTGATATTACACTTGTGGGAGCACGATTTATGGTGTGAAGTTGGGTTTTATGGGATCTATTAGTTGTAGGTAATGTTGAGATTAGGGTTGATAGTGGGTAAGGACCCGTGAGTGGGTTCTCAGTGGTTTACTTTACCCAAGGGAAAGAGTGGGAATTCATGAGGATTTTTAGGAGAATTCTTGGTGTTCGGAGGTAGGTGTGAATTGGGTATGAGTGGTTTAAATTGAGTTTTGGATTAGTGAAAGGGTCATGTATGGGTTTTTTAATAATTTTTCATTTTATGGATAAGCCTGAGTGGTGTGGTATATTTTTGGTGGTAATATGCTCACAGGCCTAGTGGCCCGAGGTTTAGTGAAATGGGATATGTCCCTCATTGGAAAGAGGTGACATCGATGATGTATCAAGGTACTATAGTGCAGATGATTTGAGTTTTTGGTTAATTATAGGTGTTTTTAGGGATGAGAAATCATGTATTAGGAGGATTTACATGCATTCGGAGATATACCTATTGAGTTCAGTTCTCATGGAGTGGTATAAGGAAAACCATATAATGGTGAGTGTAACATTATCTAGTTAGAGTGTGTTACCATTTTTTTGATGAATTTTGGTGAAATTGAGGATAATATTCCTAGTGATTTGGGAATAGTTAATGGTTGGTGTCATGTTTTATCTATTTTTTACGAGTGGTACAACGACATCCAGTAATCATGTGTAGTAATGGATTGATAGTGGGTTGTGGAGACTGGTGTTTGGATTTGGCGGGTGATGATAATGACACTCCTATGGTGGGAAGCATCATATCAATCATAGTTGAATGACCCTCATGTAAAAATGGTCATATATGAAATGATATTGGTCTTTGGATAGTCAATATCTCATAGGAATAATGATGTGTGAGGGGATCTGATTTGATATGGTTCCTTGGTAAATACTAAAATCGGGATTCATATGCATTACCATGTGGAGTTATTATGTCGACATCAGATTCAGGGTGGTTTGGTCTGATCCAAGGCTGAGTTGTATCAGAGGTGTATCGGTGATTGTGATGAGAGTATGAAATTAAGATTATGTGGTTGGTGATATAACTATAAAGTTACAATAATACTTGAGTTCAAACTTCAGTGTCATTTATTGGATGAATCAGTGATACCTCTAGGTGTTATGTTATCATGATAGAATCTTGTAGTGAAACATAAATATGATCATCCAATTGTTTTTGGAGGAATTTGAAAAATATAGGTATTAATAGTTTTTTGGTATGCTCTTTGGTGTAATGAGGTGGAAACTACATCAGGAACATTGTTCAAAATGTGGTTGATGGGTCATTGGACCATCAGAGGAGTGTTTTAATTAGTAAATTCCTATAGTGATGAGAATTATCATTAGGAATTAAACTTGGTGTGAAAGGTATTGTGAATTGGAATTAAATAAGTGTTGTTATATATTTATTGAATACACCAAGGTTTTTTAGCAGAGACAGATGCGATAAGAACCATCTCGGTGTTTATTTTGGTAGTGGGCAGGGGGATTGACTTTTGATGGATCTTTTTTAGAGTTTAGGGAAGAAACAGGGAAAGTTATCACTAAAATGGTGATCAAGGTAGTTTTGGATATGTTTTTTTTAAGGTATAACATAATATTTCAAGGATTATAATCATTATAGTGGGGTTTTTGTAACAGATTTCATCGTTACAGGTTGGAAATTCCCAAGGAAATTTGAATATTCATTTAGGTGATGAATCATTTTGGGAACCAAGATTTTGACTGAGTTTTGAGTATTTTTATATCCCAAAGATATTTTTTTTTGGATTAGTTTAAAGTAATATAAGGTGACCCAAGGGGTTTGAGGAAGCACCAGATGAATGATAGGTGGCTAATGTGTTGAAATTTAGAAAAGAGGCTATGGGATGGCTAGTGGGATAGCTAGAGGAACCAGGACCTTCTTGGGATCACTATCCAATAGATGAGCCACCACAAGCCATAATATGGGTCCTATGTGTTTTTTTTAATTGGGGGTGTTTTGGTATTTTATTTATTCAGTTTAATTTTAGATTTTAAGGGGTTAGGTATCATGAGAGTCCATTGATCCCCTTTCAAGAGGGGTGTTTTTTAGAAAGTTTTAGTGACAATAAAATGTAATTTTTTCTATTTTATTCCATCATTTAACCTATCATAACTTCCCTATCATTTATCTTGGTTTTATTTAGGTATTTGGTTTCGATCCCACTGGAGCATAGTGGAATCAGACGAGATGATTTTGGATTTTGTGTAGCCTGGTTATAAGGCGTCCAAAGATGTCCTCTGCATGCCATTGTTTTTTATTTTAGTGATATATGTTTTCTAGATATTTTTTATAAGATTTTTGGATTAAATTAAACTAATTTGGTGAATTTTCAAGTGCTAATGGTTAGGTATTTTTCTCTGGTTAGTGTTGGGGGGTCTGCTATAGACCCACCGTGTGCAGTTGGTCATGGTTCTGGAATTGTAACAGTTCTTGGTGACTGGTTTGAAAGTTATTCCAAATTTATTTAAATAAAATAATTAATTATAATTGTTTTTAATTAATTATTTATGATGTGTGATGTGAGATAGGATCTTTGGTGGCAGCATGGTTGCGGACAGGACATAGACAAGCTTGGATGAGGGTTTATAGAGCTTGTCTTGGCTGATAACTGCTTGATGAAGGTAGGTGGTCCCTTTAATACAAGTTCATGTGAATGATTATACATGATTTTCCTACTAAATTAATGTTTCATGGGTTTAGGTAAAATGTATAAGGACTGAGGGTGACCTAGGAGGAGAGATAGGGTAGAGTTTGGCCTCCTATGCTTATGAAAAGTGCTTTAAAGAACTTGAGTGTTCTGGATTTCCCAACAACCATGTCACCAATGGTAAAGAGAGATTTTTGAGCTGACAAGAGACCTTGGGTGGTATTAGGATATGTAACTGTGTGTTGTTAGCATCAGTGGGTTTTCTTAGGCCTAGAAAGAAGGTGAGGCAGAGCTTAGTCCCTATGATAACTAACGAGATGGTTGAATGTATCATGTGGAATTGGAACGCCTTTTTTAGGGTGGTGAGGACTCTTGGAAAGTGTTTTGGGGATTAAGGTCATTTAGGAAGTGACATAGTGTGATGGGAGGTGACTCCTTTGAGTTTTGAGGTGAGATACACAAGACCTGGGTGTGGGACATAGGAATTGTACAGGATTTGGAAATGTAATGCTAATGGGATCAAAGCATAGTGGGTTTGGAATATCCCTAAGTAGATGGATAGGGGGTGATGAGGGCTTGGGGTGGTTATAAAAGACTATTATTTCTAGTCCAGGATGATCCTATGGGTTGTGGTTTCATTAAGGGGTCATAAGCTTGAGATGGTATCAATAAGTAGAGATTGTGATGGGTCTAGAGGTCCCAGTGGATTCCATAATGGGAAAGTTGATATGTGATGCAATAAGGCGATATGTCTTGAGTGACTAGAACCTTGGGATCATCTAGTGATCTATGTAGAGGGTTGTGTCCCTACTTGTGTTCTTTTTGGCCTCCCTAGAGTTTTTGGGGATTGGCCAATGTACTTGGACCTCCGTAGTGTATGTGGGGATGGGTCAATGTTATAATTATTCCCTAATGAGTATATTGGGTCCATAACCTTTATATACATGGTTTGGGTCAGTGGAAATATCGTTCCCTGTTTTCTTGGGTATCATGAAAAGAACTTTCCATGTGTGACTTGGGTCGGTGTGTATGAACGAAGTCGGGACATACCCTGAGTGATGGGGTAGTGGTTGCAGAAGGGGATTTGTCCCGGTGTGATAAGATCTGGTTGACCATGTCTTGACTGAGAGGGAATGGGTATGTGATGTCATAGGACCTTTCTAGGAGTTCCTTTGGTCATGGAAGGGGACTTCCCTAGGAGTTGGTCGCAACATGTTGTGACATGACTAATGAACCTTTCTTGAGTAAGAAGGGATGGGTCTTGGATTATGGATGTATGACCATGCTCAGTGTCTATGAGTACTGGGTTGAGGTTTTGGGTACTGTCTTGCCATAAGTATTTAGGTATGGGATGGGCATTGGAGTAGTTCAATGATGATTTGGCATGGTGAATTCTAACATGGTTCTAAAGTAGGTATGATTGGGTTCCATGGTGTCCTGGTCATCACATTGTGACCTAATGCATAAGAATTCATACTGGAATGGTTAACACATGACACCCAAGGTGCTTGTATATAATGTTTATTTTATTACTCATGCATACGTGTATATCATAAAATAAACTAGGGTCAATTAGTGAGACCCTAATGAGATATATTTCTCACACCTTATATGGGAACCTAAGTGTGTGTTCAAACCTCACGTATACTTTTCAATTTCATCGTATGACGTGCAGTGTATCAGGCTAGTGTAGCTCAACAGGTATTAGAGACAGGGTGTGTGAGTCCCAAAGATAGCACTAGGGACAGTGTGCGTGCATTTTATTTTAATTTATTTTGTATTTGGGATCAATATAATAGGTAATCAGTGTATGTATTCTTGTATTCTTCTACATAGTACATTTTTTTGTAGAAATATTTTTATTGATTATGTGTACTCTTATTGTGTTGTGGATGTTTTTTGTTATTATTATTGTATTTTATGACTTTAATTTAAGGGAATAGTCTTATATTTTTATTGATTAGGCCCTCACTTCTAGTGAGTAACGTATGGGGTATTGGGAGGAATTTTTGAGGCCACATGGCTCCCTTAGTTCATGAATTATGAGTGGACCGAGGATAAAGCATTAAAAAAGATCAACTTATCATTATTCATGAGGAAACAATAGAAATTAGACAGAACCCCCCCCCCCCCCCAAATTTTTTTACTTATCAATAAAGAGATAGTAAATGAATATCAATGACTCACCAGGTGAAAGTGGGTATCCAAATTTCATTATTTTATATTTTATATTTTTTGTTTGACATGCATGTGATATGAATTTTAGTAGCACCACCTCAAAACTCAACAGTTTATGTGGTCACTACTTTGTTACATTTAACATCAAGAATTTCAAACGAAAATACTAGTTTGGTATCATCTCATTCAAAATATAATGAAACCTATCCCTCTTTGAGCGACTTTTTCCAAGATTACATGTCAGTTCCCATGATGGACTCTAATTTAGACCCAAAGTATGTCTCACTACAATAGAATATGTGGTAGTGGGTATAGGGGAATATCTAGAGGATAATTCAAGATACCCCTCTTAATGAGGTTTATGGTCTATTATATAACCTACAAAACATTCTCTCCACTATTGGTTATGGTGGTTTTTATTATCACATAATCTATAATAGTGTGAAGAAGGTGACTGTCATGTAAGAGTGATATGGAGTGATTCAATTAAAAAATTCAATGATAGATCTTATGGTCCATTCCATGAACCTTTGGATTGAGTAATTTTAAACAAATTCTCAACATAAAATGATGGTAGTGGAGCGAGAACATAAAATCATATAAGGAAGTGACTTGGTGGACTAAATTTGTTAAGAATTTTCCACTATTGAGAATGTGGTAGAGGAATAATAGAAGTTAGCTGAGAAAGCTAAAAACATATGAATTTATTTTTTTATAATGGAAGAGGAATTACATATTGATAAAGAGGTATAATCTATAATGTTTCATAAACTATTACAAGTTTTTAGTGACTCGGAATAATCAATGGTCACACAATGGGAGTCAATTGAACACCCCTTGTAACAATATTCCAATCCATTTTTCATTTTTTACATGATCGAGGATTCATATTGTGGATACTCTACTTTTTTCATTGAATGGAAAGATTTTTTGTCTCAAACTATTTCTAATTTTTTAAACTTTGTTGTTTTACCTATTGATTCAAGATAATCAATAATAACTTAAAAGAAGTAATATCTTAATAATTGAATCCACCTAAACAATTCCGGAATATGGATTTGATAAATAATAATATCAAAATATTTTAATCAAATAATAGTGAGTTTAAAACAATCAACCATCTTTAAGGCTTAAAATCTCAAATGGATATAGTAAAGATAGATATGTTGTGTGTTTTAATCACCATAAACTAAGATTAACCTGTTATATAAAAATTTGAAAATATTGATTTCTTTCTAAAATTTTTCTCTTTAATGAATATATTCAAGTTATACATGTAGTGAATTTACCATCACCATAATCCAAGGTTAGTCCTTTTGGATACAAGGGGATAAATGACTCAATAGAATCTAAATTATGAAGGGGGTTTATAGAGGAATCAATGCTCAAGTGGGTTCAAGTATATTAAGGTTATATATTCATTCATCCCACATAGATCATCCAAACCAATATGTATGTGAGGAATATGTGGGTAATATAACTTTTTCTTATCTTTGTAGACCTATAGATCATGGATTTACTTTTTCAAGGTCTAAATGGAAGTCCCTACAAACTTTATATATTTTATTTTAGGCTTAAATTTTTTTAAGTTGGGGATGATAAAGGCTTCGTGATAAAATTTTATTATTTTCTCAAGGCTCCCTTTATAAGTTTTCTGCCTAAAAATTTTTGTACCTTCGTTCTTTCAAACGATCAAAAATTTTCCAAGCCTATATGAGGTTCCAACCTAGAAAGTGGATACTTGAATTTTTCCTAGGATTTTTTTGTGGGATTCCACCTTGGTGAGTACCATATCACTTTCCTTTGTAAATTTAAATACTTATGACTTACAATGATGAGGGTTTATGTTTATTGCTGGATAACTTCAAAAAAAATATTGATGTTTAGGGTTATGAAACTTTGACCAAAAGATGAGGAAGTTTATATAGTAAAAATGGTGGGGTAAACAAAATTTTAATGGAGGGCCCAGTACTAGTACAAACATACTTTAGGAGGGGTGCATGTAGTTTAAGGTCATAGTGATTGGACTAAGTAGGGGTATGTAAACCCAAATGGAGGTTTTAGAGCTATGATTATTTCAAAACCTTTGAAAAAATGATATGAACAATGTAAATTGTGACTTAATTCATTTAAATTGAGAAATGATGTTATAAAATAGGCATGATCAAGAAGACTAGTGATCATATTTGAATAATGGGTTCCTTTTTAATACTATTGAAGGTTCATGGGGTAAGTGGATATTCTCCTTGGGATGAAAACATGCCTCTAGTTGGTTAAAGGTGGGATGGATATGCGGTAGATTCACCAAAACCAAATAAATGGGATCCTATTTGGAATATGATACACTTATTACTAATAACTATGAAAGGTTTGTGGTGATTTAAAAACCAAGGGTAAAAAATATGGTATATGGGAATATAATATTTATAAGTTAGTTAGAAAATTCTCATTCAAGACCAACCAAGGTTAGGTAGTTACATAATAAAAAAGGGGAGTAGAAGTGGGTAAGAATCTATGGTTGTGTTTGGGATGGATGGTCTAGAAATATCTATGTATCATGTGATAGTAAAAATTAATCCACATGTAGTTCTCATAAATGATATTAAAATTCTTATCCCAACATAACGTTAATGAAGGAAAACCTAACATGAATGATATAGGGCCCCATGCTAGGATGGTGGGGAGAAAATGGAATGGAAATAGAATTTTTGATTGGATCCAAGATAGGTGATCTATATGTCATTATATATCTTTAAATAATAGTAATCAAGCCACATATAGTTCTTGGAAGGACTCTATTAAAATATAACTCACTTATTGGGGAAAGGATTTAAATTGGATGAATATTGGAGAGATTAAAATTATCTCAAGACCCAATGTAAGTTGATGAGTCTTAATACCAAGATATAATGTTAAATAGAATGAAGGCATACATTGTGGCTAGGACTATGAGATTCGAGCATCACTACATGTCCTAAAATAGTATAAATCAAGACACACATAGTTCTTAGAAATTTTCTACATAGATTTGGCTCATGTGCATGGGGGATATTAATGAAATGGATTGGTGTTTTGGTGATTAAAGGTAGGTAACTCTATTTGAATGTGGCATCAATACTGAGGCAAAGTTGAATGGTTATATCATGATACAAGGCCATTAAAAGACCTAATTTGAATGAATAGGATCCCAAAAACAAGGATCAAGGTTGATGGAATTCATGGCTATACCTAAAATAAGAAACCCAAGAATCACTGTGCATCTTGGGAGAACATGAATCAAGCTATATGTAGTTTGAGAAAGTAAAAGGAATTGTTATCCTAGTATTGGATTTTTATATGGGTTGGTCTGCATACTAGGAATCCTATATGGATCAAACCTTCATCTTAGTAGACTAGGTGTTATATAAAAAATCATCCAAATTATTTTAAATTTTATGCAGTTTGGACCATATTTCATGTAGTTTAACATAATGAGAAGAGATCTCTATGTTATAAGTTTCATGCCATATAAAAAGGAAGTCGGAAAAAATACCCCAGATAGATATGGATCATGCATGTGGGGAAATAGGATAAAATGAGATGATTTTTCTTAGTGAAAATTAATTGGAAGATACCTAATATTAAATGATGAAGTCTCAGACACCATGATGAATTCGAAGTTTGATAGAAATGAAATTTTTGACTTGGTTTGAGGTATGTGATCTAGACATCACTATGCATCCTGTAATAACATGAATCAATACACACATAGTTCTAAATTATGGGGTGGGTTAGTTCTAGTGTGGGTTTATTGATGGGAAACTATACACTAAAACTCTTTCATGGATTAGGCTCACATTAAAATAATTGTTTCATATAGATATGATTCTATGAACATTTTATCGATCATGTGTGGTGGACCATATTACATGTTTCTTAACATCATGTGAAAAGAACTCAAGTGCCATGCAGTTAATGTTTATACAATGAGAACATATTCTAAGTTATTTAAAGTCATGAAAAATGAAATTTATCATAAATATATACAAATTATTTATTGAGAAAACTTTTATGGGTGGTAGTATTGATATGCTCTCTATCCATTGTGATCGGAGAGTAGGATTTGTTAGAGTAAACCTAGTGTATTCCATAAGGTCCTTCCCATTTTTGAACAATCTTTAATATATTTATTTTTAGTATCATTAATATTATTAGAGACAATAACAATTCTCCTCAAATAGATGAGTCAAGGCATACATTCTTATTGAATGCTCATGAAACACAATTTTGATGAATCTCATGGTTATGCGATGTAGAAAACCTTATCTCATCAAGTTATTCCAACACATAAATCTATATTTGGGATATCTTATCTTCAAATATTTGACCACAAATGACAATATGATGTGAGAGGAACTAAACATAAATGTGAATGACTACCTCTATCCTGTATACAAGTGAATATGGGGTCACCTATGTAGCAATAAAAATCATGGTGTGATAAGTTCATAAAGAATGCATGATTTTATCTAGTCATGACTCCTTTTATTTGGGAACTATATTCTAAAGGATATTTAATAGAGTTTTTTTAATGGTATCTACCTATCTATTTATCAATATATGATAGTGAGATGAGTGGTTGGACTAAATATTTGACTCTTGGTATAACTACTTCTGTTTGGAGATATAGAAATTATTGTTATTGTCCATTAGTATTGTATGAGGGAATCTGAATCTGGTAATGGTATTGGATTTCATGATGTCGATGACAAAAAAAATTAACTCTTTTCAAGGGTACAACTTTATCTTATATTGAGAATAATTTTTTTGTAGTAATAATAAAATAAAACTACCTAGTTTTGGTTGGAGGGTATGGACCCATGATGCATATTCCCCAATTAAAGAATAACCAATTGTATTAGGTAGTGTGTAGAAACTCTAGTGGTTAATGAATAATATTTTCATGAATATAACATGAATAGAATTTTTCATGAATTCCATTTATTCTTGCATCATTAAAAGCCAAAAATATCTAAGTATTCTGATTTGGTGGGAGAGATTAGTTTAAGAATGATGATCACTATAGGAACTAGCATAGACTTCCAACATAATGGGGAGGGTCTCTCCTCTTAAAATGAAACTAATAAGAATCCCATAAAAGCCTCATTTGTAAAAGACTTTATAATAATTCAATCCATAGAAAGGAGGAAATTTACTACCCATCAATGGATCTATTTCTTCTTGTATTAATCTTGTAGGAGAAATCTATTTTGAATATACTTTATTATGGAAGACATCCAAATAGTCATATAATTAGTTGACCAGGGTGATGATTCACCATGATCTGTGATGGTATTAATTTCATTGATTTCCTCTATATCATTACTAATAATTAGAGAGACCACCCTTTGATGAGTGATTTGAATGATCATTTTGATCATAATATGGGTCTCTAAAGGTTGTAGTTGCATCATTTAGTGAATTTTATTGGGTATTTTTTAAAAATAAAATATATTATAATGTCATATATGAGGTAAATTCAACCATTAATCCTCATGCATAATAAAGAATTGTAATCAACTCTTCTTTCTTGATATTATAATTACCCTTTATCTTCTTTATTACCATCTATGAATCACTATTGATATTTAATCAAGAAATTGATATTTTCAAATAAAATTCTAAGCCTATGATGAGGACTTGGTATTTCACCACATTATTAGTGTGTCATTATAATAGTAATAAGGAATAGGGTATTTCTTCCTTTTATAAGGAGAATAAAATGGTCCCCAAACTAACCTTTTTAAGCTTCGATTCATTCATCCTTATACCTATTAGACTATGAGAAGCACCATAAAAATACATCTCCCATGCTTTGGAGGTTTCATAGATAGATAATAATTATTTAACAAAGAGTTCCATGACCAATGATAAATCCTATGGGTAAAGTGTTCCATAAGAAAATATACTAGGGATTAACCTTTGATCATATGACATAACCAAAATTGAATGTCAACTGATGCAAAATTAATGTCCATCATGTCAGGTTCCCAGTTAGTATTGGAAGACTGGGGATGTATTTGAGTGGATCAATATAAGAGACTAAGTGGACCTCATAATTCTACAGATAAGTCTAAGCTCCTACATAGTGAAGACCAATACAAGTTTGTTCTTATCAATATCAAAGTATTGGGTTTCAACATACAACATTTTCCTTCAGAGTTAATAAAGACTATATTCTACTTGATTATATGATTTTTCTATATGAGGGAACCAAGAGATCACTCTAGTATTTACACATAGAGGATGAGAGGTTTTTCTTCTAGAAGCAGCATCAGTACTAAAAGGTAAAAGAGGTGTAGCTTGAGATCATTGAAGGATTTCTTAAAATATTCATCCCATTAGCAGGTGACCCATTTCTTTATTAACTTTGTGAAGTGAAAACACTTGTCAGGGAGGTTGTATATGAAGCACCTGATGTAGGTGAGGCACCCTAAGAGTCTTATAAGTTCATTGGGGTTTTTAAGGGTAAGCATATCAATTATTTACTTAGGATTATTAGGCTTTACATTGATACCTACAATATCTTTCCATGAATATGAGGAATTTTATTAATTTCACCAAAAAAGAACATTTCAAATGGTTCATTTTCAAGTTATGTTGACATAACTTACTGAAAAATACCTCAATATGAGTGAGGTGATCATAGAATTAGTGGGACTTGACCACCAGATCATCTATATAGAATTATATATTTTCCCTGGGAAGGAAATGAAAATGTGTTGCTTAGAAAATTTATAGATAGGACATAAATTTTTTAATATGAAGGAAATTACTTGGTAGCAGTATACCCTTTTGGTTTCCCTAAAGGTAGTAGATTATTTATCCTTAAGAGATATTAAAATTTATTTGTAAACAAAATACCCATCCATGAATGAGATGACTCAAAAGATAGTTTTTTATAGAAAAAAATCTTCATGATCAGAACCAAGTGATCAACCTTTAGAAAATGGAAATTCATATCAAAAAATTCAATGCATGACTTGATTTTTCAATTATTCTTCATCATGGGGACCTTGTTATCTAACCATTTTGGGTATTAAACCTCCTAAATGAATTTTTCTTTAATCAATTTATTTAATTCATCTTCCACCCTAGTATTGTGGGTTAAATTCTTCATTTTTGTCACCTTTTTGTAACCACGATGGTTGTCTGGTAGACCTAGGTGATGAAGAGAGACTTGAGGGTCTAATTTGGTAGTTTCTGTGTAGTTTCATGAAAACACATATTGATGTTTTTTAAGGAAAGATATGTATTTATCCTTCTATTCAGATGTTATGACTGCATTGATTATTATTGGTTTTGGGTCCTCATGTCACCATAATTCACCCGTCTGAGTTCGTCATCAATGTTGGAAATATATACATCAAATATCATAGGGGTGTTCATGATATCTTCCTCCTAATATTATTATTATTTATCTTCATCAGAAGTGGTAGATGAGTTTTCCTCTTGAGATTTAAGATGTGATGAAAAGTCATTTTTATAACCAGTAGGACTACATCTATCTAAAGAATAAAAGAGTTCACTAAGTGTAGTCGATGCCATGTGGATGGAGGAAAATGTGTATAAACCACATTTTCTTCACCTAGGGTTCATACCTAGATAATCGAAGAGAATTTTCTATATTGACTGAATATCATTCAAACTTGCTTTCAAATAAATACACTCGAGGTAAAGATTGATATACATAGATTTCATGGATGAGACTTCCTCCATTATTGTAATTTACTTAATGTAAACATATTCTTGACCATCATAGGAGAGAAAATTTATTGGAGAATATATTTAATTATCCAACATGATACGGTGGATTCCTAGATTTATTGGTATGACCTTAATGTGATTAATGGGGATTATAAAATATTTATCGAGTTTTACCCATGGGTTAACTAAAGCAGATGACAAACCATTGGTGGCAGTTATTTTTTTGGATTCATTTACCAATTGTTTCTTATCCTATCTTTTATGGTACCCTGCATTAATTTAATGGGATTCATATTATTTATAAGATGATACATAATTATAGAGTATATTGATATTCCCATCAATAGATTATTTTAGGTATTTATGATATAAAGAGGGAATTGCTACATGCATATAGAGATAGAGAATTCCTAAAAAGTTTTTGAAAGTTGTGTCTTAGAAGACCTCCATAAATTATAAGTTGGAAATAATATCTAAAAATGAATTATCAACTTAATCCCTATGAGGGGGCAATTTTCTCTTTTATCATATCTTTAGATTGTTAATCTAAAAGGAGACAAGTCAACTTCAATGTAGCCCAACTGGCGGAGGTTCTTGACCAGTATGAGGTTGATTCCAAAACTTTTGTTAATCAAGGGTCGGTGAATATTGATATCTTTAAGATTTTTAGAAATATATAAGGTTTTGATGTGCCCCTATATGGTAGTTTATTAGTATTATTTGTTTAATTAAATAACCATGAGACACTTTGTAGTTATCATTTCTTCATGGTATGTTTTATCCAAAACCATTTTAGTCTTGAACTCTTAGAGACTTCAAAAGATCTAAATAATAGATTCCTTGAGTTCTTGGAGAGGAGAATGGCATTTAGGAAAGAAATACTAGTAAGGAAAATAGATATATTCTTAATAGTTTAATACTTCTAGGTTATATTCCTTTTCTTATTACCATGAAGTTACTCCTTGGATTGAGTTTTAGGGTCTAGAGATGATTTTGTAATTAAATTCCTTTATTGATCGAAATTAGGAGGTGATTTTGTTATTTATGGGATGAGTTAAACTTGAATACCCACATCTCAGTGAAAATATATTGATTATTTATTTTCTATTTGATCTATCAGTGTGATCATATCATAGAAATACCTTAAAGGTTGGGGATTATATGAATTATCTCATTGATCTCGTTGGAAGACTTATCTTCAAGTCCCAGTTGTATATATGATCTTAGTGGAGATGATGCCTGAATGTTGAGGTCTATTCAAACCTCATCTCCCTTAGCCTTTATGACCTCCTATATGACCATTAGTAGGGTAATAAAGATCATAACAACCCTATTTATCGAAAAAGGGTTATTTTAGATGGGATTCATTAATAAAACCATATTTCAATTCCTCATCAGATTAAAATTCCATTTGGTGGGGTGGTGAAAATCCTCCCAATAATGGGATTAGAAAATTTAAAAAGTTCTAGATCAAATCGAGTACCTATAGTGGATTCTCTTTCTATGATTTTCTCTGTGAATATATACTAAACCAAATTTTTTAAGTTTAAAAAGATGAAGTCATCGCCAATAGCATTTTAGATGTAATTTGGTTCATGACTAATTGATTCATTCATGCCATCATCATGGCATGTGTACGATTGAATAATTTTCTGGTCATCCAATCATTGATCATGTTTTCTTCTATACTCATAACTTAATTATTCTTTATTTTAAATAGTAGATAAATAATTCACTTTATCTAAGAGTTTTCCTAATTTTACATGTTTGGTGACTATCATCTTTTGGAGTAAATAATTAAATATGAAACATTACAAGATATTTTTTCCTGACATCTAATGATAAGGGAAATAATTGGGACAATAATTCAACCCTAATTTACCACGTATTTTGATTTATAGAAGTTTGAATAGGTTTTTATTCAAGGTATCAATGAAAAACCCAGGTACCTACCCCTTTTGAAAGGAATAAACCTCGTTATTTCAATTTTAAAAAATTTGAAAATTATGTTCTTTCTTTGTATCTTGTGTTTTTTATTAAGGAACCATCATTTTTTTGTTCATGTGGATGTTCCTTGTGATATTTAGTAGAATCATAAACAATATATAGAATTTTTTCCATCTTGAGAATAACTTTTGTTGTTTCTACTTTATCCAACTTATTCCCCTATGTTGATAGTGATATCCAAGCCTTGGATTTGGAGTATCAGATGGAATATTACAATTGTTTCACCACTACTAAAAATTCATGGAACTCACTAGGGTACTTTAAAGGGATGAATAGAGTTTGAATCTTGTATCAAATATTATCTATGAATATTTGAAACCAATTTTATTTTGAAAGTCACATATTTAGGGAATATGTCAATGTAACGACCCGAAATTTTGAATAAATCTTGTTTCCTAATTTTGTGTGTTATTTTATTTTTATACTCAACAAAACTATTTAATTTGATAACATGAGTATAATTAAAATGAGACTATTGGGTTTTGACTGTTATATGACCATTGGTCAATATGGCCGCTGGAAACTAAATGTTTCGATTATTGTCTCTAAATACAAGTGGTCTTGGTTAATTAATATAGAAAGAAGATTCGATGGCCTCATCCAGTAGTCTTGGGCCGATCGAATCCCATCTAACAGAACTTGGGAAGTAGGTAGTACCACTGGGCTTTGCTCTGGACCAAACCCAAGCCGAACTTCATCGTGTGAAGCTAGAACGGAATCTCCTTTGCGAGAAGTTCAAAGTGATAGAAATTACTACTCGTGCAATGTTGGCCGAGCCACCCCAAGATTATATCACCCTAGCACACCTTACTCTTAGGTTCTATGTTGGTGTTATAAGGGGCTATGTAACGAGACCATAACTGCCTTGTGTAATCCTTTGTTATAAATAAAATTGTGTTCTCTTATTATGGTGAAGTTTGTGAATTTTCAAATGTCTGAATAAATATAGTATGCATATTTTTGATGAATTTTAGAAAAAGGATATTTTAAAAATGTTTATGTAAACCTTAAATAATTAAAAATGTGTAATGATTTTCAAAAAATGGTCTTCTAAAATTATGTTCAGTACAAAATTTAAAATCTAATAAGATCAACTTAATTTTTAATGAATAGTAAATTATGAATAGTGATTTTATGCTTAGGATTAGTAATGTGACCAAATGGATTAGTAATATCACTTAAAGAAAGTATTAATATAATCCAGGCACCTTGATTAAGTAATGGAATTCAATAAAATAGGTAAATAACTGTTTTAGAAATTATTAGTGAAGTATTAGTTTTTTTCAGGTGAATAGTTTTTTTAAATTTAAAATATTTAGAAAATTATTTTTATAAAATGGATTTCATTTTTGAACTCAGAGCATCGATATTATGTTAAAGTCATTTTTGGGGATTTTTCTAAAAAAAATGAATTTTCGGTGAATAGTGTATTTATTTAAAAAATATTTTTATAAAATGGAGTTCATTCTTGAAATCAGAGCATTTATATTTGGTTAAGGTGAAATTTTGGGATTTTTTTGAGAAAGTTGAATTTTTAGTGAATAGTAAAAATACAGTTTTAGGGTTTCAGTATGTTTACTGACATCATAACTGTGTCATGATGATTTCATGAGATATTTTAAGGGTTGGCCGACCAAAGGTGATGAAGTATTGTATGTGGGGCCCCATGTGGCCTAACTCCATGGGAAATACCATGGGAGAGCCCATGGTTTTGAGAAAACCACTTGTGAGGTGTCCCTTGGCTATTAATGCCTTGTCCCCTCACATTCCCTATAAATACCCACCCTTTCCTCCTTTAGTTTTCACTCCCAAATCTCCCCCAATGAAGCTATGGTCTCATTACCTCCCAATCAGTCCTCTCAAGATTTCCCCAAGCCCTCAAGGTCCCAGCCTTTGAGTTTTAAGAGATACGTTTTAAGGTAAGGGATCCTACCTCTCTCTTTCTTTTCAAGTAATCTCTTTTATGTCATTTATTTTATGATCCATGCTCTTATGTTGGAGGATGTTATTTTATATTCCTCATAATTCCCTTTTCATGTTAATATGATGATAGACCCCCTCTTTCTCTCATCAATTAATTTTAGGAAAGTTTAAGTGGCGTCGTTAAGCTACCAAATTTTTAAGGGATTTTTTCACCTTTCTCATTTTTCAAAGTTCTAATTTCATGTCAAGTATTTCAAGTTCCTTTTTATTATGTTGGGGTATGATCTCAATATGTATCATACTGATATTTTATTTTCATATGATGAGAGACCCTATTTGATCTCTTCAATTCAGTATTTTTAAGTTTTAAGTGGAGCTGTTAGGCTGCCAAATTTTTAAGGGATTCTTTCACCCTTCACGTTTTCAAGATCTATTTTCATGTCAAGTCTTTCATGTTCATTTTTATTATGTTGGGGTATGATATCTATATCTATCATAATTATATTTTATGTTCATATGATAAGAGACCCTATTTGATCATGTCAATTCATTTTTTTTGAATTTTAAGTGGCGTCGTTAGGATGTCGAATTTTTAAGGGATTCTTTCACCTTTCTCATTTTTCAAAGTTCTACTTTCATGTCAAGTATTTCAAGTTCCTTTTTATTATGTTGGGGTATGAAATCTATATCTATCATACTGATATTTTATGTTCATATTATTAGAGTACCTATTTGATCTCTTCAATTCATTTTGTTGAAGTTTAAGTGATGCCGTTAGGCTGCCGAATTTTCATAAGAGAAATCTTATTTTTGTCTTCCTTACTTGTTTTTCATTTCATATGGTATGTCTTTCAAATATCATTACCATGTTCATATATCCATTATATTCTGTCCTTCTACTATTCTTTGAATCATTTATGAGTTGGTGACCTATGTCCTCTTTCTTTTCAATGTTTTCTAAAACCCCGAAACATAGCCGTTATGCTGCAGAATTTCTATCTCAAATGTCTCTCTCTTTTTCTCAAATTATCTTATTTTATTAAGTGAATACTCAAAGCTCTTCCTTATAAATTGTTATTCACATATATACCAAAATTTTCTATTTTAAATTCTTGTATTTACATACATAAGACCCGCTTTCCTTGTCCGTGGGTTTAAAGTGACATAAAGATCATGTCTTTAAAGCAGTTTTTAAAACATTATGATTATGAAATAGAACCCATTTCTTTTATGCTATATGGGTTGTTTATGAAATTATTGATGATGCTATATGTGGCTCACATGATGATAAAGACAAATTTAAGGGTGTGCCCTGATATCGCTCCAATGCATTGGGTAAAGACTTAATCTCTATAGATGACCATTTTTAACGACGCCTTGGTGAATAACCTTGGTAATTTTTAATGACGCCTTGGGGATGGACCTTGGTGAAATGGAAATTATTGCCTAAGTTAAATGTCGTAGCCAAATCTTCAAGTTTGGAAATATGTTATTTTTATTATGATATGCCTCATGATTTCTTTCTCATGCCTTAAAGTTCTTTTTCATGACTTTATTGATGTATCTGAAGTTCAAATGTTAAATAAAGGAAAACTCTAGGAAGAACCCTATAGATAATTTTAAATAAAGGAAATCTTCCTGGTATTTTGGTGAGTATTGAGTAAGGGGTTGCCAAGAAAATACATCCCTATCTGGATACGGGTAGGTAGAGGTGGATCTGGCACAGATGTGCATAGGAGTAAAACCTGAAAATACCGCTTTGAGCGAGACTCGAACGGGAACTGGTACACGATAACGGTCCTTTCTGCACTCTTGGTTACGACACTACCGGGGGATATGCTTTGGAAAATTCATAAGCTTAGTATGAACCATTATTAAAGGAACAAAGATAAAATAAAATAAAGATTCACATAAGAGAATATGATCATGGATAACCTAGATTGAAACCTAGGGGATCACAAGTTAGGATATACTTTTCTTTTACAAGTTTGTCCTTCTATTCTTAAAGTTTCCTTTTCATGATTATTGGCTAAGTATTTAAGCCCCCTAATTATACGTTCTTTTCTTAGTTAATGGCGGGAAATGGAAGAGCAAGTCCCAACAACCAATGTGATAGGAAATGTGATGATTTCCCTATTAATGTGACAGAGATGATGAAAGATCAAGTTGAACATATTGTGATTATGCCAAAACAGCTATCAAAAATCATAATTAATAATTGGTACCTAGTTGAATGCCCAAATTCATCAAGGAAGAAGAAGAAAAATTCTCAAGGATGTTCATCTGACAAAGTTGATAAGGGAAAGAAGAACCAATTTCTTTTTTTCAAAAAGTGTGGGAAGAGGAACCAAGGATAATGTCACAAAGGAACCGAGAGATGCTTTAAGTGTGGGAAGATAGGGCATAAAGTAGCAAATTGCTTTAAAAAATGGATAATGTGATGAATGGAGATAAGGTTCGATCTAATGTACCTTATACATTTTGATGTCGTAAATGTGGAGAAGTTAGACATTATCCAAGGAAATGCCCTCTTGGAATGGGTGAGAAGCATGATGAGCATCAACAATCTTTGGGACAAGGGAACAATGCAAGTCCTATGCTGAGATGGATCATGATGACTGAAGTACATGTAACTTCTTCACAATAATTGTCTATGTCATGTTGTATTTTAGTTCGTGCTCTATGAGCATATCTTTTATGTTTTCTAAGATCATCGAGTCACTACCTAACATGATTTTATATTATTAAGGAAAACATCTATTTTTATGTACCACATGTTGATGTAGTGAAGTTTTTCTTCTTAAAAAAAGGTGATTAGGGGATTAAAAGATGATTATTATTTTGGAAGACGTTCACTATTTTGTGAACCCTATTTGATCGAGGTAAATAGATTAATATGGTATTTTCTTTGAGGAGTAAACGTTGACTTATATTTTGAAGAATCGATGAATTTAAGGCAAACTTATAGTAATTTAGGTTACATATAGAAATGATTAACCTATCTTGGGGAAAATGTGATTAGGTTAGTTACTTTTGTTATAAGATGATAAGGGTGGTTGATATTGTTTGGAGATGAACGATAAATTCTATCTTAGAAGACTATGTTATGAGATCGATCTTATAATTGGGTTTCAATCTTAATTTGGTTTATTTTGAGGAATTTTAAGGAAAGTTATTTATGGAATGGTCTATGATGAACTTTGGGTAGTACCATGGAACTTTGAAGATTTAAAAGTAGTTTCCTTTCCTATGGGATTCTTTCTTTTTGAAGAGTTGTTTTATCTTACCCTTTATGTTTTTGGGATAATTTTTAAAGATACAAGAAATTGATAGTTAATATTTTTGGATTATATGACTCTCAAGAAGATGATTCTTGTGTTTTGATGCGACTAAGTTTTTTTAATGCTCATCGTTTGGAGAAAGGATTAGTTTTGGTAGAAACTTATTAAAGGATGAAACTCTAATTGAAGGTAAATTTATTTCCTTGTGTTTTTATTCTATATAGTATATAAATTCCTCAAAATTATGAAAAGGAACGTAAAACAAAAACGTTGTTGATTTACGTTTCCTACTAGGTAATCAAATAACGTTTACACACATCATAAGTTTGTGATTTTCTTGTGGTTAACTTTCTCCCAATCATGTTTTCTATCACTCTCCCTCAGAACTTGACCCTTTTTTTCTCCTCCATGTCCATGTTTTCCTACATGGAATCCTAGTGTGGGTTAACTCGGGTGACATTTGTACTTCCCTTTTTTTCTTTTAAAGTAATAGTTTTACTGACTCCTTTTCTGATGTGGGACTTTCAATGAAATTTCAAAACCCAATTTTAAAAATTGCGAGGATGCAATTTCTTAAGGGGGGAAGATTGTAATGATCCGAAATTTTGAATAAATCTTGTTTCCTAATTTTGTGTGTTATTTTATTTTTATACTCAAAAAAATTGTTTCATTTGATAACATGAGTATAATTAAAATGAGACTGTTGGGTTTTTACTGTTATATAACCATTGGTCAATATTACCGCTGGAAACTAAACGTTTCGATTATTGTCTCTAAATACAAGTGTTCTTGATTAATTAATATAGAAAGAAGATTCGACGGCCTCATCCCGTAGTCTTGGGCCAATCGAAGCCCATCTAACATAACTTGGAAAGGAGGTAGCACCACTGGGTTTTGCTCTGGACCAAAACCAAGCTGAACTTCATCGTGTGAAGCTAGAATGAAATCTCCTTCACGAGAAGTTCAAACTGATAGAAATTACTACTCGTGCAATGTTGGTCGAGCCACCCCAAGATTCTATCACCCTAGCACACCTTACTCTTAGGTCCTATGCTAGTGTTATAAGGGGCTATGTAACGAGACCATAACTGCCTTGTGTAATCCTTTATTATAAATAAAATTGTGTTCTCTTATTATGGTGAAGTTTGTGAATTTTCAAATGTCCAGATAAATATAGTATGCATATTTTTGATGAATTTTAGAAAAGGGATATTTTAAAAATGTTTATGTAAACCTTAAATAATTAAAAATGTGTAATGATTTTCAAAAAATGGTCTTCTACAATTATGTTCAGTACGAAATTTAAAATCTAATAAGATCAACTTAATTTTTGATGAATAGTAAATTATGAATAGTGATTTTATGCTTAGGATTAGTAATGTGACCAAATGGATTAATAATATCACTTAAATAAAGTATTAATATAATCCAGACACCTTGATTAAGTAATGAGATTCAATAAAATAGGTAAATAACTGTTTCAGAAATTATTAGTCAAAGATCAGTTTTTTGGGTGAATAGTGTTTTTTAATTAAAAATTAAATTAAAAATATTTAGAAAATTATTTTTATAAAATGGATTTCATTTTTGAACTCAGAGTATCGATATTATGTTAAAGTTATTTTTGGGGATTTTTCTGAAAAAAAATGAATTTTCGGTGAATAGTGTATTTATTTAAAAATTAAATTAAAATTATTTATAAAAAATATTTTTATAAAATGGAATTCATTTTTGAAATCAGAGAATTGATATTTGGTTAAGGTGAAATTTTCGGATTTTTCTGAGAAAGTTGAATTTTCAGTGAATAGTAAAAATACAGTTTTAGGGTTTCGGTATGTTTAATGACATCATAACTGTGTCATGATGATTTCATGAGATATTTTAAGGGTTGGACGACCAAAGGTGATGAATTATTGTATGGGGGCCCCATGTGGCTTAACTCCATGGGAAATACCATGGGAGAGCCCATGGTTTTGAGAAAACCACTTGTGAGGTGTCCCTTGGCCATTAATGCCTTGTCCCCTCACATTCCCTATAAATACCCACCCTTTCCTCCTTTAGTTTTCACTCCCAACTCTCCCCCAACGAATTTTTGGTCTCATTACCTCTCAAGGAGTCCTCTCAAGATTCCCCCAAGCCCTCAAGGTCCCATCCTTTGAGTTTTAAGAGATATGTTTTAAGGTAAGGGATCTTACCTCTCTCTTTCTTTTCAAGTAATCTCTTTTATGTCATTTATTTTATGCTCCATGATCTTATGTTGGAGGATGTTCTTTTATATTCCTCTTACTTCCCTTTTCATATTCATATTATTAGAGAACCCCTCTTTCTCTCATCAATTAATTATAAGAAAGTTTAAGTGGTGTCGTTAGTCTGCCGAATTTTTAAGGGATTCTTTCACCTTTCTCATTTTTCAAAGTTCTACTTTCATTTCAAGTCTTTCAAGTTACTTTTTATTATGTTGGGGTATGATATCTATATCTATCATACTGATATTTTATATTCATATGATGACAGACCCTATTTGATCTCTTCAATTCAGTGTTTTGAAGTTTTAAGTGGCGCCGTTAGGCTGCCGAATTTTTAAGGGATTCTTTCACCCTTCTCATTTTCAAGATCTATTTTCATGTCAAGTATTTCATGTTACTTTTTATTATGTTGGGGTATTATCTCTATATCTATAATACTGATAATTTATGTTCATATGATGAGAGACCCTATTTGATCACGTCAATTCTTTTTTGTTGAAGTTTAAGTGGCGCCGTTAGGCTGCCGAATTTTTAAGGGATTCTTTCACCTTTCTCATTTTTCAAAGTTCTACTTTCATGTCAAGTCTTTAAAGTTACTTTTTATTATGTTGGGGTATGATATCTATATCTATCATACTGATCTTTTATGGTCATATTATTATAGTCCTTATTTGATCTCTTCAATTCATTTTGTTGAAGTTTAAGTGACGCCGTTAGGCTGCCGAATTTTCATAAGAGAAATCTTATTTTTGTCTTCCTTCCTTGTTTTTCATTTCATATGGTATGTCTTTAAAATCTCATTACCATGTTCGTATATCCATTATATTTTGTCCCTATACTATTCTTTGTATCATTTATGAGTGGGTTACCTATGTTCTCTTTCTTTTCAATGTTTTCTAAAACCCCGAAACATAGTCGTTATGCTGCAGAATTTCCGTCTCAAATGTCTCTCTCTTTTTCTCAAATTATCTTATTTTATTAAGTGAATACTCAAAGATATTACTTCTAAATGAGTATTCACATATATACCAAAATGTTCTATTTTAAATTCTGGGATTTACATACATAAGACCCGCTTTCCTTGTCCATTGGTTTAAAGTGACATAAAGATCATGTCTTTAAAGCAGTTTTTAAAAAGTTATGATTATGAAATGAAACACATTTCTTTTATACTATATGTTTCGTTTATGAAATGATTTATGATGATATATTTTTCTCACATTATTATAAATACAAATTTAAGGGTGCGCCCTGATAGCGCTCCAATGCATTGGGAAAAGACTTAATCTCTAGAGATGACCATTTTTAACGATGCCTTGGTGAATAACCTTGGTAATTTTTAATGACACCTTAGGGATGGACCTTGGTGAAACAGAAATGATTATCTAAGTTAAATTTTGTATCCACATCTTCAAGTTTGTAAATATGTTATTTTTATTATGATATGCCTCATTATTTATTTCTCATTCCTTAAAGTTCTTTTTCATGACTTTATTAATGTATCTCAAGTTCACATGTTAAATGTTTCCCTTGTTTCCCTTGCTGGGACTTCTGCTAACCCTTTCTTTTGATGTATGTCCCTAGGTTATGAGATTCAGTAATTAACCTAGTATGAACATAAGGAGAAGCCTTTCAAGTGTTTAAGAAGAATTTTTTATGTTTTAATGTTTTGAGTTCCTGGCTTCCAAGAGACTAAATCTTAAAGATCCTCGATTTTGTATAATGTAATGAAAGTTTATGTGATAAAAAGGCGGGATTTTATAGTCAATCCTTTTCACCTTTTGATAAATTATGCAATCCTCTAATTCTTATATATTTTTCATTTTAAAAATTTTGTTTTAGTATTTTTCCTAATAATTGAGTGAATTGGTAGATAAACTATCTTTGAAGGTCTTACCAATTGGAAATGGACCTAGCTAGTATGATTTTGTACTATAAGAACATATGTCCCTCAAATGTTCATATAAAACATCTAAATTTGGCCACTTATTGATACTCTTTCATTTCAATCACAGGGCCTCATAGATACATGAAGTGTGTGATATGTTTTTATATATATATCATTCCATTAAACATTATAAATGTGGGAATTTAAGATTTAGGTAGAGTAAGAGTTAGATCCACCCACTCAGGATATGGTTTTCTCTCTGACTGCACTAGAACACTTCATCCCTCTATCCATTTGAGTATTAATGGATTCAATGGACTCAAAAACGTTTAGAAACACTAGTGCCTGAGTTAATTACCAAGTGGCATAAATTGGGAGAGACTAATAAGTTTAGCATGTCTACACCTATCATTTATAACTGAATACAATCAAACTAGGGAAACTTTCTTGAAATAGTGGTGGTGGTTGTTATAGTGGAGGGAATTCTTGGTAATCCACTAATGTTGGGGTCATGTATACTGGTTTCCTTAGACCCAAGTTGATTGGATGAATCATGTATACCCTTAATATATTATTGGTATCTTCTTATTTAAGATGATTTATTAGTCATAGGATGGCATCCTCAGCTTCAAAGTTACACTCAATGGGTATATTACCTATGGGTAATTTAGTATTGATTCGTATAAAATAATTTAACTCAACTTCACACTATGAAATATTCTCCTTGATGAAAATAGGTTCAACTTATCTGGGCGGTGGGTGGGATATGGATGTTGCCATACTTTTTCCTTTTTCTTTGGTGGAATCTCATTGACTGGTTGGTAGTTGGATGTTTGGTGGAGCTCCAACTTCATAATTTTTTCTTTTATTTTGGGTGTATATGCCCTCTTCACACACTTTGGTGTGAATCACATTTTGAACAGATGCCTCCCCAATGTTTTCTTTTGAACCAATGGTATGCTCCATGTAATTTTTAGGGTTGACGTCAACAATATTCACTGACACAAACCACACAATATGATTCATATCCTCATCTAAAACAGAGTAGTAGGGAGCCTCAATAGTGTCTGAGTATCCTTCAAGGGATGGGTCATAATATTCCTTTAATTTTTCTATATTGAAATATTTCTTAGTCTTGTAACCCTTATGTGTTTTAATATCCCATCTATAGTGATCACATTAAGAGGTTACATCAAGTCATTTATGAATGGTCATCCTAATCTAGTCTCCCATTATTTTCAATAAATTTGATATCAATTGATGTGATAAATCATAAAACTTTAGCAGGGTAAAAAACAAAGGTTCTTCTTCTATATTTGATCCTTGTTTGGAAGAGACCAACTCCCTCAAAGGAAGGCGTAAAAAATCTCCCATCCTTGTGGGATAGAGTGGATCTTTCCTAGTCACAATTGTGACCACAACCCATTGTGATTTTAATGGGTATAGGGGTGACATTAGGTATAAAAAATCCTACAACAATATGGTTCAGGGATACTCTTGTGCTATATTTTGATTTTTTTTCATTTATCTCTTTTCCTTTTAGGAACACACTCTATAATGTGATTTTTTCAATGTGAAATTTTTCCAACCTGGATGATAGGTATTTTCCATTGAAATTAGTACAACTTTTGAGATTCCAAATTTCCACAAATTAGATGTCTACTTCACCTTTATAGTAGATTGATACATGATCCTATCAATAGATCATTCATGTTACTTTCATATCTTCTAAAATCTATGGATGATGAGATTTCCCTAGACTTAATAAGTATTATGTGTAGATCCAGGTCCTGAGACTTGACCTAAGGAAATGATGTTGCAAGCTATTTTTCTTGAAGAAACCTGTTAGCCTACAAGTGGAGTAAAATGAAGGGTTTCATATGAACTATAACCTTGGGTGTGTATATTGGATGAGGTATCCTTAATCACTTAGTAAATTATCTCCAAATCATTTAGGTAGAATTTCTAGAGATACTATTTTTGTTTTCCTAATTTGAGGTTTCAATCCACTGAAAGGTTAGTCAGTTCAATATAGAAAAATCATTCATCCAATACCTTGAGGTGATCAACATATCCCTTAAAGGGAAAGTTCTTAGATTTGAGATTATATAGAGTCTTTCACAAATTTTTATAGAGATATGGTATGCATTCCTCCTTTAGTATATTTTGGATTTCCTACCAAGAATTGGTAATATGCCATAACATGATTTGTATTATGTATTTAGTCATTTATTTCAACATGAAAATGGAATTTTCTTCATCCTATGTGAGTGTTTTTTCAATATGGTGTGATGAAAAAGGTCTTTTACCCTCTGTTTTATTGAGGATAGAGAGATTTTTTTAAAAATTTCTAGCCACATCCATAGGTTTTAAATCTCGGGTAGGCATTAATGATTATCATTTCCTTAATTTATCTATTGATCAGGATGCCATTGATTGATAATAACGTGTCTAGTATTTCATTCTTCATCTTTCCAAGTTCTTATTTATATGAGGGAAACTTTGGACTCATGGTTTCATGGGGATATAATTTATGTTTAATAGATGATTCACTATGAGGAGGGGATTCACAATGAATGTCATAAGGAGGACCTCTATAGTTATTAATTTTTTATTCACCATTGTGGGGAGGACCGCCACTTCAATTAGATGTTTTATTGCAGAGAGGAACCCTATAAGGAGTATTCTATGGAGGACCTCTAGAGTTTTAATTTTTTTGGTTTCCTTCATAGGTAGGACCTCTGTGTTGACTTTTTTTTCTTTGACCACTATAATAAATATTTTCACGATTACTAATTATTGATGAGTTTGTGAAGGGGGGACCTCATTGTTGTTCATTTGTTTCTTAAAAACTATATAAAGGACCTATGTGGTTACTATATGTTCCTTGGATAATAAGGGTAGGACCTCCCTATATGTTGATATTTATATTTTGGGTAGGACCTCTATAACTAGTTTCATAGGGAGTGGTTTAATGGTTTTTGGATGAGATTTTTCCTTAGGGATGACCATAATTTTTGGTATTATTATAGCTATGAGGGTGAACTTTTTAATGTGATTTATAGGGAGGAAATTCATAGTTTCTTGTTTATGTCTACTGGACCTCCATGGTTGGTGATTTATTGATGACCATTACAGGGAGGACCTATGTGGCTGGCATTTCCATTTTCATGGGGAGGACCATCACAATGGGTGCTTTGTGGATGAACTCTAGTAAAATTTTTGGATTTATCACTATATGGAGGACCTCTATGAATATTATTTCCATCACTCATCAATGAGGGGATTTCTGAACTATCCACTGATGCCTTAGTAAATATGATTTGAGTCTACTTAGAAATGTTGATCTAAAATTTTTCTTGATTCACCTTTGGGATATATTGATTGGTCTTGGGGATGTTGGTTGCCTTAGGAGTGGATGATTTCCCATGGTCCTTAATATTAGATTACCCTAAATAGTCCCTCCTCCTCAATTCCTCGGAATGGATGATCTAAGTAGTGAAAATTTTAAGATATTCCTCAATGACCTCTTGAGGATACAAGGTTGGGTGATGTCTATGGAAGACACGGTTGGTGGGATCCCTCCTAGGAAATTCTTGGGTGGTTTTTAGGATGTAGTGAATTTCATTATCCAAATCCATAATATAATGTATATGTCTGTTTCTTTACTCCAATGATAGACTTTTGAAGTAGTTGGATGTGGCGACATGGGCTACTTGTCTTCCACCGACCTATCATTGACGTAACAGTCTATAGGGATTCAGCTTCTAAAGGATTTTATGAGCCATCTAAAAGGTATGAATATAACTATTGAGTTTATACTACTTAATGATGACATTTACCAACTATAATTGAAAAGGTTGTGTTGGTGATAGTGTTCATCGATACTGTAGAGTCACAATAATCAATAAAACTAAGGTGTATGTACAGGGTGCCATCTATTTGTAATGAACATGCATTTGGGTTGAACCTCCATTTCTCCAAACCGTGCTAGAAAATTTGATGCTTGTTGGTATCTTGAGTGATGATTCCATTTTGGATGTGGTGGGAGATCCTAAGGGTGAAAACACAAACAATTAACCCATCAGTTTAGTATCATAAGAAAATGATCATGGTTAATCAATCTATTTCATGGGTAAATTATTTCACATCAATTTCACCAGTTTGTTTATAATGCTTCCTTTATCACTTCCCTATTATAGTTATTCTAGGTCTTTAGAATATCACACTTTATAAAGGTGAGTGGCCTCTCGATAACCTATAGTGGGGATGATGGTACTTTTTATCGGATGAGAGGATGGGGTGTCTGATCATTCCACAATGGGTCTTATTTCTTATTTTGGGACTCTCTTATAGATTTAAGACATGTCCAATATATAATTAGAGGCTTCATAAGAGAATAATATGGATTCAAGTATTTTTTTTCTAAGAGAAATAATCAGATCGAGGATTTTGATTTCACCAATAGGGATACTCGACTCAAGGATTTTGATATAACCCCTAGGGAATGTTTTTTGGTAAGGTATAACTCCAACCCTAGAAACACCTCATGAATGTTTGGAATAGTTGATGCTATATAAGTATACTCTAGATTAATAAATTTTTAGGGGAAAGTGTCCCTTACTCAATATCAAAACACTTTATTATTCTCTCTCCCAAGTGAGGAAATTCTTATTTTCCCAACCTAGAATATTTTTAGGAGGATGTATCTTGCATCCAGACAACCATCCCCAAAGTATTCATTCCCATGATTCCAAATATAGGTAGTCATTAGGTTTAGCTAACAATACTTTAAATTGTGCATAAAGTTCATGAGTTTGGGGGTTATCTCATCCCATGAAGGGTTTTATTTTTTATTCTATAAGTCTCTTATATATTAAAGACATGTTTTTGAAATATTTACCATTAACAAAATCATTACTCTTATTACAAAATCAATTGATCAACACCATAGAATAACATGAACATATATATGTATCAAAGGTTCTCCATATATATGTATGATAGTTTCTTTATATTCCCTCCCATTGGATGATTACACTATGGTTTAAATGTATGTAGATGGCCACTATAGAATTTATCATAATCTAAGAAGGCGGTGGATGTTGTGGAGTTTAGATTAGTTCCTTTAAAAGGGTTTACTATGAATCCATGTAAATTGAATCATAACCCACATAGTTTAGTGACACTTAATGGTACATTTCATAACTTTTTAGGTTGTGTGATAAAGACCAATGTGGTGCCTTTTAATACTATTCTACCATGACCAATAAAGTGACTTTGAAGGTCATGCATTTAGGATCAGTTATGTTCCTTTTAAGTTTGTTCAACCAAGACTAGTGATGTGCCTTTTAAGGTCATGAAACTAGGACAAATTCATCTTATATTTTATGTTCATATGATGAATACCAGCTCTAGGTAGTTTAAAGTTATGTAGAATGGACTACTTGGTTAAAGGTACCTATAATGTCTTATCATAATAATTATGCATGAAAATACATTTTTAGTTAATTATATATGTTGGTAACTAAAAAAGAGAGGGTATGGTTAAGGATTAAATATATTATAATGGATATGGTATTTATAGATCATTGATTGGGAATAGGTATAAGATTATTAATGAGCACATGGTTATGTCTTACACCTAGTAGGAAGCCCATTCATATTGTCTCCTACCTATTGGTAACCAGACAGGGAAGGATGGTTGGACTCATGGGGGGTGTGGTATAATGAGGAAGGTTTGGAACTTACACTAAATTGTAGGACATTTTACATCTATGTCTCATTGGTTAGACATAGGGGTGGTTGATTCAAGGATTAGTCAGACACCTATTTAACTTGAAGATGATCCAAAATGGATAGGGGAGAGGAGTTGGAAAAGATGAAATAAAATAATAATATTGATGGATTATTGATTGGATGTAAGGAAACTAATTGGATGATTTAATACTATAGGTTATGATACACATTGTTTTGGATGAGTTTCCTAATCTTAGAGATGTTCCACTAGTTACCTAAGGATATAGGTTCTCTTATTATAAAGGGATTATATGAACGTTAGTGCCTTGAGGTCCCTATCAATTAGGGAGAAAAATGAGTGGGAAATCCTCTCTAAAGTTTTTTATTATAATTATTAAACTAATATATGATAAAAAGGTGTAACACAAACATTTATAGAAACTTGATCATGTAAGTTTGGTGGATTCAAAGGAGGCATTGATGGAATAGGATTGTTGGGGTTTTGACCTTAGTGTATGGAAGCTAATTAATGTAATTTGAGGAATTAATTAAGACCAAGTAAGTGACCTAAGTGAATGATAGACCATTATAGAGTCTTAGATGCCCCTAACAGGGACCTTTGGTGAAGTGGATAACCATAGTATGAATCTTTTACGGTGATTAAGCATTAAAAATAGGTCAATATATGCCTTATCAAGCATGATTTCATATAAGGTTAGGGTTATATGTGAGTGGGTGGGGTATACTAAAGATATAAAGGTATAAGGTTAGAAAGAACATAATATTCACATGGTGGGTATCCCTTCACAAAGAAATTTCATGGGGTTCTTTTGAAAAGGATCCTTTTTGGTTAGCGCCTTGAAGATTTTACACAAATAGGGTATCTCTGTGAAGAAATTACATGGTGTGGCTCCCCCATATCCTAGGATTAAATTAGAAATCTACTTTAGGGTTTCTTCAAAACATTGTGCAAAGGAAGAGTTCACAAATGATGTAATTTTTCTTGGACTTCATATTGTTGAAAATTACTCATTTTTGAAATGTGTTTTGAGGGAGTTATTTAAAGGAAAGTCATGTAATCACTCACCTTATGATCTATAGAACCATATATGCATAATAAGTATGTGTTCTCATAGGAAACCAACCATGATTCCATAAATGATGCCCTGTCATATACAAATCACATGACCACAAAGGATTCCCTTCATGACACCACCCCATAGGGATTTCATTCGACCACAAAGGGGTTTCACTAGGATATCATAAATGAAATTTATATCATGATGTTATCATACATTCTCCAAGAATTATCATATAAATTATATATAGAGGTGCTAATTTTTATGTAGTGAATCCCTTTTTCTCATGCTAGGTAGCATCCTTCCATTATTTTTCTTCAAATTTCCTTTAATTTTTTATAACATTTTGCATGAATCAATAATCATCATCATCCAATTGAGGAGTATTTCATATAGTTTCATATTTGTATTGTGTTTCTTACATTGATGAGAGTTTTATATATTTATAGAAGATAGTCAAGATCATAGGGAAAACGAACCATGAGTTAATGAGAAACAACCACAAGATTCATGAAAAATCATAGGATAATCAATGATTGTTTAATGTGATGAATTTGTATTATGTGGTTTATGGTTGGAGTTACCTAGACATATAGATCCTCAAACACCTTTTTTATGATGAAACTACTATTCATCCACCTATTGTTGATTCATCATATCAATAATTTATATGTATTTTTTTAATTAAAATGATTTTATAATATATATTTTCAATATTTTAATAAATTTTAAATTATTTTTCTTTATTTTTATGTTTTCATTTTTTAAATATTTTATTAATATTTTTAATTTTTAATTATTTAAATTTTTATAAAAACTTATTAGTGACACATATATTATATCATAAATAATTAATATTTCCATGACCCATCCTGATGGGGATGGATCCACAACTACCCCAAGCCTATCTCCAATAGGCCAGGGGTTGGAAACCAGCACCGAGTATGCATATCACACACATGGGATATACTTGTACACACACACATACTCAAAACCATACAATGATGAAATGTAAAACAACGGATAACAGTGCATGCATATATCTATAATACCATAATCTAAATGCGATATAAAGTACTAGAGAGCATAAAAAGGGGACAAATTCAAGCCGAACCAAAATTGGAAAATAAAGTATAATATGCTCAGGAGGAGATTGTTATCAAATGAAACACTGACATATATCTCAGTTTGTCTATCCCAAACTAATCTCTACCTACTCTTATTCCTACAAAGACTCCATGAAAAGGTCCATTATCTGTATAAGACACAACATGCGTGGGAAGATCCCATATAGGGATGAGTATAACAATACCCAGTAGGACACCCCGAAATAACTAAGAATAAAGCATCAAGAGTGACCAGCTCATCAAACATGGGTATTCTAATAAGATTTGAGAAATAAATATAACCAAATATATACTAGATATACTCATAAAAGACACACATTCTCATTGTAAGGTAATAACAACTACTATCCATATATTCATTGCAAGGATTCAAGGTAATTCTCATCTAGGAGATCTCACTACATGAGACATACCATCATGGATGACACCCAATTGAGAGTTATAAATCATTAGGTATCACTAAACTGATAGAACATCCTCACCATCCAAGAGTTCATCCTCCTTAGGTCTCTCCAAGAATAAGAACATAAGAAACTAAGAGGGTTCATCCGATATACATAATCCATCAGACTAATATCCCATCAGAAATATTAGATATCAATATATAGCTAGTGGGTTAATGCCCAGGGCTCACTAGGGGGACACCACACCCTACCTAAGTAAATATGAATGAAATGCGGATTTCTCCAAGCCAGGGATACATGATCCAATTCGTTGAGGAATATATCAAATAGAACTGAGACTACTCACTCCAGAATAAGGTAACTCTCTCACACTACACTAGTCATCAAGAAGTTTCAGAGGGGTCACCATCTATGATGAGAATTGGATGATACACCGAAAACTAATAGAAATAGACCTGGAGAACAAACTTAATCAATATTGGCCTAAGGAAGTTCAAAAAATATCACAATTAAGTTGAGCTGAGAATAAAGAGGAATCTAAGCTGTCCTCAAATGAGTACACAACATGTACCTATGGGTACATGGAATGTATCACTAAGCTTAGTACTGCCTATGTCTTTCACTCACATGGTATGTATTTCAAAAAGGTACACAGTGTGGCCTTTGAGGGTACACGAAATGTATGGGTTGATTTGGAACTTGGCATGTCGTTCTACCAGTGATCGTGTACACTAGGTCATGTCCCTGTACTTAGTCATGTCTGAGTACATGGGTACATAGCTCTTCCGATGTACTTCAATCTTCCCATGTAATTCCCTAGTACACGGCATGTGGGTCCACATGGTTACCTAGGCGTTTACACCCTATACACACCGAGATGATTGGAAAAGTGTCACATGGTATGTGACACATTTCATAGAATGTGTCATCCTTATCTATGTATAGAAATCCTATCACTTCATAGAGAGGGAAACACAACATGTGTTCTTCTATAATATACACCATGAAGTGTTTTTTTTTAAACCCATGGGATTTTCTATGAGTCTTCGCTCATGCCTCCCAATTTCCTTGGATCTATTTCCAAACTCACTGAAGAAAACATATCTTAATCCATTTGATCCCATCTGTCATTTTTAGTTGAATTCTAACCATTCTTACAACTTTAGAAATGGCCCCCATCACGCCTTGATGCTTTCACATGCCATACCCAAACCAAGGGGTCTCCAATCTGACCTCAATTTACCACTATCACCATGTAATATGATTAAATCATCAATCCTTAAACCGGATTCGTGAAAATGTTCTATTGTTCCAAAGAAGGAATGCACAACAATTGTCTTCTGGGTATTCATCGATCCGCTGGACAAATGAACCTTGATCAAGAATGCATGTAGAATGGTGGGGGAAAACTATAAAACATAACCATGAGGTGAAGAACTCAATCAATTTTCTTATAGACTCGATTCATTATCATGGGAAAACAAATAAATAGATGATTAAATCAATGAAAATAACTATTATACCCCAAATACCATATAAACAAAACCCAAACCTGGAATATGATTGATCCAAGAATTAATTTGCCAGTTAATTGGTTTAAATTAATCATAGGATATTAAAATGGGGATAAATACACAAAACAAATCTACCTAGAGTTTGTATTGATCACTAACAAAGAATGGTCCCATGTTGTTGTCATTGACAAGATCTATGAACTTTGTTGGTGCGTGATCTTTGATTTGTTCTCGATCTGGTGTCATCTAGCAATGATCCTCCAAAATATCCTCTAAATCCCTAGGTAATGTGAATATTCCTAGGAATTTTGGAATAATAGTGCTTAAATAGAGGATTCTAGGAATCTTTGTCGAAATAAAGAAATAAATTTATTAAATTTATTTATTTTATTATTTTCATCAGTGATATCAATTTACTAAAATTCTCGATGCCGATAAAGATTATGTCACACCAAGGATAAATTCCATGTTCTAAACCCAATGGTGGTATTAGATTTTCCATCCAAGATTCCATTTGGGAGTTATTTTACTTTTTTAGTAAAATTGTGTAGGCATGATATTGAAATATTAAATATTTTTAAAATATCATTTTTGCGCTCACTAGGCCTCAGAATCTCACACCGTATTAGCTTATAACTCTGGAAATATTTTTAAAAATGTTCTAAATTATTAAACGGAAAAACTAAGATATAAATGTTTTTTTATTTTTATGACATCTATACTTTTTCAAAAAGTTGTTTTATTGGTATATATCTATTCATCAAGAATATGTTTTTATGGTTTTTTATGGTAGATACTATATGTTACATTCATGAATTTTTATATTATTTATAATAAATAAAATTATTTATAATATATTAGATGAAAAAAATCCCAATGATTCTATTTAGATATGGGTCGCTACAAATAAGTTATATTTACAATGTAATTTTTAGTGTAAGATCATTTATGATTATGGAAGGAGAAGTTCCAAGTAGTTAGTCTGGGATGTATGTAATGTTTGAAGCCTATGGGCAATGAATTCCTCTAAGGCCTACAGGTCATGTAATACTTACGCCTACGGGCCTTGTAAGGGTTCCACCTCACCCCTTGAAAGGTGGATTATCAAAAATCAATAAAAAAATGAAGGCCTTTAGGCCATTGGAGGATTATGGAACATCTCAAATATGTGTTAGGAATAATATAATGTTTTTATTTTTCTATATTCCATCACAAAAAATATAAATTCATGATTTGGTTTATCATCATACCTTTAATAATATATTCATTACAACTCATGAGTGTTCCTTCAACAAATTGGTCATTGAATGGGTAGATTAGGTGTAACAACCTAGAATTTTTTCAATGGAAAATACCTTCTTATAATTATGTTATATATTATAAACCACATAAAATCACTTTGATAATCCAATAAAGACTTTATAAATGAAGAAAGAATGAAATAAGAGGTATTTCTATAAATTAAGGAACATATACCAATGGAATAGTAACTTGACCTTTAAAAAGTAATGTGACCATTAGGAAAAGTAATCTAGTAAAAAGAATAGTAAAATCTACTATAAAAGTATAAATAAAATTTAGGTATCTTATTAATGAAAATATGATATATTTATTTCATGGTATAAGTAAGTAAACATTTTAGAAATGATAAATTAAGTGTTGGTATTTTTGTAAGTTATAAATATTTAATAACAATTTTATAATTAATATAATTATTTAAAAGAAAATTTATTTTAATAAAATTTATTTATAAATTTTTATTTTGTTTTATTTTGATTATAATATAATTTTATGAGACCTTAAGTAATTTTTCAAAGTCTCATAAAATCAGTTATAATTTTAAAATCAGTACTTTTCAAATAAATGATGGTTTTATTTAAAAAATAAATTTATCATATTTAGAAAATTATTTGCATAAAATAGAGTCCTTTTTTTAATTATACTCATAAAAAAATGTTTAGGGTGATTTTTTGTGATTTTTCTAAAATAGTTGAATTTTGGGTGAATAGTGAAATACAATAATTTACGGTATTTAACAAATACATGAATTATTGAGTCATAGATGATGTATGGATGATGTAATCCCATAATCTAAAACTCTAATTAATTATTTTAATAAATTTAGTGATAAGGTTTAAACTATTCATAGTCTAGAGCCAAAATAATAAACTAATGAATAAAATAATAAAAAAACACTACTCTCCTCCCCTATAAATAACACTCCATGACACCCCTTATCCTCACACCTCCAAAACCTTGAATATTGTCCAATTTTTTCTTAAGAATATTACCAATACACTCCCTCTCATCTAGGATCCATTGGTCTCAACAAAATACTAAAATCAATCTCCCTAAGGAGGTTCTCAAGGAGAATAATTCAAGAGATAAAATCCTCTTTCTTTTCTTTTAATTTCTTTTCATTTTATTTTATTTTCTTATTATCTACTCATTTACTCTTATACATGTGTAATTATAAATCTATAATATTATATATACTGTGATTTTACTATTTTAATGTAATAATATATCATCAAACCTCTTCTCCTCTCCCTTTTATTCTAAAAATGGTGTTGTTTTATCGTCTTCCAAGATGAAAAGTTTTCATTTTCTTTTACCACATTTAATGATGGTCACAAAACCATTATAATGGTTTATACATATTGTAAAATTTATTTTATAACCTTTTTCTATGTACTAGAACTAACCTATAAAAATAATATTAAATAATAAAACAAAACGAGTTCATTGTAATCGAAAACTGCCAAAATTAATCTAAACGATTATCATTAATATTTTATTTAATGGATCATCCTCATATCTAGAAACAAAATAATAAATAATACCAATTAAAATTCTGTAAGTTCATTGATAAAATATAATCTCAATTATTTATAATTATCCTCATTTTACATGAACTTCCATACATGTATACAAGTGAACCGATCATGAAAATCAAGAAAACAAACACTCCCGAGCAATTAAATTGAACACTATAGCTCATCAAAATGTACATAAATGAACTTAATAAAATTATAATGAATAAAATACATGTATAAGAGGTCCTCGGTTTATTAATTAATGAATATAATTTCATTATCTAGGATATTAAAGTGAAGAAAGCATTCATACATAAGGTAAGGGGATTCTCAAACCCAATTTGTTTTATTTGGGTTTTTCCTCTTTCATGAAAAATTTCAATATGGATATTATATTAATATTCCTCAAATATAACTTCATTTTCCTTATCTTTTCATTTTTGGGATATACATGCTTTCAATCTGATTTTATGAAAAATGAAAATATTTTTTCTAAATAACTCTTCTTTATAAAAACACATGATTTACTTATCTTGAGATTGTTTCTTATTTACTCAAGATTAATGATTATTAGACCAAGAATGTTATTAGATTTTTATTTTGGGAACCACAAGGTTTATTCATTAAATTATTCTTTATTAAATTATCATTAAACCCATTTCCTTTCCATGGGTTATTTTATGTCTAATATTGATATGTGACTTATGTGGCATGCATGATTATGTAAATGTTATGATGTGATGGGATCAGAATTATATAGAGCCCTAATAGATTGGGTAATGTGATGTATCTCATGAGATAATGTAAAATATGCATGATCATGATGCTAGCTTTTTTCATAATGATGATGTTATGGCTATTCACATATGTTATGTGTGAACGTGATGCTATATTTATTCAGAACTATGAGTGGTAGTTCACCACTAAGACATGATGTTTCATATTTATTCATTTTCAAATTCCATGCCTTTGTATAATGATTCCTCTCATGATTATGATAATGATACAATTATTATGTTATTATGGTGATGATTATGCTCACCCCATGTTACATTGATTCATTTCCTTACTTATCCTATTACTGGGATGTTATCTCACCCCTTTCTTTGATGTATATCCTCAAGAAATTACTTGTACTAAAGAGAAAATTAGGTTCACTAAGAATCTAGAGAAGAAAAAATTAAATAATGTTTGTCTTTTATTATGAAAATTTTATGTTGTCCTAATTTTTCAAAGACACTAAACCTTTGGATCTTGGTTTTGTAACAATATTATATTGTTTGTCTTTAAAATGATGTAATAGTAATGTAAGAAAATCAGGTTCTCTATATTTTTTATCATAGAATGGATTAGTCAATTTGGGAATTAAGATTAGAGAACATTATTGAAAACCCTTAGTATGAGACTAAGTATATGAAATAACCTGAGAAGATTTGTTTCGAAAAAATTCTAAACATAGGGATCCCATAAGATATTCCTTTAGAGTTAATTTCAAAAAGGAATAAATTATTTATTCATGACTTGTTGACTTATGTTTTTTTAAAACCTTTTTTATTTTGGAAAATTATGGGAACCACTAAAAACTAGGCAAGAAATCAATGTGATGGAAAATGTATTAAATTCCCAAATGAAATCCCCAATGCCTTAGGAGGTTGAGTTCAAAATTTCATGGTGATGTTTACCCAAATGTCTAGGGATATGAAAAATAACCTAAATAATGTGTAAATCCCACCTTCCCCTAAGAGGGAGAAACTGGTTATCGAGTCTTTTATATGGAAATGACTACCGTCATTTAGTGGATCTTCTGATCCACTAGTCACAGAATAGTGAGTCAAATCAATAGAGAAGATCTTTTTTTTGTGCTTCACTATTCTAAGATGGAGAAGGTGACTCTAGTATTTTAACATTTTCATGGAGAGGTTAATTAATGGTGGGTGTTGATTAAGAACACCAAGCCATAGGATGATTGAAGAGATGGAGTGGTAAGACTTTAATAAAATGTTTCTTAATAAGTATTTCCCTTGAACTATTTGGATAAATATGGAGAAAGAATTCATAGAGCTTAAGTAAAAAAAAATTGAATCTATCACATCTTATGAATAAAATTTCACAAGTATTTCAAGGTACACCTCGGGTTTTATTATCAATAATGATAGAAAAAATAGATAGATTCTTTATTGGTTTAAAACCAATCCTTTAAAAGGCTCTAGAAATTTATGAATTTGGTATTTATGAAGAAGTTTATCGATGTTCTCTCAAAGTGTAGATAGAGTTTTGAGAGTGGTACCATGGATATGGTGATAAAAAATAAAATATGGATTTTCAAACTATGGGATCTAATGAAAAAAATGGAAAGAAAATTCAACCACTCACATGTTAAAAATTTGGGAAGAAACATCATGGGATTTACCTCAAAGAGATAGGGAAATGATTAAATTATGGGAGATAAGGCCATCAAGACCATGAATGTAGAAGAGACATGAGGAAGTAAGAAAATGTGGTGGAGGAAAGGAGAGAACCACCCATAGTTCAATGCTTCAACTGTAGGGAGCAAGGTCACTATTCAAGACAGTGCACTAAACATTGAGTCCTTGAGGATAATTAGTGTCAGTAGACACCAAAGATAAAAGATCAAGGGAAAATATTATGTCATCACTAATGTTAAGGTGGATTCGGATAAAGATGTGATGATAAGTACACTGATTATTCATTCAAGAATATTGAATGCACTATTTGATTCTTATTCTACACATTCTTTCATATCTAGGAAATTTAGTTGAAAAATTCAAACACCACCTCAAAATATAGAGGTTGAGTTATCCATGAGAATAGAAAATTGGAAAATTATTTCATCCAAAGTATATAACTCCTCTCTGGTTAATGTTTTTGGACTGAACCTCCCAAAAAATCTTGTCTTACTTCTTTTCGTAAATTTTGATGCTATATTGGGAATGGATTGCCTATCTTTATTCAAAACCAGTATAAACTGTTAGGAAAGGGATATCACTCATCACATTCCAAGGAATCCTCCAATTACATATAAGTGTAAGGATGAGGATGAATCTTCTTCAGAATCATCTTCTCAGGTGTGGATATTATTTCCTTATGATCAATCATATCTAGCTCAAATGATTGAGACAAAGGAGAGAATCATGATCAAATACATGACCATTATTAGGGACTACAATGATGTGTTCCCTGAAGAATTTTATGGTCTTCCTCTGGACCAATAGGTTGAGTTATCAATTGAACTTATTCATGGATCTATACCAATATCAATGACACCTTATAGAATGACCACCATTGATTTGGAGGAACTGAAGAAGCAGTTACAAGATAATCTGGAAAAGGGTTTTATACACCTGAGTGCTTCACCATGGGGTACATCAGTCCTCTTCATCAAGAATAAGGATGGATTTATGTGCCTCTGCATTGATTATCATGATCTCAACAAAATCATAATAAAGAATAACTATCCCCTTCCACAGATATATGAATTGTTCAATCAACTGTGTAGGGCCAAGTATTTCTCTAAGGTGGACCTTCAGTCGGGATATCATCAGTTAAAGGTGAGGAAGGAAGATATTCCCAAGACAACATTTTGAATGAGTTATGGACACTATTAGTTCATAGTTATGACTTTAATAATCACTAATTCTCTAACAATATACATGGAATTAATGAATAGATTCGTTATATATTATCCTGAAAAATTTGTAGTAGTTTTTATTGATGATATTCTGATATACTCCAAGAGTAATTAGGAACATGAGAAGAATTTGAATATTGTTCTAAAGACTTTAAGAAGGGATGAAATTTATGAAAAGTACAGTAAATGTTAGTTCTGAATAGAGGATGTATCATTCTTAGGGTATGTTATTACCATCAAAGGAATATCTATGGACCCTTCCAAGACAAAGGAAATCAAAGACTGGCTCGGGATAAAATTTGTAACGAAGATCCATAGTTTCCTTGGTATAGTTAGTTATTACTAGTAATTTGTGAATAACTTATCATGATTATCAAACCCACTAACCAAGATGACTTGGAAGGGAGAAAATTGCGTATGGACTAGTGAATGTGAAGACTGCTTCAAAGAGTTAAAAAAGAGACTTACCACCGTGCCAATACTCACACTTATGAAAAATGAGGAAATAATTGTGGTATACAATGATGATTAAAATAAGGTATTAGTATGTGTAATAATGCAAAATGATAAAGTGATATCCTATGCCAAGTCAGTTGAAAATTCATGAGAAAAACTATCCCTTGCATGATCTAGAGTTGGCAGTTCTGATCTTCGAGCTGAAAATTTGGTGACATTATCTCTATGGGGAGAAGTGTGATATATATATACTAATAATAAGAGCCTAAAATATATATTCACACATAAAGAGATTAATATTAAATAGTGTATATGGTTAGATCTCATCAAGTATTATGACTTCTCAATCCACTATTGTCCTGGAAAAGAGAATAAAGTGGTGGTTTCTCTAAGTAGAAAGGATCCTACAAAATTATCAATGATGATAATTGAGAAGGATCCAATCATATTATATTTTAAAAGGATGGACATGGGAATCATTAAGGAAGTAAAATAATCAAACCTTTCATAAATGATTGCTCCACCATCCCTCAAGAAGAAAATAAAGGATACTCAAAGAAATAATGTGGAGATTCAGAAGAATGTGAAATCTATGAGAAAGGGTAAATCCTTAGAGTTAAAAATTAATGATGAAGGAGTTGTAAGATTTGGTTCATGACTATGTGTACCATCCAATCTAGAGATAAATAATGAAATTTTTAGTGACGTACATAGCTCAACCTTCTCTATTCACCTAGGAAGCACAAAGATGTATCAAGATATTCAAGAGAACTATTAGTAGGATGATATGAAGAATGAGATTAATGAATATAAATCAAATTGGTTGTTATGTTAAAACATGAAGGAAGAAAGACAAAAGTATAATGGGATGATGAAATTATTATGCAAACCAACATGAAAATAGGAAAACATCACCATGGACTTTGTCACCAGACTTCCGAACACATCTATAGGAAACAATGATATATGGGCTATTATAGATTATCTTACAAAGAAAACTCACTTTATTGAAATTAGAGAGGAATTATCACTAGATCAAATTTCATGGATTTACATTACATAAGTGGTGATCCTACATGGAGTACCACTATCAATTGTTTCTGATCAAGATCCAAGATTCACCTTGAAGTTTTGGAAAAGTATCCAACATTCTCTAAATATTGAGTTGAACTTCAGTATGACTTATCATCCTAAAACTAATGTCTAATCATAGTAGAATATTCAAACATTAGAAGACATGTTGATATCATGTTCTATGGAATTCAAAGGAGTATGAGACAAACATCTAACTCTGTCCAAATTCTCTTATAACAATAGTTTCCACTCGAGCATCCAAATGGCTCCATATCAATCCATTTATGGGAAAAGATGTAGAACACTGACATGTGGGGATAAATTTATAGAATGTTTGATGCTAGGACCTGAAATGGTCAAAGAAATAGTAGAAAAGGTGAAAACCATTCCGAAACACATCAAGGCATCCCAAAGTTGATAGAAGAGATATGTAGAAAATCATCGACCATGCCTAGAATTTGAGGTTGGATACATGGTATTCCTCCATATATCTCCATGGAATAGGATCATGAGATTTGGGAAGAAAGGAAATCTAAGTCCCAGGTACATCAGACCCTTCGAGATTCTTGATCATTTAGGATCTATGGCCTATTGACTGGCACTTCTACCTACCATGTCTCAAGTACATGATGTATTCCATGTATCCCTCTTGAGAAATTACATACCGTATCTCTCACAAGTACTAAATCTATAGGTGGTACAATTAGAAAATGATCTCTCTTACAAGGAATAGATAGTGAAGATCTTGGATTGTAGAGGTAAAGTTATATGAAATAAGACTACTCACTTGGTCAAATTACTATGGCAGAACCATAAGTACAAAGAAGAAATATGGGAACCAGAGGAAGTGATGAAGGATAAGTTCCCTCACCTATTTATGTAAAATAAAATTTTGATGGAAAAATTTCATAAGGGGGAAGAATGTAACAAAACAAAATTTTATCAATGGAAACTACCTTATTATAATTATTTAATATATTATAAACCATCTAAAATCACTTTTATAACACAATATAAACTATATAAATAAAGAAATAATTAAATAAGAGGTTTATCTAGAAATTAAGAAACCTATACCATTGGAATAGTTAGTTGACCTTTAGAATAGTGATGAGACAATTATAAATAGTAATTTGGCCAATAGAATAGTATCCTTGCCTATAAAAGTATAAATAAAATTCAGGTATCATATGAATGAAAATATGATATATTTATTCCATGGTATAAGTAAATAAATGTTTTAGAAATGATTAATTAAGTGTTGGTATTTTTGTAAGTTATAAATATTTAATTATAATTTTATAATTAATATAATTATTTAAAAGAAAATTTACTTTCATAAAATGTATTCATAAATTATTATTTTTCTATATTATTATTATAAAATAATTTTATGATACCTTAAGTAATTTTTCAAAGTGCCATAAAATCGGTTATAATTTTAAAATCGGTATTTTTTTAATAAACTTTGGTTTATTTAAAAAATAAATTTATAAAATTTAGAAAATTATTTGCATAAAATGAAGTCATTTTTGAATTATACACATCAAAAATGATTAGGGTAAATTTTTATGATTTTTCTTAAATAGTTGAATTGTTTGTGAATAGTGAAATATAGTAATTTATAGTATTTAACAAATAAATGAATTATTGAATCCTAGATGACGTATGGATTATGTAAGCCCATAATATCAAAATATACTTAATTATTTTAATATATTTAGCAATAAGGTTCAAACTATTCATAGTCTTGAGGAAAAATAATAAACTAATGAATAAAATAATCAAAAAATACCCCTCTCCTCCCCTATAAATACCACCCCTCACCACCCATTCTCCTCAAAACTCCAAAGACTTAAATCTTGCCCAATTTCTGCCTAATCCTATTCCAACTCCCCCCCATGTCCATGTTCCTTTGTTCTGAACAAAATACCAATACTAATCTCCTGAGGGAGGATCTTAAGGAGAATAATTCAGGAGGTAAAATCCTCTTTCTTTTCTTTTAATTTCTTTTAATATTATTTTATTTTATTATTCTCTCCTCATATACCCTTATCTAGGTGTAAGAATAAATATAGTATATTATATATACTATAATTTTATTATGTTAATGAAATAATCTATCATTAAACCTCTTCACCTCTCCCTTTTATTCTAAAAATGGAAACATCATCCTTGAGGTGTTGTTTTATCGCCTTCAAGGATCACAAGTTTTCATTTTATTTTACCACCTTTATGGTTGGTCATAAAACCATTATAATAGTAGAGATAGATTTTAAAATTTGAGTTATAACCTTTTTATAATCTATAACTAACATATATTCATAATATTAAATAATTAAACCAAATGAGTTTGTTGTGATAAAAAACTCCCAAAATTAATCTAAAGGATTATCATTAACATTTTATCTAATGAATCATCCTAATATCTAGAAAAAAATAATATATAAGACCAATTAAAATTATTTGATTTCATTTATAACATATAATCTCGATTTTGGATTATTATCCTCATTTTATGCGAACTTTCATACATGTATACAAGTGAACCAATCATAAAAATCAAGAAAACTAACACTCCCAAATGATGAAATTGAACAATATAACTCATAAAAATGTCCATAAATGAACTTAATAAAATTATAATAAATCAAATACATATATAAGAGTTTCTGGTTCTATTAATTAATGAATCTAATTTTATTATCTAGGATATTAAAGTGAAGAAATCATTCAGACATAAGTTAAGGGGATTCTCGAACCCCATTTCCTTTATTTGTATTTTCCTCTTTCATGCCAAATTTCAATATGGATTTTATTTTAATATTCCTCAAATATAATTTATTTTTCCTTATCTTTTCATTTCTCGGATATAAATTCTTATACTCGTATTTTATGAAAATGAAAATATTGTTTCAAAAGAACTCTTCTTTCTAAAAACACATGTTTTACTTCTCTTTAGATTGTTTCTTATTTACTAAAGATTTATGATTCTTATACCAAGTATGTTATTCCATTTTTCTTTTGGAAACCACAAGGTTTATTCATTAAAATGTGCTTTATTAAATTCTCAAGAAACCCATTTCTTTTCCATGGGTTATTTTATATCTAAGATTGATATGTGTTCTATATGGCATGCATGATTATGTAAATGTTATGATGTGATGGGTGCACCCAAAATTATATAGTGCTCCAATGTAATCATTTCATATGATGCATTTATTTATGTTTTTAATTATTTAAATCATTTAATATAGATGAAAAAATTTCATTAAATGTATATAGTTTTTGAAACATCTTAATTATATTGAATATAAATCATATTTATAAAATTAATCACTCAAAATATTAATATATTTGGGTATTCCATGATATGTAAAAAAGAAATTCTTGGAATGCATGTTTACATTAAATATTGGGATCATTAAACTCCCCCATAAATATTAAGTTATAATATTCCTTTTCTATAATAGGATTTATCAAGAACATGATCAATCAAATGGTAATATCTTTATAAATATAGGCACCCATAGTATTTCTTATGTAAGTAATGCATAGTTACAATTATTAGATTGATAGAGTTGGTTTACACATGACTAGGTGACCAAAATTGGATTTGGTTCTTAGAGGAATGAATCTATAATAATTTATCAGAAGCTTTAGGGAAATATAATTTCCATCGATCTATAAAGGAGAATCATGTGATGGTTTTGAAAAAAATTTCAATCATGATATTCATGTATTTAGATAAAATTCAATGATGACTCGATACTTGGTGAAATCTAGATATTAAACCAAATAAAATTTATATTTTTGAGAAATATAATTTCAATGGAATTATATTCATGAATATTGATTACTAAATATCATGGAAAATATAATAGACACTATAAATTTATATTATAGATTATAAATGAAATAAAATACAAGACAACAAATTTCCTCAAGGTCCATTCTTGATAGAAGTAAATTAAATGAAATCAACTTCTTATATTCATACCACAATTTAATAATATTTCTTATAAAATAAAGAAACAACTATGTTCTTGAGAAACCACTTATTGAATAAGAACTAGGTATTTACTAAATCTATTATGATACAAAATCTAGTACAAATCATTTAAAATAATTACCTTATACCTCCAAAATCAAGCTAGTTTTAATGAATCTTTGTTTTAAGAAGTATAAAAAATCAATGTAATAATAAAATATTACTTACAACCTAATGTTTGTATACAAAGAGAAAGCAGATAATGAGTTTCAAGAGATATATAAGGCACTATTTTAGAAAAATGTTCATGAGGTAAATTCTATTTTCTCAAACTGAATAACCCATGTTATTGAGTATTGTATTTTTTATCAAAGAATTATAAATTTCAAAAGGTATTATCAATGTTAAATCATAATAAAATAAGATTAATGATCAATAATATGGTTCATGAAGTTTATTTGATCATATAATTAAAGTATTCTTATATACCATGTGTTGTATAAGAAGATTCCATGATAAAGTAAAATAACATGAGTTTACTCTAAAAAATTGATGAATTAAAAATACATAAGTGGGTGTGTAGTTAATAAAAAATGATTGTGCAGTTCAAAAACTATGATCATGATGTTTAATATAAGTAACTATGAAATTCCTGTCAAAAATTTTGGGTAATGAATTAATAGAGGTTGTTATTTTTATGGTTACCATTAAACATAAAAAAATTCATGATGAGAAAAACACACCTTAAAAATGGTGAGTTCTATTTAGTTTCAAGGATAACCATAGAACATTTAAAAAAATATTGAAAATTTTTATTATTACAAAATATTTACGAATTATAAAACATTAACTATAGAGAAAATAAAGTAAAAAAACTTTATAATATGTTCACATGACATTTTATCTATTAAATAATACACAAAGGAAGCACAAAATATTTTCTGGGATGCTGAATTTTTATAGAGAAAATAATCTGAAGTACAAAACATGTATATAAAATTTGTATATGAAATTTTTTGACATAATTTTTTTTGTGAAAAAATATTTTATGGGTTTGAATAGAATATGTGTTAAAATTTTGCACAAAACATGAATTATTATAGAGAAAACTCAAAAAATACAGTGAAGAATACATTTATTGTGGATATAATATATGGGAGAAAAATATATATTACATGTATATAATAGAATATGAATGTAAAAGGAAAAACATGAATATATAATAAAAAAAATTATTATTTTAATGTAATTTTTTTTATCAATACATATAATAGAATAAAAGTAAGACAAATATATGCAAAATAACATAAAATAGAGAGTGGGTAGGATACAAAATATTGATATGTGAAAATAAATAAAATTGAGCTTATAAAACAAAATTTTTATTTATTAATATTGGAAAATACCCTAAATAATATTTGAGTGTGAATAAAATATATACTGAGAAGACTCTATAGAATAAATTTGGAATAATTTTGATGTATATGCTATTTTAGATATTATAGAAGGCTCTCTGACATCATTATGTTTAACAGATGTTTTGAATCTTTATATTTTTTAATATAGACATGATGAATTGTTTTACATTGAAGGATTTTGTTGATATGTAGTAATAGGATGATAGAGTAAATATTTTGTTTGGTTATTGGATATTTGATCTATGTTTCCCAATGACATATAGATGTTAGTGTAAGTTGGAAGAAATAAATGAATATTAATTTGAAGTGAAATTTAATGTGATGAACATTAATATCCTAAATCTATTGTATTTTATAATTTTTTATGTTGTGATTTGATATATGTGTTGATTTTTGTGATATTGTTTTTTTATGAATTGTGGCTTTGTTTATTTTATTTTATGGTGAAGATGTAGTTTAGAGGTATTTTGAATACACTTATAATTGTGTGGTTTTATAGATAATGCATTGCTAACATGGGAATGGTTTTTTTTTGTTGTTGTAACCAAATAACTATACAATTGTTATTATTTTACTTGCATGGTCTTTATATATAGTTTTTGTTGTTGTAATTATAGTGGTATACTTTTTGTGTTTACATCTCTATAATAATTAGAGGTGTGGATAGTGTGATGCAGTGGTTGATATATTGTTTTGGTGATATAGATATGGGGATATGAATGTGGTGATAGAATTGATGTAGTGGATAGTGATGGATGGTAAGAATGGGTTGGATGTATGGGATGTAGTGGAGATTATTTAAATTAAATTTTTATTTTGGTTATTGATAATAACAAATTTATTATAATTATATATCTCATTATTTGAGGCTTTATTATTCTTATTGAATTGAAACATGAGAGGTTGGAGGAGGAAGAAATTGGGTATAATTATATGCTCACCCCACTATTATCTATTATTTTTCAAAATTATAGGATCAGGTTGAAGGTTTTTTTGAGAGATATTGTATCAGATATAAGGAGATCCAAATATTTGTATAGTTAGTTTGGAGTTTTTGATTTCCTTTGGAGTTATTATATTTTTTGTTGATTTTTTTTACATATTCATGGATGTTTTCATTTATGACATTGGAGATGGCTGGATGATTTATTGTGGTTGCAGTTTGGTTTTATAATATATAAAGGATAATGAAGACCATATTTTTTATTCAAATAGAATTGGTGTTATTCACCACCCCATGGTCTATTGGAGGTAGTCTATGAGTTCTACTCTAAATCACATTTCCATCTCATGTGGAGTACTTTTGGGGCGGGGGTGTGGCCAATATAGTGTATAATGCAAGAATCACACTCACCATATTTTGTATTGACATTATAATTCATAGTATCTAATATAATTAGTTCATGTAGTGTTATAAATGGATGGTTTGAGCTTCTTTATTAGTAGACACATAAATTCCTTATAGATATCAATATCTCTAGGAACCCCCTTAAGAGAATATCTATTTCACACCTCAATTTCATTTTTAGGTTCAATAAATATTTTGAAAAAGAGAATTCATTTATATTTAATCTAATATTAAAACAATTTTTGGAACACCTAATAGAGAGTGCATCATTCAATTAGTGATCTCATTCCTCATTATACCCTAAGAATAAAGTTTTATATAGTGAACTATAAATTTGTTACATTTGCATTTCATATTTTCTTTGAGTAATGATCTATGTCTCAACTAATCTTATAGATTGGATTTTATTTTCCTTATTTGTTATTGGTCATATAATATGACCAATAAAATCCATCAATAATACCAAATATAATTGATTTGGTTTCAAAAGTGAAAAATATATAGTTGTATACATGATTTTAATTTCATGGTTATGTTAAGAACATGAATTAAGTAATTTCCATACTTTTAATGACATGAATAGTATAATTCCCTATTTTAATTTAGGTTTTGTGGTTTTAATAGAATATAATTATATAACAACATGGTTTAAATTAAATTTTATTATTTTACACTATTTAATGTTTCATTCCATGGATTAAATATTAGTTTTTACCAATTTAAATTTATAGTTTACCTTATATGTTATTATATTGACTACCCTAGTCTAATGTAAAATATAGGCTTTTAACATTATATTTTACAGAATTTTTGGTATGTGTGTATTAGTTTATAATTTTTTTTAAAATACTATAGTTTGTTTCACAATGCGTTTTTTAAAAATCATTTTAATACCCCTAAAAATAATTCTATAATGGGACTCATACTCACATAGACTATCTACATGAATTTAGAAAATATGATTTTTTTTAGTGATTATATTTAAGAGATACCTGATATGAAATTATTTTGAGATATTTTATGATATATACATAAGTCAAAACTATGAATCATTCATATTTATGTACTAATAAATTTTTTAGGCTTGGTTAAAATTTTCACACAATGGATTTAAATTATGTCATGATTGGAATTGTATTTTATTATATTTAATTAATAAATATTTTGATTAGTTGTTTACAATTATATCTTAATGATTTATTTTATATTATTACATATTTGGATTTAAAACTATTACCTAAAACCTTAATCTTTATTGATTACTGAGTATGGTTTGTGGGGTTTTGGTTTGAAATTTTCATTGACAATGAATTTTATACTCTATATAAAAAGTTAAATGATCTATAATTATCATACCATTATGACTTTTTAAAAGGTTTTTCTCCTAAGACTTTAATACTTTTTATAAAAAAATTTCCTTGTAATATTTTCATATGATTGTTTCTTCTGGAAATGGGAATGACCTTGTTTGTTTAAGGTTCAAACTTTCCAATCAGTTTCCAATGGATTTATTCGTAGAACCGGAAACACCCAATGATTCTATATACATTTGGACCTACTTTCCAAAGGTAGGTGCTGATTAGTTGTGGACCGATGAGGCTTAAGAATTTTTATTGGTCGAGAAAAAGGAAATAGGATTTGAGGTTGAGGAAAATGAGAAACCAAGGTTCCGTGGCGTGCAAGTCTACTTTCCTTTATATGGCCATGGTCATCTGTAAGGAGTCAACGTTCCAGAGGCAAAGAATTATATTCCTCATTACTGGTTTCAAACTTACACCAATTTCTCTTCAGCAAATGTCTCAGTTGAAGGATCATTTTTCAATGCTAGAATAGTGGAGAAGGCATTCATAATGCATCATAGCCTATGTCCTCCATATCTAAAGCCTCATAAGCCTGAACTACAGTCACATTGCTATTCCTCTATTTTCTGAAATTCTCAGATGGACCAATCCAAGGGATGGAAAAAGAGTTGGGATTTCCGTCCTGGAGGAGGTGTGAAGCCGACTTAGATGTGGGCATATTGGGTGTGAAAAACCTGTGCAGAGTTTGTCGATGATCTGAAAGGAGTTGCAATATATGAAGTCATCTGGGATGGGCAGACATATGTTTACAGGAATGTGTCGGAGTTAATCATTCGTTGGAGCCCGGAAATGAATTCTTTCCATCTAACTCATGGAGAAGTAGGCATCAGTTTGTGGGATGTATACAAGATTTCAGGGGCTCCAATTTTGGGAGATATGTATGATGAATTCATCCCCCCCAAGGTGACCTGGAATGATTCGGAGAAGACTCTAGATTTGGATTGAGAGTTGATGAAAATTTTCCACAAGCTTAAGAATACCAAAACCATGAAAACCCACTCTAGAAAAGATATCCATCCAGAGGAATGGATGGACATGTTTCTGATAAAGAAGAAGGAGCAGGGGACCACCTGTACTCATCCTACCAGTTGTCCTAGAGCAGAGAACAGGGGTTCTATTGGCACATTCTGGCCAACTCTGGAAGCGAGAGAGTTTGAAAAATGGGGGTATGAAGTGGATCAAAGAATCCCAGAGAAGACCTGTCTGGAGGGCTTCTTAGCCTTGTGTCTCAGCATTTATCTTCTTCCATTTAGGGATTTGAAGGGAGGCATAAAGCTAGGGACCTTCATTGTTGTAGCCAAGTTGGCTGAGAGAAAAATGGTTGGGTTGGCCACCCTGGTTTTGGCGAAGATTCCGAGGAGCTTACTCCATGTCTATATGGGTAAGTCTCTTTTGAGAATAGTGGGACCATTCCAAGTTTTGTGGGGATAAGTCACCACTCACTTCAGGACATATGCTATATAGAGTGGAGTACAGGTTCTTGGAAGTTCTTTTAGGCCATCAGTGTAGGCATTTTCTAGAATTTCTCTATTGTCCCTCAATTCCTATGATATGAAGGTGAGGCTGAGCATGTTCAAGGAATTTTATTTATTTCCTTATGTAAACCCACCAACCAGGTGGTTTGTTGATAATGGAACATCTAGCCTGGAATTGAGGTCATATATGCTGGCTTGCAGAGATGGTGTATTGGCTACCAGAATTGACGGAGAGATTATATGCGAGGCCTATGCTCCATATAGATTTGCACACCAATTCAAGTGTCTGCAGCAGATTGTTGTATCCCCTTCCATACACGTCAGGTCAGAGCAGCATCCAATGGTTTCCCAATAACTATGGTTGATGACAGCTATGGAGAAGACTGGGGCAGTGATTGATCTACCAATTATTGGAGCGGTGAGTCAATTGACTACTTGGTATGCCAAGAACTGGGTAGCATCATACCCGACAGTGGTATTGAATCTTCCTTTCCCCCAGGTGGGGAGTAAAAAGAGAAGTGTCAGGAAAGAAACCTTTCATCTAGAAGGTGACTCTTCCTCACTCGGATCTGATTAATCAGGTTCTTCACCCGAGGCTGATTCACCGGATTCCCAAGATGGGGATGATGAGGTATGACATGCGTAAAAACAGCCTCGTGTTAGATATAATCCTCCTTCCAGAGTCAAGAGACCTACTCTATCGACTCATGGTGAGTTATATCATTGAGGCAATTTAGTCTCCATTATTTTATAGAGCAAAAAGTTTCATTTTCTTATCCTTTATCTGTGATTTCATGAGCTGGGAAGAAGTTGAAGTACCATATTGTAGGACCCTCCTCATGGACTTCTGGTGCACATTCTGAATATTTACGACCAGAGGTTGTCCAGATATGGTGGAGTTTATATTGTGATGTTGAAACTGCCTGGATGGACTTATGTGAAGGGCTATATATCCCCAGAGTGGGGGATCTCTGGGATTCTGCTGATATTCGCTTCGAGGATAAACCCAATGAAGTGAAGGCTTGCATTAGAGAGCGATAAATGATCATATATTCCACTAATGATTCCATTCCTATCACCAAGTGGGTGAAGGAAATGATGAATTGTGGCACCACTGAGGGGATTGGTGCTTCAGTAGACGAGGAGTGGAATGAATACGTGGCTCCTAAAGATGTAAACTTCTTTTCTTATTTTCTTTGAAACTTGATTTCATTAAAAGCTTTATTACTCAAGGAAAATACTTTATTTATCCTACAACTTGTTAAGGAAGGAACTACTGAGGTCCCTTCACCACAGTACAGCCCTAGCGGTACTGCTCTTGGAGTCCCTAAATCTCCTCGTGAGCTAGGTGAAGTATATCCAGGCCAGAAAGTCATGGATGAGGAGTTAGACAGGGATTTTCACTCTCCAATACTTATATTTGGAGGTGACGATGTCAACACACCCAAAAAGTCAAAGAAGAAAAGGCATCGAAGGAAGAAGTCCATAGCTAGATGCTTCATCAGTAGTGGTAAGTCCTTTATATAGTCATGAATCCTAACTCATGAAAAGGTTGCTCATACTTCTTGGGATTATAGGGGCTTCTTCAATTTCCCCTTTGAGGGAGAGGACTGACCCTCCTCTGAGGATGATAGAGGGTGCTGGTGAACAGTCGAAAATTCATGCTGACCTGGCTGCTCCTAAAGAAACGATGAGAGAAGAAGAGCCAATGTCTGTTCCCAATACTGCTCCTGTTGCTGCTGCAAGGAGAGAAGAGCCTGCTTCTGGTAAATTAACAATACTTCATAGATTTTTGAATGAAAACATCAACTAACTTCCATCATGGAATGCTTTAGGTTCAACACCTGCACACGAACATTTGGAGACCACTGCAACTGACTCCGCAATTTTCTCTGAGTAAGCTATCTGGGGTCAGAGGTCGTAGGAGGAGGGTTATCAAGAAGACATGTCAAATGCTCCCACTGGTGAGACTAACTAGGAATCTGGGATATCATTGGATGAAATGATGAAACTTGGCGCGTCTTTTGAAAAAAATTAGATTATGTTAAATTACCATGTGATTTAGAATATTTTGGATGTGAGTGTTATCCTTCATACTGTTAATTTTTTTTATTACATCTCTGACCATGATTGGTTGAAATGTACAGTTCTATCTGAGCTAGATGCTGATTTGGCAATGCCTGAAGGGGGTAGAGACAACCCTATCATTGTAGAGATGCTAGATCAAGTGGAGCTTAACCCGACAGAGCTTCCTGAAACCTGTTCTGAAAATCATGTTGAATCTAGGAAAGATGGGGAGGAGCCTTCTCATGCCGCCTATCTACCGTTGGGTAAAAGATGATAATATTTGTGGCTGTACTTAATTTTCAAGATATCTAATCAACTTTTTTTATCCTTTGAAACTAACCAAAGCTTTCAATTGACTATGCAGGGCCGTCAACTTCAGTGGCTAGATCCAGAGGTGAAGCCTCAACCTCATCCCCAACAGGAGTAGAAAGTGAAGTACCAAGGGTCAGGGGGGAAGGAGAAGAACAAGGAACTTCCTTAAGTGCATTAATCCCAGTCTATATTCCCCCATATGATAACTATGCTGAATCAAACCCAGAGGTAAAAAAGGCGCTCCAATTCTCACGTCACAAGGCATGGCAGAATATATGGAAGATCATATTTGAAGTGCCTCTTGAAGAGCTGTCTTCTAATATCCTGTGATTGTCATCCTTTTCTGTCATGCTGGGACTTGGAGGTTTTGGATATCAAGATATCCATACCGCGGTGAAACAAGTCATCTTAAGGAGGGAGCAGGAGAAAAATTTCCATCAAGATCTGATCAGAGCGAGGCTGCTGACCAATATCGGTGAATTCAAGGATGCGGTGTCCCGAGCTAAGGCTGATCATGCTGTAAATCTGAAGGATCTAAATCATAAGATCATGGAGAAATTTTTCTAGCAGATGCACCTTCAACAACAGCTAGATGTTGTTACTAGGGAACTTGACCGGCTTAAAAATTCATTGGAAGGTGTCCAAACAGATGGTATGGAAGCCATAATAGATGCCAGCACTCCATCAAGCTGAAAATATTAAAGCTAGTTGAGTGAATGAACTTCAAGTGGCTGTTGATGAAGCTCGAGATGCCGTAAATTAAATTAAAAGTTATGTTGAAAGCCTCTTGTAATTCTTGAAAAAGAGAAGATACTCCAATCTGTGGATGTTCTTCTAATCTTGTGCATCAATGAAAAATACATTTCATCTTGAATCATTTGTACCGGCATTCTCTTGCTAACTACTTAATTTTTTTACCTAAGCCAATGGGCCTAGTAAGCATAGTTTGATTTTTGCTAGGATTATACAAACAACCCCACAAACTTTGTATATTTTTATTGATCAATATTTCCAAAATCATACAAAATGTACATTTAGTGAGCTAGGACTTGACTTTTGTTCAGAGTTCCTTTTACAGGTTCCCAATTTAATGAGTACCCTGTCTCTTTTTGGCAGTTTAAATTCATGCATGTCAGACATAAAATGGCTAATGTTTAAGGTCAAATATTTTTGACCGAATGGATTAAAATTGACTCAATTACTTGATAATTTGTTTGAAAACATATTACCACATTCAAGTATGGGGGAAAACATGTAAAATATAACTTAAGAAATTTTGAATCTGATGGATGATATGAAAAAAGGGCTAAAATTCATTAGAGAAAGTATTTCCTAAGAGTGAAGTTACCACTATTTGACAAACCCGTTAGGGGGTTGAATTATACAGGGCCACTTAAGGGAATTGGCTGCATAGTCAAATAATAGCATCTTTTGGCTGACAGGTCCGTTATGTAGACTACTTATGCAAGGCCACCTAAGGGCACGTGCTGCATAGTCAGGAAAAAGAACTCTTATAAATTTTACGTTTCTATTTCTACAAGCCAGTGAAAGTTTATGGAGATTCAAATTTCCCAAAGAATAGATTTTGCTGTATAGATAGAGGTACTTGAATATGGAGAGGATATTCCCAATCAAGATTTTCAAATAATTGGATAGATTTCACTCCTGCGAAGGTCTGACCCAAACATAGGGAATGTAAATATAAACCATAGACTTGAATACTTTCAGATCATGAAAATAGTATGGGATAAATATGTTAAGGATGGCTATTTTTACGGATCCCTACATATCGTCATTAAGACCAATAAGGAAAAAATAGGTTTTCCCCCCAAGAATGAAGTTACCACTATTTGAAAAACCCGTTAGGGGGGATGAATTATGGAGGGCCACCTAAGGGAATTGGCTGCATAGTCAAATAATAGCATCTTGTGGCTGACAGGTCCGTTATGTATACTATTTATGAAAGGCCGCCTAAGGGCACGTGCTGCATGATCAGGCAAAAGAATTCTCGAGTATCAGACATTTTATGACCAAAAGTCAAGAAAAGGGTTATGGAGATCTAGAATTATTTAAGGTTAGGATTATGATACATGAAAATGGGTATTGTCCAATGCATGAAGGAGATACATAGACCAATGCTGACCATAATCATGTTGTGGCTGGGTCCTGAATTGAGATGCTGGACTTCACTACATATCTCATTAGGATGAGAATCAAGCCATACATAGTTCTTGAAATACAGTTTAATGTCATGTGGGATGATAGTGTAGGAGATCTTAGTTTAGGGTCGTAGATTTCAGACCATAATGAGGGAGGCACATTGTGTGTTTGTTATAAACATGATGTGAATAAAGATCAGGGTTTTCATACCACATTCATGTACTTGTAGGGGGAATTTTCATCCAAGGGACTGAAAGTGGAGTTTGGGGTTAGGCCCAAAGACTTGGGGCTGGATTTGAGGGATGCTCAAACGTTCCTACGTATCCCATGGGGATTGAAATCAAGCCATACGTAGTTCTTGAAATATCCTCTGTACATATTTGGTTCGTACATGTGAAGGGTGAAAGGGGACTTCAGTGCAATGATGGTTGGACCCAAGATTAAAGGTTCGGGAATTTCCATGTATGCACGTAGTCCTTGGAATATGACATGATTGGAGATCAATGTCAATAATGATTCCCTCTCAGGTGAGGGTGTCAAAGACTGTTGTAGTTTATTTTTATACAGTACAAAAGTGAAAATAGTTTAAGGTCATATGCATGGACCGGTGCTGCACAGTTTAGCGTCATGTAGCTAAAACATATTGCTATGTAGTTTAATATCTTGTAACGATGATAATGGGGGACTGTATTGTTTAACATCATATAGCAAGGATGATGGTGAACCAATGTGAAGATATTGGTTTTGGGGGGGATTCACAAATCAACATCGTATGAGATGGAGGTGAACTGACGTGAAGATATTGGTTTTGGGCTTGAACCTCGGGAGGTTGCCTACGTACCCAGCCTAGAAGGTAAGGATCAAAGTCCATGTAGTTCGATTGAGAATGAATTGTTGATCGAGTTGTACTTGAGGACAATGACCCGAAAATGGTGTTGGGACTTACGCGTGTTTATCGGCCCAGATATGGTGTTATGGTTGAAGCTTACTCTAAGCTCACGTGAGTCATGCTCGGTGTGAGAAACAAGTGGTAGAAAAAACCCTAACGATTCATAGTTTAATGTCATGTGGGACAAAGGGTGTTGTATAGTTTAGAATCATGTAGCTAGGACGTATTGTTGTGTAGTTTAACATCTTGCAGGACATGTGCACAGTTTAACGTCATGTAGGACATATTAAGGGACTTTTTCACAGTTTAACATCATGCAGGACAAACATGTACAGTTTAACCTCATGTAGAATGTATAAGGGACTGTTTACAGGTTAACGTCATGCAGGATGAAAGAATTTTTGTTACACAAAATATTTCTTCAGGAATCTGGAATTGGTTGGAGTCGTGATGAGTTCTCCATTTATTGAGATTAAAGAATAATCTCCATTGGAGTACACCTTATGTATTGAATAAGGTCCTTCCCTCTTTGGCTTAAGCTTTGGAGGTTTCTTTCCTGGTATCATTGGATTTCTGAGGACCAATACCAATTCTCCTTGAATAAATGAATGAAGACGAACTTTTTTATTGAAATCTCATGCTATTCGATTCTGATAGACTTCCAAGTGGTGCAGGGTGCACAATATTTTTTCATCTAATTGTTCCAATTCAACAAATCGCTTCTGAGATTGTTCATCTGTAGATGAATGATCACAAATGGAAACTCTGAGAGAATGTAATTGGACTTCAATAGAAAATACTACTTCTGTTCCATATACCAATGAATATGGAGTTGATTGTGTAGTAGTGCGGGTGGTGGTCTGATAAGCCCATAAAGCATGAAAAAGTTTATCAGGCCATGATTTCTTATCTTTATCCACCATCTTTTTCAGTATGCTTAAAAGAGTCTTATTGAAGGCCTCTATTTGGCCATTGGATGCTGCATGATACCGAGATGAATGGTTGGATTTGATGTTGTATTCTTGATACAACTTTCTCACCTCAGATGAACAGAAGTTGGAACTATTGTCCATCAATATGGTATGAGGGACACCAAATCTAGTAATGATGTTAGACTTGAAGAAGCTATCAATGCCTTTAGAACTAACTTATTTGAGAGGTATTGCCTCTGCCCATTTGGAAAAGAAGTCAGTAGCAGTAATAATATACTTAAACTGCTTGGATGTAGCCAGAGGATAATGTCCTACTACATCCATTCCCCATGTGGAAAATGGCCATGAGTATTTAGCTGTATGAAGAAACTCTGGGGGTTGATGAATGAAGTTGGCACATACTTGGAAAGAATGACACTTATTATTGAAATAAACACAATTTTGCATCATTGAAGGCCAGAAGTATCCAAGCCTTCGAATTTGACCATAAAGTCTATGTCCAGACTGGTGGGCACCACAAACTCCTGCATGAACTTCACTCATGACAGCCATTGTCTCTTCACCATCAATACATCTGAAGAGAATTCTATCACAACCTCGTTTTTAGAGAAATTTTTGGTGATTTGGGCTATCATGAATAGTAAAAGTGACCACACGTCGCCGGGCTTGTTATTTACTGACTCTATCAGGTGGGAGTGTTGCATTTTGAAGGTATTCCCTGATAGGTGTCATCCATCATGTATGACCATATGGTTTGGAAATGGGACTAATTTCATTGATTTCCTCTGTTCTGATTTGAACAAAAGTTGAAACTACACGACGGTGGGAAATACTGATGATTGTTTTGTCCCAGTTTGGATCTTCCAGGTTTGTGGCTACATTATCCAGTGTATTAGCTTGGGCATTTTGTGATCATGAGACATAAGAAAATGTCAGTTCTGAAGAAAATTCTGCCATTAACTCTCTAACATAATCACACAAAGGGATTAACTCTTCCGTTCTGATGGCATAATACCCATTGATTTGTTTGATTACCAAATATAAATCACTTTTTACCTTCAAGTGATTCACCTGTGCCTAAAGCTCTAATTCCAAGCCTGCGATGAGAGCTTGATATTTTGCTTCATTATTTCTACCATCTTTCTACAATAAGAATAAATAGGGTAGAACTACCTTTTCTGGGGAAATAAGAATGATTCCTAACCCAACTTTGTTGAATTTAGGATCTTCCATTTTCTTCCCTGTTGGACTTCTGGAGGCACCATCAAAGTAAATTTCCCATGTTTGAGGATTATCTTGAATATAGAAGACTTCCTCATCAGGAAGTTCAATATTTAAAGATGTATCTTATACAGATGGGTGTTCAGCCAGGAAATTGGCCAGAGCATGGCCCTTTATTGCCTTTTAAGACATATACTGGATATCAAACTACTACAAAATAACTTCCCACCTTTCCAGACCTCCTGTAAGCATTGGACGACTAAGGATAAATTTGAGCAGGTTATTGCGAGATACCAATTGGACCTTATGATGTTGCAGGTAGTGTCTCAATTTCTGAACTGTAAAGATTAATGCTAGGTAGCACTTTTCAATACTTGAATATCGATTTTCTGCCTCAAGCATAGTCCGACTGAGATAGTAAAAGTTTTTTTCATTCCTAGCATCATTCTTTTGGGCAAGGAAGGCACCCAATGATCGCTCTAAAGTTGTCACATACACAATAAGTAGTCTTCCTTCAACAGGTGGCATTAATACCAATGTACTCAAGAGATATTTCTTGAGGATATCAAATGCTTCTTGACATTCTTTATTCCACTAGTAGGTGACTCCTTTCTTCATTAATCTAGTTAAGGGTAAACACTTTCTTTCCAAATTGGCAATGAAACACTGAATATAGGCCAAGTGTCCTTGAATTACTCTTAATTCATTCAAATTTCTAGGAGGTGACATGTCAAGGATTGATTTTTTCTTCTCATGATCAACTTCGATACCACGATGGCGCACAAGAAAGCCGAGAAATTTTCTTGAGGTTACCCCAAAAGCACATTTCAAGGGGTTCATCTTCAAATTGTGTTGTCGAAGTTTGTTGAATATGATTTCTATATCAGCCAAATGATTAAAACATTGTCTGTATTTAACCACCAAATCATCCACATAATATTCAACAAATTTCGCTAAAAAGGGTTTGAAGATATGGTGCATGGAATGTTGATACGTTGCACCTGCATTCTTCATGCCAAAGGGAATTACCCGATAGAAAAACACACCTTGAGGAGCTCTGAAGGCTGTAGAATCTTCATTTTCTGGGGCCATTCGTATTTGATTGTACCCAAAATAACCATCCATGAAGGAAAGAGCTTCATAGCTAGTTATTCCATCAATTAAAGTTCTGTGATCAGAACTGAAAAATCATCCTTAGGACAATGCTGATTAAGATCTCTAAAGTCAATGAAAACTCTAATATTTCCATTCTTATTTTTCACAGGGAGAATATTATCCAACCATTTGGGATATTGAACCTCTCTGACGAAGTTACCCTTGATAATCTTATCAACTTCAGCTTCAATTTTGGAAGCATAAGTTGGGTGTGTTCTTCTTGCTGCTTGCTTGAATCCTCGATATTCTTCTGGCAAGCCCAAATGATGAGTGGTAACACAGAGATCAAGACCTGTAATTTCTGTATAAATCCAAGAAAATACATCTTGATTTTGTTTTATAAATGAAGTATACATTTTTTACTCTTCAATAGTCATGGCTACACTAATTAAAGTGGGGCATGGATCTTTTTTTGTACCTAGATTTATTTCTCTGAGTTCATCCACAGTGGTAGATATACCCTCTTCAAATGCTGGAGGAGAATCCCGGAGACATTCCTCTTCTTCTTCAATATGTGTTAATTCTTCTGTTTCTACTTTCATAGTAGATGATGAAGCAGAATTTCCATGGTCAGGGGAGAAGTTAAAATTTGGACATCTTGGAGAAGAGGATTCCATTTCTAACCCTATTGATGATGAAGGGTCTTTCTGGGGTGATAGAGAGGAGATGATGGATTGAGAATTGAAATCATTATTTTACTATGGTATTGCTATACCTTCTTCTGTCTTGGTTGATGAAGTATAGTTTTGCTGGATTTCAGTGGATGAAATGAAGACATCTCCATTTAAGCTTTCATCACTGCTTGGAAAATCAATAATTTCTCCCATGATGTCTGGCTCGATTTCCATAACTGACATTATGGAAGTTTCTATAATAGTGTTTTCATTTAGGACTATCCTATCAATTTGACTGATAAGAAACACATAATATGTACTAACATGTATGAACGGGTTTACTGGAATCTTTTCCAAACCACTTGGAGCATTAATTTTGGTAACCTTCTTTACTGTGGATTTTTCCTTTCCCTCCATATGATAAAATTCTTCCTCAATGTATTGTGATTCACATGTTTTGAATGGGGCCTTGTCACCATACATTTTCCCAATTTGACCATTGAAACAATATTTGAGACATTGATGGTATGACGAAGGCACGACCGCATGTTGATGTATCCAAGGTCTTCCAAGCAAAATGTTGAAGGTTGTGTCCTGACGAACAACCATGAAATCTGAATTAGACACAAGGTCTCCAAACTAAATTTTGAGTGTAATATCGCCCAGAGGTTCTTTTTCATTCTTATCGTATCCTTGAAACATCAAAGTAGAAGGAGATAAATCAGATTCGGTGAGGCCCAATCGATGAAGTCTACGAATAGGAATGAGATTGACTCCTAATCCATTATCAATGAAAGCTCGTCAAATGTCTATATTATTTACTTTTCCAGATAGATACAAAGGTCTAATATATCCATGTATAACATCATATTCATATTCATATGTAAAAGATATCACTTCATGTCATTCTGCAGGATCATTATCTATATGGTAGACCTCAACTGCAACAATTTCAGTTTCGAATTATTGAGGACTTGAAAAAGCCTCAATAAGAACCTCTCGAAGATCTTTTGATAGATTCAAGGCATAAAAAATTGATAACTTGGCCGGTAATTAGGCCAAATGTTTCAAGACATCATACTTTTGGTCTAAAGGTTTGCGTTTCCAATCAGGAAAATGTTGTTTTGCAGGTGCCTTGGAAGTTGATGCTTTGGCAGTAGATACATCCCGTATCAGGGTAGGAGTTAGAAATACTCCTAGCTTTGGTAGATTAGATCGACTATGTCTATCTATTTTCTGAGAGGAAGAAGGTGTGACCTCTAACCGGTCTTCTAAAATAATTGCATCAGGACCAAATATACCATGTGTGGAAGAACTTTCTTGTTCCTGTTGAGCCTGCTAAAGGGATTTTCCACGAGTTTTTGCCGCATATACAGTTCTAGCAGGGGTAGGATTGAAATAGTGGATTCTGGAATACCATGTCTTCCCCTGTATCCTAGACCTCTGTCTCTTCCTCTAATTCCTCTATTAGATACAGGGAACTTAGGTTCATCATAATTGAAACTATCATTGGCATAAGGATATATTAAATGAATCATGTTAACAGAACCAAAGATCAATTATTCATCTGATGAAGATTCTTCTTGATTAACCAGTTCAGGTTGTGCCATTTGGTGGGGCAGTACCCATGCTTTTGAAGCAGATGGCATAAAATCTGCCAGAGTCAAAGACAACTTAGGATTTGACACGAGCTCGTCTTCTTCTGACTGCTCTTCTTTCTTCAAATTACACTGCTTCTTTGAGGATTTTCCTTCTAATGAAGGGGGTTTTATTGTGTCATTCATATCAGAAGACACAATTGGTTGATTCAACTGTGTTCATAAAATGGAATGAGTTTGGATGATCATTTTCCTAACCACTCGTCATATTTTTGCGCATTTTTACTTTTGACTTCATTTCACTCGCCTCCTTCTTCTAGATCAGTAGCAGTAACACATGATACCTGGGATGAAGAACCTTTCAGTTTTACTTTTCTAGAGTCTACCATCTTTTGCAGGAGGTCATTGAAGACAAAACACTCCTGAATGGGATTCCCAACATCTGATGAAATGGGAAATAGTTGGGGAGGTCTTCATCTTCTTCCTTGTTCAGCATTTTGGGCCTTGGAAACTTAACCAGATTGTTTTCCAGAGCCGAGATGAAGTAGCCAGGAACTTGTTCATTCTAGAGAGAATAAACTTTGTTCTTAAAATCTTCAAACTATTTCTGCCTTTGATCTATTTGATCATCTTGACGATGCGGCCATTTTTTTTGGCACTCAGGAGGTGGAGCCCTTCGATATGATGAAGGTTTTGAAGCGGAAGCGGGTACAGGTGCTTGTTTAAGTGTAACTATAGCAGTCTCTTCTTTCCCTATTCTCCTTCCTGGAACTAATGGAATTACATGAGTTTTAGCCTTATTCTTTATAAGAGATACTTCTATCTACTGAGCGATTGAAGTAAGGTCTTGAAACCCTCCTGTGTATTTCACAGGGATCAACGGTGTGTGTAACTCATCATGCGGATTTTCCACACAGATTGGCAACAATTCTTCTTGAGGGAGTGCTAAACTTAAAAAATATGTTAATCCCTTCCATCAATCAATGAAATCTGAAACTCTTTCATTTTACCTTTGCTTACAATTGGTAAGATCAAAAACTATCGTTTTTGGCAACGTTGAGCTAAATTGAAGAAGAAATATTTGACGGAGATCTTCCCACTCAGTAATTGATCGAGATTGCAAACTTGTATACCAGACAAAATCAGGTCCTTATAATGACTGCACAAAACGCTTGAGATTAACTGCTTATTGTTGTTGAGGATTTCCCATCATAGGATCACAACGATAAACAAAATGTGTTAAGTGTTGTTCTGGATCTCCCGAACCATTAAAAACTGGGAATGTAGTATTTGCAAAATTTGATGGGGGATGAATTGTATCCACCCATTCAGGGTAAGCTCTCTTTTATAGTTGAAATTGTGCACGTTTTCCTTCCATAGCTTCCAACTGAGATTTTAATGACTCAATGGTAGTCATTAATTTTTTAGAAACATCTGGTTGAGCTTGGGCCTGAGCAGGTGCGATAACTGGAGTTTAGACGGGTGTGGCGATCGGTACTACCACTGATGGTAGTATTGCCATTTTCTGTCACGTATGACCTGTAGGATTGGACCTATGAGGGTTTACTTGCAAAGGGGGATATTTTTTATCCATCCTAGTAGCTGCAAAAAATTCCCTTTATTGATTGACTCCAGCATTCTTAGGAGGAAGACTACCTTGAAGTAGTTCTGCATTTAACCTCCTTAATTCCTTCATTTCTTCTTCTTTTTGTGCGAACCTTTACTCTAATAAGAGTGATTATCCTTCTCTACAGGTAGGTTGGAATGTAACATAACTTTTACCCTTTTCCTTGGTAAGTGCCTTTTTGGAGTATGGAAGGGAATTACCCAAAGGAATGTCTTGCCCCTGGGAAACCCTCTATCTTCTGGTTCACACACCTTCTTCATTTGTTTCTATATGTACAGCTTCTTGAACAGGAACTTCTTCATATGATCCCTCTGAGTGAGCCTCATGTTATGGGGGATCAGTGACAATGGTATTAATGACATTTATCGATGCATGACGCATTATAGCCCTTCTATCAGCATTTCTTCGATACTGTCTTCTTCTATGTCCTTTATGAGAAATTGCCTTTTTTTGTTGATACCTTTGGAACTTCTTGATGAAATGTAATTTGGAGGTAATATCCTAATAATTTGGCCTGCTTTCCTCTTGTGGCTTCTTCCCTAATCGAGAGAAGACTGACTTTCACTAAGGAAGAGATTGAGAATTTGAAAAAGTCCCCAGTCCGGTGGACTGGGCCTGTTTCGGTTTTTTCTGCTCAACTCCTTGAATCCTATCTGTTGATCCCGAGGGTTTGATTAAAAGAGTATCCAGTCTAGAAATCTAAGGTGGCTCTTGAGCTGCTACATATGAAACTTTCTTAAAAGATCTTCTGATTTTGTGGACTTTAGTCCGAAAATTAGTTGGATGCATCATCCGAAATCCACTCAAATCACCTAGTTCGGATGACTGTTGGATTATTTCTGACACTTATGTCGCCTAATGATGTGTATGCTCTAAATGGGAATCCTGTTAGATATTCTCATTTGCTTGATGCAAGATTAATTTGACAACTTTTTCTTTATATGCATGACTTTGGGAAGAACTAGTTGAGGCCTGTTCTTGAGAAAGCCTTTGATTATGAACAAAACCAGTTAGATGTGGCCAACCATGGGAAATAACATTGCATGAGACCAATTTTGGTGGGATTTGTTGACTGGAGAGCATAGTGAAATTCAATGCTCCATGAACACCCCATCGCTTGATATGAATACCAGATGGGGCATTGGTAATTAACAAGTGGAACCTTTTTAATTCACCAAGGCATGAATGCTGAAGGGATCACTGCTGCTTTTTAACCTTTGGATGTAAATAAAATGATAGAGATTCCAAGTCAATTTGGCATTGCAACCCTTCTATTATCTTGATAATATTTTTATATTCATAATAAGATAATATTTTCTCTTTTAAGTGACAAAGACTTTTCCATATGTTGAGGAGAATATCGTGAATACAATCTTCTGTCAATGTTTCTGGAATATCATACTGTGAGTCAGCCAAATGCCAAAACATGACTGGTATTTCACCTTTCACCAGTTGTTTTCTCATATTCAGCACTTCCTCTTTGTCATTTGATAAAGATTCTTCTACCTGATTGGACCAAAGTTGGTTCTTCTTTGTTGCTTCATTAGATTCAACAAGATTGGTCGAGAATTTATTTGTCAAATTAAAAGATGAATGACCCGGGGGTGGTTCAGAGAATGACCTACACCTTAGGTTATCTTCTGATTGAGAAATTATTTCACCTACTAGCGGTAAGGCATTATACATGACTGGCTTGACATTTGCAAGTGCCTCAAGATAAGAGGGCTTTCTCATTACTGCATTGTCCATTAAATAATTTTACAGGCAATGTGAATTAATACTGCAGAGAGGACTTTCACAGCTAAATTCATCATTATGGGAAGGACCACCATGGTGGGTTACAACAAAAGATGAAACCTCTTTCTCCTTGGTCTTCTGGCCATGAAAAGGGTTATCATAGATCTCATCTGAAGATAATACTTTGAGATTGACTGAATTGTCATGAAGCAAGACTTCATGAGGAAGTGTCAGATAAAGACCTTTGAAATTATTTTTGTTAATTCCAGAATCTGGAAATGAGAGAGTAGAATCTTGAGTTGCAACAGACAATTGTATGAGGGCTTCAAGAACTCTATCATTGAGAAAGGCCTTATTGTAGATTGGATCTTGATTTTTCAATTGTTATGGATGGGTCTTTTTCTATGATGCCTTGTTAATCACTTTGGAAACCACTTGTTGATAAAAGTGGTTATTATGGGCAGGTGTATGTGCCTGCTTAGGAGAAATGGTTAGGTTAGGCTGATTATCTCCATTTAAATCAGGTGTATGTGCCTGACTTGATTGTCCATATGACATGGGGGAGTATGCCCCAAAACCCTTCTGGACTGGAACAGAGGTGTGTATCTGCTCCGAATTTACATGTTGATGAGTCACTCCACTGATAGGGATAGATTTATGATTCTTTCCCTGTGATGCTGCTGAAGTTGTTATAATATTCTGACAGGTATCCAGAATATGGGCAGGGATTTGCTTCTGCTCTTTCACCATTGTCAAAATGTCCTTGGTGAATTTAGCTGTCGTAACAGGAATATATGTCCATTCTGTGTTTCGAGTAGGTGTGTATTCTTGCTCCTATCCTCCTTTTCCTCTTAGTGAATTCTGATAGTACTCATGTGTGGGGGAAGAAAGTTGTGTTTGCCTCCTGTCTGTCATTGGAGCTTTCCAATTGACATCTCTGGGTGCTACCAAATGATATTGTTGGTTAGCTTGATGAATCGCATGTTTATGTGCCTGATTATTATTCTCCACCAAATATGATTGATGGTCTTCCTTCAAGACTGGAAGACGAGACAGCTGGAAGAATTGATGAGTGTAAAAAAGTGTATGTGCGTGTTTACAGGTGGTCACCACATTTGATTGGCGACCTTCTTTGGATGCAGTCAGATGAGCCTGCTGACTGGCTGATGAATTATAAACAGGTGTATGTGCCTGCCTATAATACTCTTCCGGAATTGCCTGGCGGGATTGATGTGTTACTGCTAGATGAGTCTGCTGGGCAGTGAAATCATGACGGATGGGTATATATGCCCTCTCATTGTTTTCCATCAAGTTAGGTTGATGGACTTCTCCAGAGGGGTCAGAGGTAAGAACCTGCTCCCTGTTAGCCAAATTTCTCCTCTGACGGTTTGTCTTTCATGCTCGAGTCTGAGGGACCTGAGCCAAACATCTAGAGGTGATACCCTCATCTTGTTGAGGGTGCACTACCGCACGATTCTGGTGATGATTATTAGTGGGAGTCCTCAGGAAGGGCTCATGTATTCTTGAACTGAGGCCTTGAGTGACCTCTTCATTCACCTCCCTATAATATGGGAGGAAATGGTTGTTTAATTCCAGGGATAACGACCCAAAACGGTTGGAGACGGTGGTTGGCACCACCTGCTTCTTGACCACTGGTCTTCGCTGTCCGGACAACCAGGATGAGTTGTTAACTTGGAGGGCTTGTCGAGCGGCCTCCAGAGTCAGGATGGTACCATGTTGATGGTATTCCCTCACCAATTCATTCTAGACCCAGCATTGAAGATGATGAGTAGGTGATGTCGTCCTCAGAGCGGAAGAGGATCCAGTAGGAGTAGCGGTCGAGGCATTCACAGGTGTGAACTTTAAAGAAGCCATTCTGTGTTGTAGAGAGATCTTGGAAAAGAGTGCCTGTTTAATATAGTAGACATAATCAAGATAGGTTTTTCCAGACTACATCTTTTGTATGAACACATATGTGTTTGATTGCTTTGTTGTCCCTCATATTGAGTTTAATAGGGCCATAACAAATAAGTAGAACATCATTTAACTTGGTTAAGGATTCACGTCGGGTTCACCATTTTTTGTTTCTTTTGGAAATGGGAATGACCTTGTTTGTTTAAGGTTCAAACTTTCCAATCAGTTTCCAATGGGTTTATTCGTAGAACCGGAAACACCCAATGATTCTATATCTAATTGGACCTACTTTCCAAAGGTAGGTGCTCATTAGTTGTGGATCGATGAGGCTTAAGAATTTTCATTGGTTGAGAGGATGGGAGTTCGGGCTTATCACACCTTTTTGGGGGGAATTATTTCCTACTCCGGGACTCTATTATAAATTTAAGTTATGTTCATGAATCCTTATTAATTAACCAAGCATGAAAATGAGTTTTATATTTGGAAATCAATTATTGATATGTATAGGATTTAGAGAATATTTTATATGTATTTGAGGTTCTTCATCGATAGAGAATCATCCATATGTATTGGAGATTCTTAGTCAATGGTATCCTTTAATATATTATATAAAAATCTCTTGGTCACTATGATGACCATACTAGTTTTAAATCCACTCAGTGGGGCACTTGAAGTTTATTGTCATTTAGAAAGACATGGATTATTCCAGAGTTGGGATCATACCCGCAGATGGGCTACCTACGTATCCTTATTAAAAAGGAATCAGAACCCACGTAGTTCGATTAAAAAGAATATAGTTTAATGTCATATGGGATGGAAAATAATTAATTAAATATGGGCTTGAACCTTATAAAGGCTTCCTACGTACTCTACTTTTAAGGTAGAGATCAAAGTCTACGTAGTTCAGGTAAATAAATATGGGGTTTATGCATGGTTAATGGCCCAAGAAGAGATGTCGTGGTTATTTTTACACTCTAAGCTCATGTGATTCATGCTCGGTGTGAGAAACAAGAGTTATCAATAAACTTGACGATGGTGTCACGAAAGATGCAGTTATGATAAATGATGTGGGGCTTACGTATGTATGACTGCCCAAGTAGATGAAGACCATGACTTACTTTAGGAAATAATCCCAAGAGTAGGGTCCATAAAGGTATTTGTACTTTATGGAGATTTGGAATTTTAACCTGGGACTTACTCCTGAAAAGGAATCCCAAATTAAGAGGTACTTATGATTGGGTTTTATTCTAGAGAAGGAAGCCCAAATCAAAAGAAATTACGATTGGAGCTTAATCTTGAGGAGGATGCCCAATGTTTAAGGAAACTATGACTGGGGATTACTCCTAATAAGGAGGCCCAGGTTAAGAGGACCTGTAACTTGGGGCTTACTCTTAAGAAGGAGGCCCAAATAAAAATATCTTATCATCTCAAAGGATGAGGTTATATAAGAAACCCCTAACCGTGGTGACATAAATCTTTTAAGTCACGAGGTTTTGGGAGATGTTCTCACGGAATTCCTTTCAGATAAGGAATCCAACAAAGGAACCATGCCATAAATGGATCTGAAGAGGGTTTTGAAGGCTATGTCTTGAAGAGGAGAGGTGGATTTGAGAAAAGGAGGTGACTAGGAAGGAGGCACGCAAGTACTGTTCTGGCGTGCAAGTCCTGGTCGCGCAAGTAGACTTGCGCGACATGAGTCACCTTGGGCGATGAAAAATCTATAGGGTAATACTTGGGAAACTTTGAACTCAAGCCCTTAGTATCATCGCTAGAGGCTTCCAGAAGGGTGGCGCGCAAGTTCCCTTGAGAGGGAAAGGCAGTGCCAAAGTATCTTCATTTCCCTTAAGGGCTGGACACTTAGGAGCACAAGTATTGATGAGTTCTAACACTTAGGCCTTATTCTTTCTCTTTAGAGTTTCCATTCTAGGTAAATAATTACCTTAGAAGTGTTCAGAAGACGTCGGACAAAGACTTGGGTGACCAGAGCTTGAATATGAGTTTTGGAAGATTCCTCCTTGAAATGGGGGGCCCACATGGGCTATTTATAGTCCACTGGGAACCTTAGGTGAAAAAAGAATAGGGCACACAAGTGACTTGCGCGGCCCATAGGAGGCGTGCAAGTGACTTGCGCGACGCGTAGGAAACTTGCATGACTCCCTCCAAATGGGTTCCTGGACCATGCCTTTTTCAATTTTTTATGTTCTTCAAAGGGTGACCCTCATTGTGCTTAAGGTATTCCCCTTTTTCATTCTTTGGAATCTGTGACAGAAAGGAGCATAAAAAATGATGCATTTCATTATGTTTTTAATTAATTAAATAATTTAATATAGATGAAGAAATTTCATATACTGTATATAGTTTTTGAAACATCTTTATTATATTGAATATAAATGATATATATATAATGAATCACTTGAAATATTCATATATTTAGGTTTTCTATGAGATGTAAAAAGAAATTCTTGGACTGCATGTTTAAGTTAAATAGTGATATCATTAAACTCTCTCTTAAATATTAAGGTAAAATATTCCTTTTCTATAATAACATTCATCAGGAACATGATCAATCAAGTGGTAATGTCATAATAAATATAGGAACTCATAGTTTTTCTTGTGTAAGTAATGCATGGTTACAGTTATTAGATTGATAGAGTTGGTTTACACATAACTAGGTGAAAAAAATTGGATTTGGTTCTTAGAGGAATGAATCTAGGATAATTTATTAGAATCATTAGGGAAATATAATGTCTATTGATCTATAAAAGAGAATCATGTGATAATTTTGACAAATGTTTCAATCATAATATCCATGTATTTAGATAAAATCCAATGGACTCAATACTTAATGAAATGTGAATCTTAAAACAAAAAAAATTTATATTTTTAAAAAATATCATTTCAAAGTGGACTATATTCATGAATATTGATTACTAAATATCACAAAAAAATATAATATACACTATAAATTTCTATTATAGATTATAAATAAAATAAAATACAAGATAAAACCTTTCCTCGAGGTCTATTCTTGATAGAAGGAAATTAAATGAAATCAAATTATTGGATTCATACCACAATTTAATAATATTTTTTATAAAATAAAGAAACAACTATGTTCTTGAGAAACCACTTATTGAATAAGAACTAGGTATTGAATCAATAAATTATGATAAAAAAATATAATACAAATAATTTAAATTAAATTACCTTATACCTCAAAAGTCATGCTAGTTTCAATGAAACTTGGTTTTAAGAAGAATCAAAAATCAATGGAATCATCAAATATGACTTATAACCTAATGTTTGTGTACAAATAGAAATTAGATAATGAATTTTAATAGATATCAAAGTCACCATTTTAGAAAAAAAATGCATGAGGTAAATTCTATTTTCTCACAATGAATAACCCATGTTATTGAGTATTTTATTTTTTATCAAAGAATTATATATATTAAAAGGGATTATAAATGCTAAATCATCATAAAATTAGATTAATTATCAATATGATGGTGCATGAATTTGATTCAATGGTAAAATTAATGTATTATTATATACCATGTGTTGTATAAGAAGATTCCATGATAAATTAAAATCACATAAGCTTACTCTAAAAAAGTAAAAAATGAAAAATACACAAGTGGGTGTGTAGTTAAGAAAAAATGACTGCGTAGTTCAAAAACTATGACCATGATGTTTAATGAAAGTAACTAAGAAATTGTAGTCAAGATTTTTGAGTAATTAATTGATAAAGGTTTGTATTTTTATGTTTACCATTAAACATAAAAATAGTTCATGATGAGAAAAACGCACCTTAAAAATAGTGAGTTCTTTTGAGTTTCAAGGATAACCATAGAACATTTAAAAGAAGATTGAAAATTTTTATTATTAAAAAATATTTCCCAATTATAAAACATTTACTATAGAAAAATAAAGTAAAAACACTTGATAATATGTTCACATGAGATTTTATCTATTAAATAATACACAATGGAATCACAATATATTTATAGGGATGATGATTTTTTACAAAGAAAATAATCTGATTGATAAAACATGTACATAAAATTTGTATATGAAATTATTTGACATAAAACTTTTTGTGAAAAAACATATTTTATGGGATTTAATAGAATATATTTTGACATTTTCCACAAAACATGAATCATTATAGAAAAAACCCAAAAAAATGTAGTGAAAAATACTTTTTTTTGTGGATATAACATATGGGAGGAAAAAATATATAACATGATTGTACTAGGAAAAATGGATATATAATAAAAAATAATAATTATAATAATTTAAATTTTTTTATCAAGATATATAATAGAATAAGAGTAGGACAATGGAGATGAAAAATAATATAAAACAGAGAGGGGGTAGGATAAAAAATATTGATATATGAAAATAAATAAAAATGAGTTTATAAAAAAATTTATTTATTAATATTGGAAAATCCCCTAAATAATATTTGATTGTGGATAAAATATACACTGAGAAGGCTTTATAGAATAAATTTTGAATAATTTTGATGAACATGCTACTTTAGATATTATGGAAGGATCTCTGACATCATTAAAGGTATATTGATTTATATTGGATAATTTTATGATGTTTGATATAATTATAATAAAATTATTGATGTTATAGAAGATGTTAAATTCTCACAAATTTTGTGATGAATAAATCCCTGAACATATTTCTAATTATGTAATTTTTCATGTAGAGTTAAATATCTAAAACACACACCCATTGATATTCCACCGCACAGATAAAACAATTTAAGAAATTTATTTTTGAAAGATTTATAAAACTTAAATGTATTATATATAATAAAGATCAATTAAATATACTATAAGTTTTATTGACATAATTTATCTTCATAAAACAAATTTATTTCTCACTCAATGTAACATAAAAATTGAGAAGGCATTGTTGTGTAAAATATATATGAGGTTTTTACTCAACACATTGACTTTTATAAAACTTGTTTAATGAATCTATCATTGTAATGACCCAACCCTAGTTTCCCATAGCCAGTGCATTATTTATTAAATTTTCATGATCACAAGAAATTCAAATTTCAAAGGAAGGATCAGTTTAGCAGTCTTGGAAAATATATTACATACATGAAATTTACATTACAATTAAAAACATAAAATAAAATGTAGATAATACTTTGATAACACCATTATTATCCTAACTTAACCATGCATATAAATAATAATACACTTCTTAGAATCCAGGAAAATAAAACATAAGAAAGGGGTGTGCTCAGATGCTCAGTAAGGGTAACTAATTTAGTGGAAGCTGTCATAAATAAGCATAAACTTTTAAAGAAAGATTTATAATAAAAACAAAAACCTTTTAAATATAAACTTGAACATGATATGGAAAGAATAAATCAAACATTACCATATAAACATGCACATGGATATTCTATAATTCAAATAATCACATGCAATAATTAACCTTATAGAGAGGGAATACATAATGCGGGACTTCTTAAACAAGTCGTCATGGCTTCGGCCAAGACACCATACATAATTGGGTAAGACATTAGCTAAAATCCAAACACAATTGTCTCATGAGACCTACCGATGCATCGAGGGGATATAGTGGGTCATGCCTTACACTTACAAAGTCCAATGTATTCCTCTTATGGAAGGGGTAAAACATAACTAACATAAACATTTATATTAAAACTAGCATATGAAATGCCAATACTTAGATATTGGGTAATTGTTACTTGTAACATAAATCTGGAGTCGGATGGGCCTGTAAGGGGCGCTACGTGAGTTAGGGTTCCCATCGTCGCCACTCCAGTTTCGGCATAGGTTTGCAGTGATTCTTCTTCACAGTGGTGCATCTCAGCAAGATCGGATGTGTGATGGCCTCTCCCCACTCATTCGTCTCGGTTTCGGTTGGCATAGGGTGGTGAAGCCTCTCCACGGTGGATCTGGTTTCTATGGATGGTTTCTGAAGTTGGTTTCCTCCGTGATTTCTCAGCTCCCTCAGTGGCGTTCTTTCTCCTCGACGACATTGGTCACTTCTTGCTTCGGTCCTGGTCAATTCCAGGTGGCGAAATCTCTCTACGGTGGTGTCAATTTTTACATTTGGATTTGGGAGTCGGTGTTCCTCACGTCGGCCTCGGCTCTCTTGGTAGAATATCCGGCTGCCGGTGGTTAGATTTAGTTGTTGGAATCTTTCTACGGTGGATTTGGTCAGTTTGGTGTGTCAGGACTTTTTAGGTGACCTGCGTTGGCACTGTTCCGGGTGGACTCGGTTGCAGAGGTATGTGATGGCATTGGGGGTTGATGCCACTCGTTGTGGAGGATCTTCAGCTCGAATCTGAGGCCACGTTCCTATGTGTTGGCTCCAGAACTGTGTGTCTTCCTATTCTGATGTGGTTAGGGGTTGCTTCTTCTTGTTTTGTGCTGATGGACCATTTTTGGGGTGGACTGCTGAGGATTTTTGCGTGCGATATGAGGGTGGTGATGGATTTTATGTTTTCTGGCTTGAAAAGGTAATGATGGGAAGACAATGGTGGTGATGGTCTCCTGGTTTGATTTTGGTTTTAAGGGGTTGATTTTCTATGTGACTGGTGTTTTTTGAGTGTCGCAACAATGAGGTTTTGTCTGTTTGAATGGTTTGTTGTTCAAAGATGAGAAGTTTGTAATCTAGATGACTTCATGAATATACTTTAGAAGAGGTTACAGACCTTAATATTCATCTTTACAATGTTTTTTTGGATTTGGTTTTTTGAGAGGGTATTGCGTCATCCATCAGATCGGACATGTGCTTTGACACAGGACACTTGCTTGCTGATTATCCTTGCAATGGTGGAGAGCTTCTTCATGTTCAAATGTTGGAGAGAAGTGGTTCAATGTTTTAATTTTGGTTTTATTCTTTCTATTCTTTGAGTGTGATTGTCCTATGTCCATGATGTCTTTGGGTTTCCACCCCCTTAATCCCTTAAAAGGGGGTTTTATCAAATAAAAAATATTTGAAGGCCCTCAGGCCGTTGGATGGATGAAAATGCCAATACTTAATCCATAAGCTATGAATGATATAAAAATAGAACATCCACAGTAAAACATATAATAAAAACTTCAATACAATATGGTAGATTTTATCATAATATATTAACCTTACTTAAGAATAAAATCCAACAAAGGATGGTGACATAGATGAAAGTGATCTAACAAAATCATTAAAACTCATTTAGAAATATCCCTTTTTACTTTGAAATCATTTGAAATCTTGCATAATTATAAAATAAAAAATTCCCTGTGAAAATAAAATAGTAAGCTTGTCAGGGAATTAATAAAATGTTAAGGCATCATAATGGTATAAAATAGTTGCTCTCATCATATAAGTTAAAAACATTCTTTCCTTAATTTGTCGAAAAGGTCATATAGTACCTAGTTTTGAAAATGACAGAAATATTACTTTAAAAACATTTTATAAAAAGTAAAACATGGGTATAAATGAATTTCAAAAATAGTCTAGGAATAGAAATATTATTGTGAAATACATGTATAAGAAATGTGGATGGGGATGATAAATGTGTCTCAGTAGATACTTACGTATAAACAATCTCGGATAATAATGAGATTGTGAAATTAACCCTTACCTTATACCTTCCTTTAGTAGAGGGTGTTTTATCCTCCTATATAATGGATAAAACATATTATTAAATTATACCAAGACCATATCCATATTTATGATATCATATATGATTCATTTATGACTTTATATTACCCGTTTATTAATAATTTTAAAGTTAAAGCAATGTTTCGGGTAATAATCACTTTCTTTATCGTATGTGTTTTGATATGTTATTTTTTATCATATTACTTAGATAATAATTTACTTACTTAAATAATGTAAAAAATTATTTACATATTATATATATTTTTTATATAAATATATATATATAATAGATAGATAAATAAAATGCAACACACCGTTTATGGAGACGGTAGGCCGTACTTACGCATGAACGTTGTTTCTGTTTTATTATCGTATTGAATGGAAGTAAGTGAATGAAATATATGTATATATATATAATCCCCTTATAATTATTATGTCATATATTTTATACTTTTTAATAATATATATTTTTATAATCATTCTTGGATGGTGAACGTGGAAGATTAGTCTCATCGCGTCATGGAGATGGTAAGTTGTACGTATGCACGAGCGACAATATCATTTACTTAATGGTTAAATGGTATGGAATTGGATAGAATATGAATTTTTAAGAAACAATATCATTATATATTTTTTATTTACATCCATTATATTAATTTTTATACCCATATAAATAAAGTGTACATGAAAAACAGTTTACACCACAGCGTGGAGATGGTAAGTCGTACGTATGCACGCATGGTGATATTGTTTTTTGTAGGATGGGTAAAAGGAGGAATATGGTTATACCATAATTATAATAACATATAATCATGTATAAGTTACCAGAGTTATTATTTTAGTAAGTAAACAACATAGAAATAGGAATTAGAAGAAGAAAAAAAGTTTGAAAGAGGTGATAAAACAATTACCTCTTTTCAAGTGTCTCTTTTTGATTTGCAAAAAAAGACTAATTAAGTTGGTTTTTTTTAAAAAGGGTGGCCTCTATGATAAACTTATGGAATTTGATAGGGGATTTGGGTATGTTTTTTCTGAGTCAAAGGGATTTGGAGGTGTGAATTAAAGAGAAGGAGAAGTGACCTTTTATAAGAGAGGTGAGGGGTACTTTAGGAAAATCTTGAAATATTAATTTACTAAAAAATGATTTTCGGTTTATAATAGATCAAAATTAATTTATTTAGATTATAATATTAGGATGGGTCTAAATCCTCTAAACCAATAGGTTTCATACAAGTTTAGGTCAAAAAATTAACCTTATCTTTTGGCTTTAACCCTTAGTTAAATAAGTTAACTCTTACCATGTCTTATTGTATTTGTATACTATATGGTTAATATAGTTACTATAAAATTACAAGATAACCTCAAGTGGATCATTAATGAATTTTTAACACTATATATTTCATTTTGATTAATATTATATTTTTATGACTATTATATCATTTAATAAAATAGTGTTTTTTTTAAATTATTTATGTCAATTTTGATACTATTTAGTAATTGATTTTTTTAAGTCATAAAAACTTTATTCCTTTGAAAAAAAAGCATTAAATCATACCTAACATGTCAATGTTATCCAAAAATTCGTTTATGGAATCAAAAATATTAAATTAAATTTATTTTAATATTTATAATATCATTTATTTCAATCATTCATTAATAAGGTAATCACTACATCATTATTTTATCATAAATAAATTTATTTATTTAATGTATAAAAATTAAAAATAAAATACCATGATTTTTGAAATCTTTTTATATTTATAATTACTATTTATAGTCAAAGATATTAGTTATATAACCCCACATTAAAATTGTTTTAGTAAAAAGATATATGTTTGTGTTATATTTATCTTTACTTTAAATTAATTATTATAACATGTCATTATCTCACCCAAGTGGATCCCAAAGAAAAAATATGCATAAAAGTGTTTTCTTGGTCGTCCATAACTCATCCAATAGGATTAAGACACATTTTAGGGTAGTTTTATATTATTATAATATTATTTTTATCTTTATTCACTGAATTTACCCTTTAACCGTGGTGAATAAAAATAATTACTGAAGTTTCTATTCATAATGTCCAAAAAGAAAATTAAAATATTAACATAATTTGGACCCATTGATTCAAAATATGGAATCCATTTTTCAAAATTTAAAACACATAATTTTCAATAATTAATTTAAAATTAATCTTTGTTGTCAAAATGAGAAAACTGGTTTTTCAAAAGTAAAAACTATCAAAAGATTGACATGTGTTTATGTCTAATTTTAATCTGAAAATAATTCCAATGAAATAAATTATATTAAGTGATAAAAATATAATATAATTATACTTTAAAACCATTCAAATGTATAATTTTACACTATAAATTATTTCGATTAAAAAAATTATTTTCAATTAAAATTTAGTATTTTCACTATTCATCATAATATGAAAGTTATCATAAAAACACCAAAAATTTATCCAAACTAAATTTTTATGTCCTGATTATAAAGTGGAAGTTTATTTTTTCAAATTCAATATATAAAAGTTTCAAATATTGTATTTAAAAAGGGTTCTCCATTAAAAGGCGGTAAAACTGCATTTTTTGAAAAATACTTCTTTTATTCAAAAAATTGAATTTGTTATTATATCATGTATAAGAAACATATGGGATGAATATTAAAATTATATGGAATATATAAAATTCAAAATTTGGCTAATTCTATTTATATCTGATTTCTAAATGGCTAATTGTGGTGCGCTCGAACTGAGTGTTGCGTGTAGTGCAAGCTATTTGAATTATTTAAAAAGAAGCATACCGTAGAAGATTGGGGTGTTACAATAACACTGAGAACTTGATATATTATCTCAAATAAAGTAAAAAATATTTCTTACCAAAACATAGTTTAAAAATAGAAAAGGGTGAATACACTTAACAAAACTGATATACGTTTATTTCTTACTTAATAGATACATCACATAAATATATGAAAATCAGTGTCACGACCCGACGCGTAACGAGGCTCAAGCTGCAACTACCCCAAGCCCACCTCCATAGGCCAGGGGCTGGCGACTAGCGCTGAAGGCACAATAAACTAGGGGAGGCCTTTTCCTAAGAAATTGTACTCACACACACGCATCCAACTCAAGCAACATTTCAGGGTAAAGAAAGCAAGATACATCACTGCTACAAAAAGGGGAACCAACATACATGAATCGACCTCTAACTAGTACAAGAAAAGTGATGAAAAGTGAACTGAAAAGTAAAAAGGGGAAAAACACGCGCCCATCCAGAAAGGTGCCACAACCCGGCAATAGGTAAAACAAAGGTAAACCGCTAGTGAGTCTCACACCCAGGAAGTCTTGCTGCGGCCACCGAACGCAGCCCAAGCTCCTGAGTCCTCCATGCTCCTCCATAGTCTCGATCGACCTGTCTGTCGTCTGCAAGGGCACACCAAGTGCGGGAAAAGCCCAACCAGGGGTGAGTATAAAAATACTCACTAGGATGCCCCGAAATCTCAAGGGAGCAACAGGGGAAGTACAAAAATGGGGAGCAGTAGACAGAGTAGAGAACAGTGTAAGAGTGAAAATGAGAGAAAGAGAGTGCAGCTCAACCCAACAAGAGAAAAGAAGCAGACTCATCCAGACCCAAGGAGCTAGAGACGGTGAGAATACAAACTTCTCGTCGAGTCTTCACTGCCTATAGCAGGAGAGTAGACTCGTCCAACCAAGAGGATCTAGACACGAAAAGCACGGGGCATACCCTGGGCGTCTTCACCCCTCCTAGAAGGTGAGTAACCAAACCCAAGGAGTGGAAACAACAATAGGATGTATATATATGCTCAACGAGAAACCCGAATGAGTGGGTAAGGGGATCTCTATCTCCAAGCTCAGCCCAAGAAGAGTCACCAATAGTTCAAAGGATGTCCAACACTGAACCCAAGCATCCTGCACGTCAATCTAGGAGGTACAAGTCAAAGGGGATCAATCACCACACCTCGATACTATCCACTTTGGGCGGAACTATCTCACCTGCACGGCTTTTAGGCCACGCCGCACGAACGCGTCTCGGTGGGAAAAGCGCCCCTCGTTCTTGTATGTCCTAAGGTCATGCAAAGCTATCACATCACCGATCCGCAGAACCAAAGATCTTGCTCTGATAGTCATGGAGAAAAAGTCACTGACTAGCCTCATAAGAAGGCCTGAGTCTGAAATACCAACAGGTGACCCACTGCCCAGCCTTGCTGGAGGGTAAACCCTAATACATCAGTAGGCAACCCACTGCCCATCTTTGCTAGTGGGTAGACCCGGAAGAAGTCGACAGGTGACCCACTGCCCAGCCCTGCTGGAGGGTAGACCCAGAACACGTCGACAGGTGACCCACTACCCAGCCCTGCTGGAGGGTAGACCCGGAACATGTCGACAGGTGACCCACTGCCCAGTCTCTGCTAGAGGGTAGACCCGAAAGTAGTCGACAGGCGACCCACTGCCCAGCCCTGCTGGAGGGTAGACCTCGCAATGGGTCTGATAACTCAGCACTGCAACCAACATCACCGGGTGTTACCAACATCGCTACCGTGCGTTGGTTCAGAGTGTGTCCAAGGGACCTCCATCCAACACCATTTCATGTTTCCACATTTAATGAGATCTCAAACAAGGCTCCACATGCCCGAACGGATCACACCGTTGTAATCCTCTTGGAAAAACACGTGAGATAGACCATTTACTCACCCAAAATGGTCAACCGGTGAATATGGAACTATTCACCATTGCCAGCCCAGGTGGCACCCACACCACGATCCCCCAAAAAAAGGGTCGGGTGAACTGTGCCATCGCGAAGCTCTCAGAAAAACACATCAAAACGACTATTCATTCACCCCGAACGGACATCTGATGAAAAAAACGCAATATGCTGCACTCATCTCAAAAGGCGACCCATGGGGCCCACGCCTTAACCCTGACATCATCACCTGAAACCACCCTGGTCAACCTCGTCTCGATGCCAGAGTCACAACGCCACTGACAACGCCTAAAACGAACTCCGGATGCAGAAGCCGCAACTCCCCGCATTATACGCAAACGGGACTCCGTGGGGCCCACACCTTGGCCCGAATTTAGGCAGGCGGATTGCGACGTTGCAATCCCCTCGGAAAAACACTCATAAATGAGTGCTCATTCACCCCAAACGGATGTCGGCTGAAAAAGTGACGTCCCACCGTAAAACGTGCGAACTAGGCCCTGTGGTTCCCGCACCTTCTCTTCAACCCGAACGCTTCATAAAGTGTCTCAAAAAGTCCGCACGAGGACTGGAATCATGCTGCCGCTGATGGCGCGTCAATCGTACATCCCAAACAGTAGTTAGGTCTGACGCAATAATTAATTAATTAATTAATTACTCACATTTGGTGTTTCGTACCACCGAGCAATGAAACCAAAATGCAGAGGCTCCGAACCAATTTTGGAAGGACCGTCTCAGCCCCGGGGCTACTGCGCCTCTAACAGCTCGTCAAACGGATGTACAGCTCACGAGCCACGTCCGTCGCAACCATAATAATAATTTATTATTATTAAATTAAGGCTCCTCGGGTAGCCCATCTTCAAGCACAGAATCCAAAAATCCCGAAACCCGCCTTAAAGAGAGCGCCTCGCCGATACGAACTCATCGCCGTAGACGGCGCGTCAAACGGATGCGCCGTTTGAAACCTACAGCCCCCCGAATGCAAGAGGGCCCAAAGGGGACCGGTCCGGACCGGCCGGCCCGCTGGCCGCGATTCCCTCCCATCGCACCGGACCCCTCGTGTTCGGTTCTCCCCAGCAGACCGTCCAGGAGGCCAGTCTTCATCGCCTCCTGCAGGACCCGCAAAAAGCGGGTCCTTGTCTGATGGGTCCTCCCCCGAGGTCAGCACCTCAGGGGCCTCCTCCTTTGACCGTGACAGCCCCGCGGTCACCCCTCGCCTGCACCGCCGCTCGACGCCGCTCCGTTGAGCACCTCGTCACTGCCTCTGCTGTACGCTGCAGCCGCCGCACGCACGCCTGACACCGCTGCATCCCAGCTACTGGCCGCGCAAAGCCTCCCGCGCCATCCGGTTCTCCGTGCTCGCCCGGCGCTTCCGTGCTCGCCGTGCCGACACCCCGAGCTCCACCGCGTTCCCGGACGCGGTCGCCCCGATCCGCCGCCGGTTCGGTCTCTGGCCGCCGCCCCTCGCTGGAGCCAAGTCTTCGACCGATCCCCCCGACCATTCCGGTGATCGGAAAAATTATCCGACACCGGTTTCGAGATCCTTGGGACCAGATCTTCACAACGCCTTCCCCGACTCATCGATCTGCCAAGGTTCGCGTGCGCCCGAAAATTTGATACGAAGAACATTCAAGAACGAGGAATTTAATGGGGCTCGGGCATTGGCCGTGTTCATTCGGCCAACGCCCCAAATTCTATAAACTATAAATAAAAGAAATTCAAATGCGAAAATGATGAAGAAATTGACAAAAACGATGAGGGACCGAAATTCAACCAGAATCCTACCTTGGATCGCTCGTCCGTCGTTGGCGACGCGTCCACGACGCTCCTACTCTGATCCGCCAAGGCTCTGATGGAGATGGATCCTCCAACCTCCGAAGAATGGCGAAGAACGCTGAATAACATGAGAGGGGGGGGGGACGGAGAGAGAGAAATGGGTTGTCTCCTCTCAAGCGAATTTATAAAAAAAATTCAAACTCTCTCAACAGGCGCGGATTCTGAAACCCCCGCGCCCACCTATTTTATCTCACGCCTAGGCAAAATGCCTTATTTCAAACTCAATGGAAGTCTCAGATTTCCATTTTGAGACTTTGTTTAAAAGTTATATGAAAATAACGCCAGTGATAAAAATCACTAAGTGGTCATTTTGAAACGACCATTTCGCCCCTGGGTGACATCTCTCACAGCAGGCCCGTGCCCGCAACTTTTACACCCAGCCTAGGGTAAACAGAATACTCCAAACTCAACAGTTCCCTCAGTTTTCCCATCCGAGCAACCATTTAGGAGCTACTCGGGTTTGAGCTATTAAACGAATAATTTAATTCAATTTATCCATTTAACACTCCGCTAACGAGCGAGAGGTCCAAACATCCCGCGCCAACTCATTTTATGTCTCTCTTAGGGTAAAAACCCCATTTCGGACCTATCTGTACACTCGGATTTCTGATCTAGATCTCTGTTTAGGAGTTATACCATTTATTTGGCATTCCCAGTGCGAATGCACTGAAAATTTAATTACGGCCACACCGGGGCTCGGAATCGCACGCCGTCTGAGGGAACTACTCTGGAATAATATAAAGAATATTAAAAAGTCTTTCACAGAAAAAACGGGGTTCTTACATCATTCCCTCCTTCAATATTTTCATCCCCAAAAATAAAAACTAGGGGAACAACTCAGGGTACCAAGCCTACACCTAGCTCTTCCGTGCCTAGGAGAACTGTTGCACAGTCTAGCGTCATCGCACACAGACCAAAGGATTTGATATGTTCACGTGAGGTCGGCCCTTTCCAATGACGTGCATAGGAGAAAACACACATCTCCTCAGGTAAGCCACACGGGATACGTCGTGCACCAACACCCGACCTTGGGGTTAGGACAAGGCGGTAGGGAACCTCGTCATCCCTTTGCACGGTCTCAAATGGACCAAAGGCTCTCGGGGGTAGCTCACCTCCACGGATGAACCCCTACTTCGCACGCCGTGACTGGAATTACCGCCCACACCTGGAACAGGGCCCGGTGATTCCCTCCTTCAGAATACTCATCTGGTGAAACACCCAAGGATATCCGGTCACACAAGTTTTCACAGTCGGTGCATCACGACCGAGTCTCTCTTACATGCTCAACCAATGAAGGAGTCGGCTTTATCAACTACAGACAAGTTGTACCCTCCTTTAGAAACTCCAGCCAGCACTGTCGTCTCCGGTTCAAGTCTCTCTGTGTGGAGACGCACCTGAGAAACTGGTGGTCTGATCAAACCACAACGCGCTCTCCCTGAAGAGTGTCTCCACATTCTTAGGTAGAAACTATCACCATCAGCACCAAAACAGGGTTACACCGACGCCCCACGTCACCCTTGATATCCACTCGAGCAAGGGGTTAGAGGAAAGAGTACCTCGCATAGTGTCTAACAAGTTCTACTAAGAAAAGTATAAAAAGACGCAGAGCGTACCTCTCATCATCTCTTGCACTGTAGGATTATAAACAATCACAGCACACAGCCGCCCACGGCCCGTCCGTCAGCTCCCTGAGCCTGACATGGTCCGCCTAGTGGTGGTGGAAGGACCTCGAAATGTCGTCCGCCAACCACATTTCTTCCTGCTTTCTACCAAAACCACCTTCCTGGGGACCACCTTGTCCTCACCTGGGAGTTTTCTTATCACGACACTGCCTCTGTCGTGGTGGTACATCTACCAACCATCTGGAAGACTCAGCACATTTGGTCGAGTAATATGATTCCACATGATCTCACACATCACAAACATAGCACTAGTCTTCCATGGGATATCTCTGTGCTCTATGATATCCCCGACCATGTGTCTGAGTCTCATCAAGGGGAAACCTCCAACGTCGAGGCCCTGCCAATCGACGTCCCTCTACCAGGAATTTCTCTGTCACCAGTGCCTGCTTCAGTTCCCTGAGATGGGTGAGGATGAACAAGGGCACTACACTAGCATGAATATCCTCTACAGAGATCTCGTTCAAACTTCTGTGCTCAGAAGTTTCCGTCACGGACCACGTCCGGATAAAAATGTGCACGGTCTGCGAAACTAGTCGCATACACAAGCACCGTCATCCCTCCATGCTGAAACTGCAGGAGCTCCTGGATCTGGATAGAGCATAAGCATGAGGGGTTAAACTCCTCACGAAACCGCAGCTGAGAGTCGCCTCACGAAAGTGATGACTCATTGAGTATCCGAGTAACCCTGGCTCTACCACGCCAAACTGCGGGGTGGAAAAAGACTGGCTGTCAAAGCCACCATCTAACCTGTCAGTGTCCGAACAAGCCTAAAGAGGCGAACTATCGACTCTAGCCAACCGTTAACTATCTAAGGGTATGGCTTGCCGTGGAACCTCATCGGTCTTCGACGCTAGAACTCACGTAGCGCGTCCACCCTGTGCTCGTCATCGGCCCTCACTGCTGGTACTAACCGCTACTACACAGGTGGAGGTGCTACTGCCTATCCTCCTGGAGGAAGGGTAATCGTATGATGGATCTTGAACTGAGGCCTCTTCACTCACGGAATTGTCGTCACGAACCGGAGCTAGTATCCTGGCTGGATATCATCGCGGAGACATCCTGAACCCGATCAAGGAGCACCGTGGTCAAATGAGCATATATATATCAACAACGATGGAGAGCTGACTCAAGAAGGACAGTCAAGGACTCAATCCTATATGATGCATGAACCAATTTCCCTGCAACAAGTGTCTCAGTGTGTCGAGTCAACAAGTAGGTTATCTGGGTCCTCATGAATGGATACGTCGGCCGCCGCACCATCACTGGATTCCATGGCCTGAGAGATGCTCTCGAAACACGTTTACATTATTACCCCAAAACTCAACCAATTCCTTTTTAGGGACGTTCGAACATCACCCCAAGGAACGAACCACCTCTGATACCACTTTGTCACGAACCGACCCGTAACGAGACTCGAGCTGCAACTACCCCAAGCCCGCCTCCATATGCCAGGGGCTGGCGACTAGCGTCGAAGGCACAATAAACTAGGGGAGGCCTTTTCCTAAGAAACTGTACTCACAAACATGCAGCCAACTCATGCAACAGTGCAGGGTAAAGAAAGCAAGATACATCACTGCTAAAAAAAGGGGAACCAACATACATGCATCGACCTCTAACCAGTACAAACAAAGTGCTTAAAAGTAAACTGAAAAGTAAAAAGGGTCAAAACACGCGCCCATCCAGAAAGGTGCCACAACCCGGCAACAGCTAAAACAAAGTTAAACTGCTAGTGAGTATCACACCCAAGAAGTCTTGCTACGGCCACCAAACGCAGACCAAGCTCTTGAGTCCTCCATGCTCCTCCGTAGTCTCGATCGACCTGTATGTCATCTGCAAGGGCACACCAAGTGTGGGAAAATCCCAAGTAGGGGTTAGTATAAAAATACTCAGAAGGATTACACGAAATCTAGAGGGAGAAATATGGGAAGTAATAAAATGGGGAGCAGTAGACAGAGCAGAGAACAATGTAAGAGTGCAAAAGAGAGAAAGAGAGTGAAGCTCAACCCAACAAGAAAAAAGAAGCAGACTCGTCCAGACGCAATGAGCTAGAGACAGTGAGAATACGAACTTCTCATCGAGTCTTCGCTTCCTATAGCAGGAGAGTAGACTCGTCTAACCAAGAGGAGCTAGACATAGAAAGCACGGGGCATACCCTGCGCATCTTCGCCCCTCTTAGAAGGCGAGTATCCAAACCCAAGGATTGGAAACAACAATAGGATGTATATATATTCTCAACAAGAAACTCGAATGAGTGGGTAAGGGGATCTCTATCTCCAAGCTTAGCCCAAGAAGAGTCACCAACAGTTCAAAGGATATCCAACACTGAACCCAAGCGTCCTTCACGTCAACCTAGGAGGTACAAGTCAAAGGGGCTCAATCACCACACCTCGATACTATCCACTTTGGGCGGCACTGTCTCACCCGCATGGCTTTTAGGTCGCATCGCACGAACGCATCTCGGTGGGAAAAGCGCCCCTCATTCTCGTATGTCCTAAGGTCACGTCAAAGATGTCACATCACTGATCCGCACAACCAAATATCATGCCCCGATAGTCATGGAGAAAAAGTCACTGACTAGCCTCATAAGAAGGCCTGAGTCTGAAATGCCAACAGGTGACCCACTGCCCAGCCTTACAGGAGGGTAAACCCTAATACATCAGTAGGGGACCCACTGCCCAGCCTTGCTAGAGGGTAGACCCAGAAGAAGTTGACCGGTGACCCATTGCCCAGCCCTGCTGGAGGGTATACCCGAAACACATCGACAGGTGACCCACTGCCCAGCCCTGCTGGAGGGTAGACCCGGAACACGTCAACAGGTGACCCACTGCCCAGTCTCTGCTAGAGGGTAGACCCGAAAGTAGTCGACAGGCGACCCACTGCCCAGCCCTGCTAGAGGGTAGACATGAAAGTAGTCGACAGGCGACCCACTGCCCAGCTGTGCTGGAGGGTAGACCTGAAAGTAGTTTCTAGGCGACCCACTGCCCAGCCCTGCTGGAGGGTAGACCTGGTAACGGGTCTGATAACTCAGCACTGCAACCAACATCACCAGGTGTTACCAACATCGCTATCGTGCATTGGTTTAGAGTGTGTCCAAGGGACCTCCATCCAACACCATTTCATGTTTCCACATTTAATGAGATCTCAAACGAGGCTCCACATGCCTGAAAGGATCACACCGTTGCAATCCTCATAAAAAAACACGCGAGATAGACCATTTACTCATCTGAAACGGTCAACCGGTGAATATGGCACTATTCACCGTAGCCAGCCCAGGTGGCACCCACACCACGATCCAAAAAAAAAGGGTCGGGAGAACTGTGCCATCGCAAAGCTCTCAGAAAAACACATCAAAACGACTATGCATTCGCCCCGAACGGACGTCTGATGAAAAAAACGCAATATGCTGCACTCATCTGAAAAGGCGGCCCATGGGGCCCACGCCTTAACCCCGACATCATCGCCTGAAACCACCCTGGTCAACCTCGTCTTGGTTCCAGAGTCACAACGCCACTAACGACGCCTAAAACGGACCCCAGATGTAGAAGCCGTAACTCCCCGCGTTATATGCAAATGGGGATCCGTGGGGCCCACACCTCGGCCCGAATTTAGGTGGGCGAATTTCTCTGTTGCAATCCCCTTATAAAAACACTCAAAAATGGGTGCTCATTCACCCCAAACAGATGTCGAGTGAAAAAGTGACGTTCCACCGTAAAACGTGTGAACTAGGCCATGTGGGGGACGCACCTTGTCTCCAACCCGAACACTTCGTAAAGTGTCTCAAAAAGTCCGCACGGGGACTAGAATCATACTGCCGCTGACGGCGCGTCAATCAGACATCCCAAACAGGAGTTAGGTCCGATGCAACAATTTATTAATTAATTACACACATTTGGCGTTTCGTGCCACCAAGCAATGAAACTAACCTACAGAGGCTCCTAACCAATTTTGGAAGGACCGTCTCATCCCCGGGGCCACTGCGCCTCTGACAGCTCGTTAAACGGACGTCCGGCTCACGAGCCACATCCGTCGCAACCATAGTAATAATTTATTATTATTAAATTAAAGCTCCTCGGGTCACCCATCTTCAGGCACGAAATCCAAAAATCCTGAAACCCACCTTAAAGAGAGCGCCTCGCCGATACAAACTCATCGCCGCAGACGGCGCGTCAAACGGACGCACCGTTTGGAACCTACGGCCCCCCGAATGCAAGGGGGCCCAAAGGGGATCGGTCCAGACCGGCTGGCCCGGTCCCGAGCGCCGCGGCCCGCTGGCCGCGGTTCCCTCCCATCGCACCAGACCCCTCGGGTCCGGTTCTCCCCAGCAGACCGGCCAGGAGGCCGGTCTTTGTCGCCTCCCGCAGGACCCTCAAACAGCGGGTCCTTGGCCGCTGGGTCCTCCCCCGAGGTCAGCACCTCGGGGGCCTCCTCCTTCGACCGCGATAGCCCCGCGGGCGCCCCTCGCCTGCACCACCGCTCGACGCCGCTCTGCTGAGCACCTTGTCGCGGCCTCTGCTGTACGCTGCAGCCGCCGCACGCACACCCGACGCCGCTGCATCCCAGCTACTGGCCGTGCAAATCTGCCCACGCCATCCGGTTCTCCGCGCTCACCCGGCGCTTCCGCACTGGCCGTGCCGAACCCCCCGAGCTCCGTCGCGTTCCCGGATGCGGTCACCCCAATCCGTCGTCCATTCGGTCTCCGGCTGTCGCCCCTCGCCGGAGCCAAGTCTTTGACCGGTCCCCCCGACCATTCCAGTGATCGGAAAAATTATCCGACACTGGTTTTGGGATCCCTGGGACCGGATCTTCGCAACGCCTTCCCTAGCTCATCGATCCGCCAAGGTTCGTGCACGCCCGAAAATTTGATATGAAGAACACTCAAGAACAAGGAATTGAACGGCGCTCGAGCATTGGTCGTGTTCGTTCGGCCAACGCCCCAAATTCTAGAAACTATAAATAAAATAAATTCAAATGCGAAAATGATGAAGAAATTGAGAAAAACGACGAGGGACCGAAATTCAACCAGAATCCTACCTCGGATCGCTCGTCCGTCGTTGGGGACGCGTCCACGATGCTCCCGCTCCGATCCGCCAAGGCTCTGACGGAGATGGCTCCTTGAACTGCCGAAGAACGGCGAAGAACGCCACAGAACATGAGAGAGATAGGGGGAGGGAGAGAGAGAGAGAGGGAGAAATGGGTTGTCTCCTCTCAAGCGAATTTATAAAAAAATCACTAAAAATCTCTCAACGGGCGCGGATTCCGAAACCCCCTCGCCCACCTATTTTATCTCATGCCTAGGAAAAACACCCCATTTCAAACTCAATGGAAGTCTCAGATTACCATTTAGAGACTTATTTTAAAAGTTATTTGAAAAGAACGCCAGTGATAAAAATCACTTAGTGGTCATTTCGAAATGACCATTTCACCCCTAGGTGACATCTCTCACAGCAGGTCCGTGCCCGCAACTTTTAGACCCCGCCTAGGGTAAACGGAATTCTTCAGACTCAACGGTGCCCTCAGTTTTCCCATCCGAGAAACCGTTTAGGAGTTACTCGGGTTTGAGCTATTAAACGAATAATTTAATTCAATTTATCCATTTAACACTCCGCTAACGAGCGAGGGGTCCGAATGTCCCGCGCCGACTCATTTTTTGTCGCTCCAAGGGTAAACACCCCATTTCGGACCCATCCGTACACTCGTATTTCTGATCCGGATCTCCGTTTAGGAGTTATACCATTTATTTGGCATTCCCAGTGCGAATGCACTGAAAATTTAATTCCGGCCACACCGGGGCTCAGAATCGCACGCCGTCTGAGGGCGCTGCTCTGGAATAATATCAAGAATATTCCAAAGTCTTTCACAGAAAAAACTGGGTTCTTTCAATCAGAGCTTCTTCATGATTCATATTTATATAAGAAAAATTACATCAATCTAGATCCCTTATAAGAATAACATTTACAGGAAATCCAAAGTTATTTTTGAAGGTAAAGATGAATATATTTAATGATTTATTTGATTTATTTTTTTATCAAGATTATCAACAAGTTTATTTAAAATATTTAAGAGAATGTGGTATACTTGTATATGGTATATTATACAAAAATTTAATAAAATCCCATAATTTATGGGCATATTTTTAATTTTAATATAATATGAGGTTGAATAAAATAATAAAGTTTATATTTCCATGTATAGAAAGATGAGAAAATCACTTTTATATGAGTTTTTTAGCCATTAGGTGTAGTAATTACCATGGTATAAAAGTTGTCACATAATCAATGATTATTGATGAATATATAAAAACTCAATAAAATATGTAACCCATTAATTTGTTGACATTTATTTTAATATATATTCTAGATTTTAAGAGGAAATGGGGAAGTTGTAATTGAGGATAATTTTTTTATAATTGGTTATATTGAGATAATTGTTATTGTTTTGGATTTTAGAGTTTATAAAAAAATAATGAATATAATAATTGATATTTGGGTTATATGAATGTTTTTTATAAATATAGAAGGAAAAATATTTGGAGAAGGGTGTTTTGGATATGTGCATAGTTAATTAAATTTTACAATTTGTAATCTATATTAAAAAATCATGCATGTTAACCTAGATGAGTGAGGGGATTTTCTTGGTTTGCCTACATGGTTTGTAAAACCATGATAAAAAAATTTATCCAATAATTAATAATAGGTTTTATTTAATGATTCTCCTCTATCCTCTCTAATTTACTCTCTATTTTCCCTATAAACAAAAAGCATCCCCTCCCTTTATCATTCAACCAACAACCATGGGAGTTAAAATATTGGGCATTCTTTATTTTAATTTGAGGTGAATCTTCTACTTATTTTTTGCCTTTTTAAATCACATTTCTTATTTTATTTTTTTGTTGATGGTGCTGCATATCTAGGGATTTGGTGATATAGGATTTATTGTGGCATATAGAAAGTTATCCAAACAATGGTGATTTTTCTTAGGATTGTAAGATTTAGTCTATATGCAATAAACACACACCATAAAAATATAATTGGAATCAGAACACATATTAGTGATTTTGTTATTGATTTGAGCCATTTTTGAGGTTTTCTTGATATGGATGTTTATGTAATTTAGTGTTTTTATCTAAGTGGTTTTTTAATGGTTCTTATAAGACCCAAGATGAATGGATTTGATTTTATAAATGGTTTATAGGGTAGGTTTACAATAATATCCCAATGTTTTTTGAGAAATATTCAATGAATATTGATGAATACTAATTTAGTTCTTATTTTTTACATTCTATCATTGTTATTTTTATGGTGTGTTGAGATCCAATAAAGATAAATATATATAATCCAATTAAATTTTACTAAAAATCTATATAAATGAGGTTATATGGTTTATTTATATACTAAGTTAATTTTTTTGGGTATTATATAACATTGTTATAGGATTGTGTAATTATAATTATGAGAATTAATAGTTTTATTCTCATTGGGGGAGGGGTAATTTTTTGTTTTATAAATTATTTGGAAGTGGGGTTTTAAAATGGTTAAATAGATTAATTTTATTTCTTTTGGTTTTGAAACTCAAAAATGAATGATATTATAATTGATTTTTTGTATTTATTCCTAGTTTTATAAAAAAATATCATAAATTTATGGGTGAGTTGGTTTTATAAATGGATTAGAAAATAATTTTTTTTTACAACTTTGATTTAAATATATACACAATATTTGAAAAAAATGTTTTATTTATTGGTTGGATTACTTTTAACCTAGTTTGAAATTAGTTTTTTTCTTTATAAAATATTTTTGAGAAAGATATGGGAATAAATTAATTTAAATTTTATTTATTTTATCTTCTAAGAATTCAATTAACTTAGGATAAGTGGGTCTATGGAATTCTATTGAATGGTTTATGTGTGTTCTAATTTGGTATTTTGAATTTGAGTGTATTGGGCTAGGGCAATTTGATTTTTTGGTTTATTTTTTGGAATATTTATAAACATTTGGTGAATATAAGTACCTTCTACTTTTAAATATGGGTATAAACCATGGAAACAAGTGATTATATTCATTTTAAAGATTTAGAAGTGTTTATTTTTTGTATATGAATAGTTAGAGAGTTTTTCAAAGTTTTTTTATAGGATTAATTAAGAAAATTATACATCAAATGATGATTAACAACAAGTAAAGTGTTTTTTACTAATATTACATGGTGGGGATTCATGATTTTGGGAAATAGTGTATAATGTGGATGGGAATTATTTCATGATTAACTAAACAATTTTAAATTATTTACACTAATTACACATCCCATTATTTTTTATCTTTTTATATCCATTTTTTAAACATGTTAGACATGGGTTGTCTACTTTCATGGATATTTGGTAGGGAATATGATAACATGATTGTCCCTAACAATAAGATATAAAACTAAAGAAGATAAATGATTCATGGATAAATACTGGGTAGAATACCTGTTTATTAAGAATCATGTGAGAATACATAGGTTGAATGGAATATCTAACTAGTTTTTGATAGGGAAGGTTTTCCTAAGTAAAGCATTCATATTGGGTTAGAGATCGAGTTGGATCTTTGAAATTTTGGAGTATTGTTGAATATAAGGTTGTATATACCTTTATCATTAAGTGGTTTATCGCTTTTTATGATATTAGTAAAGTTGATATTTCTTTTCAAAGTGTATTTATTTTTAAATATGATTTTTATATACAGATGATTGGGTGTATCTTATAGTGATAGGTGGTTTTTTCTTGGCATTGCAAGTGGATTTACACATTTGTTTTCATAGTGGTTGTATAGAAATATGAATGTAATTTCTCAAATTTTTTGGGTATATATGATCCTTTTTGTGTTTTTATTCAATACATTGAGGGGTGATAGTTGATTCTTGTGAAATATTTTTTACCTAGGTTCCACTTAATAGGAGGATAGATGATCTAGTTAGATGGTGGGAGGCCACAATGTTAAAAGTGGTCAATTTTAGGAAACACTATAGACTATAATTAGTTCGCTGATTATATATCATTAAAATTGTATTGTTCGTCTATTTATACAAAATAGGGATGCATGTTTTAACTTTTTTATTATTTTATTTTCACTCGAGTTTATAACATAATAAATTTCCTGGGATTTTTGGATAAATTTAATTTTATACTTTTAATTGACTATGGAAACTATAATAAATTTTATTTAATTTTTATTCTCACTTTAGAATGATTATGCGATAGGTTTTCATAGATTATTCTATATAGTTCCATACCATTTATTAAATAATCATGGAAATGACTTTTCAATACCTTTAGAGGTTTCGATTGTTTTGTAATATGGTAAATGGATCATAAGATGAGTGTAGGACTCCTAGGTTAAGAAGAGGTTTGATTTATCCCTTATTGATTATAAATTTGATCTTTGGACTTAGTTTAGGCATGGATACTTTCATATTTACTTCGACTAGTATGGATAATGTATCGTACCAATCCAATTCTCTCTATGAAAAGTAACTACCTGAAAATTAATTTTTTTTATTTCAAAAGTACTTTTAAGGGAAATTGGGAAACCGCACATGTTCAACATCCAGAAACAATTAGCGTAGTAAGAAATCAAAAAATCATTGAAAATGAGGCTAATATTATTGGATTCACTTACCCAGTATATCTCCCACTGAAGTGTCTTAACCTTTGTATGCAGATCCTTCTTGATTAAATCCTCAAAATGGTTAATCAGTTTGTCCCAAGTATGGATGTACTCCTCCACGTTTATACTACCTTCATTGAAGCCTCATTCCAAAATTAGATCTTGTTGGTCAACCCAGGACTTTTGTTCCTTGTTGACATCTTTCCAGACCTCTCTTTTTAAAATTTTGATCAAATCCTCCTCTGAAGCATTGATCTGAAAAACCCCTTCTGGTACCCCTATCTTAAAATGGAGAATAAGTTCAAGGTATGTCTTTTTACCCCCATCATCTTTTCCCACTGTATCATCCACCCCTTATTCCTCAGAGGGTCCACCCCTTTCCTTACCCTTTCCACTATTTAGGAATGATACCTTCTTTTGATTCTGGTCTTGAACTGTAGATACACTTTCCATCTCCTTGGCCCTTATTTCAGATCTTGTTTCCATCAGCTTAGGAAGCTGGGAATAGTCTTTCTGGGTCACCACATGACTTCAGGTGCACCTACCCATACACCATAGGCTACTAACTAGAAATGGGGGTCTAGGGTGGTACCATATGGTGACTCTATCCCTTATTTTAGAGTGTGTAGTAACAGATTAATAACTAATATAAAACATAAAAAAACTAAAAGTGGAAGTGGATAAATATAAACATGACTGATCAAAAAATGTAATGTCATAAGACCTGAATAGCCATGTAATAAATACAACTAATCTCCGACTAGTACAGTTACATAAATATGTAAAGATAGAAAAAATAATGAAATAAAAGCATGGGAGGCTCAAATTCACCTCTAATCCTTTCTTAAAACTCAGTCTTCAATCCCACTCAAGCTTCTCATCTAGATCATTTATGTTATATCGAGTCACTGCCCAACTTATACCTATGACCAATGAGATATTTTCTCAGGCACACAAGTGTCATGGAAGCCTGAGCCGAGTGTGATTACAACTCAGTAGTCCACCACCAACAGTGTCTAAATAAAAAACCAGTTTAAAAAACAGTGTGTGGAGATATATAATGGAATAATAGACAATTAATAAATAAAGGTAAATTTTAAAACATTCATTTATTAATTTACCTGTTGGCCCTCATATTCTAAAGTGACACTCGGGCCAACTAAAATTTATTTGTCTAGTGTCAGTTTTCTGAACCATAAAGCATAGGGTAATACATGATTCAAGTAAAAGAAAGGTTTTTACTATTTATTAAATTCTTGGTACTAAGAATCAACAATCCAAGGTACCCATACCATATTTAGAGGGAATCAGTCCAACATACTAAACCATATCAATGTTACTGGTTCCTAGAGAATCAGTTTGGTCCCTAAATTGTATCAATATTATTAGTTCCTGGAGCATTAGTATGGAATATAAACCATGTATTCCGAGCACTAATCATCTATCCCAAACCATCTCAAATACTTCCAGTACCTATAGAGTCAGTCTCACACCTAATCTATGGATACAGAGCATCAACCCTTAATCCTACACCATTTAATCATTTACTAATTCCTAAGGTCCAAAAATTTTTACTTGTTAACACATTTAAAAATCATAAATGAACCATTCCAACCACTATTATTTACTAAGGTCCCAATTGTCCTTTAACACCAAAACATGGCTCGGAATGCCAAGCCCCTCTATATTTCATTAGACCCCAGTCCAAACACTCTTTTGAAACTAATAGAAAACACACACTCATTTAAAACATTTCAAGGCCACCCTCAAAACATGGGTATTTCTATTTGAAATCCAAAATAAGGCCCAAGAACTTCATTTATATCAAAACTTTTAAAATATCCATTAAGGGATTTTCACCAAAGGGGAAACCACTCTCTCATTTCAAATCAACATTTCAAATTCATTTAAAACCCCCTTTTAAAATAACTTGGATGTAAAAACCTTATTTTAAAATAATATCCACTTCAAAACATAGTTTTCACCCATTGAAACCCAAAGCTAGGTCAAAATCCAAGGTACACAATTATAACCATTTCAAAGGCCTCATAATCATATCACAAAATCTTATCACATAAAAACTTTTCATTTTATCCTCTTATATGTCCTAATACAAGTATTCTGAAGTTATACGAAGTATCCCTCTAACCATGTTATTAAGCCAATCAGCATTTATAACTAGGCTAAGCTCATAACCAACCTATTTCACTATTTAAATCCCCAAATTATTTTATTAACCCAAGGAAGAAACAACACCACACATTATCACTATCTCACCTGCTACATACTCATGAAAATAAATTATCAAGACTATGGGTAATAGATCTTAGACCACCTACCTCGTAGGATGATTTCACACTATAACACAAAGGGTAGGAAACTTTCTGATGCTCTTCAAGTCTCACATCCCTAACCAGGTGCCTAACTCATGCCACCAAAAATATAAAAACTAATTATAAATGATAATTATAATTAATTTAACAAATAATTCCAACTAGTAATAAATGAATAAAATCTATTGGAATCTCTTGACACATTGGAACCAAGGACAAACACTTACCAAACACTCACAACGTACCCCCGGTCAAATTCAAAACCAAATACCAAAGAGGAAACAATTAAACAAGCATAAATTCATAAAAAAATTAAGGAAACTCCTAAATAAAATTAATGGAACAACAAACCTCTAGTGAAATGGCATGCACAACATGCAAACACTAACTCAAGGTCTACTCTACACAAGCCAACTGAAATCCCTATGAGAAATGGGTGATTCCACTATGCTCTGGTGGAATCTCCAACAAAAACATAACTCAGAGAACTAAAAATTAGATAAGAGGAAGAAATAGGATAAAATAGGCTAATATAGGAGGAATTGTACCTTAAAATGCCATGGAAATCTACCAAGAATAGCTCCTTGGTGGGGTTTGAAGAAGTGAGGAAGGGAGGAGGATCCCTTCTATGATCTGTGTGCTGGGAAAGAGAAAGCGAGGGGGGTTAAAATCATGGAGGGGGAAATGATAAAATCACAATTTTATTGATAATTTGGGAAGTTTCATAATTTGGATGGATGTTTGTCCAAACTGTACACCAACCATGTGCCCTCCACTACCCAATTCCAACCATTCCACATGGTTATAGTGCAAAGTTACATGGACTGTGTACCAAACACATGGAATGTCTTTACTTTATTATAGAATCTTTCATGGTTTTATAAGGCCTAATGCATGGTTTCACAATCTATGCACCTATATAATTTAGGATACATGGTTTGGGGTGTATAGTTATCACTAACTGTGCACTAATTGTGCTATCCTACCTCCCCAAAACTTTTGAAACATAGTATGAAGCCCACGAGGATCATCTAAGCACCTGAGGCACCTCTCGATCCTCAACCCGTGTATAGATAAATCACTTTAAGATAATACAACTCTAAAAATTCAGTTCTAAATCTCTGATCAAAATTAAACCCATCCAGTAAATTGAATATTCAAATTTCTTTTAAAAATTTCAAATCATACGAACACGAGGTCCTACAACCTCCCAAACTTAATATTTCTCATCCATGATAATTCTTGGTGGACATCCACCCAAATATCCCATCCTACCCAAACCGTGAATTCCCACTCAAATGGTCATGTTCCATCCTTGAATTCCCATCGCACGTTCCATGTACCACTTGATTACATAGTGCTTAAACTGCCAAAAACCTGAGCCAATGCTCGAAAAAACCACTGAAACATCAACATGACTCTTAGCTAAGCCAGTATATCCCTGGATGATACACATATTCATATCATTCATCAACCATCCTATTGTGATCCCCAACATAGGTTCTAGTATGATAAGACCAATTCTGAGCCATGACACTACCCACCATCAAAATTTCTTATCAAAACATGCATCTAGCATTCCAATGATGATCCTAGAATGGTTCCCAACCAAAAAACCTCTCAAAACATAAGAAAATTGTCCAAACATTGACACTCATTCCTTTCTCCATATTCCATGTCATAACGGTTGAGCCTATATCCTCCATTCACAACATAGGCATGTCGACCTTTCCTTGAAAGGCCCTATCTAGTGGCCATCATGCTATCATAACATCCCCAATGACATGAATGATGTAGTTCCTGAGTTATTGTATCTGATTACACATGAGAACACAAGTTGACACACATTTAGCTAACTTTCCTTGAAAATTATTAGCTACAACCATCAAACTATCCCCAAAACCTGATCTTGACACCTTTATCCTTATAGGAATCCTGAGATTGTATAAACATGCTCACTAAAGCTTGCACCCAACTTCTGATGACATTCTCTGGTTAAACTATAAAATTTCCCTTTTCATCATCATGCTACACCATGAGCACCAAGGAACCTCCAACCCAACCATGCTCAGATCACCTCAAGACTAACCCGATATCAACAACCATGATCCAAGTCCACCTAATACCGTAATTATATTTGCACCTAGAATTTATCAAGGAATACAACAACAATCATGTCCATTTATTTATTGACATAAGAATTGCAATACGACTATCTGATAACTGGTCCCACAACTACATGAACCTTCTAAGGTGGGGTTTACCCTCTTGTGACTTAAATCCCACTACCCACATTAATATAATCCTTTTCATCACACTATCGAAGCAATATCATGACCACCACGGATTATGCCCCATCTATCACTGGACATAAAACTGGTGTAGTCCAAAACTTGCTCGTTTTCAAGCACCAATCCACAAAAACAAAACACCAATCATTCTCATCCCAAGGGAATTTTTCTGATGAAAAACAAATAATTTCAAATCATAACAAGTGTTTCCACCCTCAACCAACACTGGTGAACTCACCATCAAAAATATTTTATTAAACTGTTCTTCGAGCATGAATCTCAATTAGTTAAAACACCATCACCCACATGTCTTGTAATGACCCGAACTTTTTAATTATATTTTTTTCCTAATTTTGTGTGTTATTTTATTTTATACTCAACAAAACTATATCCTTTAATTAATGAAGTGGGTATAATTAAAATGATACCATTGGGTTTCGACTGTTATATGACAGTTGGTCGATATGGCCGTTGGAAACTTTAATCTTAACGTTGTGTTTAAATACGGTTATCTTGGTTAATTAATATAGAAAGAATATTGAAAGGCATCATCCAGTAGACTCGAGCTATATGAATCCCATCTGTCAGATCTTGGGAAGGAGGTAGCATCATTGGGCTTTGCTCTGGACCAAGCCCAAGCTGAACTTCAACGTATGAAGCTTGAACGGAATCGCCTAAGGGAGAAATTCAAGCTTATAGAAATCACCACTCAGGAAATGTTGTCTGAGCCACCCCAAGATTCTATCACCATAGCACACCTTAAACTTAGTTCCTATGTTGGTTTTATAAGGGTCTATGTAACGAGACCTTAGTTGCTTTGTATAATCCTTTTATATAAATAAAATTTTTATTTCTTATTATGGAAAAGTTTGTGAATTTAAAATATCCAAATAAATATAGGATGTGTATTATTGATGAATTTAGGAAAAAAGGGTATTTTAAAATATTTTTTTATTCATTAAATAATTAATAATGTGAAATTATTTTCAAAAAATGGTCTTCTATAGTTGTGATTAGTGAGAAATTTAGAGTCTAATAAGATCAACTTGGTTTTTAGTAAATAGTAAAGTAGGAATAGTAACGCACCAATATGAATAGTAATGAATAGTAAATTGACCAAAAAAATATTAACTCTACCCATGAATGTATAAATACATTTTAGACATATTAAAAGTGAAAAAATGATCATAATTTAAGTTTTGGTATTTTTGTATGCCATAAATATTTTATTTAAAATTTTATAATTAATTTAATAATTTAAAATGGAAATTTATTTTAATAAAATTTAATCATAAATTTTTACTTTATTGTCTTAGGGGTATACGATAATTTTATGGGTCCTTTATTACTTTTTTTAAGGTGTTACAAAATGAGTTAAAGTTTTAAAGTTGTATTTTTTGAATAAATAATGATTTTATTTAAAAATTAAATTAAAATTATTTATAAAATTATTTTCATAAAATGGACTTCATTTTTGAATTCAGAGCATCAATATTAGGTTAGGGTTAATTTTTGGGATTTTTCTGAAACAGTTGAATTATCAGTGAATAGTAAAAATGCAGTTTTGAGTTCCGGGTGTTTAATGACATCATTAATGATGTAATAATGATGTAATATTTCTGGTCAATTTATGAATAGTGATATATATATGAGGTGTCCCATGTGGCTAATACCATGGGAAAATACCATAGTCAAGCCCATGGTTTTACAAATACCACCGATGAGGTGTCCCTTGGAAATTAATAATTTATTCACTCACTTTTCCTATAAATACCAAGACATTTACCTCATTCATTTCATTCCAAAACCATCCTCAATGATGTTATGGTCTCCTTACCTACCAAGGAGTCCTCCCAATGTTCCCTCAAGCCTCCCAAGGTCCCGACCTTCAAGATTTTGAAGTTACTCTTCAAGGTAAGGAAATCTTTCACCCTCCTCTTTTAAGCCATGACTTCCTTTATGTTTTGTCTTATAGTTCCATTTTATTATGAGGGGTATTGTTTTTATATATCTTTAACTTTCAATTTTATTTATAAATTATGAGATACCCTTTCCGCTCTCATCAATTGATTTTTTGAATTTTTATGTGACGTCGTTAGGCTGCCGAATTTTCGTAAAAGAAATTGCGCTTTCTCTTTCTGTGCAAGTTTCCTTTTCATGCAGGTTTTCATTCAATTGTACACACCATGATCTTATTTCTTTTTATTTTGTACCTATACTATAAAATTATGCATTTATATATGGGATAAACTTGTCCTCTCTCTTTATATTATTTTCTAAAACCATGTTATATAGCAGTTATGCTGTTGAAATTTCGTCTCAAAATTTCTCTCTCTTTTTCTAAAGGAATTCTCTTATTTTATTTATGTGAATACCCAAACATATTTCATTTCTATGGGTGTTCATAGATACAAAAAAATGATATATTTGATTCTGGAATTTACATACATGTAACCCTCACTCACTTTCCATGGGTTATAAATGACATAATGGTCTTATTTTTAAGCACTTTTAAAACGTCATGATTTTGACATGAAACCCATTTCTTTGATTATATTTGGGTTATTTATGAAATGTTTTATTATGATCTATGTGGATCACATGAAAGTAAAGAAATATTAAGGGTGCGCCCTGATAGTGCTTTAATGCATTGGGTAAAGAATTAATCTCTAGAGATGACAAGTTTCACGATACCTTGGTGAATAACCTTGTTAATTTTTGTGACACCTTAGGGATAAACCTTGGTGATATGTTCATTAATGTCTAAATTAAATGTTGTAGCCACATATTCAATTTATTATTCATGTTCTTATTATTATGATTATACTATTATTCTATTTCTCATGCCTTTATTACTTTTATCATGTTCCTATTAATATTGCTCAAGATCACATGTCAATTGTTTCACTTGTTTTTATTACTAAGCCTTATTCTCACCCTTTCCTTCGATGTATGTCTCCAGAATATGAGATTCATTAATTGTACATAGGATGAACCTATGTTGAATCCTTACGAGTGGTTTAGAATAATTTTTTATGTTTTTTTCATGTATTATGTTCCTGATTTCCAAGACACTAGACTTTAAATATCATCTGTTTGTAAAATGTAATGAAAAGTTATGTAATAAAAAGGTGGGATGACATTGTTGGTATCAAATGATAGTTTAGTTATTTATGTAAATTAGGCTATGAAATATTTAGGAATAATCCTATAGAAAAGTTTAAATATAAGAAAAGTTCCTGGTATTTTGGTGAGTATTAAGTAAGTGGTTTATCAAGAAAATGCATCCATGTCTAGATACGAGCAGGTAGAGGAGGCTCTGGAACAGAGGTACCTAGGAGTGAAAAATACAACAAGGAGTTTCGAGCTTGACCCGGGGTATCCTGGTACACAACAAAGGGCCTTGCTTCACTCTTGGTTATGACACTCCTGGGGGATATGTTTGGTTAATCATAAGATTTTTATGAATCATTATGAATAATTTATAAAGAAATGTAATTGTTTAAAGAAGTTTTAAGACATAAATACTTTATATTTAAAATATTCGTAAATGAAATAAGTTTCTCATTAAGGTATTATTCTTTTAGAAATGGTGGTCAATAGAAGGAACTGTGCAAATGGTGATCGCAATGGACCATGCACTGACGAACCTCCTATGGAAGCCGGAATGGAAACATTCATGTGAATGATGAACCAACTGACTCAAGTTGTGGGAAATAACTTGAATCAAGTTGAGATACTGGTCTCACTACGAAGGTAACAACATTATGTTGAGTCCTTTATGTGTCAATTACCACTAACCTTCAGTGGATCGACTGACCCATTGATTTCTGAGCAGTGGATCAGCTCTATCGAGAAGATCTTTTCTGTGATCCACTGTTCAGAGAAAGAGAAGGTCACCCTAGCTGTCTATCGCTTAGAAGTAGAATCTAATCGGTGTTGGTAGATGATTAAAAACACGAGGCAAAGAGTGGAGGTTGAATCTATGGAGTGGTAAGAGTTTATAGGGATCTTATTCAATAAGTATTTCCCTCGTTCCATGAGAACAAGAATGGAGAATAAGTTTCTCGAGCTAAAGCAGAAGGAGAATGAATATGTGGGAAGCTACGAGATGAACATCACAAGGCTTTCATGTTACACCTCTATATTTGTCATGGATACAAATGGAAAGGTTGATAGATTATTCAGTGGACTGATACCTTATCTGTAGAATAATCTAGCCAATCCAGATTATGACAGCTATGAGGAGATCATGCGAAGTGTGATGAAATTCGAACTAGAGTTTGGTGAGATGAAGTGGTCTCATAAATCCAACGAAAAAAAGAGATATATGGAGCCAAGATTAGGGAGGATCTTTGATCAAGGAACAGGAGGCAAGAAAGTGCAATGTACCACGTGTAATAAATGTGGGAAGAAGCATTCAAGGAATTTTCTACTCGGGAGTAGGAAATGCTACAAGTGTGGAAGAGATGGCCATATTGTAATGAATTGTTGTAGTGAGGTGAAACCTCAACTTACAAACACTAAAGACAAGGGTAAGATGGTGTAGGACCTACCTGATGTCTAGTACTTTAAGTATGGACAACTTGGGCACTTTTCCAATCACTGTCCAAATCTGAGGGCAGTGGAGGGGAACCACCATCAGCCTTAGAAAAGGATAAGGGAGAAAGGTCGTTCTTTTTATATCACAACAGCTGAAGTCGAAGCTCCAAATGATGTGGTAGCAGGTAATATTGTTTTTCTCTCAAATCTAGCAAGTACTTTTTTTTATTCTTGTTCTACTCATTCCTTTATTTCCTCCAAGTTTGAAAAAATTTAGAATCAAATCTCGATTTTCTAAAAGTAGAGTTATTAGTAAAGACTCCTGGTGGGATTATCCAAGCATCGTCAGTGTTTAAAAACTCTATTATTTACTTTGGTGAGCAAAATCTTATCACAAATCTAGAAGTCATTCCCATGATGGAATTCGACATTATACTAGGGATAGACTGGCTCTCAAAGTATAATGCTAAGGTCAAATGCAGATGTAAGAAAATATCAGTAGTCTTGAATGGAAAACCTACAGTTATCTTCTAAGGAGAGACATCTCAACCTGATCTTTGTCTATAAGAACCTTTTATATCCTTCTTTATAGAATTGGTCAGTGAAGAAGAAGAATGAAATGAGAGTTTGAGGATAGAAAATGTTCCCATCATCTAGGAATACATTGACGTATTTCCTGAGGATTTGTTTGGACCTCCCCCAGAAAGAGAGGTAGATTTCTCTACTGAACTCATATTTGGATCTCATACAATATCAAAGACCCCATATAGGATGGAAAATGTGGAGCTGGAGGAATTAAAGAAACAACTCCAAGATCTTTTGGAGAAGGGGTTTATCTGACCGAGTGTGTCTCCTTGGGGAGAACCTGTTCTCTTTGTAAAGAAGAAGGATGGGTCGATGCGGCTATGGATTGATTATAGAGAACTAATCAGCTTCACAGTAAAGAAAAAATACCCTCTTCCAAGAATTGATGACTTATTTGACCAACTTCATGGGGCTCAATTCTTCTCTAAGATTAATCTTCGGTCTGGTTATAATCAATTGAGGGTGAAGAAAGAATATATTCTGAAAACTGCCTTCCGATCAAGATATGGGCATTATGAGTTTGTTGTTATGCCCTTCAGACTAACTAATGCACCTTCTATTTTTATGGATTTGATTAATAGAGTATTTAAATACTACCTTGATAACTTTTTGGTAGTTTTTATTGATGATATTATAATATATTCCAAAAGTCGTTAGGAGCATGAGGATCATCTAAGGGTTATTTTTCAAACTCTACGGAAAGAGAGACTTTTTGGAAAGTTCAGTAAATGTGAATTCTGGTTACAACAAGTTGCTTTCTTGGGGAACATTGTTACCAATGAAGGAATCACAGTTGACCCTGAAAAGACAAAAGTTGTAGAGGGGTGGCCTCATCCTACAACAATAACTGAGATTTGAAGTTTCCTTGGATTAGCTGGATATTATAGGAGGTTTTTGAAGAACTTTTCATGACTTTCCAATCCATTAACCAAGTTAACTCGAAAAGGGGTCAAGTTAATCTTGACAAAGGAGTGTGAGTAAAGTTTCCAAGAGCTGAAGAAGAGATTGGTTACTACACCTGTGTTAACACTGCCCTCAAGTGGAGAAGGATTCGTTGTTTTTAGCGATGAATCTCTGAAAGGTCTTGGGTGCGTCCTCATGAAAAATGACCAGGTCATTGCTTATGCATCTCGATAGTTGAAGACTAATGAGTAGAACTATCTTACACATGATATGGAGCTGGCTGTGGTCGTTTTTACTCTGAAGATATGGAGGCACTATCTTTATGGGGAGAAATGTGATATATACACAGACCATCAAAGTTTTATGTATAATTTCACACAAAAGGAATTGAACATGAGACAAAGGAGATGGTTGTAACTCCTTAAAGACTATGATTTTTCAATTCATTATCATCCCAGAAGATCAAACAAAGTCGATGATGCATTAAGCAGGAAAGACTCAGTTGTTCTGTCCATTATGAGGATTCAAAGAGATCCTTTGATCAATGACCTAGTAAAACTGGACATGGGAATTATAAAGTAAGGGACATCATCAACCCTAACCCAAATTATTTCTCAACCGTAATTACTAGATAAGATCATGAAATATCATAAATAAGATCATTTGTTATAGAAGAAGTTTGATGCTGTGAAGGATGAGAAGTTTCCTGATTTCAATACTGATCAAGAAGGTGTACTAAAATTTCATACAAGACTATGTGTTCCATATATTCCAGAAATAAATAAGGAGCTGATGGATGAAGCTCATAGATCTACTTTCTCTATACATCCTAGTAGCATGAAAATGTATAGGGGTCTTCGTGATCATTATTAGTGGGATAATATGAAAAGGGAGATTTCTGACTACACTTCAAGGTGCCTGGTATGTCAGCAAGTGAAGGTAGAGTGACAAATTCCTAAAGGGGTATTGAAACCACTACCCATACCAGCATGGAAGTGGGACAATATAAATATGGACTTTGTCACTAGTCTCCCAAGAACTTCCAAAGGAAACAATGTGATATGGGTTATTGTGGACCGTCTCACCAAGACTACCCATTTTATCTCCATTCGGGAAGATTTATCTCTTGATCAACTTTCCAGGATTTATGTGAAGGAAGTGGTAAGGCTGCATGGAGTTCCACTTTCTATTGTATCTGATCATGATCCAAGGTTAACATCAAAATTTTAGAGAAGTCTTCAACAATATTTGAGCATTGAATTGAATTTCAGTACGGCCTATCACCCCCAAACTGATGGCCAATCTGAAAGGATTATTCAAACACTAAAGGACATGCTGAGAAATTGCTCAATGGAATTTAAAGGTGGATGGGATCAACATCTATCTTTATTTGAGTTCTCTTACAACAACAGCTTCCACTCGAGCATTCAAATGGCACCCAATGAATATCTATATGGGAAGCGATATAGAACTCCTACTTTTTTGGATGAAGTTGGTGAGAGAAATATTCTTGGGCCTGATCTTGTGTAAGAGATGACAGAAAAGGTCCATGCCATCCAGCAACACATTAAGGCTGCTCAGAGTCAGAAAAAGAGCTATGCTGACAACCATCGAAGGGACTTGGAGTTTGATGTTGGTGACAAAGTCTTTGTTCGGATTTCACCTTGGAAGAGAGTAATGAGGTTTGGGAAGAAAGGGAAGCTTAGCCCTAGGTACATTGGCCCATGTGAAATCCTTGATCGTGTGGGAGAGGTGGCCTATCGGCTTGAACTTTCTCCAAATCTAGCACAATTTTATGATGTCTTCCATGTATCCCTCTTGAGGAAGTAAATACCTAACCCTTCACATTTACTAAATCCAGAGGTGGTACAACTGGAACATGACCTCTCTTATAAGGAGCAACTGGTGGAGATCTTGGATCGTAGAGACAAGGTTCTATGCAATAAGACTACCCACCTTGTTAAGGTGCTGTGGAGGAACCACAAATGTGAAGAATCTATGTGGGAACTGGAGGAGTCTATGAGATAGAAGTACCCACACCTTTTCCCATCAGAGGGTATGAGATAAAATTTTAGGGATGAAATTTCTTAAGGGGGGAATAATGCAACAACCCAAACTTTTTAATTATATTTTTTTCCTAATTTTGTGTGTTATTTTATTTTATACTCAACAAAACTATATCCTTTAATTAATGAAGTGGGTATAATTAAAATGAGACTGTTGGGTTTTAACTGTTATATGACCATTGGTCAATATGACCATTGGAAACTTTAATCTTAACGTTGTGTTTTTATAAATACGGTTATCTTGGTTAATTAATACATTAAGAAGATTTAATGGCCTCATCCAGTAGACTCGAGCCATATGAAGCCCATCTGTCAGAGCTTGGGAAGGAGGTAGCATCATTGGGCTTTGCTCTAGACCAAGCCCAATCTGAACTTCAATGTATGAAGCTTGAACAAAATCGCCTAAGGGAGAAGTTCAAGCTGATAGAAATCACCACTCGAGCAATGTTTTCTGAGCTACCCCAAGATTCTATCACCATAGCACACCTTACACTTAGGTCATATGCTGGTGTTATAAGGGGATATGTAACGAGACCTTGGCTGATTTGTGTAATCCTTTTATATAAATAAAATTGTTATTTATTATTATGGAAAAGTTTGTGAATTTCAAATATTCGGATAAATATAGGATGTGTATTGTTGATGAATTTAGGAAAAAAGGGTATTTTAAAATATCTTTGTATTCATTAAATAATTAATAATGTGAAATGATTTTCAAAAAATGGTCTTCTACAGTTGTGATCAGTGAGAAAGTTAGAGTCTAATAAGATCAACTTGGTTTTTAGTGAATAGTAAAGTAGGAATAGTAACATACCCATATGAATAGTAATGAATAGTAAATTGACCAAAAAAATAGTAACTTCACCCGTTAATGTATAAATACATTTTATACATCTTAAAAGTGAAAAAATGATCATAGTTTAAGTTTTGGTATTTTTGTATGCCATAAATATTATATTTAAAATTTTATAATTAATTTAATAATTTAAAATGGAAATGTATTTTCATAAAATTTAATCATAAATTGTTAATTTATTGTCTTATGGGTATATGATGATTTTATGGGACCTTGATTACTTTTTTAAGGTGTTACAAAATGAGTTAAAGTTTTAAAGTTGTATTTTTTGAATAAATAATGATTTTATTTAAAAATTAAATTAAAAATATTTAGAAAATTATTTTCATAAAAATGGACTTTATTTTTGAATTTAGAGAATCTATATTATGTTAGGGTGAATTTTTGGGATTTTTCTGAAACAGTTGAATTATCATTGAATAGTAAAAATGCAGTTTTGAGTTTCAGGTGTTTAATGACATCCTTAATGATGTAATAATTATGTAATATTTTTGGCCAACTTATGAATAGTTAGATATTATATTAGGTGTCCTAAGTGTCCAATACAATGGTCAAATACCATGAGCAATCCCATGGTTTTTCAAATACCACCGATGAGGTGTCCCTTGGAAATTAATAATTTATTCACTCACTTTTCCTATAAATACCAAGCCATTTATCTCATTAATTTCATTCCAAAATTATCCTAAAAGAAGTTATGGTATCCTTACCTCCCAATTAGTCCTCCCAAGGTTCCCTAAAGCCTCCCAAGGTCCCGACCTTCAAGCTTTTGAAGTTACTCTTCAAGCTAAGGGAATCTTTCACCCTCCTCTTTTAAGTCATGACTTCCTTTATGTTATCTCTTATAGTTCCATTTTATTATGAGGGGTCTTGTTCTTATATATCTTTACTACTTTAAATTTTATTTCCAAATTATGAGAGACCCTTTCCTCTCTCAACAATTTATTATCTGAATTTTTATGTGACACCGTTAGGCTGCCGAATTTTCGTAAAAGAAATTGCGCTTTCTCTTTCCTTGCAAGTTTCATTTTCATGTGGTGTTTCATTAAATTTTCCACACCATGATCTTGTTTATTTTTATTCTGTACCTATACTATAAAATTATTCATTTATATATGGTATAACCTTGTCCTCTCTCTTTATATTATTTTCTAATACCATGTTATATAGCCATTATGCTGCAGAAATTTCATCTCGAAATTTCTCTCTCTTTTTCTCAAGGAATTATCTTGTTTTATTTATATGAATACCTAGACCTATTTCATTTATATGGGTGTTCATAGATACAAAAAATGATATATTTGATTCTGGAATTGACATACATGTAACCCTCACTCCCTTTCCATGGGTAATAAATGACATAATAGTCTTATTTTTAAGCACTTTTAAAACGTCACGATTTCGACATGAAACCCATTTCTTTGATTCTATTTGGGTTATTTTTGAAATGTTTGATTATGATATATGTGGATCACCTGAAAGTAAATACATATTAAGGGTTCTCTCTGATAGATCTCCAATGCATTGGGTAAATAATTAATCTCTAGAGATGACAAGTTTCACGATACCTTGGTGAATAACCTTGGTAATTTTTATGACACCTCGAGGATAAACCTCGGTGATATGTTCATGAATGTCTAAATTAAATGTTGTAGCCACATATTCAAGTTATGATTCATGTTCTTCTTATTATGATATTCCTATTCTTCCATTCCTCATGCCTTTATGACCTTTATCATGTTCCTATTAATATTGCTCAAGATCACATGTCAACTGTTTCACTTGTTTTCCTTACTGAGCCTTCTGCTCACACTTTCCTTTGATTTATGTCTCCAGGATATGAGATGCGGTAATTGTACATAGTATGAACCTATTATGAATCCTTACGAGTGGTTTAGAATAATTTTTTATGTTGTTTTCATGTATTATGTTCCTAATTTCCAAGACACTAGACTTTAAAGATCCTCTATTTGTAAAATTTAATGAAAAGTTACGTAATAAAAAGGAGTGATGCCATATGTCACTCCTTTCAATCCATGCTCAACAAGTTCTCGACCACTGGGTCTACTAGAAACCACTAGTTTCATCAATTCCAACTCATGGACCACCATGTGCTACCAACTATTGGGAGCACTTTGTGTATGAAGATTGTATTTGTTGTCAATAGTTGTCAATACTCATCAAAATGAAGAAGGAGATGAAGAAGGACTAAAAATTTAGTGGAGATTGGATGAAGTGAGGTTTCCTGGAGAATTGTTATGGAATCATATCATTGGATGTCATGCTTGATAAATTCTCTAAGAAGATCAATTCAAACGATTTTTGAACTAATACTAAGTTCAAAGAACCTGTGTCAAAGGTGACACATTATTTAAAATAATGAATAATGGTGAAGTATCATCCATCTAAATATGATTGAAGAAGAATGATGATTTAAAGAAGACTGTGCAATGCTTCACAATTTCATGATAACCATTCAAGAGCTTACTTGAAGAAAAGAATCATATGATTTGAATGAAGTAGAGAATGATGGATGAAGAAGAAGGGAGAGTGTGGAAGGGATTGGATTTCTAATAAGTTCATGAATTACACATTTCCTTTAAAGTTCCAAATACATGTATCAAAGGTGATACATTTTATGCAACATTGAAGGTATTTGAAGAATCTTCAAGCCTCCACTTTTGGATGAAGAGATATTATTGGAGTTATTTGGAATTAACACTCCAAAAGGAATTGAGGATTTGAAGTGAGGATGAAGAAGTACTTTGGAATTCATATTCCAAAAAGAATGGACCAAACTAGATGATTCTTTTCTGATATGTATTTCACAATCATCATAAGTCAGGAGAACTTGTGATGCAAGACTTATAATGGAAAGGGGGAGAAATGATGATGCCATTCATATACAATTCTAATTGGAAGGAATGATGCTGCTGGAAGATAGGTAAGTTTCAGTACTTTCCATTGAAACTATGACGGTGCTTTGCTGATTTGTATTTCACAAATATCATAAGTTTGGAGAACTTGTGATGCAAGCCTTATGAAGGAAAGAGAGAGTAAAGAAGTGTTTTTGGAAAAATAAATAAAGTGGTATGCAAGTCAAAAGTGGCACACAAGTGTGGCACACAAGTATATGTGGCGTGCAAGTGTATGTTGCGCACAAGTCATATTTCAAGATCATCCCATCAAAATATGACAAAGGGAAAAAAGTGGCGTGCAATTTAAAGATTGGCACGCAAGTGTGGCACGCAAGTATATGTGGTGCGCAAGTGTATGTTGCACGCAAGTCATATTTCAACATCATCATATCAAAATATGACAAAGGAAAGAAAGTGTTTTTCTAGTGATGGAGTGGCGTGCAAGTGCTCGAGAAGCGCACAAGTGTTGGAGCGGCACACAAGTGATGGAGTGGCGCGCAAGTGCTGGAGCGGCGTGCAAGTGTATGTGTGCACAAGCCACCAAAATTCCTATAAATAGACGACTATCCTCCTCATTTTTTAAGGCTCAACACTTAAGAGAAAATTTGATCTCTGATCACGCAAGTAGTAGAAGTGGCACGCAAGCTGAAGGGGCATGCAAGATGAGGGTTATTTATAAGGCATGCAAGTAGGAAGTGGCACGCAAGCAGAGTGGCGCGCAAGTAGGGTGGCACGCAAGTAGAGTGGTGCACAAGTAGAAGTGGAGCGCAAGTTTTCAGAGGTGCGCAAGCAGGGAGGTGTCTTAGAGAAGTGTGTTGTGTATAAGCAAAAATCGGCGTGCAAGTTATGATCTGTGCACAATAGAGTTGCGCAAGTTGTGGCGTGTATGTAGGTGGCGCGCAAGTAGAGTGGTGCACAAGCAGCATGAAGCGCAATTAGAAGTGGCGCGCAAGTTGTGAGTTGTGAATAGTTGTGGCGCGCAAGTATTTGATGGTGCACAATCAGGGAGGCGCACAAGCAGGGTGGCACGCAAGTAAGGATTGGCACGCAAGCTGTGAGTTTTTCTAGAAGTTCTTACCAGCTTCTGTTCAATTGTGATGATGCTAAGTTGATCTAGACTTCATTGTTTTCACAATCACAAAGATAACTTGTGATTATAGCAAGAAGAAGAATAATAAGAGATCGGTGCAGATGGTTTTGCATTTAAAGAGAACGTGTGAAGAAGAGTAGGTTTCAATGTAGCTGGTTTTGCATTGAAGAAGCAGAAGAATAAGAAGAGTGTGCAACTTACAAGTTTGCTGCATAGAATGAAGAGAAGAATAAGAAGAAGAACAAAGTGTGCCCAATTGAAGCCTACAATTATTTAGGGCAGTTTAATTTAGATGATGCCAAGTGAACTGATATTTACTTCCTAAATAATCATATTGGTATATATGATTCTATCAAAGAAGAGAGAAGAAGTTTTAGTGTAGTTGTTTGTTGCACTAAGAAGAAGAAAGAAGAAGCCTAGTGCAGTTGGTGTTTAACTAGAAAATAAGAGAAGGAAATAAGGAAGAATTTCTTGCCTACTGCTTTGCAAGTAATCAAGTGAAGAGCATTAAATAAGACCAAGAGTAGAACCTGCCTTTTGAATAAGGAAGAATACTGTATCCATAGGCAGTATAAATAACCAAATAGACACTGCAAGTTGGGCAAGGTCATCACCAGTACAGGGAAGAGGATTGTTTCCCGCCCCCCTCTAAAGTGGAAAAGAGAATAAGAGAATCAATATCCTAACAGGTCAAGAGGTACAGGGATAAAAGTTGGAATTGGTTTAAAAAGTCCCCAACACTGATTCACCCCCCTCTCAGTGTTAGGTATATGCCAAACTAGTCCTCTCAATTGGTATCATAGGCAGGTTCACCTTTGTCGGATTCTCTAGAGTGATGTTATTCTCTTTTGAATATTTGAGTTTCTTTCTTGAATTATCAATGAAGTGAACTTTCAATGAAGATTCAGTTATCTCTGAACAGAAGGCTATATCTATCAAGACCATGATGAATAGGAAAAAGAAGGAGAAGAGAAAGTTAAAGAAGAAGTACCTCCTATCTAAAGAATAGGATGTATCTGGTTCTCCATATCTGGAAGACATTTAAGACAGACTAGACTTGTAAAGTTATGAGAATGTGGCTCAAGTTTCCACTAAGAAGATGGATAACCTTCCTACCTCAAATGATAAGGAGGTATGTTTTAGTACATTTGGAAATTATTCTCATGATGAAAATGCTGGCACAAGTGGTGATGATAAATCTACAACATCTCAAGAAATATCAGTTGACAGATTAAGAATGATTCTGGATGGTATTCCTGAAGAGAGTGCATCTCTTGTTTGTGGAGTATTTCAATGCATGCAGGAAAATATCACTCAACTGGAAGAAGAAACTGATGCTTTGGAGAAAGGCTTAAAAGCAAAAATTGTCAAATGTTTAAAGCTTTCCAAACATGTTGGAGCCTTTGAAGAAACAAAGAGGGGATTTGAAGTAATTTCTTCAAAGTGGTTCAAAGATGTTGAAGAGGAAAAGGGATTCAACAAGACTCTAGAAGATAAGATCCATGCAATTGAAGATTAGTTAAAAAGAGCAATGATGTCAAGGAGATATATTTGGAATAAAACTCCAAGAAGATCAAAGAACTTTACTCTTTGTTACAAAACAAAGTAAAGATGCATGGAGATGAAGTTAAAATTAAATAAGGTTTGTGAAGATAATATGACTATGATCAAATACTAGGAAGTAATCCTCAATATGAGATGTCTATAATTGGAAGCTGAGTTTACCAATCTTGAGAAGAAACATATTGAGTCTCCGCAAAAGAAGGAAATAGTTGTTTTCAGTATTAAATGCTCAATGGAGGATTCTACTGTCAAAATACCTCCAACATGTGATAATAAGATCATGGCTTCACTCATTGATCTATCAAAAGTAGCTGAGAAAGTAAAGGTATCATCCATACCAACTTGTACTAATGTTTTTTTTCTATAAAAAGTGTGGGTTGGAAGAAAAATTCTAAACAAGTATGGATGAAGAAAAGTGAGAAGAAACCTACCACCATGGCTATGGTGGATAGGGGAAAGAGTGTGGAAGATAACTCCCCACATAAATCACAACATACCAAGAAGAAGATTCATCAGCCCTATAAAGAAGATGGGAAGAAGTCAAGGTTTGTTGGTCAATGTTGGTGTTGTAATAGATTTGGGCATTGTGCACTAGATTGTTGGTACAACCCCTTAAATTTAAAATCACAGAGAAAGATCATCTCAAGTGGGAGAAATCCAGAGAATAAGAAGCAACATCCATAGATCCAAAAGCATATGTATACTGCAAACATATTTGGAATGTTAGATAACATCTCTGATGTATGCAATAGGAGTGGTCATATAAATGGTGCATGTTCATATAAGAAAAGTAGAACACAAAAGATGAGTAAGAATGAAGAAGCATCCTTGGGAAGAAATCAAATAAATAATATGAAAAACAATTCACCCAGGAAGATTTCAAGAAGGAAAGATGAGAAGTACTTGGATTCTAAATCCAAGAAGGTTAAGGGTGGTGCATCAAAAATAACTATTAAGAAAGAAACCACTCAGAAGAAGCCATGTAGAAGATCCAATCATGATGCCTCAGTCCCTAATGATATTTTGGTGGTTTAGCCAGAAGATTTGGAAAGAATGAGAAAGATGGAAGATGCACATGCTAATACTTAAGCTAAAATAAAAAAGAAGATTCTACATAAGGAAAATGAAGTTCTGTGTGTGAGGTGAAATAAGGATGGTCATACTATTAAAATATGCTTTGAATTTACTCCATCCCAACAATAATTCCTCAAAAAGATGAAAGTTACACCAGGAGATTCTAGTTCTTTGAAAGCCCTTGAAGAAAAAATATTCACACACAAAGAGATGGAAGAAATAGTGAGGTCCACACAATCACAGTCATCATTGAAGATAAGTTGTGAAGTGTGAAGAATGGATCATCTGGGTTGAGAAGATCATCTCAACCTTTTTGTTCACATTGATGGAGAAAAGAGGATTCACCTTATTCCATTAAATATTTGTGTATTGTATTTGTTATTATCATATAAGGAATTGAAGGTGAAGTAAGATCTCAGGGGGGAAACCTGGGATTCAGTGAGGAGAAGTGTTCCCTTGAGGGGGAGACACATGAAGAAGCTGTCAAAGTCATTATCTCAATCAGTATCAACATCAGTTGGTATAAAATTCAATTACTCTGAAGATTGTCTGAAGATCATGTCATTGGAAAAGGTATGTCGTTTCTTTATCCCTCATCCTTGGTTACTCAAAATAAATATATTTTTACGAAGGGAGAGTAACTAGGTCAATAAGTAACATTAGAAGAATGAAAGTGCCCCAAGGCCACTTATCCTACTAATTGCACTTCAATGTTTTTGATCATTTTGTTGAAGTGAGTGCAGGAATTTCAGGATTGATTATTTCCTATCACATTCAATATCTTTGTCCTGAAATGAAAGTGTAAAATCCTTGAAGACAAGTGTAGGAGATCTCATCTCATGAGGTATCACAATCAGTGGATAATGGACAACTTTGTTGTCTAAATCAAATTCTATTGTTTTCTACATCGAGCTTTGCTCAAGTAGACGTAGAGTGAAATGATTGATGACACACTGCTTAATTAAGGACTGATACACTCTCTACAATGAACTTTGTATTTCTTGTCAATAAGGGGGAGAGAAAGTGAAATGAAAGTTTGAAATGAAAGGGAGATAGAAACAAGTAAAGGGGAAAGAGAATATTCTTATTTTTACATTGACACATTCATTTGAGGAGACTTTGTGGTATTGACAACAAAATACAAAGGGGAGATTGTTGGGACCACTTTGTGTATGAAGATTATATTTGTTGTCAATAGTTGTCAATAATCGTCAAAATAAAGAAGGATATGAAGAAGGACTAAAAAGTTAGTAGATATTGGCTGAAGTGAAGTTTCCTAGAGAATTGTTATGGAATCATAGCATTGGATTTCATACTTGATCAATTCTCTAAGAAGATCAATTCAGACGATTATTGAACTAATACTAAGTTCAAATAACGTGTGTCAAAGGTGAAACATTGTTTACAACAATGAAGAATGGTGAATTATCATCCATCTAAGGATGATTAAAGAAGAATGAGGATTTAAAGAAGACCATGCACTCCTTCACGATTGCATGAGAACCATGCAAGAGCTTACTTGAAGAAAATAATCATATGATTTGAATGAAGTAGAGAATGATGGTTGAAGAAGAAGAGAGTGTGTGGAAGGGCTTGGCATTCTAAGAAGTTCATGAATTACACATTGCCTTTAAAGTTCCAAATACATGTATAAAAGGTGATACATTTTATACAACATTGAAGTTATTTGAAGAAGGTTCAAGCATCTACTTTTGGATGAAGAGAGATTATTGGAGTTCTTTGGAATTAACACTCCAAAAGGAATTGAGGATTTGAAATGAGGATGAAGAAGTAATTTGGAATTCATATTCCAAAAATAACGGACCAAACCAGACGATTATTTACTGATATTTATTTCACAAATATCATAAGTCTAGAGAACTTGTGATGCAAGCCTTACGATGGAAAGGGAGAGAAATGATGATGCCAGTCATATACAATTTTGATTGGAAGGAATGATGCTGCTGGAAGATAAGTAAGTTTCAGTACTTTCCATTGAAACTATGATGATGCTTTGTTGATTTGTATTTCACAAATATAATAAGTTTAGAGAACTTGTTATGTAAGCCTTATGAAGGATAGGGAGAGTAAAGAAGTGTTTTTTGAAAAAGAAAGAAAGCGGCGCTCAAGTCAAAAGTGGCACGCAAGTATATTTGGCGCGCAAGTGTATGTTTCACGCAAGTCATATTTCAAGATCATCCCATTAAAATATGACAAAGGAAATAAAGTGGTGCGCAAGTTAAATATTGGTGCGCCAGTGTGGCGTGCAAGTTTATGTTTCATGTAAGTCATATTTCAACATAATCATATCAAAATATGACAAAGGAAAGAAAGTGTCGCGCTAGTGATGGAGCGGCGCACAAGTGCTGGAGCGGCGCGCAAGTGCTGGAGTGGCGCACAAGTGCTGGAGCGGTGCACAAGTTATGTAGCGGCACGCAAGTGTATGTGGCACGCAAGCCACCAAAATTCCTATAAATAGACAACTAGTCTCCTCATTTTTTAAGGCTCAACACTTAAGAGAAAATTAGAGCTTTGATCGCGCAAGTAGTAGAAGTGGCGTGCAAGCTGAATTGGTGTGCAATATGAGGGTTATTTATAAGGCACACAAGTAAGAAGTGGCGCACAAGGATGGTGAAGCACAAGTAGAGTGGCGCACAGGTAGGAGTGGTGCGCAGGTAGAAGTGGCGCACAAGTAGGGTGGTGCGCAAGTAGAGTGGCACGCAAGTAGAAGTGGCACGCAATTTTTCAGAGGTACGCAAGCAGGGAGGTGTCTTTGAGAAGTGTGTTGTGTATAAGCCAAAAGCGGCGCACAAGTTTTGATTTGTGCATAATAGAGGCACGAAAGTTGTGGCACACAAGAAAGTGGCGCGCAAGTAGAGTGGCACGCAAGCAGCATGGCACGCAAGTAGAAGTGGCGCACAAGTTGTGAGTTGTGAACAATTGTGGCATGCAAGTATTTGATGGAGCGCAAGTAGGGAGGCACGCAAGCAGGGTGGCGTGCAAGTAAGGATTGGTGAACAAGCTGTGAGTTGTTCTAGAAGTTATTACCAGATTTTTTTCAACTGTGATGATGCTAAGTTGATCTAGACTTCATTGTTTTTACAATCACAAAGAGAACTTGTGATCCTAGCAAGAAGAAGAAGAAGAAGATCTCGGTGCAGATGGTTTTGCACTGAAATACAATGCATGAAGAAGAGTAGGTTTTAGTGCAACTAGTTTTTCATTGAAGAATTGGAAGAAGAAGAAGAAGAGTGTGCAGCTTACAAGTTTGTTTTATATAAAGAAGAGAAGAAGAAGAAGAAGAATAGAGTATACCCAATTGAATCCTACAATTATTTAGGGCAATTTAATTCAGATGATTCCAAGTGAACCGATATTCACTGCCTAAATAATCACATTGGTATATGTGATTCTATCCAAGAAGAGAGAAAAAGTTTTAGTGTAGTTGGTTGTTGCATTAAGAAGAAGAAAGAAGAAGTCTAGTGCAGTTGGTGTTGCACTAGAAAAGAAGAGAAGTGAAGAAGGAAGAATTGCTTGCCTACTACTTTGCAAGTAATCAAGTGAAGATCTTTAAAGAAGACCAAGAGTAGAACCTGCCTTTTGAAGAAGGAAGAATACTGTCTCCATAGGTAGTACAGAGAACTAGCTAGACACTGCAAGTTGGGATGGGTCATCACCAGTCCAGGTAAGAGGATTGTTTCCCACCCCCCTCTATAGTGGAAAAGTGAATAAGAGAATCAAGATCCTAACAGGTCAAGAGGTACAGGGATAAAAGTTGGAATTGGTTTGAAAAATCCCCAACACTGATTCACCCCCTCTCAATGTTAGGTATATCCCAAACTAGTCCTCTCACCAACATGAGCTTCTCCTTCATAAAACCAAAACACATCAGGCATAAATTATATACTTCTTGAAACCTAAACCAATCAGCATCACACCCATGTCAATCACACAATCATTTCCAACTAGTTACATTGTGATACCAACACACCATCTCATTTCCCTCTATGCTCCTAAAGATGCATCAAGGAACTAGGTTCTCCAAATACATAATACACCACATCTTGAGGCACCCACATGATCATCTAAACTCCTTGAAGGGTTTCTTTTTCTTTAAGAATCTCATTGAAAATTTTCATTGACCATCATCCCACTCACAACCATCACTGATTCACAAATCCACAAGTTCCATGAACAAACTATGTGTGCTACCTCAATTTCCTTAAAAAGGTAATAGGTCTATGCTCCCATACACCCCATCCACTGGAAACTCAACTCATAACCCTGTGAGTCACATCGAAACCAATCTTGGCTCATGAGTCTATTCTAATAGATGATCATGTCCCATGAATGTTGGTTCTATGAAACTCCGTCATCATAAATTATCCCACCCAAAAAGATCCTGACATCTCACCTATATCAGGGCTTTACATTCAAGACCATTGATGATGCCCTCTACCGCATGTCAGATTTAGTAAACAGAGAGAACTCTATCATTTCTAATCAAAAGCAGCACTTCACATGTGCCAAGGTCTAACTCACAATATTAAACACCACCTGACTCTATTCCATCCCTAAAAGAATCTACATGTGCTCTCTTTGTGTACTAAATGCACAAATTGTAGTAGTTCTAGGAACCTAAACAGTCATTCTCTTCCAAGACAGTACTAATACCACAATTCAAATAATAAAGGTGCCTCCATTCTTAAAACTTGTCAAGGAATCATTGTACATGCATCGTAAACCTGGTCACACCTCACGTGCCCCAATCTCACCACTTGAAGCACCTACTCATGCTTTATGTCACTAATAAAAAAATGAAAACCCTGGCCAACCCATCTCATAGGTTTCCCTCACCAAAATACCAAGCATCAACCCAAAAAAGGCCCAAGTCAAGTATAAGGTCTCTAGGTCGCCCACCTAGTCCAAAGGTCAAGTATCATGTCAAGGTCACTAGATCCCAACTCACAAAAGGCCAAAAATTATAGGGAATCACACACGCTCTCATCCCAAAGTCACATGACATCAACATACTGAAATACCCATCTCTAGGGTATCACATATGACAAGCATCATATGTCAAACCACCCACCCACAATTAGGGAACCTGACCTCTTCGAGCATCTGCACATCAGACTGCTCCATGGAGGATTAGGTTTCATATACCAACACATACACATGGTGGAATTGCTTATATAGGATATAGGCAACTAACAAGTACCCACACTGGGTCCCCTACCTCGAGCCCTAATAGGCACCACAAGATAGGTATATGACAACCACTGAGATTGGTTGAGTCGAGGGTCATTCTAATCCACATGAGAATGCATCATATAGGTTGTTTTCATTCAATTTATGGACTTAAACCCAAATAATAACAATCTACAAGGTCTTCAATAGTTATGCACCTATGTCTTGTTAACCCACCAGGGTCACTGCACCTACTGTGTATGAAGACTATGCCATCATCCTTATGGTCGAGCATCTCACTGTAGATCCATGTAACCTATCATCAGAAGAAGATCCATATACTAGTAGGCCTAGTCAAGTAAAATTCCATGAAGTACTTGTATAAGAAAATTCCATATGAGCAGTTGTTGACACTTTAAATAATAGAGTCATAGTCATTAATAAAATCACACACTAACATGCCTATAAAATGTGGATCCTATGTGTTTGACATGATGCATGAGATGCCTCTTGCCTCCATAGGCCAAGAGTCAAAGTCAAATCATTGGCCTCTTGAAAATGGTCCAAGTGCCATAAATCTATAAAAATCATAAAATATAAACCAAATGTGCATCACTCGAAGTGAAAATCATATACAACTGTAATATTGAATACCATGAACATCGATCCCAACCCATGGTAACCTATACTTATTAATAAAACAAGCGTTCTTGATGCACCAGTCTGATGTCCATCACTGGCTCTAACACCTTCCTAAGCCTCCTGACTACCAAATACCAAATATTAAGACAAATAAAAATAATAAATTATTTGATACCACTTTATAAAATCCTGATTTGATTTAATCTATAAATAGTAACCAGACCAGTTCGCCACATGACCTCAAGTGCGTCTTCATGTACATTAGAGGTTTTTGAATAGTAGCGGGGGTCTAGGGTGGTACCGTGGGAAGATTATACACCTATATCACAATGTGCAGTAATAGATGAATAATTAATATAAAAAATCACAAAATAAACTGAAACTGAAAGTAAATAAATATAAACCTAATTGAGAAACAAATGTAATGTCATAAGACTTGAAAAGCCATGTCATACATACAAATGACCGCCCACTAGGATCATTACATAAATAGGTAAAGATAGAAAGAAATGAATGAAATAAAATTATAGGAGGCTCAACCTCATCTTCAAGCCTCTCCTTAAACATGGTCTATAATCCTACTCAAGCTGCACAGTTCGATCATCTATATCATACAGGGATGCTACCCAACTTGTACCTACGACTAATGAGAGATCTAATCGGGCACCCAAGTTCAACAGCAACCCGATCAGGGTGTGATTACAAATTAGTGGGTCACCACCAATGATGTATAAAGGAAAACCCAATATGATAAATAGTGTATGCAAATATAGAATGTAATAATAGGTAATACATAAGTTAAAGTATGTTTTAAAACATTCATTTATTTATTTACTTATCATCCCTTAAGTTCTAAAGTGACACTCGGACTAACCAAACCTATTTTTTCTAACATCGGTTATCTAATCCATAAATCATATGGTGATACATACTTTAAATAAAATAAAGGAATTCATTATTTATTAAGTTCTTAGTACCAAGAAGAATCATTCTAAGGTGATCATACCATAGTGTCAGTCTATCATCCCAAACCATCTCAAATACTACTGGTACCTAGAGCATCCATCCGACACCTAATCCATGGATACAGAGCATTATTCCACCATCCCAAATCATTCCATTATTTACCAATTCCCAAGGTCCAACATATTTGACCTTTAAACATGTTTAAAACCCTTAAATGAACCATTCTTGCCTCTATTATTTACCAAGGTCCCAATGGTCCTTTAACACCAAAACATGGGTCGAAATTCCAAGACCCTCCAAATTTCATGAGACATCAATACAAACACTCTTTAGATATCGATGGAAAACACACACTCATTAAAAACATTTCAAGGCCACCCTCAAAACATGGATCTTCCTCTTTGAAATCCAAAACAAGGCCCGAGACCTTCATTTCCATAATTTTTTTAAATAATCATTGACGAATTTTCACTAAAGGGACAACAAGTCTCTTATTTCAAGTAGACATTTAAAATTAATTTTAAAACCCATTTTCAAATCACTTGGAGTTCAACACCTCATTTTAATACAATATCCACTTCAAACATAGTTTTCACCCATTGAAACAAAAAGCTGGGTCAAAATCCAATGCACACGATTATAAACATCTTAAAATACTCGTAGTCATTTCAAAAAATCTTATCACATAAAAACATTCCATTTTATCCTCTTACATATCACAAAACATTTATTCCCAAGTTATATCAAGTAGCTCTATAACCATGTTATTAAACCAATCAACATGTCTAACTAGGTTAAGCTCGTAACCCACCCATTTCATCATTTAAAGCCCCAAACTATTTTCTTATCCCAAAGAAGCAATAGCTCCACGCATTGGCACGATCACACCCGCTACATACACATGAAAATGAATTATCAAGTCTATGGGTAATATCTCTTAGAAAACCTACCTCATAGGACACTTTCACACTTTAACACCAAGGGTCAACAATATGCCAAGGATTGTTGAGACTCGCATAACCAACCAGGTACCTAACTCAAGCCACCATAACTCAAACAAATAATTATAAAAAATATATAATTAATTTAAAAAACAACTCCAACTAGGTATAAATAAAGAAAACCTACTAGAAGCTCTCGCTGTGTCGGAACAAGGGACAAATGCTTACCAAACGCTCATGGCGTACCTACGACCACATTCTAGGACGAATCCCTAAGAGTAAATGCCAAAACAAACAACAAATGATACCAAGATTAAGGGAAAACCTTGATAAAATTGATGGTTCAACAAACCTCCAACGAAATGATGTGCGATGGTATACAGACCGCATCTCGGGATCTTCTTTATGCAAGCCAACTGAAATCCCTATGAGAAATGGGAAATTCCACCATGCTCTGGTAGAATTTCCAATAAAAACCTAACCTAAAGAACCCCAAGATTATATAGGATGAATAAGGAGGATAAAAGAGGCTACCATAGGAGAAATCAAACCTCAAAACACCATTGAAAGCTACTACGAACACCTCGTTGTGAGGCTTGGAGAAGGGAGGGAGGGAGGAGGATCCCTCCTCCAGTCTGTGCACGTGAGGGAAACAGAAAGGGAGGGGGAGAGTTAAAATCCTAGAGGGTAAATGGTAAAATAGCCATTTTAATGAGAATTTGGGAAGCCGTATGGTTTAGTCGCACGATTGGCCAAACCGTGCACCCTCTACTTCCCAACGCTATCCATTCTGCATGGTTACGATGCATGGTTACACAGACCATGCGCCAACTGTGCAACATGTATGCACTTTATTACATACTCTCACATTGGTTTTTAGGACCTGCCACATGATTTCACAAGTTGTGCGCCTATACAATATAGGTCATGAAGTTTGGGGTGCAGGGTTAGCACTAACCATGTGCTAACCGTGCACCCAGTCTTGTGTCCCCAAAACTTCTAAAACTTAGCCTGAAGCCTCCAAGTCTCACCTGAGCACCCGAGGAACCTCCTATACCTCAACCCACATATAAAGACATCACTTTAAGAAATTCCAACTCTCATAATTTGGTAATGAATATTTGATCAAAATTCGACCAGTTTATTAAATTGAAAATTCAAATTCCATCTGAAATTTTCAACACGTACAGACATGGTGTCTTACAAATAATCTTAGAGATCTCTGGTTGTGATTCTAGGTGCATGAGTTTACTTCCATGGGTGGGTATGGGTTTTTTTATTAATATTTTTTGTTTTTTCATCAGGTTGAGTTGTATACTTAGAGTTTTCATATTTATTTTATATATATATACGCACAAATAATTATATATAAATCAGTGTAGGTTAGTCTTTTTACATGAAAGTTGGTCCAAATACACTAATTATATATGTGGTAACCCGAGGTCTCATTAGTGAGTATACTCACATAAAATGAGTGATAATATATATATTTTTATCAATGCCCACAAGTATCCCCCGTGTTAGTGTCTTAAATGTGCACATGTGACCCTAATGTAAGTATTTGCTTCAATGTCTACATTTGGCTCTTTGCATCAATGACAAACACTTTTGCTTGCCTTTAGTATTGTGTGTAAAGAACTAAACCATTCTTGTGACACCCCTTCTCCTGCACTACTTACTTTTCCACCTCCAATGAACTAATACCCTACTTATACTAGTAAAACTTAACGAGAAATCAACTTAAATAAGTGGTACATGGGATCTAAACCTTGAACTTATACAATGGGATGGTTAGTTTAAGTAATCGTCATGTATGTCATCTCTCTCTCTCTCTCTCTACACACACACACACACACACACACACACACACACACACATGGTAGTTCTGATGTGGTGGTACAAAAGAAAGAAAGCTACAAACACAGAGGTTCAAAACTAGGATCGCCTCAGCTCACCACAACGAGATGGGTTAAGTGCCACTCATCGACATTTGAAAGTTTATCGGCATTTATCACACACTCAAAGGATTTGAGGGGGGTGAGAAATCTTATTGGGTTATTCATACTCAGTCCTACCCATGTGCATGGTGTGGTTTCCCATGTAAATAGGTAGACTATTTTTGATATGACAGTACAAATAGCCACTCTGAGACGTAGGTTGTATCTCATGAAGAGTTGTGTAATGGTGGATGAGGATTCGACAGGAGGTTATCTGTTAGGTCAGATTCCAAGAATTCTAATTTTATTTATGTATTAATAGAGGCTCTTAATTATTTATTTTAGTTTTTATTTAGTTTATTGGGAGTTATGACTACATGTATGCATGTTCATATAGTTTATTATTATTATTATTATTATTATTATTATTATTATTATTATTATTATTATTATTATTATTATTATTACTGCTTACAGAGATGTCGACATGCTTAATTATGGACCTTGTTTAGTTTTTTCTATGAGATGCACTACAAGAAAATCATGTCTTAGATGGCGCATCCATGGTAGATATGATATTCACCCCAAATAAAATACACATTTTTTTTCAAAGGGATTATTTGGGACAAGTTTTATATTCATCCCAAATGAGTAATCTCTTGTATATATGAGACAGATTATTTGAGATGGACTCAATTCCTTCCCTAATAAGTTGGTGTGCATGCATGCTAGTTTTTGCCTAGGATAGATTTAAGTGTGTCATGATAATCTACCTCAGAGAAGTCGTCATCTAGGATGAATTTAGAATTGGATAGGAAGGATAGTTTTTTCCAATTTCAATCGCACTATGGAGGGGACCAAGACTCTTTTTACAACTTAGTGGGGTGTACTATTCTGAAATTTAAATAATTGTTGGAATAATTGTTGGAAATTATTCACTATGGAGGGGACCAAGACTCTTGGAGAATGTCCACGAGCCCTTGAATGCGGCAGCACATTTCAGAGGCTCGATGATCAAGGGGTCATTCTGGTCCATGATGCGCTGGTTCGATGGGTCACTGCTGGCTCAGGAGATCTGTCTAGGCCACTCATTGCTCGGGTATTTTCACCCACTGCTCGTTCGCATCGTTTGGCTGCTGCTAACCAGGCTCTTTGGAGATTCTTCGTTTCATTGTTGTTGTCCGGTGCCGATTGAAGCTAGGTTTGCTGTGATTTAAATAATGGACCCTGATTCATGCCCGTTTGAGTTGGGATATTCCCAGATCTGGTGCCGAGATCATATGGGAACTCGAAGCTAGAGGTGGGTCTTGGGTTTCATGTTCACCACTACTTGAGATCTAGTTCTGAAGGTCTTACCGGAAGTAGGGGTTTCTTTTTCAGTTATTCCAGTTGCTGCTGGATTTTAATTCGCTTTGTTTCTGTTTTCTAATTCCTTAGTATGATTTATTCTCTGTTCTTCCTCATTCACAGTGCTGTTCCTCTGTTATCGCTATTCTCTTTTCTCACCTGTGTCCTCTTTTTCCATGGACATGGAGAGCTAAAACCTTCCCCGTGCGGTTGATTCAAACAGGGGAGAATTCAGTGGCTCTCCTGTGTTCCTGACATCAAATTTCTTTGTTGTTCTATTTTATTCTTGATTTTGAGATAATAGATTGGATGATTAAGAATGAAGGGAGTGGCTCTCCTGTGTTCCTGTCTTCTGGCTCTGTTTGAGCGTCAATTTCATTTCCTTCTCTTAGTTTGTTTCACTTGTGTTTGAAGGTGAATAAATCAGGGGACGAGTGATTCCCATTCGTGGGTCACTTGAGCTAAAGCTATTAAGAGCCACTGAATTACTTCTTGTTTGTTGAACTAGGTCTACCAGTTCATACAGAAATTAAAGAGATTTGCTTCACCTCGTTTGTAGTTTTTTTTTATACATAACCAATGTAACATTGTGGGGCAGTGTTAATCCATTCTTAATGGGTGATTGATGTTGATTCAAGATAAAACATGAGTAACAATTTGATGCTGAACAATGAAGGAGATCATTGAATGATTTTGCTAAGAGTCAACTACACATTCTTCCACACTTTAACTAGTTCAATTTATGCTTTCTTTAATTTCCGTCTCCAACACCCAACCCATTAGAAAATCAAAATTCACTTGCTTGTTTAAAATTGCTTTTCTAAAATTAAAATCCCAAAAAACATTAATACACGACCACATGAAGAACTAGTCATTGAGATGGACTTTGGGATGTCTGGTCTGGGTGCGCCAAGTCGGTGGACCACATGAACTCAGGCGCGCCTCTCTATATGTCAGAGGCTATCACCTAGCAGTGAGGGTCTAATATCGATCATGAGGAAACTATACCCTTTTTATCAGAGTAATACCACAGTAGAAATAAAGAACTAATAACCAAAATGATATAACATAATCAGAAACAATACCAATATCACAAGATGATCAAAATTGGAAATATAATATCAAAATTGAACAGTAAATATAACATGTTAAAATACGTGTTAAGTTTCAATATGCAAACCCAAAAAAATAGACATCGATTACTCCTAAGCAGGTCCAAACCACGTCCAATTCCCCCTTCCATGCTTCATCCCAAATCAACCATCTAACACAAGGTCTTTGCCTTTATTTAGTCCTACAAATATGAAATCAATTCAGGTACCGATTAGGTAGCCCGAGTAGGGTGTGAGTGCAACTCAGTAGATTACCAATGATGTCTAAAATAAATCCAGTCAATAACAGTGCATGTAGTTGTATAAAGAATAAAATACACGCAATAAAGTAAATGGTTTACATTATTCAATTATACTTTATTTAACCACATAGCCACCAGGTTCCCAAAGACACTCGAACCACAATACCTGCTTCGACCCGTGCTATTGTCTAAACCATATCACATATTTAGTTCATATAACAACCAATTGGATCTATAGTCCAATGTCAACTAATGGGTGTAAACCGTCATGTCTAGTACCCTGTGGGTATTTGGAGCGTCAATCTCTGTTCCACACCTCATGAGTATTTGGACTATCAATCCCTATCCAATACAATAATATTCTCAAGCATGTAGTTGGGTTTATAACGTTATGTTTAGCACCCCCGTGGGTATTTGAAGCGTCACTCCGTGTCCCACACTCCATTCTCAATCAAACACATATGTCACATATAACACATCATTCAAGGTTAGTCAACATTAACCCTCTATCACAAACCTCGATGCACATACTCATCATTCCATTAATTAATTTAACAATTAAGTAATCGATTCACAATCTCAACTTCCAATAATTAATTCAACAATTAATTATTCTAATTCACAATTCTATATCCCATAATTAATTCAACAATTAATTATTCAATTTCACAATCTCAACATCTCATAATTAATTCAACATTTAATTATTCCCCAAATCCCACAATCTCAATATTTTGATAATTAATTCAACAATTAATTATACCCAATTCCAAAATCCCTTAATTAATTAATTCACCAAATTAATTAATTCAAATAGAAAATTTAATTGCTAAACAAACTCCAACAATTCTATAATTGCATACACGTAATTGAAATCATGACTATGAGATTTGAATAATAGACCACCTTCCTCAATTTGTTGATGAATGATCACCCAATGAAAATCCTTGATTTGACAGAATAACAACGTAGAACGAGATTTAGATTTTAAAACCTAAATCAAGATCAAACAAATTAAGATCCCACAATTCTAGATCTAGATCCACAACCCTAGATTTAGATCTATCAAAATAGAGGATAACTTCCCTCTAAAAGATGAGGGAGATATGAGAGAGAAGAAGGAAACCACATGGGATTAGATCCTCTTACCGGGTGGGGTGCAGATCTTCAATCCGCCTTTTGATTCGCCAAGAATGGAGGTCAGGAAGACTTGAAAAGCTTATGGGAACCTCAAAAAATGAGAAAATGAGTTGGTCAGAGTGGGGGTCGATTTTGGGTTAACTAGGGGGTTTGAGTAATTTTAAATCTAATTTTCAGATTAATTAAAACTGTGTGCACAATTTTCTGGGTAGAGTCTCATGGTTTGTCAAATCGTGCGCCTTAACCATGCGCCTCTTTTAGGGGGTGCATGATTTCTCCTTTTATGGGGCACGGTTTGAAAAACCGTGCGCTAACCGTGCAAAACCTCTATGTCCAGGGTTGCGCGGTTAGCTGGGTCAAATGAAAAGTACTCAACACAAGACAAAAGAGTACCTGTAAACGAACCCGAAACATCTCCAGAAAAGGTTGGGATTTTACAATATCCCCACCTTATAACAACTCATCCTCGAGATATACTCTCAAGCATCTATAAGGTTCTGAGTTAAAAATATTAGGCCACTGAATCCTCATATCCTCTTCTCTCTCCCATGTTTCCTCCTTAACACGACCATGTTTCCACAATACACTAACTAACGACACAGTCTTCCCCTACAACACATTCTCACTGCGATCCAACACACGTATCAAATGCTTCTCAAAGGATGCATCTATCTCAAGCTCAACATTATCCAACTCGATCACGTGAGAAGGGTTGAGCTGATACCGTCGAAATTGTGACACATGAAAAACATCATGCATAACACTATATCTCTATGGAAGAGCCAATCGGTACGCCACTAGCTCGATTCTCTCCACAATCTCAAATGGTCCAACGAACCTGGGTGTCAGCTTTTCCTGCCTCTGTATCCTACGGTGACCCAATATAGGCGACACCCGAAAGAATACATGATCACCCTCTGTAAACTCTAGGGGTCGTTGGCGTCTATCAACATACGACTTCTGCCTACTCGGAGTTGTAGCCATCCTTTTTTGAATCAATTGAACCTGATCTGACATCTCCCGCATGAGACTCGGTCCCAACAACTCCAACCCACCTGCCTTCATCCAACATAGAGGTGATCTGCATGACCCACTATAAAGAGTCTCGTATGGTGTCATCTGAATAGTTTTCTGATAACTATTGTTATAGGTGAACTCCACAAGAGCCAGATAGTTCTTCCAAGACCCACTGAAGTCTAGAACACACACTCACAATATATCCTCAAGCACCTATATAGTACGCTCCGACTACCCATCTGTTTGTGGGTGGAAATCCATACTCAGTAAAAACTGCGCACCAAGCACCTTCTGCAAGCCCTGCCAGAAGCGCGAGGTAAAACACAAGTCACGGTCTGAAAACTATAGTCCATGACACCCCATGCAGATGGACTATATCTCAAACATACAATTCCCCCAACTGATCCACTGATAAAGTCTCCTGTATTGGTAAGAAATGCGCTACTTTCGTTAGTCGGTCTACAATAACCTAAATTGCATCGTTATTCTGAGGTGTTCTTGGGAGACCCACAACAAAGTCCATGGTAACGCCGTCCTACTTCCATTTCGGAATGGGTAATGGTTGCAGTAAACCACCAGGTTGTTGATGCTCGACATTCACTTATTAACAGGTGTAGCATTGTATCATGAGACATGCTATCTCCCTTTTCATGTTTGACCACCAAAACTATCAACGTAGGTCACAATACATTTTGGTAACACCTGGATGTATCTCCCACTTTGAGGTGTGAAATTCCCACATCAAGTCCCCCCCCACATGCTTGTAGGCACAAAAACCCAATTCCTGACATAGATGATATCATCCTCATCTATGATCTAATCGGAAGGTAACTCCCCACCTTCAAGGCTTTCTCTCAAGGTTAAGCACTCCAGATCCTCACATTGTCTGTCTTTGATCCATCTCAAAAGTGTAGACTCCACTGAAATTGATATGAGAGTCATATACTCTTGACTCTCTTGAACCACAACATGCATCTCAGCTGGTAGAGTCACCATCTTCCACTCAACACTAGACTCCTGAACAGTCTGGGTCTAAGTTTTCCTGCTCAAAGCATCAACAACACTGTTCCCCTTTTCAGGTGTATATGCTATGGTCAAAATCAAATGAATGCATATACTCAACCCATATTTGCTGTCAGAGATTCAAATCTCGCTGCTAAAAGATATACTTTAAACTATTATGGTTGGTGTAAACAATAAACTTTTCACCCAACAAATAATGCTGCCAACACTTCAAAGCATAAACAGATGCAACTAACTCGAGGTCATCTGTAGGGTAGTTCCGTTCATGTGGACTCAACTGCCAAGACACATACACCACAACTCGATCTCCCTATATTAACACTGCTCCGAGTCTGATTCCAAAAGCATCACAAAACACTGTATACTCCTCACCTGGCTCAGGTAGGACCAAGATTGGTGCTGATGTCAACTGCTTCTTCAACTCTTGGAAGACATTCTCACATGATTCTAACCAGTCAAACTTTATCCCCTTTTTGGTCAAGCTCGAAAGAAGCGCTGCCAATCAGGAAATGTCCTGGATGAATCTTTGATAATATCTAGCTAATCTCAGAAAGCTACGAATATTGAATATGTTCTTGGGTTGCTCCCAAGAAACAACTATCTGAACCTTCTCTAGGTCCACTGACACACCTTCCTCTAAGATGATGTGACCCAATAAGTGTACCTGATTAATCCAAAACTAACACTTAGATAGTTTGACATATAGCCGATTCTCTTAGTATACTCAGGACGATGTCAAGGTGTTGGACATGATCATCGTGAGTATTGAAGTACACCAAGATATCATCCAAAAACACCACCACAAATTGATCTAGGTATGGATGAAAGACTTTGTTCATCAAGGCCATAAACACTGTTGGTGTGTTTGTCAACCCAAACAACATTACAACGAACTCATATAGGGTATACCTACTTCTGAAAGCAGTCCTAGGTATATCAGAAGTTCAAACTCTCAACTGATGATACCCTGATCCCAAATCAATCTTTGAGAAAACACAAGCTCCTATGAACTAGTAAAATAGATCTCTGATACATGGAAGAGGATACCAGTTATTCATTGTCATCTGATTCAACTTTTGGTAATCGACACACAAGCATAGGGTCCTGTCAGCCTTCTTTGTAAACAAAACAGGAGAACCCCAAGGTGACGTACTCAGACGGATAAATCGCTTATCCTCCAACTCCTCCAGCCGAGTCTTAAGCTCCTAAAGCTCTGCTGGTTCCATTCTGTATGGTGGAATAGAAATTGGCTCAGCCCTCAACATGAGATCAATAGTAAACTCTACATGTCTCTCAGGTGGTAGCCCTGAGAAGTCTTTAGGAACACATCCTGAAACCGGTCCACTACAGGTGGAAAGGCATCCTGTTTTACACCTCCATCATCCAACAACAAACTAACAACCTGGGCAGTAAGATCCCTCAATTGTTGGTGAACTGGCCCTGCACGGCCTGCCTTGATATCCCACTCTCCATGGTGAATATAACCATCACCATTAGGAGACATAAATGTCACTATCATCTGGTAACTATCTATGCGGGCTCGGTATGCTACTAGCCAATCCATACCCATAATTAGGTCAAAGCCTGTCATGTCAAGAATTTAAAGATCCCACAAAAAGCGATACTCCCCAACCTCAAGAGAACATCTCTTGCACAAGCAGATATCCCTAGACCGTGCTCCCAATGGTGTGTCTATCTTCAACACCACGCTCACAAACTCCACCGCCAGGCTCAAACCATTTACAAGTTTTGCAGATATAAAGGAATTAGAGGCATGAGTATCAAATAAGGCACTAGCTAGTGTATAAGATATAAGAATAGTACCTCTAACTATCGAAGGTCCAACCTCACTATCCACAAGTGTAGACTGAATGGAGTGAAACTACCCTACCCCTCTTCCCTGTGATGCAACTTAAGTCCCCTGTGCTGCACCACTTTGCTGATACGGGAGCTCTTGCCCAGAAGCACCTCGTCCACTGCCTCTACCACCTTGGCCAGTAAAACTCTAGCTTCCAGACTGATATGGTGCAAAAGATCCCCTTCCTGCACTCTGTCTCGGTCTAGCTGCCCCATCACTACCATATTTCTCGGGTTCCTACAAAACCTTTGTAGATGTCCCATCCAACCGCAAGATTTTCACTCCACTGGTGGTCAGGGGCAATGGCTACAATAGTGGCAGACCTACCGCACTGGTGAAAAAAACACTTGGATAAGATCCTACGTAACTGACCCCTATGTATGGCCACTCTGCTTTCCATTACCCTGCCTGATATTCCTATAGCGATGCCTCCTACTCTCAGATTTCATACCTCTTGACTGTCCATTTGGAACCACATGTCTTACATTGGAAGCCTCCTTCAGGTTCCCCTCGGCTATGAGAGTTAGATCCACCACCTCAGCAAAATTATTTAATTGAAAGAGGTTAACCTGAGACTTAGTCTCACATTTAAGTCCGTCCTATAAATGCTTCGATGTAACTGTCTCATCCCCTACCAATGCTGGAGTAAAGTGCTGCAAGTCTATAAAACATCCAACATAGTTCATCACATACACACTCCCCTAAGTCGATCTCATGAACTCAGATGTTCTCTCCTACTTGAGAGTCTCAGGAAAAAAGTTCCCCAAGCACTTTTCCTGAAATTCCTTCCATTCCATGTTCTCCGGCTGTCCATATCGAGTTTGGAAGTCCCACCAACACTTAGATTGACCACGTAACATGTAAGTAGCTAATTTGAATCTCCTCTCAACAGGAGTCTTCAAGTGGTTAAGTATAGTCTGGATAGACTCAATCTAGAACTCAGCTCCCTTAGGTCCACCCTCTCCAGTAAAAGTCATAGGGTGCTGCAACTGGAACTTACACATAAAGTCAAACATGCTTTTCAAAACTCTCCATGGGTCTCTCTCCATAAACAGTAAGAAGTGAGCAAAGTTGTCATAGAACCGGTCTCCTACTTCCTCACCCAGCACTATTGGTGCCTCAGGTTCCACTACTGGTGGAGCATCTCCAACTATATTCTCCTATCATCCTCTCAACAAGCATCAATGTGGAGTCGTATCTCTACAATTCCAAACACATGTTTTAGGACACATAACACTGGTTAACGCGTTTACAGGAAACACAATATACCACAATAAGTCATTTCCCCAAACCGAGCCACGCGGTCAAAATCGAGGCACTATCACTACCCTTAACCATCCTACACCTAGGTCCTGATTAACAGGGGTAAACACATTCTCAATATTCAATTTTCTCATTTAGACACCCATTTATTCACATTTTCACCATTTTACCACTTTCAATTTCTTATTAAGCACCATTTTCATTTCAATTTCATAGGCAAGGGAAAAAAGTTCAAGTTTAACAACTTACCTAAAACCCGTTTTCCCGTGCATGCCAAAAATGATGCATGTCACAAAATAATCTTGAGCACCTAGAATGATGCATGCATACTCATCTCTCATTCCATACCGGGCCATGAATCAAATCTCAGAAAATATCAACAAAAATTATCACATCACACATCAAGTGCATCACCCAAGGTGAAATAACATCCAACTATAACAACACAAATCAAAAACAGTAATCCCACCCCGGGTACTTGGGTTTTCCCCCATACATGGGTTTGCAACTCCCATGCAAAAGCTCATGACCAAGTCTCGACTCTTCCCATTATCCTGTCTACTATGTCCAAATAGTAAGACAAAAGAAAAGAAAAGAAAGCCCATATAATACCACTTTGTGATATCTCGTCCTAGGTTCCACACAGCGGCACCCCGATCCGGTGGTCCATATGACCTCAGACACGCCTCCCCGTACACTAGAGGCTGCCGACTAGCAGCGAGAGTCTAATATCGATTATGGAGAGACTGCACCCTCTTTATCATAGTAATACAACAACAAAAATAAAGAATCAATAACAAAAACGACATAACATAACCAGAAACAATACCAATATCATAAGATGACCAAAACTAGAAATACAATATCAAAACTGAATAGTAAATATACCATGCTAAAATACGTGCCAAGTGTCAATATGCAAACCCAAAAGAAATAAAGACACTGACTACTCCCAAGTGAGTCCCAAACCATGTTCGGTTCTCTCATCCATGCTCCATCCCAAATCAGCCATCTAACATAGGGTATTTTCCCTTATCCCATCCTGCAACTATGAAATCTATTCGGGTACCAATCAGGAAATCCGAGTAGGGTGTGAGTACAAATCAGTAGGACACCACCAACGACGTCTAAAATAAATCCAGTCAATAAAATTGTATACAGTTGTATAAAGAATAAAATACAAGAAATATAGTAAAAAATTTACATTATTCAATTATCCTTTATTTAACCGCATAAACCACTTAGTTCTAAAAGACACCCGAACCACAATACCTACTTCAGCCCGTGTTGGAGTCTGAACCACATCACATATTCAATTCATATAAAGGAAAATTGGATCCATAGTTCAATGCCAACTAATGGGTGTATAACGTCATGTCTAGCACCCCATGGGTATTTGGAGCGTCAGTCCCTGTCCCACACCCTTGGCTATTTGGAGCATCATTTCGTGTCCCATACAATAATATTCTTATGCATGCAGTTGGGTCTAGAACGCCATGTCTAGAACTCCCATGGGTATTTGGAGCGTCAGTCTGTGTCCTACACCCTGTTCTCAATCAAACACATATGTCACATATAACACATCATTCAAGGTTAATCAACATTAACCCTCTATCATAAACTCCAATACACATACCCATCATCTCACTAATTAATTAAACAATTAATTAATCAATTCACAATCTCAAATGCCAATAATTAATTCAATAATTAATTATTCTAATTCACAATTCAATATCCCATAATTAATTAAAAAATTAATTATTCAATTTCACAATCTCAATATCCCATAATTAATTCAATAATTAATTATTCCCCAAATCCCATAATCTTAATATTTTGATAATTAATTCAATAATTAATTATACCCAATTCCACAATCCCTTAATTAATTAATTCACTAAATTAATTAATTCAAATAGAAAATTTAATTTCTAAAAAAACTCTAGAAATTTTACAATTACATACATGTAATTGAAATCATGACTATGAGATTTAAATAATAGAACATCCACATCAATTTATTGATAAACGATCGCCCAATGAAAATCCCTGATTTGAAGGGATAACGACGTAGAACAAGATATGGATTTTAAACCCTAGATAAAGATCAGATAATCAAGTTACCAAAATTATAGATCTAGATCCACAACCCTAGATTTAGATCTATCAAAATAGAGGATAAATTCCCTTTAAAATACGAGGGTGATATGGGAGAGAAGAAGGAAACCACATGGGATTAGATCCTCTCATCGGGTGGGGTGTAGATCTTCAATCCGCCTTTTGATTCACCAAGAACAAAGGTGGGGAAGGCTTGAAAAGATTATGGGAACCTAAAAAAATGAGAGAAAACGAGTTGGTCTGAGTGGGGGTTGATTTTGGGTTAACTAGGGGGCTCAAGTAAATTTAAATCTAATTTTTGGATTAATTAAAATTGTGCGCACGATTTGCTGGGCAGAGGTGAACAATTTTCCAAACTATAATCCTTAACCATGAACCTCTTTTCTTGGGGGGGGGGGTGTATAGTTTCTCCTTTTAGAGTGCATGGTTTGAAAAATCATGCACCAGCTATGAAAAACCTCTCTGTCCAGGGTTGAACAGTTAGCTGGGCCAGAGCACACAATTAGGGAAAACTGTGCACCAACCATGCACTACCCTCTTTCTTACATTTTCACCATATTTTCACCCAAACACACTCCAAGGTAAAACTCAAACAAAAATTACTCAACACAAGGAAAAAGAGTACCTGTAAATGAGCCCAAAACATCTTCAGAAAAGGCCAGTGTTTTATACTCCTTGAGAGACAACCCTAGATTGGCCACCAGGATACACCCTTGGGATTGAAAATTATTATTGAAAGACTCATGACGGTCTGAAATCTATCAATTCTATAGCTTTTCTAGTGAGTTCTGTTATCCTTGATTTGTTCTTCACACGTTTTATATGTCTTTCTTTCTTTCTTTTCATTATTTCAATATTTTATTTTCCTTATTTTCTTTCTTAATGGGGTAAGAATATAAAGTGATCCATTATTTTGTAATAAATTACAATCTTTATGAACAATTAATAAGGGTGGTTGAACTCACTTGTTGGGTTATAGATATCCCTCAGAATCAATATCAAAATGAACACTCTATTTTCCATTTAGTGTCTGAACAATAAGAAAATTTTCAATGACCACCTTACATGCAGTGTGACAAATGCAATGAACCAACACCTATGGAAGTGGAAATAATATCCACTAATGTTATGCTACTAAAGAAAATATTAAAGGAGAAATAAGCTGGAATGGTGGAGTAACAAGCTGAAACATAGTAGTTATAGGACCATATAACATAATTTTATTCCCTCTCATAAGAATTCATAAGATAATAGTTAGAGGCATTTCTAGTGGAAGAAGAATGAGAACCTATGACTTTTGATACTGAGGTTGTAACACCCCAGGTAAATAAAGAATATGACATTTTCATATTTATCCATATTTGTGAATAAAATATTAATATGACTTTAAAGGGGATGCTATGCTCGATGGCGTACCCAACACGCAACAACGAGTTTCTTGGGAATCTTACGTTGCACTCTAATAATAAAATAATATTATTTTAAATGGTAGTTAACATGTAGCCGATTTATTGGAGGGAATGGATAGAAATAACTAAAATATGATTATATATGTTTTTAAATGTTTTTACATTTATCCAATAAAAGATAAAGGCATAAAATACGAAAAGAATTCAATTTTAGGCGTATATGCCCTAGTTTTCACTAAAGGTTCATTGTTCGCCTTTTGATGGAGAACCATCATTAAATATAGTTTTGTTCACTCTTATAAATCCTTTTGGACCAAATAAAACTCTTCTTAAGAATTGGGACATCAAAATTTACTTTGTGTAAATTTTTGGTATCTTTCTGATAAAGTTCAATTTTTAATGAATAGTGTAAAATGTTGTATTTTAATTCAAAACCTCTTTTTAATCTAATTTATTTATATGATTATATTATCTTTTTAATTGGTTTTAAAGTGAAATTAGAATATATTTTTACCATTAAATCCAATAGAGGTCGTTGGAATTAATTTCACTTTGAAATCAGACTTAAACTAGTGTCAATCTTTTGATACTTATTGTTTCATAAAAACACGCTATTTGCTCTGACAATGGGAATTAATTATTAAATTAATTAATGTGAATTATATGTTTTGAATTTTTTAAAATGGAATTCATTTTTTAATTCAGAATACCAAATATAGCTTAGAGTGAATTTTTGGGATTTTTCTGAAAAACTTCAATTTTTGATGAATAGTGAAACCACTAAGTGGTACTTATAAAAACTGATTTTTCCGTTTAAATGAAATTTTTCCATCTTTGTGTTTTGAATTTCAAAAATCCTAAATACATGGTTGTCATTAAGAAGTAAAATGTGGTTCAATGGGATAAAAATAATTTTTTGGTGAATAGTAACTTATTAAGTTTTTAATCGCGATTAGAGGTAATTAGTGTAGTTTAAGGTAAAAATAATGTTTTAATAATATGAAATGAACTTGAAACATGTCTTAACCTCCTTGGATGTGTCATGGACGACCAAGAAAACCCATGGGTCAACTTGGGGACCCCATGAAGCCACTTTGGTTGGAAAATGACATTAATATCTTTTTATTTAAAGTTAAAGTAAAAATGAGACAAACATGAAATGTTTTACTAAAACAATTTTTACATGGGGTTATACAAATCAGATTTTTGAATATAAATATTCATTGTAAAGATACAAAGATTTAATAAATCATAGTAATTTTTTTATAATTTTTAGACATTAAATAAATTAAATTATTTATGACATCATGATGATGCAGTGATGACCTCATTATTTAACGATTTAAATAAAATGGAAAGAGAATGTAATATCTAAGACCTACACATGTTCAAAACCTATTGGATGAGTGGATTTCTAACCCTTATCACCTTATCCTTTAAATACATCAATTTGGGACCTTTAAAATCCGAAACTCTTTTGAAAATAAAGTAACATTTTGTAACTTTACAAGAGTGCCCCTCCTCTCCTCTTATAAAAGGCCCCCCCACCTCTACCTCCTTACCCAAACTCCCAAAGCCTTTGACTCGGCCAAACTCTGCACATTTTGTCTATCCACTTCCCTCTCTTACTCCTTGAAGCCTCACTTTGGGAAGAAGTCTTCCCAAGGAAGCCTTTGAGATCAAACCAAAGGGAGTTACCCGATTTTAAGGTAATGTCTTCTTTTGAGTCCTTTTGTTTTATTTTGCTTCTCTAACCCCCTAAACTCTTTTTATTATCTTCTTTTGTAACAACTACAGTATCCTCAATATACTAGGATGTTGTTATAATAAAGTTTCGAGCTACACTTACACACACCTACATCTAATGGTTAAAGAACATACTGTTTCCGTGGATGACGAATTTCTGCCTCCCGAAATGATGATTGTTCAACATTCTTTTAACACCTTCAAAGGTGGACGTTAAGATGACAATATATTTATATATGATATATAATATGTTTATGTTTTCTTTAAGATTTTTTATTTTTAATTTTGGGCATACCTTTATGGTTTCCATTATGGGTAAACGCGATATCTTCATTTAAGGAAGTGCGGACTACCGCCCCCTCAAAGTGATGTGATTCGTTAATGCCATATGTGGGACGTATAAAGGGTGGATTTAAAGTTATTATACATTATGTTATACTGGAATTATAATATACCTCTATATCATTATTATTTCTTTCCATTAAAGTATGAGATAGAAATGAAAGTAGCGTTCATGCGTACGTACGGCTTACCGTCTCCATGAACGGTGCATTTCATTTCTTACCTCAAAATGATTATGTGATATTATAAATACATGTATATGCTAGATATATATGATATATATGATATCCAAATCAGGAATGTCATTCTGGATATAAAGAACCTTTGACCACACGAACAACATGTAATTGTAAGAAGTCCACTTTTGACTTAAGAACCAAATATCGACAAAACAAACATTATTAACTTAAATGATTACATAATGTTTATAACATGGCAATAAGTGATATAAAAGAAATAATGATCTTAAAAAAGGTTCTTAAGTAAGTATAAATTAACTCAAGTTTATTATTCAGGAGATTAAAGAACGATCGAGTCAAGTCAGACCCGAGGTAAGGGATCCTACACCTCTCTTTCTTTTTAAGTACATTCTTTTATGTCATTCCTTTTAAAGATCATATTTCTTGTTATCGGGATATTATTTTATATTACTCTTACTGTAATTTTTATTATCATATGATGAGAGACCCTATTCTCTCTCATCAATCCATTTTGGAAGTTTTGAGTGGCATCGTTAGGTTGCTGAATTTTTCGTAAGAGATCCAACCTCTCTCTTTCTCTTTAAGTACTCCCCTTTATGTCACTTCTTTTAATCTCCTATTTGTTATGATGGGGGATGTTCTTTCATATTCCTCTTTCTGTACATTTTATTGTAATGTGATGAGATACACTATTTGATCTCATCAATCCATTTTTGGAAGTTTTAAGTGGCGCCGTTAGGCTGCCGAGTTTTCGTAAGTGATTTTTCATCTCACTTTTATTCCCGTGAGATTTATGCTACATTTTCCACAATTTCCTTTGAGTGGTGTATGTACTGCCCATTATTCTACTCTTTGTGTAATATAATTTCGTTTATGAGTATTTACATCAATGATTTATTTTCCTTCTTTCATGGGGTGTATGTTTTGAAAGATACCCAAGTCGGTAAGGGAACCTTTCACCCTCCTCTTTTTTTAAAAAGACTTCTTTTGTTGGGTCTTTTAATTTACATATTGTTATGTTGGTATATGTTATCATATATCCTTATTGATGTAAATTTTATGTCCAAGTGATGAGATACACTTTTTATGTCTCATCAACTCATTTTTATGTGACGCCGTTAGGCTGTCAAGGGAACGTTTTAACCCAATTTCGATTTCTTTGGGTTCAACATGTAGTTATTGAATATGTCATCCTTTGAATATGTGTGAATGAACTTTTATTGTTTTACACTTAATATCCAATTATATTGGGTGTATTTATATTTGTCACACATAATTTTGATATTGATTTATCCTTAATTTAAGGATACCTTCTTTATAAGGGATTTCATCACATTTTACATCCCTATTGAGACTTCATTGTTGTTATGCACCAATTCACTCTTATATGGTGTATATACTGTCCTTTGGAATATTATATCATGAATCCATTTATTCTCATGATATTATAAAGTTCTGATTAAATGTTATTCCTCAATTATTGTATTCAAGTGTCTCTAATTTTGGTAAAAACCATTTAACCAAAATATCGCTTTAAATGTTTTAATGATTTGTTCTTATTAATATCCATGTTTTCAAAATGGTTTTAAGGATTTATATGGATATTAATGGTTTAAAATGTTAAAAGCTTCAAGGTGGTATGAGACACTTTGATTCAAAAATCTCCTTATTAAATGTTTTAAATGGTTTTGCAAAGGGTTTCTTTTTGAAATGATTCATTATTTCAATATACTAAAATGTTATATTGTGATTGAAATGTGGAAATGTTATGTTTCCTTTATGCATGTTTTATGTGATACGTTTATGTTATGGTTCTTGGGCATTGTTATGAAAACGGGTGGTTCCGTGATAAACTAAGGGCGGGTGAGCCCGATATAGCTCTCCAATGCATTGGGTAACACGAAGGAGTGAAACGTTAAGGTTTCTATGAAGAGATTTAGGGAATATACTGTGATGGGTATTCCAAACGTAACCAAGAGGGTTAATCCCTACGTAATAATGTTATGAATGCCTCAAGTTCCCTTTTATGTCTTATGATTTCTATGATTTATTCATGATTTGATGAGGTATGTTAAAGTCCCTATGTTTTATGGGTAAAGTATGATTTCATTCTTATGTATATATGAACTCATGTTTCCTTTCCATATTTTTTATAACCCTTACTGAGCTTTTTATGCTCATCCCAAGTTTTTTGAAATGTTTTTCACAGGTCAAGGGAAGGGTACATGATGTGATGATAGTGTCAAGGATGTGTCAAGAAAGAATCCATGTTTTATTTTAAATATGTTTTCGTTGATGGGAAGAATGAATACTGTCTTTTTTGTAACCACTTTGTTTAAATGTGGAATGTAATGCAACTTTCATGATCTAATTATCTAAAACTCTAAACCTGAAAAGATCCTCAATGTGTAATCTTGTAATAACTCAAGATTAAGTAAGGTTTAAGGCTGGGGCCTTATAGTTGGTATCAGAGGTCGGTTTAGATAACTTTAGAGGTTAGGATATTCTTTAATCATAAGTGACATTACCATAATGGTTAGGATTTCAGAAAGAGTCCTGGTTTTAAATAAAGTGAATGAGTAAGTATATCTTAGTTATTATCTTCCTCATAAGTACATGATGATTTTTTTGATATACTCACACTGACCTTTTTTGGTTTTAGTAAATGGCTGGATCTACCAGGCACCAAAGTAATAGTGGATGTGAAGGAAACTTTGACAGTTTTTTTGAGAAAGAAACTGAATGACATGGGAGCTGCAATGAGAACCCTTGTGTTTATCCTAAACCAACTATCAAGGAGTCATGATCAACCACTTTAACCTTGGTATGTTCTGTAATGCATCATGTACGAGATGACCAATCGATGTGGAAGTTCAGGTAATAATTATAAAGGTAACCATTAGAGTTTATACGATCCTTACTTTTGAGGTAATTATGGGTTATTATATGATATGCTGGAAAATGAAAGACATGAGATAAACTTGAGGTTAAAATATGTTATGATCATTTTTGATGATTTTATCTCTTTTTGGGGAATGATTTAAGAATTATGTAGTTTTGGAAAAAAGACAACACGCAGACCGTGTGACAACCCGTCGCGTCGGACAAAGCTGCGGGAATCGAACCCACAACCAAAGTGCGACTGGTATTTATCGCCTACCACTGGACTACGTGAAGTCCCTGGTTAGTTTGACTGATTCTTTTTAGTTATATGATTTTATGAATTACGAGTAAGTTGATTTTTGGGTTATTTATGAAAATGATTAACCTATCATGGAGGATATGTGATTAGGTTAATTACTTTTCAATACGAGACTTTAGGAGAAACTGATGTTGTTTGGAGATAAATGTTACGATTTAACTTGGAAGACTATGTGAATAAATCCTTCAAATATTTGGGTTTCAATCTTAGATTGGTTTACTTTGAAGAATTTTATGGACAAATTGTTTATCGGATGGTCCTCGTTGAACTTTGGGTTTTGTTGGACAAATTTTGGAGATTAAGCATAGATTTTCTTTTTAAAGGGTTATCCTTTTCTGGATTATCTGACCTTGTACTAACCTTTTTGGTTTTGGTTTTGGTAAAATCCTAAAGACATGAGAAGTATATAGTTCTATTTGGTGGATTAGGTGATTCTCTAGAAGTTGATTATAGTACTCTTAATGTGAACAAGTCTCCCTAAATACTCGTCTTTTGGAAAAAATATGAGTTTGATTAAGGAATCTAGTAAAAGTTGAAAGTCAACATGATAAGTGATTATGTTTCCTTATGAATAAATTCCTCAATAAAAAGTAACTTAAAACAAAAATGTTGTCTATTAACTTTTCCTACTGGGGAATCGAATACCGTTTAACCCATCACAAGTTTGTGATTTTCTTGTGGTTAACTTTCTCCTAAACATGTTTTCTATCACTCTCCATCAGAACATGACCCTATGTTTTCTCCTCCATGTCCATATTTTTCTATATGGAATCCTATTATGGGTTAACTCGGGTGACCTTTGTACTTATCTTTCCTTATTTTAAAGTGATTGTTTTACCGACTCTTGTTCCGATGTGGGACTTTCTAGGATGTTTCCAAGATCAATTTTAAAAATTGCGAGGACGCAATTCCCAAAAGGGGGGAAGGATGTAACACCCCAGGTAAATAAAGAATATTAAATTTTCATATTTATCCATATTTGTGAATAAAATATTAATATTACTTTAAAGGGGACGCTATGCTCGATGGCGTACCCAACACGCAACAACGAGTTTCTTGGGAATCTTACGTTGCACTCTAATAATAAAATAATATTATTTTAAATGGTAGTTAACATGTAGCTGATTTATTGGCGGGAAAGGATAGAAATAACTAAAATATGATTATATATGTTTTTAAATGTTTTTACATTTATCCAATAAAAGATAAAGGCATAAAATACGAAAAGAATTCGATTTTAGGCGTATATGCCCTAGTTTTCACTAAAGGTTCACTTATCGCCTTTTGATGGAGAAACATCATTAAATATAGTTTTTTCACTCTTATACATCCTTTTGGACCAAATAAAACACTTCTTAAGAATTGGGACATCAAAATTTACTTTGTGTAAATTTTTGGTATCTTTCTGATAAAGTTCATTTTTTAATGAATAGTGTAAAATGTTGTATTTTAATTCAAAACCTCTTTTTAATCTAACTTATTTATATGATTAGATTATCCTTTGAATTGGTTTTAAATTGAAATTAGAATATATTTTTACCATTAAATACAATAGAGGTCATTGGAATTAATTTCACTTTGAAATCAGACTTAAACTAGTGTCAATCTTTTGATACTTATTGTTTCATAAAAACACGCTATTTGCTCTGACAGCGGGAATTAATTATTAAATTAATTAATGTGACTTATATGTTTTCAATTTTTTAAAATTTAATTCATTTTTGAATTCTGAATATCAAATATAGCTTAGGATGAATTTTTGGGATTTTTCTGAAAAACTTCAATTTTTGATGAATAGTGAAACCACTAAGTGGTACTTATAAAAAATGATTTTTCCGTTTAAATGAAATTTTGCCATCTTTGTGTTTTGAATTTAAAAAAATCCGACATAAATGGTTGTCATTAAGAAGTAAAATGTGGTTCAATGGGATAAAAATAATTTTTTAGTGAATAGTAACTTATTAAGTTTTTAATCGCGATTAGAGGTAATTAGTGTAGTTTAAGGTAAAAATAATGTTTTAATAATATGAAATGAACTTGACACATGTCCTAACCTCATTGGATGTGTCATGGACGACCAAGACAACCCATGGGTCAACTTGGGGACCCCATGAAGCCACTTTGGTTGGAAAATGACATTAATATCTTTTTATTTAAAGTTAAAGTAAAAATGAGACAAACATGAAATGTTTTACTAAAACAATTGTTACATGGGGTTATACAAATCATATTTTTGACTATAAATATTCATTGGAAAGATACAAAGATTTAATACATCATAGTATTTTTTTTATAATTTTTAGACATTAAATAAATTAAATTATTAATGACATCATGATAATGCAGCGATGACCTCATTATTTAACGATTTAAATAAAATGGAAAGATAATATAATATATAAGACCTAAACATGTACAAAACCTATTGGATGAGTTTATTTATAACCCTTATCACCTTATCCTCGAAATACATCAATTTGGGACCTTTAAAATCCGAAACGCTTTTGAAAATAAAGTAACATTTTGTAACTTTACAAGAGTGCCCCTCCTCTCCTCTTATAAAAGGCCCCCCACCTCTACCTCCTTACCCACACTCCCAAAGCCTTTGTCTCGGTCAAACTCTGCCCATTTTGTCTATCCACTTCCCTCTCTTACTCCTTGAAGCCTCACTTTGGGCAGAAGTCTTCCCAAGGATGCCTTTGAGATCAAACCAAAGGGAGTTACCCGATTTTAAGGTAATGTCTTCTTTTGAGTCCTTTTGTTTTATTTTTCTTCTACAACCCCCTAAACTCTTTTTATTCTTTTATTTTGTAACAAATAAAGTATCCTCAATATACTAGTATGTTGTTATAAGAAAGTTTCGAGCTACACTTACACACACCTACATCTAATGGTTAAAGAACATACTGTTTCCGTGGATGGTGAATTTCTGCCTCCCGAAACGATGATTGTTCAACATTCTTTTAACACCTTCAAAGGTGGACATTAAGATGACACTATATTTATATATGATATATAATATTTTTATGTTTTATTTAAGCTTCTGTATTTTTAATTTTGGGCACACCTTTATGGTTTCCATTATGGGTAAACGTGATATCTTCATTTAAGGAAGTGCGGACTACCGCCCCCTCAAAGTGATGTGATTCATTAATTCCATATGTGGGACATATAAAGGGTGTATTTAAAGTTATTATACATGATTTTATACTGGAAGTATAATATACCTCTATATAATTATAATTTTTTTCATTAAAGTATGAGATAGAAATGAAAGTAGCGTTCATGCGTACGTACGACTTACCGTCTCCAAGAACGGTGCATTTCATTTCTTACCTCAAAATGATTATGTGATATTATAAATACATGTATATGCTAGATATATATGATATATATGATATCCAAATCAGGAATGTCATTCTGGATATAAAGAACCTTTGACCACACGAACAACATGTAATTGTAAGAAGTCCACTTTTGACTTAAGAACCAAATATCGACAAAACAAACATTATTAACTTAAATGATTACATAATGTTTATAACATGGAAATAAGTGATATAAAAGGAATAATGATATTGAAAAAGGTTCTTAAGTAAGTAGAAATTAACTCAAGTTTATTATTCAGGAGATTAAAGAATGATCGAGTCAAGTCGGACCCGAGGTAAGGGATCCTACACATCTCTTTCTTTTTAAGTACATTCTTTTATGTCATTCCTTTTAAAGATCATATTTCTTGTTATCGGGATATTCTTTTATATTAATCTTACTGTAATTTTTAGTATCATATGATGAGAGACCCTATTCTCTGTCATCAATCCATTTTGGAAGTTTTGAGTGGCGTCGTTAGGCTGCTGAATTTTTCGTAAGAGATCTAACCTCTCTCTTTCCCTTTAAGTACTCCCCTTTATGTCACTTATTTTAAGCTCCTATTTGTTATGATGGGGGATGTTCTTTCATATTCCTCTTTATATAAATTTTATTGTAATGTGATGAGATACCCTATTTGATCTCATCAATCCATTTTTGGAAGTTTTAAGTGGCGCTGTTAGGCTGCCGAGTTTTCGTAAGTGATTTTTCATCTCACTTTTATTCCCGTGAGATTTATGCTACATTTGCCACAATTTACTTTGAGTGGTGTATGTAATGCCCATTATTATACTCTTTGTGTAATATAATTTCGTTTATGAGTATTTACATCAATGATTTATTGTCCTTCTTTCATGAGGTGTATGTTTTGAAAGATACCCAAGTCGGTAAGGGAACCTTTCACCCTCCTCTTTTTTAAAAAGACTTCTTTTGTTGGGTCTTTTAATTTACATATTGTTATGTTGGTATATGTTCTCATATATCCTTATTGATGTAAATTTTATTTCCAAGTGATGAGATACACTTTTTATGTCTCATCAACTCATTTTGATGTGACGTTGTTAGGCTGTCAAGGGAACGTTTTAACCCAATTTCGATTTCGTTGGGTTCAACATGTAGTTATTGAATATGTCATCCTTTGAATATGTGTGAATGAACTTTTATTGTTTTACACTTAATATAAAATTATATTTGGTGTATTTATATTTTTCACACATAATTTTGATATTGATTTATCCTTAATTTAAGGATACCTTCTTTATAAGGGATTTCATCACATTTTACATCCCTATTGAGACTTCATTGTTGTTATGCACCAATTCACTCTTATATGGTGTATATACTATCCTTTGGAATATTATATCATGAATCCATTTATTCTCATGATATTATAAAGTTCTGATTAAATGTTATTCCTCAATTATTGTATTCAAGTGTCTCTAATTTTGGTAAAAACCATTTAACCAAAATATCGCTTTAAATGTTTTAATGATTTGTTCTTATTAATATCCATGTTTTCAAAATGGTTTTAAGGATTTATATGGATATTAATGGTTTAAAATGTTAAAAGCTTAAAGGTGGTATGTGACACTTTGATTCAAAAATCTCCTTATTAATTGTTTTAAATGGTTTTGGGAAGGGTTTCTTTTTGAACGGATTCATTATTTCAATATACTAAAATGTTATATTGTGATTGAAATGTGGAAATGTTATGTTTCCTTTATGCATGTTAGATGTGATACGTTTATGTTATGGTTCTTGGGCATTGTTATGAAAACGGGTGGTTCCATGATAAACTAAGGGCGGGTGAGCCCGATATAGCTCTCCAATGCATTGGGTAACGCGAAGGAGTGAAACGTTAAGGTTTCTCCGAAGAGATTTAGGGAATATACTGTGATGGGTATTCCAAACGTAACCAAGAGGGTTACTCCCTACGTAAGAATGTTATGAATGTCTCAAGTTACATTTTATGTCTTATGATTTCTATGATTTATTCATGATTTGATGAGGTATGTTAAAGTGCCTATGTTTTATGGGTAAAGTATGATTTCATTCTTATGTATATATGAACTCATGTTTCCTTTCCATATTTTTTATAACCCTTACTGAGCTTTTTATGCTCATCCCAAGTTTTTTGAAATGTTTTTCACAGGTCAAGGGAAGGGTACATGATGTGATGATAGTGTCAAGGATGTGTCAAGAAAGAATCCATGTTTTATTTTAAATATGTTTTCGTTTATGGGAAGAATGAATACTGTCTTTTATGTAACAACTTTGTTTAAATGTGGAATGTAATGAAAGTTTCATGATCTAATTCTATAAAACTCTAAACCTGAAAAGATCCTCAATGTGTAATCTTGTAATAACTCAAGATTAAGTAAGGTTTAAGGCTGGGGCCTTATAGAGGAGGTTGAGAAAAACTTATAAGAAGCCCCACTACCTATCTTGAAAAGTTTTTATTCAAAGGTTGTCAATGAAGAAAAAGAAATTCAAGCAGAATATTATGCGAGAGAAATAACACTTATAAACTCACCTTGGTTAAATAATTTACAAACTGAATTGAAATCTTATTTTCTTAGATTTTACTATGTAGATTCAACATCATTTATTTATCTATATGATGAAGAAGAGGAAGCTAACTTGGAGGTAGTGCATTTTGAGAAGTTGGAAGAGCCACTACCTATACCCACCACTACATACTCACCATGATCTTTGCATGATGAAAAAACAAATCCTAACTCTGTATATACAAGTAGATGATTTAAATTCATTTTGGTTAATTTTTTCACAAGATAATTTTCAAAATGAATATCCCTTTATGGAAGTTATAGAATCAACTACACTATTGTAAGATCTGGAGGATTTTTAAGTTGAAAATGCTACATGAAAATACACTAAAATTGAAGAGAGAATGAAGGAGCCTATCCTTTTTTTCACTGAAACCCAAAAGGGAGGTGTCATAAAGTTGAATTATTGTGAAAAACTCACCGCTCACCATGATAAAGGAAAAATTCATAGTTCAGAATTTCCATAACTAGTAGACCTGGAAGCCCATAAAAACAGAAGTCAAAGAACACCCATACATCCCTTTATCTCCCATGACTCACAAACTTAACATTAAAGGGGAAGTGGACATAAAATTTTCTTCCCAATAGGACCTTAACAAGTGCTGGAAGAGCAGTGGAAATATCAGAATGTGGTGGTTTACATCATATAAACCATGTCCTCTGATATATCGAGGACAAATTAAAGGCTACCTAGTTGGGGGTGGGGGGGGGGGGTTACCCAAAAAATCTTCACCATTTCTTCCCTTTTCCATTATTTCCTGTATGGTAGTTTGATTTTTAATAAGAGTAATGTTTTTTTCTATGCTGGATAGAGGCTAGAAATAAGTTCATGGATTCAATGAGGATCACTAAAATCCAATTATAAGGGGAATTTGACCTTTTAAATTTGTCCACTGAGAAATAAGAAGACTCATTCTCCCTTTTCATCCCACTTATACATTTTCCATCATGCTATAATTTCTACTTGAAATATGCATCATATTAATGAGTTTCATTGAGGATAAAACAAAAAATGAGTGTGGGGGAGGGGAAACGTATCTTGGTGTCTTCTCTCTCTTTTTTTTGGTTTTGTTTTTTGTGTTTTAGAGTGATCTTTCCTTAAAAAATAGAAAAAATATGATCTATTATTAATAGTGTATAGAAATATCTTTTTTGTTTTTTCTCCTTGTTATTCAACCTTTATTTGAGATGAATTAAAAATGAAAATAATTATTTGAACTCTAATTCATCGTTGAAGTTGGTATTCTAGAACCAAATACTTTGTATTTTAGATTACCTATATATTCAATGTTATTAATATGAATAAGTATCTTATAATATATTGATTTCTCTTCAAGGTAAATTTAATGTGACAATGACCGAGAGTATATGCCGCATTGAAAATTTCATAGCAGTTCTACGCTATCACGTGAACCTTAAAGTGATATGCCAGTATTCTTAAACTTATGTTGTAACACCCCGACCTCTCTATACCGGAGCCGGTGCATTACTTGTGATATTGGCATGGTTAGAAGGAATGAAAATCCCAAATGAATGAACAATTTAGTAGTCTTGAAGAAACTAGATACATAGATGTAACAAAATTTACATTGAAAAAGGTTACAAGATACAATACATAACAAAACTAAAAACTGCATCCACAAGAACTCAATAAACAATATCCTCTTTGTCACTTGTTGAAAGTAAACAATGAAAAGAGTGAGCTCAAATTCTCAGTAAGGGTTACAAATAGCGAAATCATGAATACAATAATAAGTGAATCATAGTCAATCTGACATTATCAATATGGCATGGTGAATAAATGAAAAACTAATGCCATTAATAAACTGAGAATAAAAGTGCATCCATAGATTTTGTCATAGTGAAAACCTCATGGATAATAATAATAATTGACAATGAATAAAGAGAATACTTATTAATTGGACATCATTTATCTGAAACATGAAACCATAATACCATAAAAAAAATGGTTTAGTTCTATGGGTAGAAACCCATTTGATTTTTGGAAACAAACTCGAAGAGTTTGTCACCAACTGATTTGCCTCATGAGACCTACTGATGCATTGAGGGGCTATAGCGGGCACCACCCGCCACTGCATTTCCAAATCATTTTTTAAACATTGATTCAATACAAGAGAAATATTCCTTTTCAATATCCGTATAGAGTAGTGTATACAGATTCATCAATATTTCTATAATTAAAATAACTTTCCAAATAAACACCGTATGTAAAATGGTATATAGTTTAGACAAAAAACATATCCATGATATGAGATTATGGATATTTAATATAAATATAATTTCAAAGTTATCTCAAATGGGCAGTAGGTACACCACATAAGGATTATTAGGTGCACCACACAAAGTTAGTCATAACAAAATAGTAGTTGAGACAAAGTCTATTACCTCAATATAATAGGTTGAATCATATGAACAGAACTTAATAAACATAAAATGAATAATTTAATAACATGAATATAAAGAGAATAATGTTATTATATATCAAATGGTAGTACAAATATACCTCATACAAGAAATAAGTAGCGAACAATGAAAATCTCACCGAAACGACAGTGAGATGAGAAACCCCTTACCTTATGCTCGAGTGTGTTCTTCATTTGTTTTAATGACATGAATAATAAAATTTAGCTTCATTAATTAATAATTCCTGAACCTCCTATACATGTAATTTATTTATTATAACCTTATTAGGTTCATTCATGGACCTTTTAATGGGTTTAAGAGGTTCAATTTTATTGTTTTGGAAGCATTTTCTTCCTTGGTTTTCATGATTTGTTTACTTGCATTTATGAATGGAAGTTCATTTGAAATGTGGTTAAACATCCAGTATTGTTAATATATATTATTAGTGATATTAAATAGATATAAATGATCTTATAATTATTCTAGGTTATATACTTGAGGATGAATCATTAGTTGAAAGTTTTTTTATAAATGCTTGGATTTAGCTTCGCAGTTTTGTATACAATGAACTTGTTTTGTATTATTATTCCATATTATGAGTGTGTAAATATTACAGAACATTAATCAGATGAAATACATATATTATTATCCATTTCAACCATTAAAATGGTTTCATGACCAGTAATTAATGAGAAAGTGAAGAACAAAACTCCGCCGTCCACAATGGTTATAAATTGGAACCTCATGGACGTTGATTTCATTTATAAAAATAAAAAAGGGGAGTAAGAATATTGATTATGGTTATTCCATTAAAATGATATAATTCAAGTATATATATGATAATAGAGTTTATCATGGTCATTTGGAAAGAGGAGGTGAGAATATAAAAAGAAAATAGATGAACTTGAAAATAAAAGAAAAGTTGAGAGATCCCTTATGAAAATTCGGCAGCCTAACGACGTCGCTTACAATTTTATAAAATGAAATGATGAGAACAAATGGGTATCTCATCATATTTAAATAAAAAGTGCAGTAATAAGAATAGATAAAATCAAACCCCAACATATTATAATGGAAATTCAAATAGATAACATAAAAGAAGTGATGACTAAAAGAAGAGAATGAAGGATTCCCTTACCTTGTAGAGTAACTCCTAGATCTTGAAGGATGAGACCTTGGGGGATTAAGGACACCTTGGGAGGACTCCTAGAGAGGTAAAACCACCATATATTTTAGTATGTGGGATTTGTAATGAAAGAAAACGAATGGATGAGTGGGTATTTATAGAAAAAGAGAGGTAATTTTTTAATAATTTCAAAGGGACAACTCATTAGTGGTTTTTGCCAAACCATGGGCTTTCCCATGGTATTTTCCCATGGGTTTAGCCACTTGGAACACCTCATGTCATAAGTTTCTGTACACAAGTCGACCATACTTTTATATTTAATTATTACATCATTATGATGTCATTAAACTACCGAAAACTCAAAACTGTATTTTTACTATTCATGAAAAATTCATATATTTTAGAAAAATCCCAAAAATTCACCCTAACCATTTTTCTACATGTATAATTCAAAAATTAACTCCATTTTTTGAAAATAATTTTCTAAGTATTTTTAATTTAATTTTTAAATAAAATCTTTGTTAATTCAAAAAATAACAATTTTAAAGGTATACTTAGTTCTATATCAAATTGAAAAATTAATTAAGATCTCATTATCTTATTACCTTAAGAAAATAAAATATTATCATTATTTACTATTTATAAAGGGCATATTACTATTCATTTTACTATTCATAAGGGTATGTTACTATTCATAAAAAACATGTTGGTTCTATCAGACTCCAAATGACTTACTGGTCACAACTCTAGATGACCGTTTTTCGAAATTCAAAACATAGAAGTGGAAAATTTATGTTTAATGTATAAATTATAAGTTTCTCCTATAATGTCTTGATTCACAAAAGACATAGTGCTTCATACAATAACGCTATGAATAGAATGTATTTAATAGAAGCATACCATAAAATGTTTGGGGTGTTATATACGTCATATGGTTAGAATAAAATTCTATGATGAGAAACATATAATTTTTCACTATTTGGTGTGTGTAATTGTAAGCGGATGAAATTTCATCTCCTAAAGTTTGAACTTGATAATATCTAAGATGATATATTATGAGGACATACTCACCGGTAGGAATTCTACATGTCTACATGTCATTGAAATTCTTATATGCAAACACGTGTAATGATCCATCAACTTGATATTAATAATAATAATTATTATGAGTTATGTACTTTGATGTATTTCCCAAAATCGTGATGATATATTATCACAGTGAAGCAAGATACATTGAGTGCGTCATGAGTGATATTGCATTAATGAATATATTTATAGGATTTTTCACTTCCGTTTAAGGAAAATGATATCTCGACTCTTTGATTGAAATAGAACCGTTGAACTAAATCCATAGCCATTGTGTATTGATGGATTCATTTTAGGTAGTCAAAGAAAGAGAAATCAAGCATATAGGTTGATTACACAAGTATGAAACCTCTTTAATTAAGAAACATAAATACAAACAGGTTATATTTCATAATAAATGCTCATATGTGGTCATCATCACTGTGACATTAACTTCTTCCCATATGGCTGCCTTTTTCATGTTTGTTAAACATTGATATGGGACTTTAGGAAATCCCACCTAATGCCAATGAGGAAGATGCCTAGAGGATCAAAAACTTAGTGTTTCCATCGACCTCAATTAAATAATATCTATATCTAAAAATTGAAATAAATATTATTCCTAAGATTGAGAAATAATAGTTATTCAAGATTTACTAATCACAATTATTCAGTCATTAATTATATATGTGGCTTCGGTATTTAAATAAATATTTATTCACAATACCATCAGATAAAATATTCATCTATCTCTTATTTTATTCACAAGGTAAAGATAATATTTATTATTAAATAATTATTTATTTAGTTACATAAATTTTAAAATAAATATTTATTCTCAATACCGTGAATATAATATTTATTTATTTATCGAATGAATAATAATTTATTTATTATTTGAGGTTTAGTAAATGTAAATGAGGAAATAAAAACCCAGTTTACAAGTCAGGTGAGAATGATATTTATTTTATAGTGCTAGATAGAGGCTTGAAATAAGATCATGGATTCAATAAAGATCACTAGAAGCCAATTACAAGGGTAATTACAACTTTTCATCTCACTTATGTATTTTCCATCATGCTATAATTTCTACTTGAAATATGAATCACATTAATGAGTTTCATTGAGGATAAAACAAAAACTGAGTGCGAGGGAGGGGAAAAGGGTCATGGTGTCAGCTGTTTTTTTGTTTTGTTTTGTGTGTTTTAGTGTGCTCTTGCTTTAAAAAAGAGGGAAAAAATATTCTCACTTTTAATAATGTACAAAGCTGTCTTTTGTGTTTTTTCTCTTTGTTTTTTAAAACTTATTTAAGTTGAATTGAAAATGCAAATCAATTTTTGAACTCTAATTCATTGTTGGAGTTGATGTTGTAGAACCAACTACTTTGTACTTTAGATTAACTATAAAATCAATGTTATGAATATGTATCATATATTGATTTCTCTTTGGGGTAACTTTAATGTGATGATAACCTAGAGTATATGTCGCATTGAAAAGTTCATATTAGTTCTCTACTATCACGTGAACCTTAAAGTGATATGATAGTATTCTTAAAATTACATCATATGGTTAGAATAACATTCTATGATGATAAACATAGCATGTTTTACTATTTTGTGTGATTACTCATAAATTGATGAAACTTTATCTCATAAAGTTCTCAATTGATAATCTTTAAAATGATTTATTATGAGGACAAACTCTCCAATAGAAATTATACATGTTTATGTGTTTTTTGAAATTTCTATATAAGAACACGTATAATGATCCTTCAAATTAAGATTATTATTAATGCATATCATGATTCACATACTTTGATGTATTGTTCAAAACCATGACGACATATACTCGCTACGAAGTAAGATATATTGAGTGTGCACGAATGATATTACATTAATGAATAAGTTTATAGGATTTGTCACTTCTATTTAAGTAATATGATATATCATCTCTTTTATTGAGAGATATCACATATCTAAAATAGATTGTGGGAGTGAGATAGACTTCTATGACGTTGAGACTTAAGGTACACAAGAGTTGGTACAAGAACTGATTCCACAAAGCCCCCTGGAAGATGAAGCTATTCCAGATACACAAGTACCGCGTAGGACTACAAGATAGGTTAGAGAAATAGAATGTTATGGTTTTCTAGTCACCAAGGATGGTGACTCATTATTAGTTGATAAAAATGATCCTATAACCTATAAGGAAGTAGTAAGTGACATAGTTGTTGCAAAGTAGAAAGAATACATTAATTCTAAAATGGATTCCATGTACCAAAACCACATCTAGATTTTGGTAGATCCTCGAGTAGATGTAAATACCTTTGATTTAAAATGGATATTCAAGAAGAAACTGGCATGGAAGGGCAAATTAGTACCTATAAGGAATGACTGGTTGTAAAAGGTTTTAAATAAAATCAAAGCATTGAATATGACAATTTTTTTTTCACCAGTTGTAGTGCTGAAATCCTTCAGAATTCTACTTGCCATTGAGGCTTAACATGGATATGAGATTTGAAAAATGTATATCAAGACAATAAGAACCTTTAAGAAGATGTATATATGACACAACCCAAAGATTTTGTGACTCCAAAGGATGCTAATATGATATGAAAATTGAAAAAAAATCTATTTATGGATTAAAGAAATCATCTTGATCATGGAAGATTCATTTTGATGAATCCATAACAGAATTTGGTTTTACAAATAATGAGTGCGAGCCTTGTGTCTACAAAAAATTAGTGGGAGTGCAATAGTTTTCTTAATAGTATATATTGATGACATATTACTCATTGGAAATGAAATACCAGTATTACAGTCTATTAAGACGTGGTTGAATAAATTATTTTCCATGAAGGACTTGGGTGAAACAACATATATTCTTGGGATCAAGATCTATCATGATATATCCAAGAGACTGCTCAAACAAAGTCAAAGTACATTCATTGATAAGATACTGAAGAGATTTAGTATGGAATAATCCAAGAGGGGATTGTTTCCAGCATCACATGACATTTATCTTTCTAGTAAAATGTGTCCTCAGAGACATGTGGAATGAAACAGAATGGAAAACATTTCATACACGTTGGAGATTGGGTCAGTCATGAATATTATGCTATGTATTAGGCTAGATGTTTCCTATGCATTGAGTGCTGTATGCAGATATCAAGATGATCCAAGTGAATGCCATTGGATGATATTTAAGACTATCCCTAAGTATCTGAGGTGTAATCAGGATATATTCCTGGTCTATGGAGGAGATGAGGAACTATTCATTAGAGGATATGAAGATGTTAGTTTCCAAACTGATCAAGATAACATGAGGTTAAAAACGGGATATATCTTCACTTTTAATGGAGGTGTTGTGAGATAGAATAACTCAAAGTAGGATATAGTTGTAGATTATATAGAAAATTCCTAGTATATTGAAGCTTTTGAGGTATCTAAGGAATTAGTATGGATGTAAAAAAATTTACAAGATCTTGACGTGGTACCTAACAGTAAAGATATTATCACACTCTATTTTGATAATATTATAGCAGTGAATCTCACAAAATAGACAAGGTCACATCAATGGATGAAGAACATACTTTAGAAGTATCATATCCTGAGGGATTTTTCTTAGAGAGGTGAGGTTACAGTGAATAATATTTCTATGGAAGAAAATGTGGCAGACCACTTAAATAAAGCCTTGACTTAGCAGAAACATGATTATCATGTGAGGCATAGTGAACAAAAAGTCATAGGACGTTGGTTATATTCTAAGTAAGAGTTTGTTAGAGTTGGAGTCCTAGGACCAACTAATTATACTTTGATTACATGTATATTTGATTTATTGAATATTAATTTAATGTCTTATTACATATTGTTCAATGTTTCTGCATGGATTTAATGTAATAATGTCATAGTGTATTTGTCACATTGACAAGGTCATAGCAGTTCCCTACTATGATGAGAAACTTGATGTGTTATGACAATATTTTTAACATAGTTCTATGGTTAGATAACGTACTATGATGGGACATATAGTATTTATACCATCAACTGCGAGTGATCATAAGCAGATGAGGCTTTATCTCATGAAGTTCACATTTAGTAATATCCAATATGGAAGATTATGAGAACATGATTTCCAGTAGTAATTCCTCATGTTTTGGTGTCATCAGACATTCCTATTTGTGTTCATGTGTAGTGGTCTTTATACTTTAAGACTATCATTAATGTATGTCATGGATTTCACACTTAGATTTATTGACCAAAACCATCACACCATATGTTTTCAGGAAGTAGGGTACATTGGGTGATAAAAAATTAACATGTCAATAATGAATAAGACAATGAAGGCTTTGTCCCTTCCATATTTTTGGAAGCTGATATCTCGACCCTTTTATTGGAATATAATCATCACATTAAATTCCATGTCTATCGTGTAATGATGTATTTATTTTAGATAGTCAAAGAAATATGTATAGAGTAAATAGGTTGATGAAACCGTCGTGAAAGATGCTTGATGAGATATTGTGACAAAGTTACACAATGAGAATTTTCATGTGATTGTCATCATTTCGACATTAAGTTATTTCTATTGGGTTCCTTGACCTATTGATAGACAGTAATCTTGGACTTTAGGCAAGCCCGCCTAATACCAATGATAAATAATCCTAGAGGGTCACACACTAAGTGTTTCCATTTACCTTGATTAAGTTATATTTGAGTTTAATTAATGAAATAAATATTATTCTCAAGTCTGAGGAATAATTTTATTTATGTTATACTGATAACATAAATTAACTAAATATTTATTCTCTGACATGTGAATAAATATATATATATATATATTAATTTTGTTAAATATTTAATAAATATTTATTCATCGGTATGTGAATGAAATATTTATTTATGAATAAATTTTTTATTTAGTTGTTTAATAAATTCAAGAGGAGTTCAAAATGACCAAGACTGTGTCCAGTGTCAAATATTAATTAACAATATCGTTAAATAATATTTGTTATTGCACAAGTTGGTACGTGCCACAAAATATTAATATTAATAATAATAATATTATTATTTGTAATGAGGTTTATTAAAGGTTATAAATGTTATTTAATGACTGAAATGCAATTAAATAATATTTTAATGTAAATCCTAACTCTATAAATAGAAAGCTATGTCTATTGTGTAGAGAATCCAAAATTGATAATAGAGAATTTTTGTGAACAACAAATTCTCTCTTAACTCCTCCTTCTCTTCCCCTCTCAAGAATGAGAAATGCCAGAGAGATTTATTAAAGAGAGAAGAATAAGTGATCAGGAATGAACAATGCAAAAAATTTGATTCACTATACTAGCAACCGAAGATTGAGTGGTGTTGCTCAGAGATCACTGGAGCATGTGTGGATCACCTCTAGAGATATTCTACCCTTGGATCCTATCATCATAATGAAGGAAAATTGAAAGAGTCTTTTTAGAATATCAACATTCATCAATTAATAAAGTTCTTAAACCCATGTATTTATTTCTTTAGATATTAAATAAATTAATTATAAATTTGATGTGAAATATTCTTGCCCATGGTTTTATATAATTTTTATTAAAAGAAATTTTAATATATCACGCACCACGACATGATTCCTCTGTGCCCAGAACCAACACATATCATTCATGCTAGCACCTAGTGTTCCATCAACATCATTTAGAGATCAAGGAGCACATACAAATCACCTCTAGAGGGATTCTATGTTGAATCCTTTTGAAGCTGTTGAGACAATGTCTTCTGTTTGATGAAGTTCCTCTAGGTTGTGGTTTTAATCTATAGAATAAAGATTGGAACAGGTTTAAGTGAATGTGATTATTGTGTTGTCTTTTTTTGAAAACAAATAAATCATATTATAAGTGATGATTTTTGTTTTGGTCTTCAAATAATTTAATAAAAACTTTTGAAGGATGAAGTAACATTGTCCACATCATCTTGGAAGTTTGTTGGAGTTGTTTGAGAAGGTCTGGAACTAATTTTAGGATGGTTTGGATCAAATTGATTAAAGTATGAAAATTCATTTCACATGATAGATAGAGTGATAATAACCTTCTCACGGTAGGTAGAGTGACTATGAGTTACTCATGGTGGGTCGATCGACCGCATGATAAGTCGACCGACCACACTGATGATCAAATGCACAAAAAAATGGTCGATTTCATGGTATGTTGATCAAGTGATCACATGTTTCATGGTCGATCCATTTTTGTTAAGATCCATGAAGGTAAGATTCAAACTATATTAAGGCAACTTCCTGTTTCTATTATCTATATAAGAATAATCTAGGAAGCCAAGAGGCCACTTAAAGGTCATCTAAACCTCTACGGAAAGGTTACCTCAAGTATGGTCTGTTCTACATACAGATTCCTATGGATACTTCACTGCACATTTAAGGGTAACTCAACATTTCAGGAGCCTGCGTAAAGGTAACTGGATACTTGCATAAGGTAATCCATTGGATGCTTAAATGTCATATCTACTTGCATAAAGGTTATTTGAAGTTTACACTACCTATGAAAAAGTCATTTGGGGTCTACATAAAGGTAGAATTCATGTATATAAGGGTAATTTATAGACTTTTAGAGATATGTTAGGGTAAATGAAAATGATGAACGAAGGAGATGAGATCTTGAATCAGTCAATGCTAGGTATGATATTATTTAATGGAAACAATAATCAGGATTGGATTTATCATGATTCAGGCTTTATATTAAAAATTAAAGAAGGTTGTTCCTATGGGGAAATTTCATACTATAAATAAATCACCCACACTCACATCTGCATGCATGTATATAGGTTTATGTTGTGTTATCAATGCATACATAATATTGTGGAGAGAGAAGGAGATGTATAGTCGATGATATTAATGAGGAAGAATTCCAAGATTAAAGAAGGAATAAGAGTTCATGAGATGAAGGAAAAGAAGATAATGAATAAATATGGATGAAACAGTAAATTCATGGTCTCATGCATATGCAGTGATTTAAATGCAGTCATATTTCTTGGATGGAAAGAACAAAGAAATCTATGGTAATTACACTTTTTTTAATTAATGCAATTCATACATAACTGCATATGGTTTCAAGCAGTTATGGAGGAGGTTTAATGGGAGTTTCCTAATCTAATAATTCATGAAGATTTGAATTAAAATTATTCACACGAAATTCAGTGAATAAATTATCGATCATGGAGAAAGAGTCGAGTGTTTTGTAAAGAAAACAATTGGGTGAGTTGGTCATGAAGTTCAAAATAGAGGGTGAGGAATATTAAGTTGATACTTCCATCTATATATTTCGAAGAACCCTTTCAAGATAAAGATGCAGTTAGTTAGTGAATTTATTGCATGAAGTGGTGTGCATGTAATTTGAAGTGGTGTCTTACTACTGTGCAAGAACAGAAAAAGAAGAAGATATCAACCCAAAAACAACTTGATAACAGTCATTAGTGGAATATTTTTTTATTCATTTACCTATTTGATATTATTATATTAGTGTGGGATGCAAAAAATAACTATGAGACTTTTAAAGAGAGTTTTAAGGATTTTCTCTACTTGTAGTGATTTAAAAATCTTTACCACTGGATCGTATGATTATGGGTTTTACTATATCATGCCAAGGACTAGATACTCACATAGATTATTGAACCTTGTAAATTTCCTATTCCCTGTATGTGTGTGCTTGTGTGTGGTAATACAAAAAATAAAATCACTTTAATAATTGAAAAAGTTTGTTTAAATGGAAAAATTAAAATTTATTAATCACTGATTCACCTCCCCTCTTAGTGATTACACTGATCCTGTGTTCCTACAATAGATATCAAATAAGATCACCTTATTTTGTGATAAACTATTTAAAGATCTTGTCTATGAAGTCTCTCCTAGATTAAAGATGAGTTACTGATTTCTATTATCTTCAACGGATAATTTAAATTTAGTAAATAACAAGGTGATTCCTATGTTTGATGGGTTGAGTTTTCATATCTGGAAGGACAAGATGGTGTATTAAATCTTGTATATTAGTTATGATATTTTGTAAGTAACAAATGATGGATTTATTCCCAATACTAAAGGTATTTCCATGAAAACAGAAAATAAGAATAATTTGGAAAATGAAGGTCGTTCTAAAAATTTATTTTATCTTCTCTTTGAGAGAGTGAATTTATGAAAGCTAAAGAAATTAAAAAAAATATATATATTTAGGATAAAATTAAGAATATCTATGGTGGAAAAAATAAAGTGAAGTTGATTAAGTTTGTAACACCCCAAAATTTTATGATACATTTTTCTTAAAATAAATTTAATTTCTTTGATAGCTTGCAATACACAAAACCCTAAGTCTAAATAAACCATTATATAGTATATTGTTATAAAATATCTATTAAAATTGGTGGTATGAATAGAATTAAAAAAATTTATGAAGTATATATATATATATATATATATATTAGGTTCATAATTAATACAAATTTATTAATTAATAATTATGAAATAAACATACAATTTTTCAATAAAGTCATTTTATTCTTTAAAAATATGTCTTTTCAAAAATCATTTTTATTGCTTTTTGTGAGAAAATATTATAATTTATGGAACATTTATAAATTTTTTCTGATAAAAGGATATCATTTTTGATATCTGAATATCTAAATTATATTAGGATGAATTTTTCAAAATTTTATGAAAAGTTTTATTTTTCAATGAATAGTAAAAAATACCAATTTTTATTGAAAACTGTTTTTATTTTCAAGTATTTAAAAAGTAAGATTATATTTTGGGTTAGTTTTAAAAACAATTAGTCAATTTTTATTAAACATAATTCAATAAATTTTATTGAAATTAACATTATACTTGAATTTTATATAAAAAAAATTTATATTTAAGACATTTTTCTAGAAAATCGTTTTTCATTGCATTTCATGGGTTTAATTTTAAATCAAGTTCTATCAATTATGTGAATTAAATTTGATAAATTGGATTCCATATTTGGAATAAATAGGTTAAAATTGGGTAAATATTTTTCTTTTATTTTTGGTCATTATGAATTATAACTTTGGTAACTATTTGTTAGCTCGGTAATGGTAAAACGGGTAAAACAGGGTTAAAACTTTAGGATAAGCTTTAAAATTACAATAACACTTGAATTTATCCAATTTTATGAGTGAAGTTAGACCATTATAATCCAATCCTATAAAATATGGCTTCTCAGTGCCATTTTTCTTTGATATTGACCTTTATATTATTTTAAGAAAATAATAAATACAAAATGTCACTTTTTTGACTTTAACATCTTTCATATTTTTTTAATAAGGATAAAACGAGGTTATGTTGAGTTTTAAATGTTTATATGAAGTATGAATTAATTTTTTTGATCATGGTAATTTATTTTTAATTTTTAGTGATTGGATAATTGCCTTAAATGCTTATGTAGCACCAACATAATATTTATTCAATTAATAGAAAAATAAAATAATTGATTTTAAAAATATTAAAAGTAATAAAATTTGAATGAATTATTTCTTAACACAATTTTTTTTGATAAATATAACAAAATATTAATTTTTTAAAAGTTTAGATTCGAATTCTATCTTTGTCTTTATGTCTTTAAAGTCAAATTACATGAATAGTGTCAAAGATGACATTAATGATATTTTATGAAAAATAATATTTTATTAAATTAGTTAAAATTAATTAAAATATTATCTTCAGACAAGTGAATGATATATGGTTGAACATATCAACTATGTTCCGCTTATGGGTCACTTTCCCTTTTATGGTAACATTCTTAACCCATAAAGAGTAAAAAACTTTGATATTGTAGTAATTGTCAAAACGGTTAACAGGGGGGGGGTTAAAACTAATAGGTAAGGGTTAAAACACAACCTAAACTGGTATAAATATCATACTATGAGAGTATTTTGACTTATATTCATCCCATATTTGGAATTTATCAATTTGGATCTACTTGAATATGAAAATTAATTTATATTAATTTAATACTTTTAAGTAATTCCAAGGCTATCCCTCCCCTCACTTATAAAATAACACCCCTTATATCTTTTATTTACACCACCTTGAGACATATATCTCAAAAAAACCCTGAAAAATTCAATTATACACTTCCCTCTCCATGAATTATAAGTTCTGGTTTTCTTAAAAGATCATTTAAAGGGTCCTTAAGCAGGGATCTAAAAGATGTTTACCAAAGAAGAGGTAATCATCCTACCCAACCTCTTTCAATTTATTTTTTCTTTTAACTACTATAAATATGTGGTATTAATAATAAAATAATAACTTCATTATACTAAATATAATTAAATTTTATTATTAATATGAATCCACCATTATTCACCCTCTTTTCCATCAAACGAGAAGTGAAAGTATCGCTCGCGCATACGTGCAGACTACTGCCTCCACATAGTGATACACTTAATTTTCCATAACCATATTTCATGAATGATTATTATGAAGGGTTTAATTTTTATATATTACATTTATTAAATAATTATTCTTTTGAAAATATAATACCATATCTACCTTTTTACCTTCACATCTGTTGGAAAACAATAACGTCGATCATGTGTACGTATGAACTAGAACCTCCATGAAGCGATGTGGTCCACTTTTCATTTCCGATTTACATAGATGATAATAAGGATAAATTTAATGAATATATATAATATATATTTTGTAATAATTATTCTATAAAATTGAATTATTATTTACCTTTCTTTCATTCTATTCATCAAAAAGTAAAAACAATGTTCACGAGTGCATACGACCTACCATTTCCATGAATGATGTAATTTGTTTTTATATATCCACATTATATGGATGAATCTAAATATCTATATACATTTAATGAATATATATGATATTTATATCATAATTAATATTCTAGATATGATGAAACCATTATCAAAGTACAATTTCCAGAACCATTAAACCGAAGTTCTCTTGAAAAATGAAACGATTAATACTCAGAAACGATGATTTTAATAAGAACTTATTAATAAATGGGTGATTGAAATGTTATAAGTGGATTATATATGATATTATAATTATGTACATAAATATAGTATATAATTATAACAAATATAAATTTATTATACAGGAGGTTAAAAGCACATATGAGGCTAGTCAAACTTGAAGCGGGAGACTTCTTTTATAATCTTATTTTATTTTGGGATTGTTTATGTTTGAATTTTCATTGAGGGATATTATATGATACTTATATGATAAGTTTTTTTTATTTTATTCTACTATAGTTATTCATTTAATTTTCTATTAATATTACAATTTTCCTATCATGAGTACTTAAATGAACTGAGAAAATGTTTTTAAGAAAAATAGATTTTATTTCATATTTAGTCGGAAATCCTTTTCTTCTTTGTACATGTTTTATAAAAATGTTTTTAAGAATTTTTTTAATATTCCCATATAACTATTTAAAGTCATTTTTCCCATTATTGACATTTTAAAAAATCTTTTAAATGAAATCTTCTTGTCATTTTCCAAATGAGGTGATTCTTTACTTTTCATTGTAAATGTAAAATGAATCTTTGTTTTAATGTACACATCATGAATATAATTTCCCACTCTCACAACCGCTCAATGATTTTCTGATTTATTTATAAGCTTCAGAGTTATTTTCAATGAAATTTTTTTATTTAATATTTTTAAAATATTTAGATTTTATTAATTGATTTCAAACTGAAAAGGGTTTTTTCCTCAAGAAATTTCCCTGTGATATTTTATAGGAATTTTCAACTATGAAAATACCCATTAATGTTACCAGGGATATGATCCAATGATACCATTTTTATTCTTTCTATAGATGATTTATAATGATGAGATATTGATTTTATTTATTCTTGATTCAATACAAATAATTTTTGACTTATAAGGCATTTTGATAATGATTTTTATTGAAAATTTAAAATATAAGGAATGCATAGGATGCACAAGTGATGGGTGGGGCCACGTTATAGATAGTCCCTCGATGCATCGATAGGTCTCATGAGACAAAACAACCGAAATTCTATATTATATGATTATTTGGTTTACACTTACCCATTTTTTAAAGAATGATGTATTGGTTGAGAGACCATGACAATAAGATTCACGATATCTTGGTTTAGAGGCCTTGATCATGAATATCCATAATTTTTTATTTCCTTTATTAATAATTTAGTTTTCTTTATCCACATGTTTTTTATGTTTATTTTATCCATGGATACTCATTGAACTAGAGTGTTTATTGAATGGAATGTGTTTTTGATTATCCACTCTGTAATATTGATTATGCCTTATTTACACATGATAACTTCCACTATATATAAACCTTACTGAGCTTCTGAGCTCATAGTTTATTTATTTTACTTTCCTCAGAATTTAAAGAATGATATTATGAATGGAATAAAGAATGAAATAATGTTTCCTATAATATCTTTTCTTTTATATTTATAATGTAATATGCAAATCATGTATGTATCTAGTTTTCCAAAACTGCTAAACCGATCGATCAAGTGTGGGGAGATTACTTGTATCTTGTACCAATGTAATAAAGTAAACACCATCTTTGGGTTATAGAAGCTGGGTTTTATAAAATTGGTATAATTTCAAGTTTATTAGGAACCTTGGAAACTAGATTTTAGATGAACATAAATAAAAAAAGGATTATGAAAATATCTTAAAGTAATTGAGAACCTTTTCTATTATAGGGTTTTTATTTTATGGATCAATATTCATGATGATTTTGAGATAACTTAGTGTCCGCCATTTTTTAGTGATGATGCCTAATAGAAGATATGAAATCAACACCCAAAGACAATATAGAGATTGTCCTACTAATAAATCCAATATAAATGGTGTTGGAACTGAGTAGATCATGACTATATTAGGGTAGCTAGATCAGGTTATGAGGAATAACATTACCTGTATGGAACAAAATATTACTTTACAACATGATTAACCTATGTTGAATTGCTTTATATGATAGGAGTCTATATGTTTTAATGGAACTCCTAATCCATTGGTATATGAATAATGGATTAAGTCTCTTGAAAAGATATCCTTGGTTTTGGGGTGTAATAAAAGTGAAAAGGTTATTTTGGTATTGTATTGTTTGAAAGGAGATTCTAATCAATGATGATCATTAATACATAATACTAAATAGGTTGAAAAAAATATAAAGCATGGAATGGAGAACTTTTAAAGTTATATTAATTGAGAAACAATTCCCTTTAGAATAATTATTTGAAATGGATAGGAAATTACCCACTTCAAAGAAGAAGGAGGAAGAAGGTGTGGCATTGTATGAGACTAAATTTACAATATTATCTATACATGCTATGGACTACATACATAATATGGAAATCAAGATTAACCATTTATTTTATGAGATTAACCGAGTCTTCAAAGGGTACTAGTTTCTTAAACATTTTCATTATATGATGATATAGTTTCAAGAGCCTTCAAGACATTGAAATAATTTTATAGGTATTATATCTTCATGGGAAGTCAAGAAAAGTATAGGATAGTTGAGAAACAAGGAAAAATGATTGTTTCAAAGAAGAAGAAACTGATGATGAGATTTCCAACATGTGATAATTATGGAAATAAACACCCAGGTACTTACATAATGGGAACATGAATTTGTTTTAAGTGTTAAAAATGAGGTCATATGGCTCTTGATTAGAGATAATGAAAGAAACCACTACTATGTATTATTTAACTATCAATAGACAAGGAATTATTCAAACTAATATCCCAAGCATCAAGGGAACTTACCATAGAAGAAGAAAAGAAGAGAAATCCAATCTTATGAAATTACTATAGTCAAATTAGGGGTTACCAATGATGTTGTGAAAGGTATACTTATTATTCACTATTAAAGTGAAAATGTTTTATTTGATTTAGGTTTTACCCATTCTTTAACATTTAAAGAATTTTCTAAGGGTATCACATCACCACCACAATGATTAGATATTGTGTTGGTAGTGAAAACTGTTAATGGTAAAATGATATCATCTCAAGTATATAACTTTTCTATGATAAAATTTTGTGGGAATGTACATCCTGTAAATCTTGTTATTCATCCTCTAGTTGAATTTGATGTAAATTTGGATAGGGGTCATATCTATTAGTATATATCCCATATAAATTTTCTATGAAGGGAAGTTATATTCAATATTCTGAATCAATATATGATCATCTATCAATGTGAGGATGAACCTTGAATCCTATTGAAAATTACTTCCATCATGTGGGTTTTACTACCCATTCAAGAGGGATATTTATCCTAGATTGTTGGGGAGAAACTCAACATTGAGGATATTCCTATTTTATAAAAGTTTAGTTTTTAATAGAACTAATACCTAGTGTTATAAATATTTCAAATAATCCATATATAATAGCCTTGATTGAGTTATAGGAATTGAAGAAGCAACTCCAGAATAATCTAGATAAGGAGTTCATTCAACCTAGTGTTTCACCATGGGGTATACTTGTTCTTTTTGTTAAGAATAAATTTGGGTTAATTTGTTTTTACATTGATTTTTGGGAATTTAACAAGATCGCTATAAAAAAGTATCATCTACCCCGCATCGATGATCTGTTTGATCAATTATGAGGAGCTTAGAATTTTTTCAAGATTGATCTTTGCTGTGGATATCATCATTTAAGGATCAAGAAGGAGGATATACCCAAGATAGCCTTCTGTATGAGGTATGATCATTATGAATTTATAGTAATTTCATTTAAACTTACCAATGCTCCTACTATCTTTATGGGTTTAAAAACTAGATTCTTTAGAGATTACATTGATTAGTTTGTGGTAGCCTTTATAGGCAATATTATTATATATTCAAAAATAATGAAAGAGCATGAATAAAATTTTAGTATAGTACCGATGACCCTAAGGAAGGAGAAGTTATATTCCAAATTTACCAAGTGTGAATTTTGGTTGGAAAAATTCTCATTCTTGGGTCATTTAATTTCAAATGAGGGTACATTGGTGGATCCTTCAAAGATAGAAGTTATTGATAAATAGACTAGACAAACAATGGTAACTGAGATTCGTTGTTTTCTTGGGTTGGATAGATACCACCAATGATTTTTAAGATATTTCTCATAACTATCTAATCCAATCAGCAAGTTGACTCGGAAAGAGGTTAAGTTATTATGGATATATATTTTTTAAAGGTTGGGGCCAAAGCCTTATTTTGTTATTAAAGAAAATGCCTCTTTTGACCGGGTAGAGGGAGACCCATTACATATCCCGAAGGCCTAAGGCCAATTTTCCTAAACACAAGGCTTTAAATACCATTTTTTCCCAAAGGTCCCTTTGGTGAACAATACTACTATAATACTCGGGCTGCTATAGTACCTACTATAGTACTGCCACCACTACATGTCCTGCTATAGTGCCTCCACTGCAGTGGTGTCACTGCTGCTACAATTTTCTACTACTACAGTACTACTATAGTGCCCTACTAAAGTTATACTACATTCCCCTAAAATTCTTCATTTCCCATACTTGATCCTAGGTCTTATGGACAGATTAAATTGAGAGGAATTTTAAAAAACCAAAGAGAAGGTTGGTCAGTGCGCCTGTGCTCACACTACTCTACAGTGGAGTAGGGTTTATGATATATAGTGATGCATAAAAGAATGGATTGAGATGAATAATCATGTATAATGATATAGTGATATATTATGACACTCAACAATTTCAAATTCCTGAGAAAAATTACCTGACACATGATTTGGAGTTGGAGGTAGTAATTTTTACATTAAAAATATGGATACATTATCTATATATTGAAAGGTGTGATATATATATATATATAATGATAATAAAATATTTAAGTATATATTTAAATATAAAGAGTTGAATATTTGATAGAGAATATGGTTGAAGTTGATCAAAGATTATGACTGCTCAATACATTACTACCCTCAAGAAGGATAACAAGGTGGATGATTTCACATACCGGTCCAACCCACTCTATAAAAAGTAACCATAATGGTTGGCGACAAGGCCTCAAGCACACCTAATCATACACTAGAGGCTACCGATTAGCAGCGAGGGCCTATGGTGTGTTTGTGGGGAGGCTATACCCTCATATTAGAGTAAAAAAAACAACAGAAATAACTAAACATCATCCATAACTGTAAATAATTAGAGTATGATGCAACAATATTGAAAGGATAAAATAAAATAGAATTTATTAAAGGATTGGAAAAACATGTAATATATATAAAAATGATTTCCCACTGGACCAATCACATATATAGGAATAAAAAAAATAAAAAAAAACACAAGTCTACAATAATAACTTGGAGTAGAACCATATACCCCATCTCTAATGACCGTACCGAGCAACTCCAGCCCAATCATAAGAATCCACATGAGTAGATCCACTCAATCATGAAACCTTGGTCCTTAGTAATATCCATCATGCATCCATGTTCAACCTAAAATCATACATAAGGTCTATATGAACACTAAGGTGAACATACAAGGTGTGAGAAATAAATCTCAATTGGACACCCCAAATGGTGAACTTATAACATGTTTTCATAAGTGAATGCTCATGAAATATACTCATCCTAGTTGAGACACAACTAGATAAAATAAATAAAATAAATCCACAATTGATCCTTGAGTCCATGATCTTGATCGACTGAACATCTTGTAAATAAATAATTAAGTTAGATTTCATACAACTCATTCCATGTGTAATCCGGTCGATCCTTAGTCTTGAGATCATGATCAACCATACCTACTTCAACAATCATCGGAAATGTATCTGAGAAAGATATGTCACCATAGGGGGGATACAATTCTGAGACCTGGGATCACCCTTACTCACCTCCACAATATAAATTAAGGATTATAAGTATCAATTATACATCCTATAAACAAGGCATCGAGCTGGATGTCATATCATTCAAGTTGTGTGTAATCTAACCTGATGTTTGATTCATAATTCCCATTTCATAGGAAATCATGGCATAAGATCTTGGATAATAATCAAGGGGATGTACCTTAGGAAATATGTAAGGAATAATCTTTATATCCAAGATAATAACTCAAAATCATTCAATAACTGGATCAACATCCCATTCCCAGAAAATTTTGGGCAATTCATTAATAGTGAATCCACCCGATTAAAGGAGTATCCTAGGCATCGATTGAGGAGATAATCATCAATCCTTTGGGATGTCAACACCATCCACTATTTGGAGGAAATTTAACCACCTAATATCCTCTAACATAACCTAGATCTTAGTGAGCTAAGACTCCACTGGGTAATACTAACTAAGAGGGGTTCTGAGATGAACTCGACAACCTCCATTGTAATCCCTTTCGAGGGAGGATTCCCAGTAAAAAATAAGACTTATGATAATGGTAACATTAAAAAAAATAAGGCTTATAAGATCTATCATAATAAGTACCTTTGGGTATCCCCACCATAGCATCACATTGTATTAGTCCCATAGGTCGAGTTCTAGTAACCACATCTGGAAATCATAGCTGCATCAATAATAACTGAGTGAAATCATGAATACAAGAGTGAGGTTGAAAGAATTCCTAAAACCATCACTTATGCTACAACCCCTTAGGATCACATGTTTGGTATGAGTTCTAAGGTGATAACCACTACCATCTCTACCCAAAATCATAATGAACTAGATTAGGGTCGATCAACCACCAGGGAACCCACTAGGTCCCTTGGGTCAATACATAGAAGAGGAATCCATTACAGGATGCTTGAGGTCCACACATAAATAGAGTTATTCATATTGGGTTCCTCTAAGTCATGATAAGGTAGAGGTATCCCTCTTGGGATACTAAGAAACCAAGAGTAAGCATAGGCATCCCACATAGGATCCCCTAGGATAGATCATAGGTGGAGGCATCCCATAGGGGATCCTCAATCATAGGCTAGGCCCTCTGGACAAGATCATCTCTAAGGGGTAACACAATTTCTAAAAGTGTTATCACAAAAATGGGCTCTTGGCCTCTAGGGAAAATTCACTTAAGCATCGATTTAGGGAGATGGATCATATGGACGATCTCAGTTCGAGGTCTCACTTTAGGTTGGCCCAAACACAAAACCTATTAATCTCTTCAAGTGAATCACCATCCTGCTAACTGGGAGTATCCCAAGCTACACCTTCTGAGGTCCTTAGAGATCCCATGAGATGTCCTCTATCTATTCTCCCAACCCTCCATGGGGTCTTATCCCAAGTCACTCTTTAGATACCTATAAATCCATTTACTAGAGGTAGAACCTCATTATTAAGTCTCTCACCCTAAAATATCTCTTAGAATCCCTCAAATCGCACAAAGGGTTCCACCATCATGAACTACATAGAAAATTTCTCAAAATGGACTAATATTATGCCCAATTTCGACTTCAGCATGTAAAATCTCCCAAAACCATCAAATGGGTAATAGGGGTACAGTGTGCGATGTGTACATTGAGTACACGGTCTGTACTTAAAAACCTCATTCTTGGCTATGTACTTCTACATGACCTAACTCACATGGGGTCTATCCATGTACTACTATATGGGAAGGGAATATGTGGTGTCTGGCTATGTTCTTCTGCATGACTAGGTTACACCTGGGGTTTAGTTGTGTACCACTACACAACCATGTCCCCCTTATATGGGGTGTCTACCCAAGTACCCGACCACATGGTCATGTTGTACACAAAATATACTTTCAAAAAGTAATATTCCCTGAATATAAAGAACACATGATGTGTGTCCATGAAATCACATGTAGTGTGATCTGGATTTCCTAATGGGAAACCCTTGAAAACCCCCCAAAACCCATGTTTTACTCGATTAAGCATAGATCAACCCCCTTGGATGGTCCTTAGAAACCATAAAGAGGATTAAAAATAAAAATTGGTAAATCTACATTTATTTATGGTAAAAAAATAAAAACAGAATACCTTTGGAAAAAATATTCCAAAGATTTTCCCAATTCATGTTCTACAGCATCCATATGATGACCAGGCTCCTCCTGACCTCTGTGATGATGCCTACCTTATTTATACCACCATATCTATATCTCTATCCTATCTCAATTTCATTAATGAGATTCCCCAAATGGGTTTATGTAGTAATCAAGGGAATGAGGATAAAGAAAAGGGAAAAAAGAAAAGGAAGAAAAAGAAAATAAAAAGAAAAATGTTCCTGGACCTGTACCAGACACTCAATGTGAGTTTATCCCCCGACTAAGAAAAACCCTCCATTTTGGACTCAAACATAGTAAAATAATACCAATATAACACTCTGTTCAAAAGATATCACTGAATTAATGCACACAAATAAATTAATATTTAATTAATTAAATATTAAACACTAATTATTCTGTGAAAATTTGAATGGATTATATTTCCACCAAACTCTTGTCCTAGGGTAAACCCCTAATTATATAACCAATATAGTGGTTAGAAAAATTATCTTATATCACCTTATAAGGGAAATGACCACTTTACCCCTCCTGAGCATCTAAATGAAAAATTGAAATTTATAATCAATTTCATAGTATGAAAAAAATGTGACTTCACAACCTCCCCACCATAACCTTTATTTCCCCAAATAATCCATGGTGATAAAAAACCAGTCATGATCACACCCCAAGCATTTTTACAACTAATCTATCTTGACTATCTATCAACTAGACTCACATCATTCAAAACTCTTTAAACACAAGAGAATTACAACTATGACTGATCTGATGCTCTCTTCCAAAGGAGTAACCTTATCATCACCCTAAAACCAAACTACATGTTCCATAGCCCACACTCCATCCATCACTGGATGCAATGACTGGCATGGCCAAAACTGTTCAATCCTGAGCGCCAACATGCAACATCAAAACATCATCTGTACCTGCTTCCCAAGAACAGTTCCCATAGAAAATGATTAATTGCAACTTATAACAAGGTTCACCACCCTCATGCAACCAATGTTTCACTCTCCACTATATAGACTACCTTATACCAATCCTAGAGTGTAACCTCACTAGGTTCCACTTCTATGTGCGTGCTACTCCTCTCAAGCCACAATCACTATCCTATCAATACCTGACCAGGATTGAGCCAGATTGGCCATGACACATCACCTAATCCATTCTCTATGTCACTGCTACCATAGAGGGAAATTCCTTATTTCCTCATAACTCAAGGTAGATCATACTCAAAAAAATTTATTTGAAACTATTGGCCCTTGACACGCACACAACCTCTCACCAATTTATAATTTAAACAGTTAACACGCGCAATCGATGCACACCATTCCTATTTTTCCCAACAGAGTGTGTTTACAACCTCATAACACCTGATTTAAGACCAGAATCATGCTCCTGTGAGTTGTCTATCCTCAAGGTCATGCTGACCATGATCCATGAAACTCCAGTCTTAACACACTATGATCTTCCTTAGAACTCCTCTTCAAAACTTAGGACCCTACTTGTGTTGTGATCCATCAATGACCGCCCACCTCATGGTGTCATTATAGCAGTATAGATATGAATCCTCAGTCTAAAGTGTGTAAAACTCATCCACACACACATCTGTTACCTGGTACTATTTTAGTCATGAGAATCCACCTGAGTTCTAACCAAGATGCTAATTGCATAACCACTGGTCAATAGGGATAGGCACTCAAACAGTATTGCCCATTGAATCCAGTCTCGATACCTAAGCACCAAGGGTGGTTTCTTATAAACCAAAGGCATTAGCTTACCTAATTCACATACTCAGTAACAACTCATGTTCACTAACCTCATCATGAGCATACCTCCATGCTCACTACCTCAAAAGGAATCTATAAACCCAGGACAATCCCATCTCATAGGTTTCCCTAGAATAAACAAAATGTTGGATCACTAAAGCCTAATTCATAATAAGGGCATCTAGGTATCTCACCAATACCTACCAACCAAGTATTTTAATAGGGTCCCTAGTCCCAACCACCTACCCCAAAGGTCTCTCATAGATAGGTCACACCAGATTTTACCCATAAAAGAGGTAAAAATGAAGCCAGGTAAATATAAAATCGACCAATTAGGGTCAAAACTAATCAATAAGGGTTTAATTATATTGATTTTAAATTCCAAGTTATAGTGTAAAATGTCTTATATTTTGTAATTTCTAACCCATTTAAGTGTAACCCTTTTGTAACTATAAATTAAGGGATAAATATAATGGCATCACTTTACAAGAATAATCCTACTAGGCCTTGATCCTCATTGAGAATCCTCATAAGGGACTACTCACCAGAGTGTCATGATATCAAATATAATAGTAAGATAATTAATTAATCCTCATCAAGCATATATATATGATAATAACCCCTTAAGGTTCCATCTCACTATAAAATTTCTGGTACCTATCAGCATCGTACTCAACAAGCTAACTAGATGACCATAAATAAAGGTAATTTAAGTAAAATATCATAGAAAGATAGATTAAGAAACTCCATGTAGTTTGTTTTGAATATTTAATTAACTAAACCTAAAAAGGATACACCCATAAGGGTCTACTAGAAGGGCATTAACTTCTGACATTGACCAATGAGGTTCAATAATACACACACAATATTGTCTCAAACGATTTGTGTTGTACCACACACACATGGTTCAATTAAGTAGAATATAATTCCAAGATATGTGGGAAAACACCGTATAGGTTGTTACTGGAACTTTAAAAAACCGAATCTAAGTAACAACACCCCACAAGGGGTCTGAAACTTGTGCACTATGCTCCATATCAACCCACTTGGTTCACTTCACCTTCTGTATATGAGGACCAAGTCACCATCCTCACCATCAAACATCTAACCATAGATCCACATGACCCACCATAGATAATGTAACCAAGGTAGTCTAACTAATTATAATTCCACTAGTAACCTATATGGGAAAATTGAATTTAGGTTTTTATTGACACTTTAAGGAGTTTTCCTCATTCATTAGCAGAATCACACACTAGCAGGCCTATAACATCTGGAACCAATAGGTTAAATATGATGCATGAACAAATGATTATTTCCTCTACTAAACGAGATTAAAAATCAATAAATGGAATATATCTAGTAGGATGAGATCCATAAATCCATAATAAATCATAAAATACAAACCACATGTGTGTAAATCAAATAAAAAATCATATAAAACTGTATTATCACAAACCAAGAAAAAATCCCATATCTTTGGAAAACTGGAATTCTTACCAGAACAAGTGTTCTCGATGCACTAGTTTGATATCCATAATAGGCTCTAAAACATTCCTAATACTTCTATTTATCATTTCCAAAATAGTAAAACAATAGGAAATGAACTCATCTGATACCACCTTTTCATGTCCTGGCCTAGCTCACTCTATAAACAGTAACCAAAATGGTTGGAGAAAAGGCCTCAAGCATGCATCCCCATACACCAGAGGATACTGAATAACAATGATTTCCCAGGTTGTGTCCGTGAGGAGATTATTCCCTCATATCAGAGTGATAAAATAATAGAAATAACCAAACATCATCCAGAATAGTAAATAATCCAAGTGGAAAGAAATAATATAACAAGGTTGAAATAAAATGGAATGAAGTAAAGGCCCAAATATCAATGTAATACAACACTAATATCCCACTAGACTTATTAAATATACAAGAATAAAAGAAATAAAAAAAGTACAATAAATTCCTACTAACTCAGAGATGAACTACATACTCAGTCTCCAAAGACCCTACCGATATGCTCTAGCCCGATCATAAGAATCCACACAAGCGGATCTAATTAATCATACAAACTTGGGACTCATCCTTATCCATTTTTCATCCATGATTAACCTAAAATAAGAAATATGGTCTCCACACACACTTAGGTGCATGTATAGGGGTGATATATAAATCTCACTAGGCCACCCCCAAAACTGAACCTATAAATTGCTGTCATAAGTACGTGATCATACAATATTATCATAATAGTCGAGACATAATTGGATAAAATAAATCCATAGTTTATCCTTAGGTCTATAATCCTAATTGACTTTACATACTTTAAATAAGGCATTGATCTAGATTTCATACCACACAGGTCATGTGTAATCCAGTCGATCCTTGGGTCCAAGATCCCGATTAACCATACCTGCTTCGACAAGCACCAAAAACGTCTCTGAGAAAGATATGTTACCATAAGGGGATAAAAGTACTACCCATGGATCACAAAATACTCACCTCCACTATATAAAAGAAGTATTTTAGGTATCAATCGGACATACTATAAATATGGAATTAAGTTATATGTCATACCACTCAAGATGTGTGTGATCCAATCTGATGTCTATGTCTTAGGTACCAATCCATAGGAAATCACGATAAAGGATCTTATATAATCCATAAGGTAGACGACCCTTAGGTGATATATAAGGAATAATATCCATATATGAGTTAATAACTCAACATAATTCAATAGTTGGCTCAATATCCCATTCCCAAAAAAGTTTGGGCGATGAAGTAATTGTGAATCCACCCAATCCCAAGGAGTATCCTAGTCATCAATCAAGGAGATCACCATCAATACTCAGTGATTTCAACAACATCTAATGATCTAGGTAAATATGTCAACTTGAAAACCTCTGGCATCACCTGGATCCTAGCAAGCTAAGCCTCCAGTGGGTGACACCAACTAAGAGAATTTCTGAGATGAATTTGGAAACCTTATCTATAATCCCTATGTAGGGAGGAATCCCAATGAAAAATGGGACTTCAGGTAATGGTAAAATTCAAAAAACTATGGATCATAAGCTTAATCCTAGTTTTTACCTATGGGAATCCCCACTATAACATCACAGTGTATCAGATCCATAAGCTTAGTTCTAGGAATCACATCTTGCAATCACAACTGCATCAACAGTAACTGAGTGAAAGCATAAATAAAGTAGTTTGGTTGGATGAATGCCTAAACCCATCACTAATTACACAACCCCTCAGGACCACATGTTTGATATGGGTTATATGGTGACACCTGCTACCATCTCTACCCAAACCCATAACACACTAGCTTACATTGGGTCAACCACTGGGGAACACACCGGTGCCCCCTAGGTTATTACACAGGAGAGGCATCCCATGTGGGATCCTCAAGGTCCAAACATAAGAAAAGGTATCCCTCTTAGGATCCTCTATGTCATCATAAGGAAGAGGCATCCCTCTTGGGATCCTAGGAAACAAATATTTAGTAGAGGAATCCCACATGGGACTCCCTAGGTTAGATTATAGATGGAGGCATCCCATAGGGGATCCTCGATTGTAGGCTAGGTCATCAGGCCAAGACCATCTCTCAGGGGTAACACACTTTCTGATAGTTTCAATAACACAACAAACCTCTTGTACTCTAGGGAAAATCCACTTATGCATCAGTCTAGGGAGATGGATCCTGACCCATCTCAGCTCAAGGTCTCACTCCAGGTTGACCCGAACACCCAACCTATCCATCTCCTAAAGTCACATAATGATCCTTCTAACCAAGGACTATACCAAGTTACACCTACTAAGGTCTTTGGAGATCACATTTCATGTACTCCAACTTTTATCACAACCCTCCATTGGGCCTTATCCCAAGTCTCTCTACCCAAAGACCTCTGAATTCATTTACTGGAGGAAGAACCCCTTAGTTAAGTATATCTCTCCAAAATTATTTTTAAAAGTCCTCAAATAACCCCAAGGGTTCCATAATAATTACCTATGTGAAAACAATTCTAAAAATAGACTACTCTTATGTCCAATTATGATTTTGAGGCATAAAATCACCGACAACCCTCAAATGGGTAATAGGGGCACAATACACGACATGTAATTTGAGTACATGATGTGTAATTAAAAACCTCCCTCCTAGACATGTACTTCTAAATGACTTGACACACATGGGGTTTGGATGCATACTACTATATATCCAGGGCATAAATAGGGTCTAACCATGTACTTATACACATCCAATACACTCTTAGGGTTTGGTAGTGTAATTCTGCACAACCATATCCCCCTTACATGGGGTGTCTTCCCAAGTACCTAAACAAATGGTCAGGTATGACTACACGACGTGTACTAAAATCACATGACGTGTACTTTCAAAAATTCATCTTACTTGAATAGAAATAATACACAATGTGTGTTTATGAAACTACACATCGTTTGATTATGATTTCTGAACAAGAAACCCCTGTGAACCTCTTGAAACCCCTGTTTCCCTTGATTAACTATAGATTGACCCATAGGTGTTCCTTAGTAACTATAATGGGAATTAAAACTAAAAATAGGTAAATATGTGTAGATTTATGGCAATAACATAGTAAAACCTACCTTTTGTTAAAATCCACCAAAGTTTCACTCGATTCACATTCTAAAGTTTCCGCACAACGATCTGACTACTCTTGAGATCCATGAAGATTCCTAAATTCTTCCCTACCCTCTCTTTACCTATCCTAGCTTGGGAACAATAATGATAAGTTGTAAAGGGGAATATGCATGAATCCAAGTAAATGGGATGAAGAAAATAGAAAAAATAAAAATATGACAAAAAAAAAGGGGGCTCAGGCTCGACCCCAATGCCCAATGCGAGTTTATCCCTTGAATAGAAAAAACCCACCATTTTAGTCTCAACTAAAGAGATAAAATATCAATTTAAAACTCCATTCAATAAATATCAATGAATGAAGACGTGAAAATAAATCAATATTTAATTAATTAAATATTAAATACTAATTTTTCTGTGGAAATTTGAACAACCCAGAATTCCACCAAACTCTTATACTAGGGGAAAAATCTTATTATGAGACAAATGGAGTGGTTATAAAAATTATCCATGATAATATACTAATGTAAAGTACCATTTTAACCTTCACAGTCATCTGAAATAAAAAATCGAATTTCTGCTCAATTTCACAATCTAAAAAAACACGTGTCTTTACAGCTGATGCTATGATCCAAAATGACCATGCTAATTTTTATATGATGAGGATTTAAAGATATCCAATATTTATGGATTTTTATATATAGGATCTTGAAATATTGAGGAAAGGGGAAAGATCTTATCTTTCTCAGATGAATGTTCCATGAGAGGATTAAGAAGGCGTAGAAGTAAGACATCGAATTATAGAAGAAGGTGAGGAATGTTCTTGACTTTAACCATGATCTGGAGGGAATGATAAGGTTCATGAATCAAGTATGTGTTAAATAAATAATATAATTTAATAATAAGTTATTGGATAAATCTAATTGTTTTACATTTTATATTTTTTCTGGAAGTATGACGATGTATAAAGATCTGAAAGAGTTTTTTTAGATGGATAACATGAAAATGTATATTGCTGAGTATGTATCCTGATACCTACTGTGTAAAAAATTTAAATATGAGAGAAAACATTATAAGGGGATGTTATAACCTTTACCTACACCATAATTGAAATGAGAACACATTACCACAGATTTCATCACCGAACTCCCCAAAACAGCTAAAGTCCATAATGATATTTGGGTTGTAGTCGAACACTATATGAAATCAATGAATTTTATTGATATTAGTGAAGATTTATATTTTGATCATCTTACTTGGTAATATATTAAGGAATTTGTGATATTTCATATATTACCACTCTCAATCACATCAGATTGAGATTTGAGGTTTACCTTGAAGTTATGGTGAAGTCTTCAGTAGGATATTGATATAGATTTTAGTTTTAGTATTGCTTATCACCCTTAGATATATGTTCAGTTTGAGAGTACCATTAAATATATATAAGATATACTAATATCTTTCTCTATGTATTTCAAAGGTTTTTGGGATAAACACCTCCCTTTAATGGAATTTTATTACAATAATATCTTTCACTTGAGAATTCAGATGACTCCTTATGATTCCCTCTATGGAAGGAAGTGTATAACTCCAATGTACTAGGATGAATATGGAGAAATAAACCTATTGGGGCCTAATATAGAAAATAAAATGTTAGATAAAGTTAAATCCATTCAATATAATTCAAGGTAAGATTAGAATCAATAAAAATGTTATGCTGACAATCATTGGTGAGATCTAGAGTTTGAAGCTAGAGACATAGTATTCTTGTGAATATCTCCTTAGAAAAAGGTTATGAGATTCAGAATGAAAGGAAATATAATACCAATATATATCAGTCTCTTAAAAATTATTGACTGTATTAGTATGGTATCTTATCACTTTGAACTTTCACTGAATCTATCTCAAGTTCATGATGTGTTCCATGTATCACTCCTGAGGAAGTATATATATGATCTTTCACATGTACTAAAATCAAAGTTCACATCGCTGGAGAAAGATATATCTTATAAGGAACAAACAGTGGAGATTATATATTATAGATAAAAATTTCTATGAAACAAGACCATTAACCTGGTCAAAATTTCGTGGAGAAATCATAAAATTGAGGAAGCTATATGAGAACCTGAGGATGTGATAAGGCAAAAGTATCCTCAGTTGTATACTTCAGAGAGACATAATTTCAAGGGATAAATTATTATAAGGGATTATAATTTAACTCCCCAATATTTTATTTTATATCTATGTTCAAATAAATTTAATTTCTTTGATAGCTTATGATACACGCAATCCCGAGTCTAAATGAACCATTGTATTGTATATCATTATTACCTAGTGGTTAAAATTGGTAGTATGAATTGAAATAAAAATATTATGATATATATATATATAAGGTTATTACTCAATACAAATGTATTGATTAATTCTTAAAAAATAAACACACAATTTTTTAGTAAAGTCATTTTATGCTTCAAAAACATGTTTTATTCAAAAATGGTTTTTATTTTTTTATGAGTAAATATTATAAATTATGGAAATTTTAGGAATTTTATTTGATAAAAATGATATCATTTTTGAAACTATCATATAAAATTTATATTATGATTAATTTTTGAGAATATTATAAAAAGTTTGATTTTCTAATGAATAGTGAAAAATATTGATTTTTATTGAAAACCATATTTTCTTTTCATGTATTTAAAACGTAACCTTCTACTTTGGATTAGATTTAAAAATTAATTTGATAATTTTGATTAAAAATAATATAATAAATGTTATTTTAATCAAAATTATACTTTAATTTGGTATAAAAAAATCTTTATACTTAAAAATGTTTTTTATAGAAAATCGCTTTTCATCACATTTCACGAGTTTAATTTTAGATTAAATTATGTCACTTATATGAATTGAATTTGATAAAATGTGTTCTATATTTATAATCACAAAGATAAAATTTTCTAAATAGTTCCCTTTTTTTTGTTATTATGAATAGCAAACTTGGTAAATATTTGTCACCTCAGTAATGGTAAAACAGGTAACACAGGGTTAAAACTGTGGGATAAGGATTTAAAATTAATATAACACTTGGATTTATCTTATTTGATTAGTGAAGTTATAAAAATCTCGTAAAATTCTCTAAAATATGGCTTCTTGGTTCCATTTTTATTTAACATCTACCTTTATATTATTTTAGGAAAAGAATAAATACAAAATTTCACTCTCTTGACTTTAATATCTCTAATATTTTTTCATAAGGAAAAAATTAAGTTATGATAAGTTTTAATCATTTATTTTAAATATTAATTAATTATTTTAATCATGGTAATTTATTTTTAATATTTAGTGATTGAAAAATTACCTTAAATGCTTATGCAATGCTGACACAATATTTATTCAATTAATAAAAAAATAAAATAAATGATTTTAAAAATATTAAAAGTAATTTTTTGGGTGAATTATTATGTTCCATGAATTTTTTAGATAAATATAACATAATAGTAATGTTTTATATTTTTATATTTGATTTTAATATTTTTATTAATGCCTTTAAAGTCAAATTAAATGAATAGTGTCAAAAATGGCATTAATGATATTTTATGAAAAATAATATTTTATCAAATTATTCAAAATTTATAAAAATCATATCTTATTCTAATTTAATGGTATATTGTTTGAAAAATCAACCATGGTCCATTTTTGACCCACTTGTCCTTTTATAGTAACATTCTTGACCCTTAAAAAGTAAAAAACTTTGATATTGTGGTAATTATCAAAAAGGTTAACAGGGGTTAAATCTAATAGGTAAGGGTTAAAACATAAGATAAACTTGTATATATATTATTGGATGAGATTAATTCAATTTATATTTATTTTATTTTCTAAATAAACTAATTTGGATCCACTTGAACCTGAAAATTAATTTATATTAATTTAATACTTTAAGTAATCCCATGGGTGCCCCTCCCCTCACTTATAAAAGGACACCACTTCTCTATTTTCACCACTTTGAGCTATTTATATCTAATAAAACCTGAAAAATTATAGTCTCCACTTCCCTATTCATGAATTAGAGGTTTTGGTCTTATTAAAGAACCATTCTAAGGGTCCTTAAGAAGGGATCTAAATGAGGTCTACCGAAGAAGAGGCAATCATCCTACATGTCATCTTCAATTTATTTCTTCTTATAAATCATCTAACTATATGGTATTCATAATAAAGTAATAACCTCAATATCATAAACATACTGAAATTTTAATATGATTATGGTACCATCATTATTCACCTACTTTTCCATCAATTGAGAAGTAAAAGTACCGCTTGTGCATACGTGTGGACTACCACCTCCACGTAGCGATACAATTCATTTTCCATAACCATATTTCATGAATTATTATTATTTTGAGTTTAATATTTATATATGATATTTATTACATAATAATTCTTTTGTAATTATAATATCACATCAACCTTCTTACCTTTCCATCTGTTATAAAATGATAACGTCTCTCGTGTGTACATGTGGACTACCACCTCCATGAAGAGATGTGGTTTATTTTTCATTTAAGATTTATATGGATGATAATAAGGATATATTTAATGAAAATATATGATATTATAATGATTATTTAAAGGTGAATTATTAGTTACCTTTATTTCATTCCATCCGCTAAAAAGTGAAAACAACATTCATGCGTACGTATGACCAACTGCTCCATGAATGGTGTAATTCATTTTTCTATCTCTAAATTATATGGATGAATATATATATATATATATAATGAATATATATGATATTTATATAATGATTATAATTCTATATATTATTGAATAATTATCAAATTATAAGGACCAGAACTACCGAACTGAAGTTCACATGAAAAACAAAATTGTTAATACCTAAAAATGATTATTTTAATAATAAAGTATTAATAAATGGGTGATTGAAATTCTATAAGTGGATTATATATGATATTATAAGTACATATATGAATATTTTATACAATTATAATAAATCTAAATTTATTATACAATAGATTAAAATCACTTATGGGGCAAATAAAACTTGGGGTAAGAGACTTCTTTTATAATCTCATTTTATTTTAGGATTGTTTTTGTTTGAATTTAAATTGGGGGAAATTATATGATAATTATCTAATAAAACCATTTAATTTTATTTTAATCAAGTTATTTATGGAATTTTTATGTAACAATACCATTTTTCTCTCTTAGGTACTTAAAAATATTGTGACAATGTTTTTAAGAAAAATATACTTTATTTTCTCTTTAGTCAGAAATATTTTTCTTCCATGTCCATGTTTTCTAAAAATATTTTCCAGAATGTTTTTAATATTTCATTATGATTGTTTAGACTCATTTTTACCCATGATTTAATTTTTACATATTTTTTTAAAAGTAATATTCTTTTTATTTTCCAAACAAGGTACTTTCTAATTTTTATAGAAAATGTAAAAGGAATCTATATTTTAACATACATGACATGAATGGAATTTCCTACATTCATGGTTGATAAATTCTTTGAATCTTCATTTACAAGTTTCCAAATTTATTTTAAAATAAAATTTTTTCTTTAATATTTGATAAATTTTTATATTTTAATAAGTTATTTCGAAGTAAAAATGGATTTTTCTCAAGAAATTTACCAGTGACCTTTTAGAGGCATTTTCAACTATGAAAACACCCATTAATGTTATTGGGGATACGATACAATGATATCATATTTATTATTTCTCTAGATGGTTTATGATGATGAAGTATTTTTGTTTCTTATTCTTTATTCAATATAGATAATTTTTTACTTATAAAGAATTTTGAGAATGAATTGTATTGATCATTCAGAATATAAGGAATGCATAGGATGTGCAAGTGATGAGTGGGGCCTATTTATAGATATCCTCTAAATTAATCGATAGTCACTATGAAAAAAATATATTTAATTCTATATTAGATGATTATTTGGTTTAAAATTAACCATTTTTTAAGAATGATGTCTTGGTTGAGAGGACATGAAGGTAAGATTGATGATATCATGGTTGAGAGGCCTTGATCATGAATTTATAGAATTATGCATTTTCTTTATTAAGAATTAAGTTTTATTTATCCATTTGTTTTATATGTTGACATTATACATGTATACTCATTGAAATCAAATTTTTATTAAATGACACATTTTTTGATTATGAACTTTTCCATATTGATTACACCTTATTTACTCATGATAAATTCCACTGTACGTAACCCTTATTGAGAATATGAGCCCACCCTTTTTTTGTTTTCCTTTATCCAGGATTTGAAGAAAAATAATATGAATGATATAAAGGATGCAAGAATGATTCATTTGATATGTTTTCTTTTATATTTCCAATGTAATGTGGGAATCATGTATAAATCTATTTTTACAAGACTACTAAACTGACTGATCTTGCATGGTGAGATTACTTGTATCTTGTACCAATGTAATAAAGTAAATTCTATCTAATAGTTACTAGAGTTGGTACATTTTTTATCAGAGAATGTTTAGTAGGAAACTTAAGAACTAGATTTTATATGAACATATCTAACATGATAACTACAATAATCCCTTATAGTAATTGAGAACTTTTACCATTATAGGGATTTTTATTTTATGGCTCAATATATAGGATGATTTTGAGCAAACTCAGTGTGTGTCATTGTTTAGTGATGTCGTTTAATGGAATAAAGGGAATAAACACCCAAATAAAATGTATAGATTTTCTAGATGAGCAATCCAATATAATTGGTGTTGTAATTGAGTATATAATAAACATATTAGGGAAGATAACTCATGTTATGATGAATAAAATTGATCATATGTAATAACCTATTGCTTTACAGTGTGATTCACCTATGTTGGACTAATTTATGCAATATAAGCCTCTATATTTTAATGGAACTATTAATTCATTGGTATATGAACAATTGATTAAGTCCCTCAAAAATATATTCTTGGATTTTTGATGTAATAAAAGTGAAAATGTTATCCTTCTAGTGTATTTTTTAAAAGGATATGTCAACCAATAGTGGTCATTTATCTATAACACTAAATAGGTTTAAGGAATAGAAATCATGGATTGGATAACTTTTAAAGTGATATTATTCGAGAAATAATTCCCTTGAGAAAAACAACCTAAAATGGAGAGGAAGTTCCTCACTTTAAATTATAAGGAAGAAAAAGGTTTGGTAGAGTAAGATGCTAACTTTACAAGTTTATCTAGACATGTTGTGAACTACATACATAATCTAGAAAATTTGATTGACCATTTCCTTGATGGGATTAAATTGTGTCTCTAAAAGGTACTAGTTTCTAAATTTTTTTTATTATATGATGATATATTTTCAAGTACCATCAAGATTGAGAACTAATTTTATAGGCCTTATATCTTTAAGGGAAGTCAATAAAAGAAGAGTCCAACTAAGAACTAAGGAAAAATGAATGTGTAAGAGAAGAATAATGGGAGGATGGGATTTCTAACATGTGATAACTGTGGAAAAAACACCTAGGTATAAGAACATGAGTTTTTTTTAAGTGTGGAGAAAGTGGTCATAAGGATATTGAATGAAAGGTAAAGAAAGAAACCACTGTTTTCCCATGATTCAAATATAAAGAGATGATACATTATTCAAACCAATTTCTCAAGCATCAAGGGAACTTACCATATAATAATACAAGGGGAGAAGGCCAAACTTATGAAATTACTACTTTTGAAGTAGGGTTTCCAATAATTTGGTAAAAGGTACACTTATTATCCACTTTGAAAGTGAAAATATTTTATTTGATTTAGGTTATACCCACTATTTTATATCTGAATAATAATATAAAGGAATACCATTTCCAAATCAATAATTAGATATTGAGTTGGTAGTGAAAAATCTTAATGGTAAGATGATCACATCACAAGTATATAACTCCTATTAAATAGAATTTTGTGGGAATTTGATTCCTAAAAATCTTTTTATTCTTCCTCTAATTGAATTCAATGTAATTTTGGGCATGGATTGGATCTCTCAGTACAGAACCCATATCAATTATTGGGGAAGGGAAGTTACATTCAATATTCTGAATCAACCTATGATCATCTATTGGTGCGAGGATGAACTTGAACTCCAAATGGAAATTAATTCCATTATATGAGTTTTATTACCTATTCAAGAGGTATATTTATCTCATATAGTTGGGGAGAAAATCAATATTGAGGATATTACTATTGTACATGATTTTTTTATGTGTTTTTATAAGAATTCCCTATTCTTCCCTCTAATCCTGAATTTTAGTTTTCAATAGAACTCATACCTAGTGCCACACCTATTTCAAAGAATTCATATAGAATGGCCCTTATTGAGAAAAAATAATTGAATAAGAAACTCTAAGAGAATATAGACAATGGATTAATTTATCTTAGTGCTTCACCATGGGGTTCACATATTCCTTTTATTAATAATAAATACAGTTCAATTCATCATTTTAATTATTATTGGAAACTTTACAAGATCACTATAAAAAAGTATCCTCTATATCGTATCGATAATCTGTTTGATCAATTATGAGGAGATAAATGTTTTTCTAAGATTTATATTTTATATGGATATCATAATATAAGGGTGAATAATGAGTATATACCCAATAAAACCTTTTGTATAAGGTATGTCCATTATAAATTTATAGTAATTCCATTTGAACTTACCAATTATCTTTCTATATTTACAGTTATAATAAAAATAGTATTTAGAGATTAACATGATCAGTCTGTGGTAGTCTTTATAGATGATATTTTATATATTTGAAGATCAAGGAAGAGCATGAATAATATTTAATGATTATTCTAATGACCAAGAGGAAGGATAATTTATATGCCAATTTTACTAAGTGTGAGTTTTGGATAGAAACAGTCTCATTCTTGGGTAAAATAATTTCAATTGAGGGTATATCGATGGATCCTTCAAAGATGGAAGTTATTGAGAAATATCCTAGATCAACCATGGAAACTGATATCCATAGTTTTCATGGGTTAGCTGGATAATACCGAGGCTTTGTAAGATATTTATCATGGATATATAATCTACTAACCAAGTTGACTCAGAAAGGGGTTAAGTTCCTGTGGATTGATGAATGTGAGAATAATTTCAAAGAACTAAAGATAAGGTTGGTTAGTGTGGCTGTGTTTACACTACCCTATAGTAGAGAAGGGTTTGTGATATATAGTGATACATAAAATAATGTAATGAGAAGAGTCCTCATTAAAAATGATATGGTGATATATTATGCCTCTCTAAAATTGAAAATTCATGAGAAAAATTACCTAACTCATGATTTGGAGTTAGGAGAAGTAATTTTTTGCATTAAAGACATATAGGCATTATCTATATGGTGAAAGGTGATATATATACTGGTAATAAAAGTTTTAAGTATATATTTATGTATAAAGAGTTGAATATATTCTAGAAAAGTTCATTAGATTAGATTAAAGATTATTATTACTCAATACATTACCACCTTAGGAAGGAAAACAAGGCAGATGATGCTCTGAGTAAAAATGATCATGCTATTTTTTTCATTGTGTGTATTAAAAGAAATCCAATATTTATGGATTTGTATAAGTTTTATCTTAAAATCATGAGCAAAGGGGAAAAATTTTATCTTTCTCAGATGAATATTCAACCATCCATCAATGAGAGGATTAAGAAGGTGTAAAAGTAAGATGTGTAATTATAGAAGAATGTGAGAAATGTTCCTGAGTTCAACCATGATCAAGATGGAATGAAAAGGTTTAGAAACTGAGTATGTTTTTTGTCAATATGATACTTTAATAAGGATCTTTTAGATAAATCCCATCATTCATCATTCTATATTCACATTGGAAATTTGAATATGTATAGAGATATGAAAGAGTATTTCTAGTGGTATATCATGAAAAGAGATATTTATGAGTATGTATCCCAATGATTGGTGTGTAATCAAGTTAAGGATGAGAGATAAAAGTATAAGTGGATATTACAACCATTACCTATACCAGAATATAAATGGGAAAATGTTACCATGGATTTCATTACCTGACTCCACAAAATGTCTAAAGGACATAATTCTATTTCTATTATAGTTGAATGCTTTACAAAATCAGTGAATTTTATTACTATTAGATAATATCACTATCTTGAACAACTTACTTAGTTATATATTAAGTAAGTTGTGGGATTTCATGGATTTCCACTCTTAATTGTATCTAATCAGGTTTTGATGTTTACCTTGAAGTTATGGAGAATTATTTAGTAGGATCTGGAAAAGAGTTAAGTTTTAGTATTTATTATCTCCCTCATATAGATAGCTAGTATGATAGGACCATCCAAACTCTACAACACATGATGAGATCTTGTTCTATATATTTCAAAGGTATTTGGGATTAACACCATCATTTATTATAATTTTTAACAATAATAGATTTCACTCAAGAATTCATATGACTATTTATGAATCCATCTATGGTAGGAAGTGTAGAATGCAAATGTGTTGGGATGAATTTAGATAAAGAAATATATTTGGACCTGATATAGATAAGGAAATTATAGAGAATTTTATATCCACTCAACATTGTATAAGGGCTTCTTAGAGTCGACAAAAAATTATACTGATAATCGTTAGTGAGATATAGAATTTGAAGTTAGAGATAAGGTATTCCTATGAATACCTCCTTGGAAGAAGGTTAAGATATTTAGAAATGAATGAAATATGATACCTAGATATATTGGTCTATTTGAAATTCATATTGGTATGGTAGATTATGTCTTAGAGTTTCCACTGAATCTCTCTCAAGTTCACAATGTGTTCCATGTATCACTCCCGAAGAAGTACATACCTAATACTTCATATAAATTGAACTCAAAGGTCATACCATTTGAGTAAGATATATCTTATGAGGAAAAACCAATAGAGATTTTATAACATAGAAAAAGAAGTGTTACGAAACAAGACCACTCACTTGGTCAATGTCTTGTAGAGAGATCACAAAATTGAGGCAGCTACTTGAGAACCCAAGGATGTGATGAGGCAAAAGTATCCTCAATGGTTTGTATAGTAGTTATGTAATTTTTAGGGAAAAGTTATTATAAGGAGGTTAGAAATTAAAACATCAAGATTTTATGATATATTTCTCTAAAAATAAATTTAATTTCTTCAATAGCTTGCGATACACACAACCCCAAGTCTAAATGAACCATTATATAGTATACAATTATAACCTAGCCATTAAAATTGGTAGTGTGAATAAGAATAACCAAATTATGAAATATATAAATAAATATCCTACTCAATAAAAATTTATTGATTAATTCTAAATAAATAATCATATTTTTTTTCGTAAATTCATTTTATGCTTTAAAAATACATTTTCTTCAAAAATTATTTTTGTTACTTTTTGTAAGAAAATATTATAATTTTTGGAACTTTTGAGAATTTCATGTAATAAAATGGATATAATTTTTTAAATTATCATATAAAAATTATCTTTGGATGAATTTTTTAGAATTTTCTATTTTTTTTATTTTTAATGAATAATGAAAAATACTAATTTTTATTGAAAACTGTTTTTTCTTTTCAAGTATTTACAATGTCACATTATATTTTAGGTTAGTTTTAAAATTAAATTAGTTAATTTTGATTAAAAATAATCTAATAAATTTTATTTTATTCAACATTATACTTGAATTTGGTATACAAATATTTTTTTAGTTAAAAGACATTTTTCTGGAAAATCGCTTATCTCCACATTTTGCGGGTTTGATTTAAAATTAAATTCTATCACTTATGTTAATTGAATTTAATAAAATGAACTACATATTTGGAATCATTCGGATCAAATTTGATAAATAATTATCTTTTATTTTTGATCATTATGAATAGTAACCTTGGTAAATATTTGTCACTACAGTAAGGGTAAAACAGATAAAATATGGATAAAACTTTGGGATAAGGCTTTAAAATTACTAAAAACTTACCTTTATCTTATTTTATGAGTGAAGTTTGACTATTATCATCTAATTATATAAAATATGGAAATTTGGTTCCATTTTTTTTATATTGACCTTTATATTATTTTAAGAAAATAATAAATACAAAATGTTACTCTCTTGACTTTAATATCTCTAATATTATTTCACAAGGATAAAATGAGGTCATACTTACTTTTAAATGTTTATTTTAAATATTAAATAGTTTTTTTATAATGGTATTTTTTTGTTAATTTTTAGTGATTTAATAATTATCTTAAATGTGTACGCAACATCATCACAATATTTATTCAATTAATAGAAAAATAAAATAAATGATTTTAAAAAGAATTAAAGTAATAAAATTTGGATTAATTATTTTTTTCCATTATTTTTTTTAAAAATATAACATATTATTAAGTTTTAAAAATTTTATATTAAAATTACTACTTTCTATTGATGCCTTTAAATTCAAATTAAATGAATAGTGTCAAAAATGAAATTAATGATATTTAATGAAAAATAATATTTAATTAAATTATTTAAAATTAATAAAAATAATATCTTAATCTCATTGATTGATATAAATATTAAAATATAAAACATGGTGTATTTATGAGTCATGTGTTCTTTTATGGTAACATTCTTGACCCTTAAAAAACTTTATATTGTGGTAATTGTCAAAAGGGTTAAGAGAGGGTTGAAACAAAGAGGTAAGTGTAATAAAATCACCTAAACTTGTATAGATGTTATTTTATAAGATTATTTAAACTTATATTAATCCAATATTAAAAATATATAAATTTGGATCCACTTAAACCTGAAAATTAATTTATCTTAATTTAATACTTTAAGTAATTCCAAGAGTGCCCCTCCACTCACTTTTAAAAAGACACCCCTATGACTTTTCTTTAAACCAGTCTGGTCTATATATATAGGAAAAACAAAGAGAAATTATTTTATATACTTCTCTATCCATGAATTAAATGTTGTGTTTTAATTAAAATACCATTCCAAGGGTTCTTAAGAAGGGATCTAAAGGAGGTCTATTGAACAGAAGAGGTAATCATCCCACCTGACCTCTTTCAATTCATTTCTTATTATACATCCTCTAAATATGTGGTATTCGTCATAAAATAATAAATCCAGTATCCTTAATATATTTTTATTTTTATTTTTATCATGTAACCACAATTATTCACCCTCTTTTCCATCTAATGAGAAGTGAAAGTATCGCTCGTACGTATGTGTGGACTACCGCCTCCACGTAGTGATACAATTGATTTTACATCACCACATTTCATGAATGATTATTATTATGGGTTTAATGTTTATATATGATATTTATTTCATAATAATTCTTTTATGATTATAATATCATATATACCTTCTTACCTTCCCATCCATTGGAAAATGATGATGTCACTTGTGTGTACATGTGGGCTACCACCTCCACGAAGTGATGTGATTAATTTTTCATTTTTTATTTTCATGGATGGTAATAAAGATATATTTAATAAATATATATGATATATATGATATGATAATTATTTTTTTAAAGTTGAATTATTATTTACCTTTCTTTCGTTCTATTCTTCGAAAAGTGAAAACAACATTCTTGCGTACGTACAACCTACTATCCCCATGAATGGTGTAATTCATTTTTCTATCACCACCTTATATGGATGAATCTATATATCTATATATATAACGAATATAAATTATATTTATATCATGATAAACATTATGTATATGATTTAACCATGATCAAAGTATATGAACCAGAACTATTGAACTAAAGTTCTCATGAAAAAAGAAACGATTAATACCTAAAAACGATTATTTTAATAATAAATTATTAATAAAGAAGTGATTGAAATTTTATAAGTGAATCATATATGAAATTATAAGTTTGTAAAATAATATTTTATTGAATTATAATAAATATAAATTTATTATACTAGAGGTTAAAATAACTTACAATGAAAGTCAAACTTGAGGTGTAAGAGACTTCTTTTACAATCACATTTTATTTTAGGATTGCTTATGGTTTAATTTCCATTGATTGTGATTATATGATACATATATTATAAAACCCTTTAATTTTATTTTTCATATGGTTATTCATGTAATTTTCAAGAAAGAGTACAATTTTACTCTCTTGGGTACATAAAAAGACCGAGAAATGTTGTTAAGAAAAATATACTTTATTTTCTCTTTATTCAGAAATATTTTTATTCCATGTCCATGTTTTATAAAAATGTTTCCAAGAATGTTTTTAATATTATATGATGATTGTTTAAAGTAATTTTTCCCATGATTTAATTTTTAATTTTTTTTAATATGAATATTCTTATTAGTTTTTAAACAAGGTACTTTTGAGTTTTTACCAAAAATGTAAAAGAAATATTTGTTTTACCATAAATAGCATGAAAACAATTTCCCACCATAATGAACACTAAATGATTTTAAGCTTATGATATAATTTTACATAGTTATATTCAAATATTTTTGTTCCTTTAATGCTTGATAAGTTTTTATATTTTAATAAGTGATTTCAAAGTGAAAAGGAATGTTTCCTTAGGAAGTTTATAATTGATATTTTCGAGGTATTTTCAATCATGACAACACCCATTGATGTTACCAGGGATATGATTTAATGATACAATATTTATTCTTTATCTGTATTTTTTATGGTGCTGATGTATTGATGTTCTGTATTCTTGATTCAATGTAGATAATTTTTGACTTATAAGTCATTTTTCGAATGAATTGTATAGATCGTTCAAAAAATAAATAATGAATAGGATGTACAAGTGACAAGTGGGGAATTGTTATAGATAACCCCCAATGCATCAACAAGTATCATGATAAAAAACAACACAAATTCCACATTATATTGTTATTTGGTTTACACTTACCCATTTATTAATAAGGATGTCTTGGTTGAGAGTCCATGATGGTAAGATTCATGATATCATGGCTGAGAGGATTTAAATAGAATGTATGGAACTATGAATATCCTTTATTAATAATTTAGTTTTATTTAACCATGTATTTACTATTTTTATATTATAAATGGATACTCATTGAACTCAAGTGTTGATTGAATGACATGTGTTTTTGATTATCCAATCTATGATATTTCTTATGACTTATTTACTCATAATAACTTATGTTGTACGAAACTCTTACTAATAATATAAAACCACTATTTATTTTTTTCCTTTACCTAGGATTTTAAGAAGGATATTATGAATGATATCAAGGATGAAATAATTCTTCCTATTTTATGTTTTGTTTTATATTTTCAATGTAATATTAGAATCATTTATGTATCTACTTTTCCAAGACTACTAAATTGATCAATCATGCATGGTGAGATTCCTTGTATCTTGTATGAATGTAATAAGTTAACAACATCTATGGGTTACTGGATTTGGGGTTTATAAAAATTCATAGTTTTAGTGACATAAGTTTGAATATATTTGGATGCAAGAAGATGATACTATTGATAGTTATTTATAAGTGTAAATGAAGTTTTGAGTACTATCATGGGTTATAGTGCGAGTTTGAAAGATTTTGATATTTCTGAAAATATTATATTATTGAAAATATTTTATGTATCTTACATTATAAGTTTGATTCTAAAGTATCTATATTGGAAGAAATTGATCGAGGAAAGATTCCTCTTGATGATTTACATGGTATTTTATTATCTAATAAAATGAGGGAAAATGATGTTTTCAATAAAAAGGTTAAAGTTTAAAAAGAAACTAACTTTAAAGCCTAAAAATTCAATAAAATAAATAAGGTTGTTTATGAGGTTGATGAATATGAATATTCAAATTCATATTCAGATTTCAACTTGAAGTTTGATAAAATAATATCTCTCAACTCTAGAAATGAGAGAAGATGTAAGAGTAAGTTTGAAGGGAAGCTGCCACTTAAATGATTCAAGTGCAGGGATTCTATATATTTTGTAAAAGAGAATCCAAAATTTAAAGAAGACAAATCTAGTGATGAATTTTATGAAATATTCTCTCAAATAAGAATACATTAATCACAAAATTATTTTCCAAAAGAAAGGGTAAAAATTTATCAAATAATAAAAAGAGACATTTTATACATATCTATGAGGAAAGTCAAAGTTGATAGGAACTTGAGTTTATAGATATTGTATAAGGGTCTGGGTTGGGGATATTATATGGGACTAGGATTGTGGCTACATAGGGGTGTTATTGAGTTGAAGGTGCATTGAAGTTATAGTGTATGAGAGAAGGTTAGGTTATAGTTTTAGGTTGTGTGTCCTTAATTGTTGCCAGGGCTAATGTCTCGTATTTTTTATTGATTTTATGGGTTAAAGTACTGTATTTTACTTAGATAATGGTTTAGTTAGTAACTATGTGGTATTTTAATAATAAATAGGGATTCTAGTTATTGGGGAAGGGATTACAGTTGTATTTTGGAGTCTGGCTTCCAACAGAAGCAACCGGGTGGTCAGGCCTCAGCCTCTTGGAGTGGAATATCTTGGAGGAGTTCTTATTCCTTATTCTTCCACATTATCTTTATTTTTTATATATTCTATAATTTCTATTAGTAACCATTACTGGTTACAATGAAATCCATTGTTTCTCACTCTATCTCTTTTGGCTGTGATGAGGAAGAAGAAGTTGATACTGATTATGATCTTGGTGAAAAGATTCTCATTACTACAATTAATAATGATGATTTTATTAGAAATAAAGGTAAAAATTATAGAAGTAAATATGTGTAAAATCAAATTGAAATCATGATGAATATATAATTAATATAATTTCTAAAAAAAATTCAAATATTGAAAAGAAGAATATGAAGATGAAGAATGGTGATTAATCTACTAATAATATGGAATAAATAAATTAAGAAGAAAAATATAAACTATTAAAGGAGACCAATGATATAAAAAAATTGATTTATGTTGATAATAAATTGATTTTAAAGATGAAAGGAAATTTAAAAGAGTTGGATAAGTATAATGATCTTATTCATCTGAAACCGAAAAAAGTAGAAGAATAATTAAACCCATCAAGAATCAATTTTAAAAGTTATCTTCAAGAAGATGGAGAATTTTCAATGAATAATGAAGTAAAATAAGGTCAAAAAAATTATCTTTTTAAGATGATTCTTATATTGAGAAGGTTGTTAAAGAGTCTAAGAATAATCATGTTAAAAAACTGTGTTTTGGATCAATCAAATGAGCCTAAAAAATATGAAAATTTAGCAAATTAAAACTTTGATTAAAAAATATACTAAAACCAGTGACTCTAAATATAAAGGAAATTGGTTTATATAAAGTGGAATATTTTATAATTTTAATCAAAATTTTGGTTTAAAAAATAGGGCCACAATTTTCTAAAAAATCTGAAATAAAAACAAATACAGCTTTGAATAACATGTAGTTTTTAAACATAAATATGTTTTTTATAGATACTGCTGGTACTATGGTGGTTTTAAGCATACAAACATGATTTTTTGGTTCAATTATCAATATCAAGGTGATTATATAAATATTTATATACAAAAATTAAGGGGGATCCATCTTTCTCAAATAGGATAAAGTTAGAAATAGTCTAAAAAATATAGTTTGAAGAATCAAAAGATATTTTAATTGTTAGAATAAGTGTGTGAAATATGTGATCAACCTGATCACGCTAATAAAGAATTTATCACCTTTCTACCATAATAATAGTAAATAATTCTAAGGAGAAAAAGGATAAAGGTAAAGAAAAATATCTTATATAATTTTCAGTTAAAGCATTATAGTAGCATCCATGGATATTGGACAATGGCGATATTATCATATGATGGAAGACTTGAAGCTATTAAATGATGTTTAAAATTGTAAATATGGATATATAAATTTTTTAAATGATGGGTCAGTAAAGATGAAATGGGTTGGTTATGTTATTATTGAAAAAGAAAAATTAAAATCCAAGGTCACCCTTTATGTTGATGATTTGAAACACAAATGTTTGAGTGTTTATCATCTATGTGATAAAAGAAATGAGATAGTCTTCTAAAAAATGACTTTTTGATGAAAATTATTGAAGACGGAAATATTTTGATAAGATAAAAGTGGATAAAGGGTAAATTATTTTACATTAGTGATTCATATAATACATTCTATCTGAGCATGAAAGTAGAAAATTATCTTTGGCACAAAAGACTTAATTATCTTGGCTAAAGAAATATGAGAAAAATTAACCAAAGATAAAGAGTTATTGATATGCCTTAGATGAAGAGATATATTTATTAGATTTTTTTCTACATTTTATAAGGGTTATATTACTAATTATTCACACAAAAATGTTTAGATTCATACATCTTATCATTTATAGTTAATTCATTCTTATATTTTCATGCCTATGAGAATGTAGTCAATGAATGAATATTAGTATTCCATTTCCTTTATTTATGTATTTAATTTTATTACATGCATTAAGTTTATGAAACATAAATAAAATTATCTAAATATGTTTAGGAGTTTCAAGATAAGTGATAAAAAAGAGTGTGGTTACTCTCTGAAACAATTTCGGATAGATAATGGTGCTGAGTATAAAAATAACAAGTTTGAATTTTATTTAAAAAAATATGACATTCACCTTGAACTCAATTCACTATATTCACCACAAAAAAATCATGTGAATGAACTAAATAATGTAATATTGATAGAGATGTCTAGAATAATGTTGATAGATAATGACACCTCTTGGTATTTTTGGATGCAAGCTATTGGAGAAGCAGTTTATCTTAAAAATATTTGTTTTTATAGAAAAAACTATAATAAGACTCTATATGATATTTAATATAATAATAACCCAAATTCTAAATCTCTTATTGTGTTTTAAAGCCCCTATATCATCAAAATAAAAGGTAAAAATATTATTAAATTCAAGCCATAGAAGTTGCTAAATTTTTTCTTGGTTTTCCTCCAAATGGAAGGGGATGCCGACATTATAACAAGGAGATTTAAATATTTTTTTATACAACTAATGTAAAGATTCAAGAACAAACAAAGCAGAAAGTTATAGATAGCGAATCATGTTTCATAAGTAATGTTGATGCTGATTGTATTAAACAACTTGAAGAAATAATAGATAGAAATGAAATCACTAATGATGTTTAGGTTGAAGAAGAAGATTTATCCATTTCAACTGATGAGGAACAATCACATTCAAAGAATCCAAGGTTGATAAAGTGATTTCAAGTCGAACACATAATTGGAAATTATATAAAATAGGTATAGACTAAGATACTCTAAGAACAATATATCATGCTTCATTTTTCTCTCAATTTGAACATTAAGATATTTAATAAGTATAAGAGTGTCAAGAGTGGGTTGATGAAATGAATAAATAATTTTGAAAAAATTATAAGACTCATACCTGGGAGTTAGTTCTAAACAGAAGAAATGGTGATAAATAAAGAAAGATTAGTGTATAAGAGTTATTCACAGATTGAAAGAGTAGTATTTAATGAGACCTTTGTGCCAGTTTCAAGGATTGAAACCATCAAAATATTTCTTTCTATTATAACACAAATACAATAAAAGATATTTCAAATGTATGTTAAGTATGATTTATTTAATGTTGAGTTAGAATAGAAGTTTACATTGAGAAAACATGTGGGTTATTTCTTGGAGAATATGAAAATTGTGTTTTTAGTTTAAAAAAGGTTTTATATGGGCTGAAAAAAGACCCAAGATATTTGTATTCTAAGATGGAAATATGCTTGAAGAGGTTTAATTTCAAAAATAGAAGAGTGTAAAATTACCTCTATATCAAAGATGAAAAAAGGTACATCTTATTGTTATTGTTTATGTATATGAAATCATATTTTTTAGTAATGATAAATAAACATTTGAAACATTTTATAATAAGATGAAATATTTATTTGAAATGTTTATTATTAGAGAGATGAAATACTTTCTTGGATTAAAATTCTCTCATGAAAAAAATCACATTTTTCTTTATCGATATAAGTATGCCAAGAAACTTTTGAAAAGGTTTGACATGAAATATTTGAGGCCTATTTCCACATCAATTTCTATAAGAACAAAGAAATCCAAAGATGAATAGGGAAAAAGTTAATCAAAGGGAGTTCAAAAAATTAGTTATAAGTATGTTATATCCTATATCTTTAAAACCATATTTGATATGTGATATCACTCTTTATTTGAAGTATAAAATTTCTCCTAAAGAATATCATTTAATATTAGGAAAAAGGATTCTCATGTATATATAGGGTAAATAAAATTTTAGGATAAAATATGATCACAACAGGATATTGGATCTCTTTGGTTATAAAAATGCAGATTGGGCTAACTATTATTATGACTGAACATATGGTGAATTTTTCTTCCTTGGTGATAGTTATTTTTTTAGAACACTAAAAAGTAGATTTATGTGACTTTAAGAACCGATGAAGAATAATATATGGTTATAACTCATGCCACAACTCAGATAATGTGGATGAAGACATATTTGGAAGATTTGAAGGTTGAACTGAAGTTGTCACTTATTCTTGGTTAGACTAATAAAAGTGACATAAATTTATGTAAGAATCAAATTCATCATTAAAGAAGAAAACACATTGATATTAAATATCAATTTATCAAATAACTTGTGGAAAGAAATGAATTAAGGTTGGAGCATGTTCCAACAAAGAAAAAAATTGCAGATGTATTCAGCAAGACTTTGTTTAAAGAATATTTTCATAATCAAAGGTTGGTATTGGGTGTTTAAACTCACCCATATCAAGTATAAGGTATGGTTTTCAATCCCCTCTCTCATCTTTTTTTTGACATTGTTATCAACTACGTATAAAAATCAATGAATACATAAATATTTCTTTATATTTATGTATTGAATTTTTCCATAGGTGGATAATATTTATAGGGGGGTTTCCATTGATATGTGTTTCTCCTAAGGGGGGACATATGTTAAGAGAGATTTTTGAAAAAGGAGTAAGCTGTGATTTCAACATGTGTGAAATATTTTAAAAGTTTATTAAAGTAGTTGTTTTAACTATTTATTGAAGTAGTTATAGGTGGTTATTTATCACATGCTATTGTTGAGTGGATCCTTGAACCAATTTATTTTTTGATAATTAAAAAGTTTTTTTGTTTTATTATCTCATTGAATTACTTTATGTTTTGAAAATTACAAACCTTTATTTTTTATCCCCTTTAACAAAGGTATTTAAAAGTCTTAACACTTTTAATTATGTAATTATAATTTCTATCTTATGTATTGTTTAAAGAATGCTCAATTTGGATATATCTCATTATTATTTATTTAATTTATCTTTATATTTCATGTTTTGATTTTTTATAACATGTTCTATAAGTTTAATTCAGAGTTCCTAGGAAAAAAATTCATTTAGGACCTTGAAATATCATTTATACATGATTTTCTCTAATCCCACATAGCCAACATACTATTCCTGAATATCCAAATCTTCCACATAGACAAATTTTTATACACATAGTCAAATTTATAGAATTGGTTATGTGATAAATTCAGCTACATGAAATCAACTATGTGAAATCGACAATGTCAATTTGACTATGTGAATTCGCTTATGTGAATTCAGCTATGTCAATTTGGTTATATAAATTAACTTATGTGAATTTTGATACATAAAATTGGATACATTAATTCTATTATGTGAATTAGACTACATCAAATCGGTTACATGAGTTCACTTATGTGAATTCTCTTATGTGAATTTGGCCACATCAAATTGGTTATGTGAATTTGTTTATGTGAATTTACTTTTATAAATTTTCTCATGTGAATTTACCTACATCAAATCGACTATCTGAATTTTCTTACATGAATTTGATTACATCAAATTATCTTTGTGTTTTAACCATATCAAATCAGCTATGTGAATTCACCTATCAATTCTTCTACATGAATTTAGTTATATGAATTTTTTATATGAATTATGATACCTAATAATAATCTATATAGACAAATTCATTTATGGGAATAAATTAACTTAAATGGTATATTAAACTACCTAAATTTTGGTTAGATAGTTATTTCAGTTAAGTGGATATTTCACCTATGTGTTTAAATTTCATAATTGAAAATTTTAAAAGGCTAGGGCAGAACCCTCAGTGAAAATTTAAAAAAGTCAGGAAGTGATCAAGAGTGAAAATTTGAAAAAGTTAGGAAGTGATTGTAAGTAAAAATTTAAGAAAATAAGGAAGTGTTCATGATTGAAAATATGAAAAAGTATATAAGTGAACACACATTGAATTCAAGTGGCTGCACATTGAATTCTAGTGTCCACATGTTGATTTCCAGTAACCGTATGTTGGATTTAAGTGATCGAACATTAGATTCAAGTGATCACATGTTGAAGATAAGTGACTTCATGTTGAAAATCACATGGACAAAAGTACTCAATTACTCTAAGAAACCTACCATGACTAAAAGTGGATATTTTCCATGATTCTCTTTTATTCCTCTTATATTTTTATCTTTTTACTGTAAGTTCATTTTCAGTATTTTAGGAGATCTATTGATTTATTAACTCTTTATTAGTTATTGGGATACTAAGGAATTTTATTTAGGAGAGTTTCATGCAAGATTTAATGCTATTAATGTGGGTTAAACTCTTATGTTGTTTTATTTGGAAAAAACGAGTTCCATGTTTAATATAGTTGGAATTTGAACATTTTATCTCACATAATTTATGGAGGTTTCTCAATGATATTAATATTTATTATTAAATATTGTATTAATTTTTCTAAATTTGATTCAATATACAATATTTTTTTTATAAAATATCAAATGAAAAATCCAATGGATATTTATTGTCTCTCATTTATGAAAAATACACATGAATATTTATTAGGGAAATAACAATGAGTAGTATGAATATATGATAAATGAAAATTTAAAATTAGTTTTTTTGGAATATGAAGAGTTAGTATCACATGAATTATGGGATTATTCCAAGTAATTTTCTATAAACTTTTATAGATGTATTTACTTCTATATTAATTAATTATTTATTTTTATAATGATTTTTTGTGTATAGAATGGTTTTTATTTTTATATTATATCAAAGATAATTAAAATATTATTCCACAAGAATATTTTTTTTTTGGAATTTAATAAGGATAATCGTGGATTTTAAAGTGAAGAAAATAGTCATTTCTATTTTGTTGGATAAAAATATTGAGGCATGCAATAAAGATATGTAGAAATGAACCTTCTTTAACTATTACATGCTTCATAGTTCACAAATGAGTCCTCGAGCTTCATCATTAAACTACTTGATAAAATAAACTACTGGTTTCCTACGTTTAATTATTTCAAAATATTTAAGGGTTAGAGAACTACCTAATCCAACCATCAATATCTTTATTTACAATCATTCAATGGATTAAATTTTTTTATTCCTTCTTTATACTATATTATTACACTTATTGCATCTTTTATAGGGTTATAACACCCTAAAAATGGTATGTATAGGTTTATTATGTCCCCTTATAAGAATCTATTTAGTATATCCCCTTATAGTAATGGGTTCTTCTTAACCCATAAAATAAAAGAGGAAAGGACCAATCCTATAAGATTTTGAGTTATTCTATCCCCTTAGAATATTGGGTTTCTCTTGACCCATAACATAGAATAGGTTAAGAATTAGCCTATGAAATTCTAGGTTGAATTTTAACCTGTAAAAGATTAGGTTAGGTTTATGAACATAAAACAAAGGGTTCTATCTAAACCTGAAAAAGGTAAGAGGTCATGGTTGAGCCTATAAAAGTATAGGTTGGGTCTTCTCCTGTAAAATTCTAGGTTTTTTTCCTAAACCTATAAAATATAATGTAATTGGGTTAAGCCTCTAGGTGTGAGAAAGTAAGATTTAAAGAGTTTTCACTCTCCTTTAGAATTGATATACCATAGTGGGTGCCATACATTAGGTTTGTGTATGAAGATAAAAACCTGATCATTTAGATTCAAACCACTATATAATTATTATGTTTAGATTTTAATTTATAGAATTTTATTTTATCTTTATTTTCTTATATTTTTGTGGTTGAATTTTTTTTAATATTTGGAGCGTTCTCTTTCTGCATTTAAAGTCTAAACTCTGATTTTTTAAATAAATAAAGAAAATTCATCCCCTCTTGTCCATTTTTATCACCCCATCAAGACATAAAAATTGGTATTAGAGACCGCTCATTTGAGGATAAGTTATTTTTTTCCTTTGTTTGATACCTAATAATTGGTATAATAGGTTCTCTCTCTTAAAGACATATCATGATTCATTTTCTTGTTTATATTAATCAAGATAAATTTTTATCATAGTCCTTAACAAGACTATGGGAAAGATATTTTTTAGTGATGGCCGAATTATTGAATAAAAATGGGTTGAATCCAAAATTTCCACCATATTTTAATGGTATTAAGTATTATATTTGGAATATATTGATGAAATATTATCTAAAAAGTATTAATATTATATTTTGGGATATTGTGATTAACTATTACGTTTCACCTAAATCTAATCTGATTGATTTTAAAGGATAAGATACTTTAAAATATGACCTTAATTATAAGGCCATTAATATTATTTATTATTATTTTATTGGAAATATTTCTCACAAATTTTTTTATTGTAACACTAATCATAAAATTTTAAAATAGACTGAAAAAACTACCATTGAAAAAGGAAATTCTAAGAAAAATATTCTCTTTAATTATAGAAAGAATATACACATGAAAATGGAGTATTTGAACAAGAAAAAGAAAAAACCTCATTTCCCTAAAGAATATGTCACTCAAGGTAAGTCACATATGAATTTATATTGTTCAAATATTATTTTTTTATGGTTGTAAGAAGAAAGGACATATTAAACCTAATTTTAAAAAGCATAAAAATATAAGGAATGTCATATTGAAAGAAAAGAAATTTCTAAAAACATGGAGTGATTATGAAAGTTCATCAAACAATGATAAAAGTACAAAATAAACCAATAATGTTACATTTATTGAAAAATATTCTAAGGTAACATATTCACCTTCACAATATTTTTCAAGTGATATTGGTTCATATTCTAGAAAATATGGAAATATATGTGTGGAAAGCTTAACTAAAAATAATGATTTTATTTCTGATTCTCATGCTTTTATCAATTCTTGAAATTACAAGTCAACTACTGAATATTTGAAGGAAATGTGTGATTCATATGAAGAAAAAATAAAAGAAATGACTTTGATACATGTTTCACTAAAAAATATATATATAAGGTTAATGAAAATAAATATAATTTATCTCTTAAATTAAAGAATGTTGATATAGAAATTTTAAATCTTAAAGAAGAAAATGATAAGTTAATTGAAAATCTTAGAAACATATATTTTTACACACATGAAAAAGTTTGTAGTGATTTGGATTTTTTAAAATAAAATGAAATGAAAAAAAATGATTTAGATAAATTTATAAATGAAAATATTTGTTTGAAAATGAAAATTCATAATAAATGTGATTCAAAATTAAATATTGAAAATATTTCTTATATCAATAAACGGTTTGATAAATATAATAGAAATGGTTGGGATTATTATATTACTACTATGTCTAAAAATAATTTTTTGAAAGGAAAGAATAATATATTTTCTTAAATAAATTGCTTTAAATGTGGATCTCATGGCCATTATGCTTGTTTTTCTTCCTTTGAGATTCACTAAATGTTTTGGTCATAAAATAAATTTTTGGTCTGAATATGATTTCAAAGACAAAATATCAAATTCTTATACTTATTGGGAATATAAAGGTATATATTTAAATTCATGTGATATTAAGATATTCTCTATACCAAGGTAATATCTATTTAAGTTATGATTCTTATTTACAACATGCATGTAATTATAGTTTTATAATTTCCATGTTTGTATGAGCATTGGAAAATTTTTCATTTCATTTTGGCTAAGATTTAATAACTTTTATCATTTTGTAACAATCCCATGTAATTTGATATTTAAATTTTTTTGGGTTAGTAAATGAGAGTAAAATCATGTTTATATGTCATGATTTTGAATTTCCATTTCCATATGGCTAGTAAATATATTATTTTAGTTGTAACAACTGATTTAATTGTATGATATTATGATTTGGTTACATTAAAAATTCTTTGAATATATTATAACATGTTTTATGGATAATTTTGATATTGAAGTATGTTTTTAGAGGAGTGTTCATTACTATAATTAAAATTTTTCTTTTACTATTTTGATAGTGTCATTTTGAAATAATATCATCAATTTAGTGAGAGTTACCCTTATTCTGAATTATGAATTCATCTTGAATATTTTAGTTATTGAAACCTATTATACATAGTTTTATATGTGTAGTTTTCAAAAAATAAAATCTTCTTTAAATAATATATATATATCATTTTTTATTTTTTAAAATACATAAGAACAAGTTTTATTTTTCTGTAAAGGATAAATCAAAAATTATAGGGGAAGAAATATTTGTTTTATATTTTTAAATATATTCCCTTATTTTAAAATATTTTATTGTTGATTTTATATAATTTTAATTTATTTTTAAAAATATTTTTATTTAAATTATGAATTATTTTAAAGTGTAGAATCCGTTTTTAAGATTCAAATATGTATAGTTTTCAAATTTTAAATCTGATTTATCATGTTAAATGTGTGCACTTAAAAGGTGTCTTCGCTATTTTATCTAAGATAGTATTCAATTTCTGTATAAAATAGTCTATTTATTCAAGATAAGGTAGTTATAATTGAGGTGTATATTTTAATTTGAAATTTATATTTTTTTAATTGATATATATAATGGATTAATTAAGAGGAGAATACCTTATTTCAATTCTAAAAATGTTTCCCAGAAAAATATTCATGTATTAAGTCTATTTCGATCACATTGGAATTTGATTTGTATTTTTGTTTGGGCATTCTAAAATCTTAAATATTAAATTTAGTTCATATAATGATAAATAAAATGTAATTTTAAGTGTTTTATTTATAAATATAATAAGTTAGGCATGATCTACATGCATAGTTTTCAATTTATAAAACATGTCTTAAATATTTTAAGCATGAACTATCATGATTTATGAAATTTGATTTAAATAGTTTAAGGATGAAAAATAATGGTTTTCAAATATGTATTGATTTATGTTTTATCATATATGAAACATTTTTATTTTGGTAAACTCATGAATAATTATACATTGAATGTGTTTATAGGATAAAGTTTTCATATTTACATGAAATATACAATAATCTAGAATTTTGTTTTTCAGTTTACTATTTTTTATTTCTGTACAAATTTTCTTATAGATACTAGTTTATTTATACTTATTGATTAAACTTTAACTATTTATAAATTTGATTTTATGAAGGGACTCTCATTGATTTTAACAAATAATTTTCAAATCTGCTCACTATATTCAACTTTGTGTTCTATAAATATATGAATTTTTAGTGGATCCTTGCCACATGTTTAGAAATATGAATGTTTAGGAAAGTTTTATATAATATTTATATTAGTTTTTATGACATTTTATCTTAAAAAATATTCTTATAAAATAAAATGTGTTTCCCTTTTCCATGCATGCTTAAATTTAGAGGGAGTTAATTTTTGACTATCAACCTAAGGAAATGTAACGCCATGTAAGAAAAAATGTGGAGAAACATTAGCATTTCAAAGATATGATTTTTATATCAAAACCTTATCTTTTTGATAATTTCAAAACAGGGGAGAAGTTTTGAAATTATAATTGGATTTTTAATTATATAAAATAGGGAAAATGTTGAGTGGCTCCTTGAACAAATTTAGGTTTTTATAATTATAAAGTTTTATTTGTTTTATTCCCTCCTTGAATAAATTTATGTTTTTATAATTATAAAGATTTATTTTCTTTATACCCTTTATTCACTTTAACATAAGTATTTAAAAGTCTTGATATTTTGAATCATGTAATTGTAATTTCTATCTTATGTTTTATTTAAATAATTATTAAATTTGGTTATATATTTTTATTATACACTTAATTTATCTTGATATTTCATGTTTTGATTGTTTATAACATGTTCTACAAGTATCATGAAGAATTAATAGGCTGAAAATGTCATTTAGGACCTTGAAATATCATTTATACATGATTTTATCTATCACAACATATCCAAAGTATTGTTCCCACGTAGCCAAATATACCATGTAGACAAATTATTAATCACGTACACAAATTTATAAAATACATTACATGATCAATTCGGCTGTGTGAAATCAGCTACATGAAATTGGTTATGTCAATTTCGCTATGTTAATCCAGCTATATCAATTCGGCTACGTGAATTCGCTTACGTGAATTTGGCTATGTAAAATCACTTACATGAATTCAACTATGTCAAATCCACTATGTGAATTTGGATACATAAAATTAGATATATGATTTTTTTTATAACAAACCAACCATGTAAATTCATCTATGTTAATTTGACTATATAAATTTGGTTACATGAATCTGGTTATGTGAATTCATCTACATAAAAATCAGCTACATAGACAGATTCACTTACATGGATAAATTCACTTATGTGGTATATTTAGTTATCTAAATTTTGGTTACATAATTATTTTGGTTATGTGAAAATTTCACCTATGTGATCAAATTTCATAAGTGAAATTTTGACAAAGTCAGGAAGAGACTGTGAGTGAAATTTTGAGAAAGTCATGAAGTGACTGTGAGTAAAATTTTGACAAAGTCGGGAAGTGTTGTATAGTTCGTAACTGAGTCCTTGATATTCATCATTCAACTAAATTCTTATATAAACTACTAGTTAAATAAGCTTCACCATTTCAACAACTTGAAGGGCCTGAGTACTACTTGATCCAAACACCAACATCTTCATCGATAATCATTCACTGGGTTAATTTTTTTCTTTATTTTTATTGTAAGTGTTTGTGTTGTATAATCACACTTAGTGAATCTTTCATGTGGTTATACTACCCTAAAAAAGGGAACATCTTAGTTTAGTATTTCCCCTTAGAATATTTGGTTTAGTCTACCCCATTAGAAGAATGAGTTCTGTTTAACCTATACAACAGCAGAGGAAAGGACCACTCTGATAAGATTCCAAGTTAGTTTATCCCCTTAGAAGACTAGATTTATCTTGACCAATAACATAGAATAGGTTAGAACTTAACCACCTATAAAATAATAGTTTAGGCTTCCACCTGAAAAATATTGGGTTCCATCTAAACTTGAAAAAAGAATGAGGTTAGGATTGAGACAGTAGAAGTCTAGATTGGGTATTCTCTTATAAAAGGATGAGTTATTATTTAGACCCTAAAAGAAAATGGAATTGGGTTAAGCTTTTAAGTGTGAAAAAGGTAGATGAAAAGAGTTTTAACTCTCCTTTAAAAGTGATATAACATCATGGGTGATATACACTGGGTTGATGTGTGAATAATATACGTAGGATCATTTAGATCCAAAACTACCATAAAATTATTCTATGCAACTTTAACTTTATTATATTTTATTTTATCTTTATTTTATTATATTAGTGTGGTTTAATTTTTTAATATTTATACCATTCTTTTTCCACTCTTAAAGTTTAAAATATTACTATTTTTTAAAAAATAAATACAATTAACCCCACTTGTACATTGACATCACCCCATTGAGACCTAATAGTTACAAGAACTAATATTTCTATGTTGTGTACATATTTGAGGTGATTTTTATGTAATGATTGGGTTTTTGAGTTTTTTAAGGAAACTAAATATAAATAAATATTTTTTATAGAAAACATATTATTATTCAATGTTCTTGTTTCCCAAACCAAGTTTTCTCATGTAGGTTTAAAATTATTGAATGATAATTCAATACTAAGTATAATAAGTTTGAAAGTGATTTATGTTCCATGGTTGTCAAAAAAAATCCAAAGGGGGAGATTTTTGAGACCATGACTATTGTTTGAAGAAGTTCCTATAGGTTTTAGTTTTCATTTGGAGAAGAAAGAATGGAGTTGGGTGAATTGGATGTGGTTATTTTGTTGTCTTATATTAACAATACATATATCATATTAAAAGTGATGATTTTTGTGATGGTATTAAAATAATTTAATGAAAAATATTGTTTGATGAAGGAGCACTATCTACATAATCTTTAAAGTATTTTGAAGTTGTCTGAGAGTGTCTAGAATTGATTTGAGGGTGGTCTGAATCGAATTGAGTGAAGTATGGAATTTTAGTTCATATAGTAGGTAGAGTGACCATGGATTTTTTACAGCAGGTATAGTGACTTTGATTTCTCCATGTTAGGTCAAATAACCACACAAAAAATCAATCAATGCAAGGATGATTGACCACACAAAATTATGATTGATACCATGGTAAGTTGATTAGGTGACCATATGTTTCACAATTGATCCATTCTTTTGAGTTGTGTGAAGGTAATATTCAACATATGGAAAGTTAATTCATGGTTTATGTTATCTATGTAATAATTTTAATGACCCTCACCCTAGTAACCTAGATATTATGCTTACTTTCTACATTGGTATAAGAAACAAGGGATCACATCACAAAATATCGTTCAGTTTAGTAGTATTGGAAAATTATATATATACATGATTACTATATTACATTGGAAATATTAAAAATATCATAATAAACATTCTTTCATCCTTGAAATCATTCAAAATATCCTTATTCATATCCCATGGAAAGGAAATAAAGTAAAGGGTGAGCTTAGATGCTCAGTTTGGGTTACATACAATAGAATTATTATAAGTAAATAATAGATAATCAATATGACCGAGTGGATAATCAAAAAACATGTCATTCGATCAATATCTTGAATTAAAAGTACACCCATGGATAATATCAACATATAAATTACATGGATAATGGGAAATTAATTCTAAATAAATTGTTTTCAAAATTTTGGACTTTCATGATCTTAACATCAAGGCATCGACCAATAAATTATTAATAAATTGGTATGTGTAAACTTGATACCTATCTTATATTGTATGCCCACTGCTTTGTCTCATGACACCCCTCGACGCATCAAGAGACTATCTATAATAGGGCCCCAACTATAAATTTCATTTCTCATTGATTCCTCATATATTGAATTATTAACACAATTTATTCTCAAAATTACTTATAAATAGACTTATATCCATATTTAATTAAGAATATGAAATATTTACCTAGTCAAAGAAATAAAATTATTAATAAAATTTATTCAACTAAAACTGTATATTGAAATGATATATGGTTAATACAATATTAAATTAGTGGAAATCATACCATATAAATCTAGGATACTTAAAATATGGTCATGATGAAAGTTATTCACCATAAACCATGAATCAGTAAATGATGAAATAAGACCATAAATTCATTATAAATGAATGTTTTTTCTAAAACCAAGCCTTTATGAAATATAAAATAAAATATGATGTTAAAAATATAATCCTTGTAACTTTGTATAAGAACAAATTTATAAATCACTTTCAAAATTCTTTTCACCCCTTTAAGAAAATAATACAATTTTCTTTAAATATCTTAAAAAAATTAAAATTACCTAAATATTATTTTTTTTTGAAAATAATCATGGAAACTTATAAATGAATTTTCAAATAAAATAACTATTATGAAAGTGGGAAATTTTTTTCATGGCATATATATTAAAATAGAACATTCTTTTCACACTTTTATAAAAAGTCAAGAAAATGACTTGTTTAATTTTTTTTTTAAAAATATCTCTTTAAAAATATATAAATGAAGTCAATTATAATGAAAATGAAACTTTAAAAAACATTTCATATTTAGTTAAAAAAATACATAAAACACTTTTAATAACATAGATATGACAAAAAAATATTTTCGAGAGAAAAGAAGAAATAAGGCCAGTATCCCTGATATGAAACTTATTGATTTTTATCTAAAAAGATAAGAAATAGAAAAAAACATTTAAACCAAAAAAATAAATTCATTAGAATAAAATATATGATTTTTAAGATATTAATATTATATAATTTTCCCAAAGTAAATTTGAACATAAAAATCTTGAAATAAAATGGGATTGTAACAAAATACCTTTATCTTGGGTCTCTATTTAGTCATGCATGTTTAATACTACTATATAATGAACTTAAATTTATTAAATAATTTCTTAAGAAAAATTTTAATCTATATTTAATTATTATGGTCCTTTTATAATCATTTTAAACCTATTAATTTAATAGTTATTGATTACATCAACCACATAAGGTTGTTCAGTCAATTTCTAAAAGATTACTTCAGTATATTATCCATAGTTAAAGGAGTTATGAAATAGTTACACCATATCCAGAATGTTAATAATTTCATGAATATAATTTTTATTCATTAAATACAATTTTAGAATCATCCATGAATGGTGGTAATAGAAAAACAAATCACATCATTCTGTGGAGGTGGTAGTCCAGACGTGCGTACAAATGTCGTTATCATTTTCCAATGGATGGAAGGGAAAAAAGGTAGATGATATATTATATTTATATAATAATAATTATGTCACAAATATCATATATATTTTTTAATTTAATCTTTATAACCATCCAAGTGATGATGAAAAATGAATTACACTACTATGTGGAGACAGTAGTCCATACACATGCGCGAGTGATGATTTAGTTTTCCATAGGATAGAAAGACGATAGAAAATGAATACACCATTAACATAAAAATAACTAATTATAGTGAATATAATAATAAAATTATGTAAATATAGTTATTGAATATTTGGAGGAGGTTTAATAAGAAAGGAACTTGAAAAATCTTGGTAAGAACGTATACCTCTTCTTTTGGTAACCTCATTTAGATTACACCTTAAGCCCCCTTAAAGTGGTATTTTGGTAAGACAAGGACCTCTATGACACGAGTTAGGATGTTGGAAAGATATTTTTTCATGTATTGGTTGATATAAGTGGCTCAAGTAACATGTATAAGATATGAGAGGGGGTTCCCTTTTATAAGTGCGGCGAGTGAAAAACTTGTAAATATTTGAAACATTATTATATAATATATATCTTTCTCAAATAAAGCTACTCCAAATTATCATATATTTGAATATTATAAGTTTAAGTTAATAATAAAACCAAAAAAGGAATTTTATGAAAATTTTAATGTTACCTTGAATCCTTATCCCTTTATTTTAACCATTTTAACTCATTTCACCTTTAATTATAATAATAAATATTTACCATTATTACTATTCATTACGAAAAAAATTAAGTTGATCTTATTAAATAATATTAATTACATTGATTATAAATATATAATCTATTTTATGATAATAAATTTTTAGAAGTGGTAAAGATTACTTTAATATATGTTTATAAAATGCAGCGAAAACCATTTTTAGGAAAATGCATGTTTCAAGCATAAAAATGACATTACAGAAAAATAACGTATATTTCTTTTTATACTATAATTAATTGGATTATTTTAAAATAAAGAAAAATTATTTTTATTTCAAACCAAACCAAAAATTAAAGGAACCATGTAAATACACGATTAAGATAGAAGAACTAAAATAGTTTTTATTTGAACTAAAACATTACTTAGATTTTCAAAATGTTAAACATGGATTTCTAAGTTAAAAATTATATTTTTATATGTATTATATTACTTATTTAATATATTTTTTTCTATAATTTTTGTTTCATAAACTTTCATTTTATTCTTATATCATTATAATTTCATAAAACTGGCATTTTTTGTAAAATCAATATTTTCAATATTCATAAAAAAACCAACCATTTTTAAAAAATATAAAAAATTAATCATAAAATAATTTTAAAATGATAAATTCAAAAATTAAATTCATTTATTTAAATTAAATTTATAAATTTGTTAATTTATATTTTAATCACATTCTTGAATAAAACTATGTTCATTATGCTGTTGTTTCATTTTAAAGAAAAAAATTACTAACTATAATTGAAACTTTAGTGTTACATTATTCCATCATTAAAAAATTTAATCCTTGAATTTTTTATATTTTCAAATCATGAATAGATTTTTATAATTATTAATCATAACTTCTTCAGGTTCCCATATTTCCTCTTCTATTTTAGGATTTGTTAACGTTCATTCACTAATCAAGTCATCCGATTTTAAAATAGTTGTTCTCTAATGTCAAGAATCTAGATAGGATCTTCAAAATAAGATAAATTAGGTTCCAATTATATTTCCTCATAGTTGAAAAAATGTTTTGGGTCAATAATGTACTTCCTAAATAAATATATATGTAATGCATTATGAACTTTAGAGAGGTTGGGTGGTATTTCCAAATGATAAGCCACGACTCCAATTCTTTGCTGAATTTCAAAAGACCTTGTTTACCAAGGAATTTGTTTCCCTTTATTTCCAAAACTTATAAAACCATTACCTAGATATATCTTCAATAAAACATAATACCCTAATTTAAATTCTAAATCCTTCCTTGGTTATCCACATAAATATTTTTCTTACTTTGAGATGCTCTGAGTTGATTCCTAAGAGTCATCACTTTCACTATTGTCCCCTCAATAAGTTCCGGGCCTAAAATATTCTATTAAATAACTTCATCCTATTAAATATACACATAAAAAGTATCAGTATAATATGTGACTTTGTATATAACATGAGTAAAACTAGTATTAGACTTACATTTGGGAGAAAAATAAGATGGATAATGGGAGAGAGAGAAACTAAAAAGATCCCCAGGAACTCTTGCCCAAGATACAAGCCAGATCCCAAGCAATAAAAAAACCAATAAACAATATTCCTTTATTTCATTTCACCCAAACTCCTTGTTATAACAGACTCCACCCACTCCTGTTTCCTACACGTGGATCCCAAATGGACTTACCAAAATAGACTCCCTACTACAATGACTCTATTAACCTTGAGAAGTAAAATCCACCCTTATACCAAGTTTTATACTCTATAAACACACCCCTAAATTAAGTATTTTCCTTAATACTAATTAAATACATGCCTTATATGTAGGTGAGACAAGAAATAACCCAAATAATCCTCTATAATTTTGCACTCCATGAAAAATGAAGTTGTATCACTACCGTAGGACTAATCTGCTGTAGTCTTCTAGCATGTACCCTTCCTAACAAGGAAGTCCAGCTGATCTCTTAGATTATCCTCATTACTATATAGATTTTGGACCCCAAACCAGTCATTGTGGACATGAAATAGGTAGTTGGTGGTAACAAAACATGAGCCCATGTTTGTGTCGGCTCATTCTGCAATGTCTGTTGCTCCAACATTATGGTCCTGGAAGTTTCCTACTCTTCCTTATGTGGATTATCTACCATATAATAGCAGTATATAGTGTCTACATGATTTTTATTCATACCCTTACTCCATCTTTTCATCTAATGTTTGGTAGCCTCCCCTGAGTGCGACACAGGTAACTGCATCACCATTGATGGAATCCCAAACGTGGGTGCAAGGGAATCCTGGGATGAGCTTCCAAAATTCTCAAGCATCACTTATTTAAGATGTGACTAGGTGAACAGATCCATGGGTACCTTGTTCAATAAAAAACAAAATTAAAAAATACCTGATATGTAGAGTTGTGTCATTGGTATTTTTATAGCATTCAGTATTTGATGGATCAAGAAATAATCCTTGGATTTTTGTATTCATGTATCAAGAACTATTCTAGAAAATTATAGTATAATAAATTTTCCAAAGCACTTGTCCAATTTTTTTTACATCTTATCTATTGATTCCTAAATCTAGGTCATGTTAAAATATATATGTGCAAGTAGTAGAAGCATAATTAGATTCAAACATAATGGCATTTCTAGTCAAACATCCTTCCCATGAGGATGGAACCAACTATGTTTCTAGGTGAATTTCCCCCACCTTGATTGATTTATTCTAGTAATTCACACCTTTGGGATAGAGATGATGAAAAATAGGTCACAACACCTCTAGGTTGAAGTGGGTAGTTTGTGTCATGTGGTTGGGTGCAAGAAATGTTTTTTTTTCTGGAAGCACACAAATTTCTTGTGCGCCACCTTCCGATAGTGTGTCTCCATCCAATTGAGTGATACCAAAAGTGATATTCTCCCCAGGAACATAACTAATAGTTTATAACACCATAGGATGAGAACATAAGTACATGCCTATTCTTTATGATATTTTTTAGAGGAAGAACGATACATGCTGACAAAGCTCTCCTCCTCTGATAAAGATCTGAACATCTTCTGAGACAACGCACCAGAGTTAAATGGAATCAAATGGTGCACTCTATATGATTATACCAAGTGTTTAGGATCTAAACAAACAATAGTTCTATAATGGGTGGATTTGTATTTAATATGAGAAAAGCACGTAGCAGTCTTGCATGTAGGAGAAGAAGAAGATGAATAATGGGAGGGAGAGAAACTCAAGAGATTCCCAGGAAACCCTTCCCAATATTGAAGAAATATTCCAAGTGTTACAATAAAACAATAATTAATATTCCCTACCTTGTTCTCACAAATTCACCTCTTTATAATATACTCCACTTCCTCCCTTTCCTTACAAGTGGATCCTGAATGGCCCCACTAAAATAGACTCCTCACTACAATGAATCTATTATCCTTGCATAGTAAAATCCTCCCTTATACCAAGTTGTGGACTATATCACATCCCAATAAGTTGGTTTATGAAATATTTTCCCTTATAATGATTAATTCAATTCCATTTTAATTCTCAAATGGAAGCTATTATTATAAGAAAATTATACCAAAAGTAAATACCAATCCAATATACATTGAATGTCAAGTGAGCATGACCTTAACATGTATTTTAATTTTTGAATAGTTTTTTGGACTATCCATCTATCTGAGGATGATAAATAATTCTCAAATGCATCTCAGTGTCGAGAGCCTTTTGAATAATTTTCTAGATTTTTTTATAAGCCGTGGATCATGATCAGATACAATCAAAAGAGGTACACTATGAAGTCTAACAAATTCTTTAATATAGAGCCATGAAAGGATATCAAGAGGTAGATCTTCCCTTATAATAATGAAATGTGTATATTTTTTTAGTATATCAACAATAACCCATATTAAATACTTCTTTTTCAGATCCTTTAAAAATCTAGTGAAACATTCCATAGTGATATCATTATATTTTGACATAGTAATAGGTAGAGGTTACAGTACTCCTTTAAGATGTTGTCTCTTTTCCTTTACCTATTGAAAAACCAAGAATCATGATACATAGTTTGAAATTTACCATTTTATATTATCCCACAAAAAATGAACCTTCAAATTCCGAAACAGTTTTGTGCTACCAGGACGTATAGAGAAATTTGTGCTATGAGTTTCATCTAAAAAGTATATTTTTTATCTTAGGAATAGATGAAACACATAGTATCTTTCTAAATTTCAATATACCATCTTCATAAATGAATTATACTAACTTTACATCATTCAAAACATTGATTTTATTTTGAATATTCTTATCATACAGCTGAAAACATTTTATTTTCTCCAATAATAATGGATTGAAAATCATTTGGAATAGATGAGATGTTTCTCCTTAATGATTACCATATCCAACTTCACTAAATCCATAATTATAAGATGTTTTTAAATTCTCATTTTAGTAAAAACTATATGATATTTCTTACTCAATGCATCAAAAAACTTATTTTCCTTACCAAGGAGGTAGTGTATTGAAAAATCATAATCCATGAGAAGTTTTAGTTATATCTTTTTCCTCACATTAAAATCTTTCCATGAGAATATGTATTTCAATTTTTTTTTATATGTGTATATTTAATATCTCTCACTATAAAGTTAATTCCTCCACATCTTCAATGAAAATATTACCAATTCCAACTCAAGATCATGGGTTGAATAATTTTGTTCATGAATCTTTAACTCCCTTGATTCATAAGACAAAACTATATTATTCTGTATAAGGACACATCTGAGTCCCTTCTTTGATGCATCAATATATATCATAAATCCATCCCTTCTTGATGGTAAATTCTATATTAGTTCATTGACTAATCTTCTATTTAATTATTCAAAACTTTATTTACATTCCTTTAACCATATAAACTTAACCCCTTTACATGTCAACTTCGTTAACGATTTGGATAATTAAGAAAAATTTTAAACCAATCATTGATAATAACTTGTTAATCCAAGGAAACAATGTACCTCTATTATATTCATTGGCATTGTTCATTCTATCACTTTCTTTGTATTTAAAGGATCAAATGATATTATATAGAGACAACATGGCCAAGAAAAACAACTTCTTAAATCCATAATTAACATTTTCTATATTTTCTATATAACTTCTTTTCTCTAAGAGTTTTAAAAATAATTCACAAATGAATCTTATACCCATTATTACTTTTAGAGTATACAAAAATATCATCAATAAATACCATAATGAGATTATTGAGATAATTCTTGAATACCATGTTCATCAGATCCATAAAAATAGAGGATGAATTAGTAAATCCAAAGGGAATTACTATAAATTCATAAATTACATATCTTGTATGAAATGAAATATTTAGAATATATTACTTCCTTACTCACAGTTGATGATACCCAAAATGATGATTAATCTTTGAAAAATATTTATCTTCTTAAAGTTGATCGAACAAGTAATCAGTGCGGGAAAAAAAATTAATTGTTATTTATAAAAATATTATTTATTTCCCTCTAATCAATTCATAACCTCATACACCCATATTCTTATTAAAAAAAGATCTTGGGCTCCCTATGGTGAATCATTAGGGAGTATAAATCCATTATCAGACAACTCTTATAGTTATTTCTTTAGTTCCATCAATTACCCTATGAACATAATATAAGGAGTCTCAAATATAGGTTTTACATCAGATATGAGATCAATGGAAAACTCAAATTCACACTCAGGTGGATGTCTATGTAGTTATTCAGAAAATACATCAATGTATTTCTACACAATAGGTGCATCCTCTATTCTAAGGATACCTTTCCCATTTATAGGTTGCATCTACTGCCATTCTTTAATAATTTCCTTAAGGATAGATACTGGAGGTGGATCCAAATATGATTCAAATGATGTAGTCTCCCCTATAAAGACAATGGACTCCATATCTCAACCACAAATCATTATCTCTTTCTCTTGATAATAAATTTTCACATTATAATTTGAAATTTAATCCATACAGAGGATTGTATCATAGTCAAACGTATGTATAATAATCAAGTTTTTAAATAGGGTATGTCTATGTGTTATAATGAGAAAATATTGAAATATCCTTATTGAAATAATATTTACACTGGGAGTCTTGATTGATAACTCCCTTTTTAAGGTGACAGAGAAATATATAATTTTATTTGAAAACACAGAATGTATATAAAAGTGTAAAGATCCAAAATAAAATAAAAAATTAGCTAAATTTTATATTATGATAAAAGTATCTTCCACCACATCTTTAGGAACTTCAACCTTAGTTTTAGTAATCTCATAAACTTGGCCTTCTTCCCTTATCCTCTCCTATAGAAGGTTCCCTTGACACTTGAGACATTGTTTTGAATAATTCTCCATCTCTTTACAATTAAAGCACTAGATAACACTTGTTTATTTATTTCCATTATATTCATGAGACTTATGACCCTTTTCTATATGTTTAAAACATACTTATGTTACCATTAAGAAAGTACTTGAGTATTTTTTCCACAATTATCACATGTTGGAAATTCCATCTTCTATTTCTTATTCTTTGACACATTTCTTTTCTTTTTGGGGCTCAAATGAACTCTTCTTTTCTTCATTTCACTTAAAGGTATAAGATCTAGATAATTAAATATCAATTTTGATTAAACTTGATACTATATCATTATATGATGAAAAAAATTAAGAAACTAATGCCCTTCTGATACCCAACTCAAGACAATCAAAGAAATGGTAAATATTTATTTCTATATTATATATATAGTTTGCAACATGCCTAGATAATCTTTCAAAGTTATCATCATACTATACAACACTTTCTTCTTCATTCTAATTTAAAGTGAGGAACTTCCTCTCCATTTAATATAATTCCTCAGGAGGAAAGTATTTATAAAAAATACCACTTTAAAATTATTTCATTAACCTCTTTAGTGTTCTTAATCAAGGGCCACTATTTATCAACATCTCTCTTTAAAAAATATACTATAAGAATAACTTTTTCCCTTTCATTACTTCCTAAGTCTAGAAATATATTTTAGAGAGACTTAATCCATTGTTCAATTACCAATGAAATAGTAGATCCATTAAGAAATATATGCGTTTGTCGTATGAAGTGATCCAACATAAGAGAATCGTGTCATGTAACAGTAGGTTTCTCCATACAAGAAGGTTATTCATCATAACCTAATTCAAAAACCATAATATCGACATGTTCTTATTAGATCCAACACCAGATATATTGGTTTTCTCAGAAGGGAAATCCCTATATTAACTACACTTATTGAATCCCTTCCTTCTACAAGGAGACATATCTAAATAATGAAACACAATGAGTTATCATATAATCTTAATGAATATTGATCCACAAAGTAAAAATATCTATAATAGTAAAACTTCTGAAATACCCTAAGAGATTTTTTATAATTCTCATGTTAGCTATGTTCAATTAAAATATAGTTCTCAAGGTTTGTACTAAACTTTCTTTGATAACAAATGCAATGACCCTGACTCCAGTAATCTAAACCTAGTGTTTACTTTATTGCATTGATACAAGATACAAGGGATCATTCCATACAAGATAAATTAGTTTATAAGTCTTCAAAAACTAAATACATACATGATTCCTATATAACATTGTAAATATAAAAACATAGAATAAGAAACATTCTTACATCCTTGAAATTATTCAAAATATCCAAAATATTATCCTGAGGAAAGAAAAAATATAATGGGTGAACTCAAATGCTCAGTAGGGGTTACGTATAGTGGAACCCCTCATGAGTAAATAAGGAATAATAAATATGCAAGAGTGGATAATAAAAACACATGCCATTCAATCAACATCTTGAGTTTAAAGTACATCTATAACTAATATCAACATAGTAGTAACATGGATAATGGATCTCAATAAAGTATATGTAAAATTTTGGACATTTATGATCATACCATCAATGCCTTGACCAAGATATCATGAATCTTACCATAAAGGCCTAGAAAAATACATTATTTATAAATGGGTTGGTATAGACCAGATAACCATATAATATAGAATGTGTTAGGAATGTGGGGCTAACCGTGATTGGGTATTTTGTAACTACCAAGGGGTAGTATTGTATCTCTGCAATGAATAGGCTATTTAGGCCAGCTATAGTCGGTTATGGTTTCTCCAATATCATACCTAGATTTTCATACTACCATAACCAATACCAGAGCTTAACTATGTACTCCATGTTTAGCTACACCTAATCTATTTTCATGTCCACTGTTGTTTAGAAAGATTAGAATACTTTTCTGCTTTGATGATCCATCCAAATGAATTATCTCATGTAACATAGGTAATTAAACCTTCTTTATCACATGTTGTTTTTCTTCAGCTAGAGTAGTATCTTCCAAAGATAAGACTCCATAATATTGGCTAGAATCATAAAAATTTACACCTATACTTCCACTAAGTATCACAATGGATGCCCCATTTTGTATGCCAGAATCATTTATGGATTCCTCCTATTTATGTAGGAAACCTCTTCTTTCGGTTCATCCCTTAATTATCTTAACAAATTCATCCTGTATGTTTATCATCATCTAAATTGGATCATTATCCCACAACTTCAATCTCTATATCAAAATTTTTAATGTATCTTTAACAATAGGGGACCAATTCTCAATTCTATTTTTCATACAAACTGGAATAGGACACATCAAATTTTATTTGATCATCCAGCTATCACCTCAAAAAACTAGAACTCTTTTCCACTTTTGTCTAATAATTGTGAACACACATTTATCAGCTTACCTTGAACTGCCACTCTTCCATAAGGTAACTATGAAAAAACTTACAGTGAACATGACAACATCCAACACTACTACTCACACCGGTCATCTGATAATTATCATCCACCAACATTTGTATGCTTCCCCTAGTGAACATGCCTCGCAGTGAGAACACATTTCTCTTAGTTGCGTTTTTTCTTATGATTTCAACACACAAACAATTGACACAATCTACGAACACCTCTCTTATTGAGTTTGCCACTTCATGATCAGTGCCTCTCAATGAAAGCACCAATTTTTTAAGTAACAAGTGTAAAAATGGCTTCATAGTAGATTTAAGGGAGGAGAATGATCAAACAGTGAGTGAAAGAGAGAGAAAAGGTGGGAGATAATAGTTTAACAATCTATATACATTATGCTAATTTTTTTATTTAGCGGCGGCTTAAACCGCCGCTAAATCATTCTGCGATGATTTTGGAAAATTGCCGCTAAATCGTGTGTCGACAATCAATTAGCGGCAGGTTTTTAGTGGTGGTTTAAATCGTCACTAAATCATATATATATATATATATATATTTATTTATTTTCGTAATTAATTAATTTTTTTTATTTTCACAATTTATTTATTTATTTACTTATTTATTTATTTATTTATTATTTATTATTTATTATTTATTTATTATTTATTATTTATTATTTATTATTACCATGCTCATGCCCATCTCCACGCACAAGCCCATATCCATGCACATGCCCATGCCATATATAGAAATTCTATATTGGATGAGATATGGACCCCTTACCTACTACTTATTCTCCAAAGACTTTACAACTCCAGCAGACTCTACATGTGGTCAATAAATCGAATTTAATATACTTATATATATATATATATTAATTGGAAAAATAAATAAAACATAACAAATAGATACACACTAAATAATTATTAATCAATAATGATTAACCAATAATCAATGATCAATAATCAATAATCAATAATCAATAATCAATAATTAATAATTAATAATTAATAATTAATAATTAATAATTAATATTTAATAATTACTAATTACAAATTACTAAATAATAAATAGAATATAAATGAATAATAAATAAAGAAATATATAATATGGAAATAAACGGTAAATAAAAATAGTAAATAAAAAATAATAAATAGTAAATAATAAATAGTAAATAATAAATAATAAGTAGTAAATAATAAATAGTAAATAGTAAATTATAAATAATAAATAGTAAATACTAAATACTAAATACTAAATACTAAATAATATATAATACATAATATATAATATAATACATAATATAATATATAATATATAATATATAATATATAATACATAATATATAATATATAATACATAATATATAATATATAACGTAGAATATAAAATATAAAATATATAATATATAATATATAATATATAATATATAATATATAACATAGCGTATTTTAGTAATGTATAAATAATAAATTAATTAAAAAATAAATTAATATATTATAAATAAATAGTAAATTAATAGAAAATTAATAAATAATAGATAATAAATAATAAATAATAAATGAAAAATAATAAACCATGAATAAATAAATAATAAATATGTAATGAATATATAATAAATAAGTAATTAATATTTTAAAAATAATAAATTCATAATATAAATAATAATAATAAATAAATAAATAAATAAATAAATAAATGAATAATAAATGAATAATAAACTAATAATAAACTAATAATAAATAAATAATTAATAAATTAATAATAAATTAATAAATTAGTTATTAATAAATAATAAATAATAAATAAATGAATGAATAAATAAATAAATAAATAAATAAATAAAATATAAATAAATAATAAATAATAAATAATAAATAATAAATAATAAATAATAAATAATAAATAATAAATAATAAATAATAAATAATAAAAAATTATTAATTATTAATAACTAATAAATTATAATTGATCATTAAGAATTAATAATTAATATTTAAATGGTTATGAATAATTAATAAATAATTAATAAATTACTAATAATTAATTAATTAATAATTAAAAAATAATGAATATTGAATAAATAAATAATAAATAACTAAATAAATAAATAATAAATGAATAATAAACTAATAATAATAAATATTTTAATAAATTAATAAATAATAAATAATAAATAATAAATAATAAAGAATAAATAATAAAGAATAAAGAATAAAGAATAAATAATAAATAAACAGATAAATAGATAAATAAATAATAAATAATAAATAATAAATAATAAATAATAAGTAATAAATAATAAATAATTAATAATAACCAATAATTATAATTAATAATTCTTTATTAATATTTAATAATTAATATTCAATATTTAATAATTAATAAATAATAAATAAATAAATAATAAGTAAATAATAAATAATAAATAATTAATAAATAAATAATAAATAAATAACTAAATAATAAATGAATAACAAAATAATAATTAATAAATTAAAAATAAATTAAAAATTAATGTGTACATAATAACTAAATAATAAATAATTAAATAATTAGATATTAAATGATAAATTTTAAATAAATAAATAAATAAATACATAGATAAATAAATAATAAATAATTAATAAATAATTAATAATTATTAATTAATTAATTAATTAATTAAGCAATTAATAATTAATTAATTAATTAATTAAGAAATTAATAATAAATAAATAAATAAATAAATAAATAAATAAATCATAGATAAATAAATAAATAAATAAATAAATCCTAAAACGTTAAGAATCTCTTAAAACCCTAAAAACACTAATATGACCATAAAATATGATCCAAGACTTATTTTTTAGTGCCACAACCAGTCAAATCAAATATCATTGAATGAGTTTTGATATGATATGTGGTACAAGATGAACTGACACCTAGATCAAATGTTATAATCAATTGAATTTTAAGAAATCAGGGTCAGCAACTAAAAACTTCTATTTGGGAGGCCTTCTGGGCCTTTATAGAAGAATAAAAGGAGATACATTGTTCAAAGAGTTGGTGCCAAACCTAAACGGAATAGAGATCATCGCATGCTTTGATTTGATATGTGGTAGAGCCCAAACAAACTCTTGGATTAAAAGTTATGACCTTTTGAAGTTCGAGTTCGATTTTCAACCTTTCTGAAATGTGAATATATTTTTCCTTTGATTATCACATGATTTGAATATCACTTGGTTTTATCTCCTTTCGTAAGCTTTTATTTGACTGGTTTTGGAGCTGAAATAGACTCCCATATCAGAAGTTATGGTCATTTGATATCGAAGTCTAGTTTTTAGGTTTTTGTAGATTTGTTTTAAGTTTCACGTTATTACTAACAAATAATTATAAGTATTTATTAATTAACACATTATAATTAATTAAAATTATAAATAATAAACTATTTTTTATTATAAATAATAAATAAATAATAATAATTAATTGATAAATAAATTTTTAACGTTTTTTATTCAATTTAGCGGTGATTTTTAAAAAACCGCCGCTAAAAATAATTGTAAATTTTTGGTATTTTTTTTAAAAAATTATAAAAAATATTTTAAAAACATTTAACAACGGTTTTTAGATATGTTGCTAAAAAATCACCACTAATTTTTTAATCGAAAAACATTTAATTCCAGTTTTGAAAACCTTTATGAAAAAACCGCTGCTAAAACACTATTTTCTTGTAGTGATATAAGTCACTGTACATAATCTAGAAGAGAAATTAAGATAGGTAGAAGAATAAAGAAGAGATAGGGGAAAAAGAATCCCTAGGATAATACCACTCTCTAAGATCTTGGTGATAACTTCCAAGCTTGACACCCCAAACACTACAAATATGATATACCAAATGAAATCATTTCCCTCTCCCAACAAATTACCCCCATTTATTTTCCCCACCTCCCCTAACATAAACCACTACCTGCTACAATTATCCTAAATAAAATATTAATTAAAGTGATATAATACTGCCTCTTGGAAGCTAAAAAATACTTGATTATCCCTATGCATCTATCCCCGTATTCCTCATAAAGCTCATACATACTCTTTATTTATTCCAAAAATAACTATTTCCATAGTGATAACATTTCCTAGTGCTTGAGTTTGAGACTATTCTGTTAAAAAGGGGGTGAACTGATTAAAAGGGCAATTTTTGGGCATCTAACTAGTTTATTTTATTCAATTGGATGGTGGATAATGAGATTTGAAGTTGAAATAACCGTATTCCCAAATTTTCTTCCATCGGAAATATTTCTTTCACAAAGGGATGATTCATTTGTTTTCACTAGATCAAAGGTTTTCTTTATAAAATGTTTGTAGTTAGATGGATTTTATTCCAAAAATTTCTAGGAGCTACTTAAAGATATTAATGGGAATCCAATTGGGAAAAAAGAGAGAATTCTTGAAGATCTATACTTTTTTATTTTTGAAAAAACCAAGTGGTGGTTGGAACAATTTTCTTAATGAAAGTGGAGGTGGAAATGACAATTTCTCTCATAGGGTTCAGAAGGAAGATATAGAAATGATAGAGGATTTTTTGTTTTTATATTTGATATACATGGTTTAATTTTCCATTCCAACATTCATATTTTCATCCATTAAGATGATAATGTGGCTTTTCAAGTGGGATGTAATGTTAGGAATGTGGGGATGACTATATAGGGATGATCGAGTATTTTTTAACTATTAATGGGTAGTGTTGTATCTCTGCAATTAATAGGTTGTTTAGGCTATCTATAAGAGGTATTGGTTTCTTTCAGGTTAGGTGGGGAAAAAATGGGGGGGTATCTATTGGGAGAGGGACACAATTTCATTCGGCATATCAACTTAGTATTTGTTGGGGGTGTTGACCTTGTAAGGTATTGTTAGGCTCTCAAAAAGTGGTCTTATCCTAGAGATTCTTCTTCCCTTGTCACTTATTTATTCTTTTACCTATTATTATTTTTATTCAAGGTTCTATATAGTGACTTATATATAGAGTTTTTTACTACTATATTCTACCTATTCTCACTATTTCACTCACAGTTTATTTGTTCTACTCCCTTAAATTTGTTGTACAACCATTGTTAGGCTTGTTACCTAACAACATGTTTGCTATTTTGTCTCATGAGACATACCAATGCATTGATGGTCTATTTATAATCGGGCTCTAACCATCAATTTCACATCATATTTATTCCTCATATATTGAATGATAAACACAATTAATTATCAAAATGCCTTATAAATAAACTTATATCCATATTGAATCAAGAATACAAAATATTTCCTTGGTCAAAGAAATAAATTTCTTAATAATATTTATTAAACCAACACTGTATATTGAAATGGTACATATTTAAGAAAATATAAAAATATTCAAAATAACACCATATAAATCAATAATACTTAGAATGTGGACATGAAGAAGAAAATAATTTCTTATAAAATTATGGAGAGTGATAGTGAATTTGACCCTAAGAAAAATAACACCCACAAAACCATGAATATGTAAGGGATAAAATAAGACCATAAATTCATCAAAAATGAAGGTTTTATAGTAAAACCAAGACTTTTAGAAATATAAAATAAAATATAATAACATTAAAAATAACAAATGTGTAACTTTGTATAATAATGAAGTTATAAATCACTTTTAAAATTATTTTAATTCCTTTAATAAAATAATACCATTTTCTATTGGTATCATTAAAAATGAAAATTTTAAAAATTATTGAGAAAAATATTTTCTTTGAAAATAACCATGTAAAATTTTAAAAAAATTCAATTCAAATAACTATTATGATGGTAGTAAAATTCATTCATAGCATATATGTTAAAAGAGTACATTGTTTTCATAATTTTGTAAGAAGTCAAGAAAATGGATTGTTCAAAAAACCTTCAAAAATAGTCCTTATAATTTTTAAATAAATTAAAAGGTAATGAAAATTATCCTTTAACAAAACATTTTCGGTATAGTTAAAAAATAATAAAAAATTATTTAAAGAACTTTAATATAGAAGACAAATATTCCTGACTGAAAAAAAGAAATAAGATCGGTAACCCTTACATGTAACTTTTTGATTCTTAAATAAAAGAGGGAAGAAATAAAAAATAAAAATGTAAACCAAAAACACAACCAAATAATAAAAAAAATATATGGGTTTTAATATATAATGATCATATCATTTTCTCAAAATAAATCTGAACAAAACAATCTTGAAATAAAATGAGATTGTAACAGAAATCCTTTACTTTGGGTATACGATTAGTCATATGTGTTTGATCTTACTGTATAATTAATTTAAATTTATTAAATAATTTATTAAGAACTATTTTAATATATATTACATTTTTAATATCATTTTTTAATCATTTGAAATCCATTCATTGAATAATTTTTGTTTACATTGACCACTTAAGTTTGTTCGAGCAATCTCTCCAAAATTACTTTGGTATATTGTCCATAGTTAAAGCAGTAATGAAATGGTTCTATTATCTATAGAATATTAATTATTACATGAATATAATTTTTATTCATTAAAAATAATTTTATAATCATCCATTCATGGTGGTAAAATAAAATTAAATCACATCACTTCGTGGAGGTGGTAGTCCATACATACACATGAATTGAATTATCATTTCCCAATGCATGGATGGTTAAGAAGGTAGATGATATACTGTATTTCCATAATAATAATAATAATTTCATAGATATAATATGCATTTATTTATTTAATATTTATAACCATCCAAGTAAAGTGGTGATGAAAAATAAATTATACCGCTACCTGGAGATGGTAGGCCATACGTACAGACAAATGATGTTTTTGTTTTCCTTAAGATGGAAATGGGATAGAAAATGAATATAACATTAACATAAAACATTAAAATATAGTATATATATATATATATTAAGTTGGTAATTGAATATTTTTAGGAGGTTTAAGGAGATAGAAACTTGAAAAATCTCAGTAATAATATATACCACTTATTTTAGTAATCTTCTTTGAATCACACCTAAAGCCTTTTTGAAGTGGTCTTTTGGTGAGAACAGGATCTATAGGTCATGGGGGAGGATATTGAGAAGGTATTTGGGTATATCATGGTTGATATAACTAGCTTAATTAGTGTGGATAAGAGAGGATACAGGGTTCCCTTTTATTAGTGAGCTGGGTAAAAAACTTGTAAATACTTGAAGCTTTATTATATAATATATATTTATCAAGTCAAGTGGCTCCAAATTATCATAGATTCAAATATTATAATGTTAAGTTAAAAATAAAACCAACCAAATAGGTTTAGGTAAGTGTTTTTGTTATCTTGAATCCATATCCCTTTATTTTAACCCTTTTAATTTATTTTACCCTTAACTGAAGTGATAAATATTTACCATGGTTACTATTCATTATGAAAAACATTAAGTTGAACTTATTATCTAATATTAATTATTACAATTTAAAATATGGAATCCATTTTAAAATATTTAGTTTCCTTAATTTATAAAAATTAATTTTAATATATATTCATAAAACTAAATGAAAACAATTTTTAGGAAAATGTATGTTTCAAGAATAAAGATGAATTTACAAAAAAAAATCAAGTAAAATATTGATTAAAATTGAATTAATTGGATTATGTTAAATTAAAATAGAAATATTTTCCCTTTAAATCAAAATAAAAATTAAATTAACCTTTTAAATACTTTATTAAGATAAAACAACTAAAAATAGTTTTTATTTGAACAAAAACATTACTTGGATTTTCAAAATGTTAAGTATAGATTTCTAAGTTCAACATTATATTTTTATATGAATTGTATTAATTTATTAATATATATTTTATATATAAAAATGTTTTATAATATTTCAATATATTATTATATCATTATAATTTCATAAAAGTGATAGTTCTTGTAAAATCAGTATTTTTCACTATTCATAAAAAAATAAACCATTTTTGAAAAATCCAAAAATTTCATCCTAGGATAATTTTGAAATGATTAATTCAAAAATTAAATTAATTTTTTAAAACTAAACTTTTAAAATATGAGAATTTAGGTTTTAATCATAGTCTTGAATAAAATTATGTTCATTATAATATTGTTTCTTTAGAATGAAATTCTTACATACTATAATTGAAACTCAGGTGTTACAAGAATAATAAAAAAAGACAAGAGGATATATAAAGATCATTAAAACCTCTATAGAAAGGCTAACTAATGTTTTTTATGTACTACATAATGGTCCCTATAAATATTTAACTACACGCTTAATGGTAACACAACATTTCAGGAGGCCACATAAAGGTAAATAGATATCTACGTAAAGGCAATTCATTGGTTGTGTAAAGGATATATGAAATTTACACTACCTTTATAAGGGTAGTCTAGGTTATACATAGAGGTAAAATTCATTTACATAAGGGTAATTTGGAGACTTTCATATATGCATAAGGTTAAATAAAAATACATGAAATATTAGAGATCTTGAATTATTTTATACCTAATATGATGGTCATTAATGAAAACAATAATAACAATTAGATTTATTGTGGTTCAAGATTTATATTAAAAATGGAAAAAGGAAGTTATTTTAGGGATATTTCATACCAAAAACAAATCAACCATGTTCAAAATTTTATGCATTTATATCGGTTTACTCTATGTTATGAATTCATGAAAATTATCATGGAGAGAGTAGATATAGGATTGATGGTATTAATGAAGAAAAATTACAATATTATAGAATAAGAGTTCACATTATGAAGGAAAATCCAATAATTAATGAAGATGTATGTTATTGTAAATACATGGCATCATGTATACACAGTTTTTTAATGTAGATAATTTTTGTGGATGGGAAGAATAATGAAAGCTATGATAATTCTGTGTGTTTTAATTAACACAGTTCATGCTTAACAATATATTGTTCCAAATATTTATGGAGGTGGTTTAGTGATAATTTCCATATTTGATAATCTTAGTAGATTTGAATTCAAATTGTTCATACATATTCAGTGAATAAATTATTGATTAAGGAAGGAGAAAGAGTCAAATATTTTATAAATAAACCAAATGGGTGATTTGGTCATGAAGTTATCAATAGATATAGATAGAGGAAGAAGAAGTTATTTCTAACATATATATATTTTTAAGAACACTTTCATGATGAATTTACAGTCATTCAATGAAGTTATTGTATGTAGTGTTATGCATGCGATTTGAAGTGGTGTCATGCTATTGTGTAAGAACAAAATAAAAAGATACCAATACATTGACAAATTTATAATAGTCAATGGTAGAATTATCTTCATTTGTTTATACATTTGATATTATTATATTAATTTGGGATGAAATAACTATGTGTGATGTACAAAAACACTCAAGAGACTTATAAATCAATTTATAAGGATTTTCCCTACTCGTAGTGGATTGCAATATTTTACTAATAGATCATATGATCATGAGTTTTAACAGATAATTATAAGGACTATATAATCACATTGATAAGTGAACCTTTTAAATCACATGTTCCATTTATATGTGTGCTTATGTATAGTAAGTCAATAAATCAATTCACTCTAACAATTAACAAAATTTGTTTAAAGGGAAAAGCATAAAATTTATTAATCATTAATTCACCACCTCTTAGTGATTCCACTGATCCTGTGTTCCTACAGGTGCGATAATCGTACAACCTAAGAAAGATTTGATCAATCAACCTCTACATAGAATAAATAATCTAAGACCTAGGTATTTTATTATTATTAAATTAAATATAAAATATCCTCTTTTTTTGGTTCCAAGATTCTTTTTAAATTATTTGGTTTTATTCTTTAGAAATATAGATTTCTTTTCAAATTATTTCATATTATTCATTGAATATGATAAAAGCCAAGTTGGGCATGGGATTGATTTGAACTTCCACTGTGTTTTATGCCTTTATGTGGTATCATAGTGACCATGTTCAAATTTATAATTATTTATGAAATTTTGATGAATTTATGAATTTACTATTAGTTTTTCATTTCATTTTATTCATTTTTTAATCTAAAAGTTGATATATTCTTTATTTACCTTCATATAACCAAGAACAAGTTAAGAACACATGCAGAACATCCAAAGAACCTTGCAGAGGTGCTAAGGATTATTATCAGATAATGTGGGATTATATAGTAAAAACCAAATCTACACACTATATACTCATATTCACTATACTAAGACACAATAACAGAAAACATATATGGTCGTGTGGTGGATACGTATATTTATTTTATGACCGCACATAACCTAAAAAAGCTAGAACACACCTTTAGGGATTACATGCAGTGTAACTAGATTACATCCCATTTTTTACATGGTTAGCCCTATGAGTTTCACAAAAACCATATGGTCAAATATGAATTGTGAATTTATTATATTCTGTGTAGGGTCATAAATATGAGTATCTAATGAAATTACATGGTGTGTAGCTAGTGTGCATGTTGTGTAACCCATGAACATTCACATAGATTACATTCCAAGTCCCTATTCATGTAACATTGATGGCCAAAATAAGTGATACATGACATGTAGCCATATTTACACCCATGTAATGTGTACCAATTTACATGGAGTACACACCAATCTAGACTGTATATCATGTAATTAATTTACTTAGATATAAAATTAATTGCGTCATTAAACCTAATCAACAAGTGTTCGTGTGTTATTAATTGACTATACATATCATGTATGGTCCTTACGTGGAGTTTACTTTGCGTGCATTAAAATAAATTTATGTCATGTAATTAAACACATGTCTATGTGTCATTAATTAAAAATACACATCATGTAATTACATGACAATTCATGTATTCCACATGCTGTGTGAGTGAATAGTACATGACAAGGACCGTGCTTGATAGTTCATAGGTATACACGATGTGTTTCCTCAAAGTACACACCATTTACTTAATTAATTTTAAATTAAATTAATTAATTTAATTGAGAATATTCAATTCATCTTGGATGAACATAAGATTAAAAAATAAATAAATTAATAACATTATTATTTTATTTGGAAAATTATCTTAATAAAAAATGATTGAAATAAATTCTAGCTCGTTATTTTAATTTAGTATTACTTGTATGTATCTAATTGATCATAATCTTGAAAAACCAATGCATGTGTTGAATTTATGTTTAATTTAATATTATTTCATGAGTTTTTATTTGTGATAATGTTTTATTAAATTAAATATGATGGTATGAGTGTCATCCATCCCACCTTTTTTATATAGTACCCCCATGTTTGTGGTTTCTTTTATATAAACCCCATAACTATTCCTATGGTTCTCATAACCTATGTGTGTAGAGACCCAAGCTTTAATTATATGGAAATTAAATTAATTTTTCGGAATACTTAATACAGGACACAAAAAGATGCCCAAAGACCGTATTAGTTTAGTGTCTTTGGAAACTCGGAACACATTCTTCTAGCTTGATAAAAGATCTTCAACATCTCCCAAAAAGATCATCCCCATTATTTTTCCTACCTAAAATATTTCTTTTAATCCTGGGGAAAATAAAATATAAAAATTGTGACCTCAAATGCTCAGTAAGGGTAAACATCAAGAACATAAAACAAACCATAAACATCAGAATGTAAAAACATGAATATAATGTTTAAATATCAAAATCTTGAGTCACAAAATAAATCTTGGTAGTTTGTAAGGCATAAATCTAAAGTGAACATGACCAAGATAACATACCATTGAAATAAAACATGGAATTTTGGAAAAAATAATAATCACATAATATGATTTCCATAGTAGCCAAGGCATTGCTGCCAATACCATCATAGTGGAAAATGTACTTTATTGAACCAAGTTTACCTGTCGTTCCAGCCCTGTATTACTGAACCATATTTACTTACCATTCCATCCATGTTTATCTCATGATATATAAATATTTACCCAATGCATTGTAGGGAGATATATTTCCCACTCATCTCATAATGAAATCATTCTTACATATTCCATAAAAACATAAATCATTAATCATAGCATAACCCGAGAAATAAAATGGATTTTCTTAAAAATAATTCCATCATAACATAATTAATATAAAATACCAATCCATAATTAATATAATAAAATTATATAAATAATAGGGATCAAAACATAACACTATTTAAAGAGTTTCATCTTAGATGGAAAATAATTTTGATAAACCACTTGAACTTAGTTCTTGAGGAAAATATCCTTTATTCTTTAAAAATGTTTTCTTTCTCAAAATTCTGTGCAAATTTAAAAGAAAAGAATTTAGTTGAAAATAAAATTGAGATAGTTTAGAGTAAGCTTCATGTAAATAAGGCATCATGAAATCATAAAAATCCATTCATGACTTATAAGTTAAAAAAACATTCTCCTTGTACTTTTTCCAGAAAAGTCAAAAAGTACCTTGTATGGTAAATGTAAGAAAGAATCCTTCCAAACCATGTAGTAAAAGTAAAAAATGGGTAAAAATGGATTTAAACATACATATAATAATATTTAACATTTTATGAAAACATTTTTATAAAACATGGACATTGATGATAAATATATCCCCATTAAATACTTACGTATAAAAAATCTCGGATAAAAATGAGATTGCAAAATTATCTCTTATCAATTTATAATATGTTGAATCGTATACCTCATAAAATAAAGAAAATTATATGAACATGTAAATATCATAACATTCATAATAAGAATAATAAAAATGTTCATGGGTAACATAAACACCACACAAAATAATTAGATGGTATATAAGGCATATGTCCCACAGAAATAAAAGTGAGACAAAATAATCCCTTATCATAGGTCCGATTTCTTCCCTATGTGTTTGAAACTCTTGTATAGTGGGTTTAAACATATTATTAACCTGTAAAATAACCATAATAATATTTATTACATCATATATTATTCACTTATGACTTTATATTACCCGTTCATTTGTCAATTCCATGTTAAAGCAACATTTTGGGTAATACTCGTTTTATTTATCGTACGTGTTTTGAATTGTTATTCTTGATATTATTAATTATATCATTATTTAATTACTTCAAAAATGTAAAAAATTATTTTTATATCATATATATTCAGTATATAAATATATATACAATAGATAGATAAATTAAATGGAATACACCTTTCATGGAGACAGTAGGTCGTACGTATGCATGAACGCTGTTTTCGTTTCTATATTGAATTGAATATAAGTAAATGAGATATATATATACATAAATAAAATATAATTATTATGTCATATATTTCATGATTATTTATTATATATAATTTATAATAATTCTTTAATGGTTAACATAGAGAATGAATCTCATCGCGTCATGGAGATGGTAAGTCGTACATACGCACGCGTGACGATATCGTTACCATAATTGTTGAATGGTATTGAAGTGGATGGTGTATAATATCTCAGAATTAGTATCATGTTATAATAATAATATATAGTTATTATTTTCACCATTATACCCATCCAATTATGGTGGTGGTGAAAAAAATATTACACCACGACGTGGAGACGGTAACCCATACATCCATACACATGGTGATATTTTTATTCGTAGGATGAATGAAAGGAGGTATAAGGTTGTCCCATAATTATAATAACATATCGAAACATAGAATATACTATATTTATTACTTTATTATGGAATAAACATAGAAATAATAAGTAGAAGAAGAAAATAAATTGAATTGAATTGGTAAAGAAATTACCTCTTATTTCTTGGACTTCCTTTGGATCTCTTCTTAGGGACACTAGGGATGGACTTTTTGGAAAACCAGTATCTCCAAAATTTAACTAAGAATTTTTATAGGATAATTGGGTAGAGTTTGGTTGAGCTAGAAGGCTCAAGAAGCTATGAAGAAATTTGGGAGGAGATGCCTTTTTATAAGAGAGTAGAGGGGCACTGTAGGAAACTCCAAAAATATTAAAATGTAATAAAACTATTCTAGATCTAAATATTTAAAAATAGACAATAAAAAAAATTTATAATACATTTTAGACCATATATTATCCCCTTGTTATTATTTAACATTTTTTTGAGTTTTAAATAATTTAATAATAAATTAATTCAATAAGATATTATTATTTATAAATTTAACATTTTTCATTTAATTTGACTTAAAATACAATAAGAAAAAGTGAGAATTAAAATATAATGATTTCAAAAATCTATAATTTATCTTATATGTCTTTTAAATTTTTTAGACACATTAAATAATCCAAAACATAACAAAATTAATATTATTAAAATAATTTATTTTATTTTTATGTTAATTGAATAAATATTGTTTTAGAATTGAAGAGAATTTTATGGTAATTATATAACTTCTAAAAATTAAAAATAAATTTATATAACAAAAATAGTTTCATTTATATCAAAATAAACATTTATATTCGTTCATAGCTTGATTTTGGCCCTATGTGGACACATAAAAGATATTAAAATACAAGATAGTGATATTTTGTAACTACCTTTGATTTAAATAATATATAATTTATTTTAATGTAAAAGTGTCCATTAAATAACTCATAATAGATCATATTGTGATATTTATTTAATATTATTCATCCAATAATTTTCTGGACATGTTTTTTTTAAACCTTATAATTTTGATTTACCCTTAATTAATTCTTTTAACTCTTACCATGGCAACATGTCTTTTTATTTACTAAGGGTTAATATAGTCACTATAAAATGCCAAAGGATCCATAAATTGACCATTGGTGACATATTTAACTTCATCATAATTAGTTTTCTGATGTTTACATTTTTATGAATATTATATAATTTAATAAAATATAATTTATTTAAAAATATCAATAGTGTCAATTTTGACATTATTCATTAGTTGGCTTTTTAGAAATATCATAACATAGATATATGTTCAAAAAACCTCATTTAAACCATAAATAACATGTCAACATAATCCATAAAATTAGTGTACGATATTAATTCATTAAAATTATATTTAATTTAATATTTATAATATCATTTATTTGATATTTCTATTAATACAATAATTATGCATCACTATTGAGTCATTATTATTGATACTTATTTAATCTATAAAAATTATAAATAAATTTCTATAATGTAGGTAATCCTATTATATTTCTAGACACCACATATGGTCGATTTTATTCCCGAGTAATCCCTAAATTAAAATTAATATACTTATATGAAATGAAAGTATGACATTTTGTCACATTCATTATTTTTTTATATTCATGTCACATTCATAGGTAAGTGGCCATTAAGTTATTATATTTTGAAAAATAAATGATAAGGGTTGAGTTTATTCATCCAATATTATTTTTACAAATGTTAAGGTAATTTTATAATATTATTTTTACCTTTAATTACCCGATTTACCTTTAACCATGACAATAAAAATAATTACCAAAGTTACTATTCATAAGGCCCAGAAATAAAAGTAGACTATTAAAATAATTTGGACCAAATGATTCCAAATATTAAATCCATTTTTTATAATTCAATACACAGAAGTTAGATTAATTAATTTAAAATTAATCTTGTTGTTGAAAAAAGGGTTTTTGTTTAAAATTTAAAATATTGCAAAAGATTGAAATGTTTTTACATATGAATTCAATGTAAAATAAATTAAAATAACTTAAATTATATTAAAATATATATTCTATTTATACTTTAAAACCATTAAATAATATATTTTAACCATATAAATTATTATGATGAAAAAAGTTGTTTTCAATTAAAATTTAGCATATTTTTAATATTCATCAAAATATGATAGTTATCAGAAAAATATCAAAAATCCATTAAAATTAAAATTTTATATCCCTATTCTAAATAATAAGTTTATTTTGTCAAATTGAACTTATAAACTTGTCAAAAACTATATTTAAAATGGGTGTTTCATCAAAAGGAGATAAAACTGCATTTTTTTTGGAAAAATACTTCTTTTATCTGAAAAATTAAATTTGTTCTTATATCATGTTCTAGAAAATACATAAGATTAATTTTAATTTTATAAAATTTAAAATTTGGTTAATACTATTTATAATGGGTAATTTATATCCCATTAAAGAATAATATTTTAATAATATATCGTTGTTTAGTGAAACTCGTTATTGCTTACAACGCAAGATATTGAGGAAGATCAGTCTTGCGTGTAATGCAAGCCAAGTTAGTGGTGCGTTTAGTGCAAGCTAATGTAGTGTTGCATATAACATAATTGAAACTTAGTTCATTTATACATTGAACAAAATCTATACTCATTGTTGTGTGAAATGAATTATATCAAAAGAACTTGAAATTATGTGTAACACAAGCCAAGAATAGGGTTGTGTATACTGCAAGATAATACAGTCTTGCATATAGATAAATCTAATCTTGATGTAGCGTACAAAACAAGACATCAAAGAAATTAAAAGAATCTATCTCTTAAATTATTGGGGTGTTACATTCTACCCCCCTTAAAATGAATTTCTCCCTTGATATTCATCAGGTTTATACATGGTTTACTACTTGAAAGTTTTTTTATGGAAACCCACATCGTAAAAATGGATACTAAAAATTCATTTTAAAAAGGAAAGTTAGAAACATAACAGTTACCCAAAGTAACTCATCACTAGGTTTCCACATAGTAAAACATAGTTGGGAAGTGAAAACATGGATATGGAAGAGAAATCTAACCACCAAGTTCTAATGGATAGTGATAGAGAATAAGGTTTAGAGAAATTTAACTATAAGAAATCCATAAATATGCAATGATTTAAGGGACCACATGATTCATCAGATAAGAAGGTACTAGGATAGCATTTTTGGTTTCAAGATTTTTTTCCTAAATTTGATGAATTTTTACATGAGGGGAAATACTTGCATGATTTAAGTACAATCTCACTGTTGGTAATTTCCTGAAAAAATTCCACTCCATCTCTTATTTAAAGAAACGAAGGTGATTTTTTCATTCTTGAAGTGTTAGTAGATCATGCGATATAATGATAGGTCATTCCATCTGTCTCAACAAAAATGTTATCACAGGTAATCAAATATGTATAAGGCCACTTATAGTGAGATAATACATTAATCTAACAAACTTTAGTTGGAATATAACTTATACTAACCATAAATGGATAACATTACAATCCTTCAAAAAAATTAAAATATAAAACTTTAGAAAGAGGTGAACTCAATCAACTTAACATTTGTCTCCCATATCTCATTTGGCAGTTATTGGTTGTCACATTCCAAACATGCGAATACCTTAATCATGTATTCTCTTGAAACATGATAATAACATGAATTACCATAGAACCTTAGTAAAAACATGCATTTTATCAAAACTAACTCTTTCCACAAACCAAAAATACCAAAAATTCTATATACTCACACCACGATATCACTTTTTCCTTGTACTAGTCATGAGGTCATTAATACTATAAAACATCTTATAATCTCCCTATCCCTTCATTATGTGCATATCATGTGCTTTAAAAAAATATTTCAACCAATTTTCAGGGTTACCAGTACCTTATAATTATAGAAAACCACAACAGACCAACACATAGATATTCCAATATTCCATAATACTATAAATAAGATCCCCCAACACTATTTTAGAATACCATTACATAAACACTAAACCATTCCACAACTTCATTTTTATACTCAACATCACCAATAATGATCGCATGTGACTTCCCTTTTTCTTTGGCCTTAAGAAGTTGTTGACATCGATAATTATCCATAACCCTTGGATTTGGGCATTGGTTAGCATAATACCCCATTTTCTTTCACTTGTAACATTGATTTGTGGGAGGTGCACTCTTTCGATATTTCTATTTATTCCTATTACTTTGACAATAAAATGATCTATGACCTTGTTTCCCACACTTAGAAAATTTATCAGTCCCCTTAAGATAGTTTCCTCCATGTGTCCTTCCTCGCTTTGTGCATAAAGAAAATATAATCTTCTTTTCTCCGTAATTTTTATAGTTTCCTTTGAATTATATCCTTATTTTCTTATCATAACAATGATATAGATGAAAAACTGAAATCTCTCTTTTTGTAAGAAGAATACGAGGAAGGTACATACTGAAAAATAAGTTTTTAAACTCATCCCAATCCATGGAGTCAATTTTATCTTGTTATCTTGTATTCTTGAAAAATTTCCACCACAAATTTTTTTTACCTTGCAAGAAATAAGTGTCCAACTTAACCTTTTCACGTTCTAAACAATGGAGAATGAAAAATATATTTTCAATGGTATAAATACATTTCTCTACAACTAGTGGATCGGTCCTTCCACTAAAGTATGGTGGATGTTTCCTTAACAAAGATTCAAGAGAACGTTGTTCCCACCTTTAGTCATTTGGAAGCCTAGTAGGATTTTTGGTCATAGAAACAAGATTATTTATTCGAGATCCCATAACATTTGGTTATTCAGGATGACAATCATTGCATTTCCCAGTGCATTGATCATTAACACGGTTCCTTCGGGTTCCATCCATCGTCTAAAATCCAAAAAGAATAGTGCAAGATGCAAAAATCATACTAATAAAACAACATAATCAAGGGGGAGTACTTTCAATCTCTAACATATTAGGTTTAATCTTATATTATTCATGATAGTTACTATAATTAACATATTGTATCCTATATTTATACTTAACCTTATGTACATCCCTATACATACCTTAAAAATATCTCTAGGGATCTCACTAAAGTTTTCTCATTCTAGTTTCCAAAGTTTGAGTAAACCTTCACTCTGATACCAACTGTAGAGACCCAAGATTTATGTACATAGACATTACATTAATTTTTAGGAATAATTAATACATGACACAAAAATATGCCCAAAGGCTGTATTAGTTTAGTGTCTTTGGAAACTCGAAACACATTATTCTAGCTTGGTGAAAGATCTTGAACATCTCCCATAAAGATTATCCCCATTATTTTTCTCACATAAAACGTTTCTTTATATCCTGGGGAAAATAAAACATAAAAAGGGTGATATCAAATGCTCATTAATGGTAAACATAGAGAACATAAAACAAACCATAAACATTTGAATGTAAAAACATGAACATAAAGTTTACATATCAAAATCTTGTGTCATGAAATAAATCTTGGTATTTCATAAGGAATAAATAAAAAGAGAACACAACCATGATAACATAGCATTTACATAAAACATGGAATTGTGGAAAATAAATAATCACATAGTATGATTTCCATAGTAGCCAAGGAATTGCTTCCAAGACCATTATAGTGGACAATGTCCTTTACTGAACTGAGTTTACCTGCCGTTCCAGCCCTATATTACTGAACCAAATTTGCTTATCATTCTAGCCATGTTTATCTCAAGAGATATAAATATTTACCCAATGTATTGGAGGGAGATATAGGGCCCAACCATCTCATAATTAAATCATTCTTACATGTTCCACAGAAACATAAATCATTCATCATAGAATAACCCAAGAAATAAATGTGTTTTCTTAAACATCATTGTATCATAAAATAATCCATATAAAATACCAATCCATCATTAATAGAATAAAATCATAGTAATAATAGGGATATAAATATAACACTATTTAAAGAGTGTCATCTTATATGGAAAATAATTTTGATAAACCACTTGAACTTAGTTCTTGAGGAAAATATCCTTTCTTCTTAAAAAATGTTTTCTTTTCTCAAAATGCCATGAAAATTTAAAAGAAAAGAATTTAGTTGAAAATAAACTTTAGATAGTGTAGAGTAATCTACATGTAAATAAGGTTTCATGAAACCTTAAAGATCCATTTACTGTATAAGTTAAAAAAATATTCTCCTTGTACTTTTTCTGAAAAAGTCAAAAAGTACCTCATATCGTAAACGTAAGAAAGATTCCTTCCAAACCATGTAGTAAAAGTAAAAATGGGTAAAAATGACTTTAAAAATACATATAAGAACATTAAAAATTTTATGATTTTTTTTAAAAAAACATGGACATGGATGATAAATATATCCCCAGTAAATACTTACATATAAACAAACTCAGATAAAAACGAGATTTCAAAATTATCCCTCACAAATTTATAATTAGTTGAATCATATGCCTCATAAAATAAAGAAAATTATATGTATATATAAATATCATAACCTTCATAATAATAATAATAATAAAAACATTCATGGTTAACATAAACACCACACAAAAGAATTGGATGGTGTATAAGGCATATGTCCCACAGAAATAAAAGTGAGACAAAATAAATCTCTTACCTTAGGTCTGATTTCTTACATATGTGTCCAAAACTACTATATAGTGGGTTTAAACATATTATTAACTTGTAATAGAACTATAATAATTTTTATAGTATCATAGAGTATTCACTTATGACTTTATATTACCTGTTCATTTGTCAATTCCATGTTAAAGCAACATTTTGGGTAATACTCGTTTTATTTATCGTACGTGTTTTGAATTTTTATTCTTGACATTATTAATTATATCATGATTTACTTACTTAAAGAATGTAAAAAATGATTTATATATCATATATATTCAGTATGTAAATAAATAAATATATATATATAATAGATAGATAAATGAAATGGAATACAATGTTCATGGAGACGGTAGGCCATACGTACGCATGAATGTTATTTTTGTTTCCTTATTGAATTGAATGGAAGTAATTAAATGAAAAACACACACAGAGAGATATATATACATCCAATAGTATTATTATGTCATATATTTCATGATTATTTATTATATATACTTTATAATCATTCTTGAATGGTTAACGTGGAGAATGAATCTCATCGTGTCGTGGAGATGACAAGTTGTACTTACGCACGCACGACGATATCATTCCCGTAATTTTTGAATGGTATTTAAGTGGATGGTGTATAATATCTCAAAATTATTATCATGTTATAATAATCATATATATTTATTATTTCCACCATTATACCCATCCAAGTAAGGTGGTGGTGAAAAACAGATTACACAATGGCGTGGAGACGGTAAGTCATACATACGCACGCATGGTGATATTGTTATTCGTATGATAGATAAAAGGAGGTATAAGGTTGTACTATAATTATAATAACATATCAGCATATAGAATATACTGGATTTATTACTTTATTATGTAATCAACATAGAAAGATGAAGTAGAAGAAGAAAATAAATTGAATTGAATTGGTAAAGCAATTACCTCTTCTTTGTTGGACTTTCTTTGGATCTCTTCTCAGGGACACTAGAGATGGAATTTTTAGAAAAAAAGACCTAAAAAATTTAACTGAGAATGTTGATAGAAGAATTGGGTAGGTTTGGTCTAGATAGAAGGCTCAAGGAGCTGTGAGGAAATGTGGGAGGAGATGCCTTTTTATAAGAGAGGAGAGGGGAACATTAGGAAACTCTCAAAATATTAAAATATAATAAGACTATTTTAGATCTAAATAATTAAAAATAGACCATAAATGAAATTTATAACACTTTTTGACCATATATTATACCCTTGTGATTTTTTAACATTTTTGTGATTTTTAAATAATTTAATAATAAATTAATTCAACAAGATATTATTATTTCAAAATTTAAAACTATTCATTTAATTTGAATTAAAATACAATAAGAAATACTGGGAATTCGAATATAATTCTTTATAACATCTATAATATTTCTTATAGATCTTGGAAATTTTTTAGACACAATAAATAATCCAAAATATAACAAAAGTAATATTATTAAAATCATTTATTCTTTTTTTTTTATGTTAATTGAATAAACATTGTTTTAGAATTGAAGAGACTTTTAAGGTAATTATATATCTTCAAAAAATTCAAAATAAATTTTTATAATGAAAATGGTATCATTTATATCAAAATAGACATTTATATTCGTTCATGGCTTGATTTTGTCCCTATTAGGACCCATAAAATATATTAAAATACAAGATAGTGATATTTTGTAAGTACCTTTGATTTAAATAATATATAATTTATTTTCATGTACAAGTTTCCATTAAATAATTAAAAATCGATCATATTGTGATATTTATTTAATATGTTTCATCCAATTATTTTTTGTACATGTGTTTGTTTTGTTTTAAACCTTTAAATTTTGATTTACCCTTAATTATTTCCTTTAACTCTTACCATGGAAACATGTCTCTTTATTTACTAAGGGTTATTATAGTCACTCTAAAATGAAAAAGGAGCCATTAATGGACCATTGGTTACATATTTAACTTCATACTATTTAGTTGGAAAAATTTTATATTTTTATTAATTATATATAAGTTAATAAAATATAATTTATTTAATAATATCAGTAGTGTCAATTTTGACATTATTAATTAGTTGACTTTTTAGAAATAACATAACATAGATATATGTTCAAAAATCCTCCTTTAAACCATAAATAACATGTCAAAGTCATCCATAAAATTAGTGGACGACATTAATTCATTCAAATTATATTTAATTTAATATTTATAATATCATTTATTTGATATTTCTATTAATACAATAATTCTGCATCACTATTGAGTCATCATTAATGATACTTATTTAATCTCTAAAAATTATAAATAAGTTTCTATGATGTATTTAATTATATTATATTTCTATAGGACACCTATAGTCTATTTTATTCCTCGGTAATTCCTATATTAAAATTAATACACTTATATAAAATGAGAGTGTGACATTGTTTCACATTCATTATTTTTTTATATTCATGTCATATTCATAGGTAAGTGACCATTAAGTTATTATATTTCGAAAAATAAATTATAAGGGTTGAATTTATTCATTCAATAGTATTTTTACAAATGTTAAGGTCATTTTATAATATTATTTTTACCTTTAATTACCCGATTTATGTTTAACCATGATAATAAAAATAATTACCAAAGTTACTATTCATAAGACCAAAAAATAAAAGTAGTCTATTAACATAATTTGGACCTACTAATTCCAAATATGGAATATATTTTTCAAAATTCAATACATAGAAGTTGTAGTAATTAATTTAAAATTGGTCCTAGTGTCTGGAAAAAAACAGGTTTTTGTTTAAAAGTTAAAACACTGCAAAAGATTGAAATGTTTTTAAATATGAATTCAATGTAAAATTAATGAAAATGAATTAAATTTTATTAAATTATAAAAATATATTCTATTTATACTTTAAAACCATTCAATAATATATTTTAACCATATAAATTATTTCTATGAAAAAGGTTGTTTTCAATTAAAATTTAGCGTATTTTTATTATTCATCAAAATATTAAAGTTATGAGAAAAATATCAAAAATTAATTCAAATTAAAATTTTATATCCCGTTTAAAAATAATAATTATATTTTATCAAATTGAACTTATAAACATGTCTAAAACTAGATTTAAAATGGGTATGCCATCAAAAGGTGACAAAATCACATTTTTTTGGAAAAATAATTCTTTTATCTGAAAAATTAAATTTGTTCTTATATCATGTTCTAGAAAATACATAAGTTGAATTTAAATTTTATAAAATTAAAAATTTGGTTAATACTATTCCTAATGACTATTTTATATCCCATTAAATAATAATATTTTAATAATATATCATTGTTTAGTGAAACATAGTATTACGAACAATGCAAGCTATCGAGGAAGGTCGTTCTTGCATGTAATGCAAGCCAAGTCATTGTTGCATTTACTACAAGATAATATGGTGTTTCATATAACATAATCCAAAGTTAGTTCATTTATACATTGAACAAAATCTATACTCAGTGTTGCGTGAAATGAATTATATCAATAAAACTTGAAATTGTGTGTAATACAAGCCAAGAGTATTGTTATGTATACTGCAAGCTAATACGATGTTGTGTATAGATCAAGATGATCTTGGTGTAGCATACAACACAAGACATCAACGAAATTAAAAGAATATATCTCATAAAATCTTGGGGTTTTACAATGTGTGAGTATAAAATATGTAATGGTTAGAGCTCTAAGGAGAGGAGGTGGTTCAAAAACTAAGAAGAGGTGAAATCAACCAAGACAATACAAAGCTCTATGGTGGAATGTTTCAACTCAAACCAAGACCAACTCAAGGAATTTCCTCCTCAGCTCATAGGTTTATTTATCACCCACTCGATAAATCAATCATTAGAAAGATCATGATCAATTCACTATATATATTTTCATGGATATTTATTTATTTATTTATATGAATTTCATTTTTATGATGATTAAACTAGATCACATAAATTAAATAAGATAACAAGACATGCACGATAAAAGTATTATGTATAAATATTTTATCAAAGGCATGGTTATTTAATTATTTAAAATCCACATAATATTAAATATACATTTAAATAATAGAATAATGAAATATAATCATAATAAAAAATTCTCACTAACAAATATTAAGTCGAAAAATCATTCCATTATCTAAGTTAATATAAACCCATAGTTGGAGTGTTAGTTAGTCCATATCTAGGGACAAATAATTATCTAAGAGTCTAAACAAATATGGTGGGTCAAATTAACCAAACTTGTATTGGATTTAAAAATCACAGTATATTAAACACATGTTTAGAGGTAAGTTTTCAGGAAGTATGATTCAATATTTCTGGATTAGAGTGTCCACTCAACAAATCAATGAGTTTCAAGATAATAGTTGACAATTTCACTACCTAAATACCTTCTTATGATTTTCATGGCTATATACTAGGTCATTAAAAAATAAATATATATCCTTTCCACTAAAATGATCACACGATAGGACATTCTAAGTCCAATGGTGAGAGGTATTGAGACATGATAAAATAGTATAAGACTAATAAAATAATTAAATTATTTCATGTCACATATTTTGGAAAGCACATTCAAAGTACTTAAAAATATATTTTTATGTTTTTTTATAAAAATGATAATTTCATAAAACCTGAAGTATCCTTAATGTGTAATGTATAAAGTTAATCTCCTAACTAAAAGTAACTTCTAAGAGTTTTACAGGAACTTATGCATTGTATTGCAACAAGAATAAAAGATTTATGTGCTAGAATCCTTGGTTTCTAAACTCACTAAGGAGGCTGGTGAAGAATATATTTCTAACTAACTAACACACATGGATGATTCACTAGATGTCTAGTATTTGATGCTATCATCCATGTCTTATGAACTCCATAAGTCTCATGATAACATGGATATGTAAAGAATGATCAAGAATATCTATGATCTATATTTGAAAAGAGATAGACAAGACCTGTTTGAGATCTACAAGGAGGTAATTATGTGGAAAATTAGAGAGGGAGTGTCAACTAGACCTCACATAGTCAAAATGGTTAGCTACATTGAGAATATAGATATTTTAGGGTTTAAACTACATGATAAATTTCACACCAATCTCATTATTACTTCACTCCCTTAGATATTCTTTGGCTTTGTTGTAAATTTTAATATAGACAACATCAATAAGTATCTCCAGGATCTCCTTTATAGAGACCCATAATTTTCTTACATATATATTACATAATATTGTATAAATATTTATTACATAATAAAATCATCAACACTAGAACCATATAGGTTGAGTTCCTTTAGAAACTTGGATACATAAATAACTTATTCATATTTTTGGACCCGTGATGCTCCCAACAATAGACTATATACCCCACAGACCCACAATCTAGGTCTGTACTAAACTGGGCCACCAACCTAGGATGGATATCGAGCACTATCCCGTATCCAGCTGGGGATTTAATCTTTCCTCCCTAGAGAATCAAACCTAGGGATTAATGTTATTTAGCCAACTGAGGAGATCCTATGGTACCAGTGATTCTCCTCATTTGGTTAAATTTCAGTCATCCCCTAGTTTGAATCTCTTGGGAGGTGAGATTAAATCCCAAGCTCGCTAGGGGATAGTGCCTAATACCCGACCCAGGTTGGTGGCCCAGTTTAGCATAGACCCCAGTTTTGGGCCTGTGGGGTATTTGGTCCATTGTTGGGAGCATCACAGGTCCAACATGTATAATATTTACATAATATCCCACTTAATTCTTCACAATTTCCATCCTTCTTATATATAACAACCCTAGTCTTTATTTCATATTTAAACAAGAATTATCACATAAACTTTCACTTAATAAAACTTAGAAGACCGAGAGGTCTAGTGTATTTAGGGATTAGGAACATCACATAACAAATTAAAATATGAAATACACATCTTTATTGAAAAATTCTTTTACATGACCATAATGTCCCTTCGTACTTAGCATTGTATGGGATAACCTCAGGACATGCATAAGAAAAAGGTGATATATAAATCCTAATAAGAGAATAACCATGGAATAACACGAGGAAGACAATATATGTTATTCAATAGGAATATCAATGAAGCAAAAAATAAATGTGAACATAAAGACATGATATATCATGATATTCATAACATGGAAATGTGGAAACAACATACAATATGATATTAGCATGATCCAAGGATCATTGCACAGGGATTAGTATGAGTAAACCCTCATTGCACATGAATTAGAATTAGTAAACCCTTATATCACATGAATTAGAATAAGTAAAACCTCATTTCACATGGCGTATCATGATACTAAACGTTACCCAATGCATTGGAGTGCTATCAAGGATCACCCTTCATAATCATTTCATTTTCATGTATAAGTGTGCCACATAGATCATACCACATGAATTCATTAAACATCAAAATTTATTGCCTGAACAAGAAATGTTTAATAAATACATGTAATCCCCCAATAAATAAGTACATGAGCATAAATTTTAATACCATTGATAGATAAATGGGTATTGTATTCACTACATGATGATTTTGGCATGGAAAATTGTGGTGCAATTTCAACAGCATAATGACGTAAAATAGAAATTTGTAAAATGATTTTATGAGATAGAAAGGGATTTCTCATCATTTATACATGAAATGGGAAGTAAGGGGATCATTTAACATAATATCGCAATATATGAAATTTAATTTAGATTTATAATATAAAATAAATTCTTGAATGGAAATGAGAAGAGAGAAATCCCTTAAGGAATTTCAGCATGGTAACGGGTGTAAACGGGAGGGATTAATGAGATAGAAAGGGGTATATAATCATTAAAAAATAATAAAGGTAGTATGGGTGAGGTTATAAAACATACCCTATCATTTTTAATTGAAAATAAAAGGATGTAACAATATAAGGAAACTTGGACAAAAATTGAGAAAGGAAGGAACCCTTACGGAATTTCATCATAGTAACGACTTAGGTAAGGGTAAAAATGGGAGAGGATAAATATTACCTAATTAAAATAAAACCATATGCAAATTAGGTGTTTTATTATAAAATGATGACAATATAACCCATTGAAATTGAAATTAAAAATTTCAAACATGGTTCTTGAATTGAAAGGAGGAGAGAAAGGTGAGAATCCCTTACTTGGATGTGTGATCCCAAAGGCTTAGAAGAGGCTTCTTGGGAGATTGGGGAACATTGGGAGGACTCTAGGGAGTATATATCAGAGTTTTTATGAGCTTAAAGGCGTTTTAGTGAATAGTAATGGGTTCTTGTGTGGGTTTATATTAGAAAGATGGGAGAATTCTTTATTATTTTGGTTTTGTACACTACACACTTAAATATTTAAAACCACAAACTATCCCATGATTTTGTCCATGGTTTCTAGACAAGTGGAGTGATATAAATTATTTTAAAAGTATAAGGTCCAAAGACATTAAAATATCCTCCTTTCTTATTTATAGGTGAGTCTTACTTTCAAGGAAATTATTTTAAAAACTTAAAATATTTAATAAGTCTTGGAGGCTTTACTAAAGCTTTATAAAATAAAAAAAACAAATATAAAATTAAATTTTTTTAAAGTTAAAACATATATTTTTCAGAATATACCTTTTATAGTATTTTATTACATCACTATTGGGTCAATATGATGTCATAAAACACATTATATATTTATACGGTATTTAATTTTTACCCAAAAATTTGACTGTATCAGAAAATTATGAAAAATTAACCATTGGATAATTTATACATTATGATTCCATAAATAATATTAATTTTATCTAAATAATTTCATAAATAAGTGAATTTTTACTTGTAAAATAGAAACTGACATTTATTAAAAATTTACGGGTTTTAGAAAAAAATAGTTTTCCAACCTTAATAAAAGTTAATTTTGACTTCATAAAAATTATATGATATTTAATATTTAATAAATGTAATTTAATAATAATATTTTATTAAAATTTTATTTATTTCAAAAATTAATTAATTCATCAAAATAGAGTCCTTAATTGAATTTGAATATTAACCAAAAATACTATTTGTGCTTTAGAAAATCATTTACAAAATAACAATAATAGAATATAGGTGTATTCATTATTATAAAAAATAATCATAATGTTAGGGTCTTGATACATATCTCTTTATTACACCAGTATACACCCTAAGAGTAAGTTGTGTGATGGTGGGGCTTTCATTGGGCCGTTCGGTGAACATGGTTTGGGTCATGATCTTGATGAGCTTGAACTTATCCTATAAATAGTTTCGTTCATGATTAAGTTATTAGATCTTGTCTTGGGATTGGTTTAATTCAAAGCCCAGAAATTCTATCTCCCTCAAAATCTCTGATAAATGGGATTTATAGGGAATGATCCTACTAGTTGATGCCATGACTTCTTTTGTTTGTTCCAAAATGATTTGTTAAAACCCTATATTTATACTAGTAATGTGATCACTGTTCAATGACTATATTATCAATGGTAAGGATACTTAACAATAATTTAAATCCAATTGGATATAATAAAACAAAAAGAGTGCACATGTTTTCTATATCTACAAGACATTTAATTAAAATAATGGTAATTTCATTCATAAATGTTTGGGTCATTACAACCTTCCCCCCTTAAGAAATTTCACGCTCAAAATTTCCTTTTCACACATTAATACAGATGAGGGTAACTCTACTTCACCACTTCCTCCAGTTCCAATGTTTCTTCTTTGAACTTTTGGTTTCACCACAACACCTTGATAAGGCGCATCGTCTTTTTTCATAGAACTTTTTCTCTATGATCTAAGATTTTCATAGGCTTCTCCTCATAGAAGAGGTCATTATCCAATGGAACCACCTCCAGATTGAGTACATGTGATGGGTCAAGTATGTACTTCCTCAAGAGTAATACATGGAGTACATCATGTACTTTAGAAAGGTTTGGTGGGAGTGTTAGTCGATAGACCATTGCTCCGATGCGATCAAGGGTCTTAAAAGGGATGATGTAACTTGGAATAAGATTCCCCTTCTTCCCAAATCCCAAGACTCTCTTCCATGGAGATATGTGGAGTAATACCATGTCTCCAATATAAAACTATAGGTCTCATTTATTATTGTAAGTATAACTCTTTTGTCAACTCTAGGAAGCTTTGATGTGCTTCCAAATGGTCTTAACCTTCTCCATCATTTCTTCAACCATTTCCAGACCTAGAATTTTTCATTCTCCAAATTCATTCCAACATGCTAGTGTTATTCACCTCTTACCATAAAAGGATTTATAAGTATTCATTTGGATGTTTGAGTGGAAAATGTTATTGTAAGAAAACCCCACCAAATGAATATATTGATCCCATCCACTTTTGAACTCCATTGAGAAACCTGTCAACATGTCCTCAAATATCTTGATAGTATTCTCATATTGGTCATCAGTTTGACAGACATAGGCCGTGATAATGTTAAAATTAATGTTCAAATCATATTAGAGACTCTTATAGAACTTAGATATGAATCTTAGATCTCGATTGGATACAATCAATAGTGGTACTCTATGAAGCTTTACCACTTCTTTGAGGTATATCTGTGCCAGTTGATCCAGTGGAAAATCCTCTCAAATTACAATGAAGTGTGAAGTCTTTGTAAGTCAATCCAAAACAACCCAAATAGAATTATTTATTTTAGATGTCTTCAGAAGTCTGGTGACAAAGTCCATGGTGATTTTTTCCCTTTTCTATGTTGGTATGGGTAATGGTTTCATCATCCCCTCAGACTTATTCCTATTAGCCTTCACTTGCTAACATACCATACACTTTTATGTATATTTATCAATATCATTATTCATGTTATTCTACCAATAGTGCTCCCAAAGATCATAATAAATCTTTGGGTTTCCTAGGTTAATGGAGAAATTCGAACTATGTGCATCATCCAAAAGTTTTTTATTTAACTCCAAATTTGATAGAATATATAGTCTTGACCCAACTCTCACAATTCCTTCTTCATTAAAATTGAACTATGAGTATTTTTCTTTTATAATAGTTTCAAATTTCTTTTGAATTTACACATCATCTTTTTGAGTATCCTTTAACCTTTCCAAAAGATACGGTTGAGAAATAATTTGTGAAAGAATTGATGATGTTAACTACTTTATGATTCCTATATCTATATTCATCAAATCTAATAATATTGGATAATTTTTAATTCTCATCAATGATAAAATTGTTGGGTCTTCTCTACTTCGAGCATCTTCCACCTTGTTCGATTTCCCGGGGTGGTAATGGATTGAGCAGTCATAATCCTTAATGAGCACTAACCATATTCATTGGTGCATATTCAAATAATTATGTGTCAATATATATTTTATAATTATGTGATTCATATATATTTCACACTTATCCCCAAATAGATAATTCCTCCAGATTTTCAACACAAAGATCACTGCTACCAACTCCAGATTGTGCGTGGGATAGTTTTGCTTATGAATTTTCAACTTCCTTGAGGTATAGGAAATTAATTTCATTTATCATCAAATTCCATCAAATAGAGACTTATAATATTTTCAAGAAGAACATTCCCAAAAACTTAAACATGTGATACAACACTTATAAAAGTTTTTCCCTAATGATTTAATATCATTTATGGTGGGGACTCAATGTTCTTAGAAAACATAAAATATATACTAATAAGAAATTAATTGAAATACCTTACGACATACACTAATTTAAAGTACTATTTACATGTAATTCATTCATCATTATCCATATTAGTATAATAATTTCTATAATCACTTGATTATGGAGATTATTAATGCTCATCATGCTTCTCATACCTTTCAATTGAGCATTGTATTGGGTAATTCCCGACTTTTCCACATTTATGGCGTAGAACTGTGTAAGATGCCTTATATGGAACTTTGTTTCCATCCATAACATTATCCATTTTGTGGAAAATGGATACTTTGTGCCCTATTGTTCCACACTTAAAACATCTACCAATCCCTTTATGAGATTTCCATTAGTGCCTCTTTCCACACTTTTTTCACGAAGGAAATTGAGAATTCTTTCCCTTATCATCTGTATTAGATGGACTTTCATGATATGTTATCTTCCTCTTCCATGATTTACTTGGGAATTCAACAAAGTTACAATTGTTATTCATGATTTTTGATAGTTAGTTTAGTGAAATCACGATATGTCCTACTTGAGATCCCATATGCTTGAGAATTTCATTGAGGTAGTCATCACATTTCCCTTCACATTGGTTGTTAACTCAATTCCTCATATTACCATACATTGGATAAAATAAAAGAAAAATTAGGGATGAGTATCTTAAACATTTAAAAAGATAAATGGGAATCCAATGAAATTAAATGGATAACTTATAAATTACATTTATCTTCTTAACTTATGTGTTCCTAGGCTTCAGTCTATGTTATACATGATCTATCTCCTAATATATATTCTTATGGTATTTTTTGTTCCTTTAATTATAGTTTGTAATGAGATTATGAATTTAGAAAGGAATATCCCCAGGGAGTGTCAAATCAAGAGTGCAGGAAGGCCTTTTGTTGTGCACTAGTTTTCATTTGATTCTAGCACAAAGTGGTGTTTTCTGGTTTTATCCCTAGATACATCTATGCCAGAGCCACCTCTACTTGTTAATATCCAAACATGGATGTATTTTCTTGATAAACCAATTACTATATAATAACCAAAATTTAGGTATTATTTTATTACACTTAGTCTTATCTATAAGGTTTTTCACTAGAGTTTTCTAATCATAATCCCAAAAAAAACTAAACCTATACTCTCATAGCAACTATAACAACCCTAGTCTTTATTTCATATTTAAATATAGTTTATTACATAAACTTTAAATTAATAAAACTCATAATATATAGAGGTATAGTGTCTTTTGGGATTAGGAACATTACATAAAAACTTAAACCATGAAATACACATCTGTATATAAAAATTCCTTTACATGACCACAACATTCCTTTCTACTTAGCATTACATAGGATAACCTAAGGACATACGTAAGAAAAGGGTGAGCTATAAAGCCCAGTAAAGGAATAAACATGGATAAACTGAGGAATAAAATAAATTTTATTAAATAGGCATATCAATGGAGTGAAAAAGAAACATGAACATAAATACATGATATATCATGATATTCATAACATGGAAATGGCAACAATATACAACATGATGTTAGCATGAGACAAGGCTCATTTCACATGGATTAACATTAGTAAACCCTAATTTCATGTGAATTATCATGATTAAAACATCATTGCACATGAATTATCATGAATAAAATCTCATTGCATAAGGAGTATCATGATACTAAACATTACTCAATGTATTGGAGCACTATCAGGGCACACCATTCATAATCATTTCATTTTCATGTATAAGTGCACCATATAGATAATACAACATGGATTCATTAAAAATCATAATTTATTCCATAAATAAGGAATTTGGAATACTTACATGTGATTCCCCAATAAATAAGTACATGATCATAAAGTTGAATACCCTTGATAGAGAAATGGGTATGGTATTCACTACATGATGATTTTGGCATGGAAAAATGTGGTACGATTTTGACACCCTAATGACGTCAAATAGAAATTCATAAAATGGGTTGATAAAAGATAAAGGGGTATATCATCATTTATACATGAAATGGATATTAAGGGGATCATGGAACAAAATATCCCAATATATTAAATGGAATTTAGATGCATAATATAAAAAAAATTCTTAAATGTAAATGAGAAGAGAGAAATACATTACGAAATTTTGGCATGGTAAGGGGTGTACACGAGAGAGATAAATGAGATAAAAAGGGGTATCTAATCATTCAAACATAATAAGGATAGTATGGAAGATGTATAAAAACATACCCCATCATTTTTAATTGAAAATAAAAGGATGTAACAATATAAGGAAACTTGGAAAAAAATTGAGAAAGGAAGGAACCCTTATAGAATTTCGGCATAGTAATGGCTTAGGTAAGGGTCCAAATGGGAGAGGATAAATGAAATATCATTAAAATAATTTAAAATTTATATTATTTAATGTATTATAAAATTATGAAAATATAACCAATTGAAATTAAAAATAAAAATTTCAAACATGGTTCTTGAATTGAACGGAGGAGAGGAAGGTGAGAATCCCTTACTTGGATGTGTGATACCAAAGGCATGGGAGAGGCTTATTGTGAGATTGTGGAACCTTTTAAGGACTATATATATTAGATATAAGAGTTTGGATGAGCTTAAAGTAGTTTTTGTGAAGAGTAATGGGTGCTTGGGTGGGTTTATATAGGAAAGGTGGGAGAATTCTTTATTATTTTGGTTTTGGACACTACACACTAAAATATTCAAAATCACAAACCATACCATGGTTTTTTCCCTTGTTTTATAGCCAAGGGAAGTGGTATAAATTATTTTATAAGGATAAGTTCCAATGATATTAAAATATTTCCCTTGATTATGTGGAGGTGAGTCATACTTTCAAGGAAAGTATTTTAAAATCTTAAAATATTTAATAAGTCTTGGAGGATTCACTATAGATTTATAAAATAAAACCAAAAAATCTAAAATAAAATTATTTTAAAGGTAAAACATATATTTGTCTGAATATAACTTTTATAGTATTTTATTACATCACTATTGGGTCATTATGATGTCATAAAACACATTATATATGTATATGGTATTTAATTTTTACCCAAAAATTCAACTGTCTCAGAAAATTATAAAAAATTAACCATTGGATAATTTAAAAGTCATGATTCCAAAAATAATATTAATATTTTCTAAATAATTTTTTTAAATATGTGAATTTTTACTTTTAAAATAAAATCTGATATTTATTGAAAATTGACGGGTTTTGGAAAAAAATAGTTTTCAAACCTTAATAAAAGTTACTTTTGACATCATAAAAACTATATACCCATTAATATTTAATAAATTTAATTTAATATTAATATTTTATTAAAATATTTTTTATTTAAAAAAATATATTAATTCATCAAAATAAATTCCTTAATTGAGTTTGAATATTAACCAAAAATACTATTTATGCTTTAGAAAATCATTTAAAAAGTAACAATAATATAATGGAAATATATTCATTATTATATAAAAAAATAATCATAATTATAGGGTATTGATTCATATCCCTTTATTACACCAATATACACTTAAGAGTAAGGTGTGCGATGGTGGGGCTTTCTTAGGGTAATTCGGTGAACATGGTTTGGGCTGTGATCTTGATGTGCTTGAAATTCTCCCATAAATAGTTTCACTCATGCTTAAGTTATTAGATCTCAGCTTGGGATTGGTCTAGGGTAAATCCCAAAAATGATATCACCCTTGGAAGCTATAATAAATGGGATACATAGGGAATAATCCTACTGGTTGAAGCCATCACTTCCTTTGTCTACTCCAAAAGGATTTCTTAAAACCCTATATTTATACTAGTCATGTGATCATTATTCAACGACTATATTATCAATAGTTAGGATACTTAATGGTCATTTAAATCCAATTTTATATAATAAAACAAAAGGAGTGGAAGTTTTTTATATATATCTAAGACATTTAATTAAAATAAATGGAATTTCATTCATAAATGTTTGGGTTGTTACATTATACATATCATACATAAATGCATCATTTATATCATGGGGAAGAGAAACATAACAAATTGTGATATCAAATGCTAAATAAGGGAAAATAATGGAGATATCAATGATCACATGAGAATAACATGATCATAAGGGTATGATAACATGATATTAACATTTAAAAACCATTACCTGTATATCATAGATAAAAATATTGATTCAAGGAATATACCTTGGAAATTCATTAGACATGAATCCTAAAGTAATTAGAGAACATGATCCATTAGATCATAAAATTGGCATAAGACATATATTTGTGTCTTAAACATAAGAATAGAAAATAATTTCCTTAATAGTCAAGGGTCACTACCAATAAAATCATAGTTAATTGGGTTCACTCTCTATTCTATCATATTAGTTACGGTTCACTCTCAAGACTATCACAGTGGAAAAAATCCATTACTGAACTGGGTTTACTACCCATTTCAGTCATTTTTATCTCATGAGATATCCCTCTTTACCCAATGAATTGGAAGGAAATATAATTCCAATTCCACCATCATACAGATGTGTTCCATAAGATCATAAAAAATTCATCATATCATAACATATGAAAAAGAAATGGATTTCAGAAACACTTTATTTTGGCATAACCTAGGGAAATGAAATAGGTTTCATAAACATTTCATCAATTTATCATAGTATAAACCATTGAAAAGGAATAGGTTTAATAAAAATCATATCATCATAACCATAAGACATCCATAGAAATAATCAGGATAATATCATTGGATCATATACTAATTAAATATTAGGAAAAATCAAAGGATTTCATCTTAGATAGAAAATTATTTTAAAAGATCACTTATAACATTTCTTGGGGAAAATACACTTTTCAATTTGAAATCACTTATTTAAAATATAAAAATTTATCAAATATTAAAGAAAAACTTTTATTTAAAAATAACTTTGTAAACTTGTAAAGTAATCTTCAAATCATTGAGTGGTAATAATGGTGGAAAATTCCATTCATGTTTTATACATTAAAATAAAGATTCCTTTCACATTTTCAGTAAAAATTCATAAGTACCTTGTTCATAAAAAGAAAAAAAAAGATTTATTTAAAAAAAATTAAAATGTAAAACATGATTAAAAATGAATTTAAAAAATAATTGGAGAATATTAAAAACAATATTGAAAACATTTTTAGAAAACATGGACATAGAAAAGAAAGTATTTTCGACCGAAGAGAGAAATAAAGTTGGTTTTCCTTAAAAACATTATTTCAGTATCTTGAGTTATTAAAAAGATTAAAATGAAAGGAAAAAATTTAATTTACAAAAATAAACATTTGATAAAAAATAAAGAGTTTCTTAAAAGGTATACCATAATATTTCATCATTGGAACCTAATCATAAACAATCCTGATAAATAATGATATTGTGATATAAAACCCTTAGCTCAAGTATAGTAATTATTCATAAGCATTAGAAAATATTGTATAATAATTATATATTTATTATAATTTTATTATAGAACCATACTCATATATTATTTTTATAACATCTTATCACCCTTTTATTAATAATTATTTATTAAAATCACTATTTCGAGTGATAACTAATTCGTTTTTCATACAAGTTTCAGTTTGGCAGTCTTGGTTTTTATATATTGATCATGGTTCCATTATATATAAAATTTTTCCCATGATATTAATATCATATATATTCATTAAATATAAATATATATATATATTTATATTCATCCATAAAAGGTAGATATAAAAAAATGAATTACACCGTTCATGGAGATGGTAGGCCGTACGTAGGCATGAACGTTGTTTCCATCTTTTGATGGATGAAACTAAAGAAGGTTAAATAATAATTCAACTATAAAGAGTCATAATAATATCATAAATAACATATATATTTATTAAATTATTCATTATAACCATGTAAGTAAAGTGGTTATGAAAAACGAATTACACCACTGCATGGAGACGATAAGCCGTATGTATGCACGAGCGATGTTTTTGTTATCCATAGGATGAAAAGAAGGCGGATAATGATTGTTTTATAATAATAATAATAATTTAATATATTTAATATACTGAATTAATTATTTTATAATTTATACCATGTATTTATAATAATTTAAAGATTAAATAGGATAGGAAATGCCTGGTTAAGTGTTATACCTCTTCGTTGGGGACCCCCTTTTGGATTACAACTTAATCCTTAGTGAGGTAGATTTTTGGAAATAAAATAGGATATATTATATATTTAATGAATATATTAAGGTAATATTTTAGGTATTCGATAATCTATAAGTCTTAAAATTCATGAGGAAGAGAGGATAAGATGTACCCTTTTATAGGTGAGGGGAGGGGCACTCTTGTAATTACTTTAAAGATTAAAATATAATAAATCCATTCTCAACAGAAATGATTTAAAACGGATAGAGATTAGAATATAAGGTATTATTTGGTTGAAATCTCATAAAATAATAAAATTTTGTCAGGTTTAGGTGATTTTTTAAACCTTGTATTTTGGTTTAACCCCTTAGTTAACCTATTTTAACCTTAAGTGTAGTAACATATCTTTCCCTCGTAAAGGGTTATAATTTTACTAATATGGTACAAATTAGTTCATAAATGGATAATAAATGATAATTTAGACCTTATATTATCCCACTTTTCCTATTCAATATTTTTATGGTTTTAAATAATTTAATAAAATATTATTTTCGTAAAATACCATTAATGTCATTTTTGACACTATTAATTTAATTTTCCTTTAAAGAAACCAATAAAAATATGAAATTAGAATATAATAATTTAACATGCCACTAATATTTTATATTAATCTATAAAATTCATGTAACACTATAGATCACTCAAATTATATTACTTTTAATATTTTAGAACCATTTATTTTATTTTTATATTAATTGAAGAAATACAATGTCGGCATTGTGTAAGAATTTAATATAATTATATATTCAAGAAAAATTATAAATAAATTAACATCATTAAAATAATTTTATTATACTCAAAATAACCATTAATATTCATTCAAATTTTATTTTTTCCCTATATGAACACATAAGATATATTTAAAAGTAAGAAATCAATATTTTGTATTTTTCTTCACTTTAAATATTATATAAGTCATTTTAATGGAAAAGTATCCTTTAAACAATTAAATTTTGAGCTTAAGGTTATAAAAGTATAATTCAATTAATAAAATAAAAATTAATATGAACAAATGGTGACTTTAACACATAGTTTTAACCTAGGTTAACCTGATTTACCCTTTATCGAGGTGATAATTTTTACCACAGTTAATATTCATAATACCTAAAAATAAAAGATACCTATTTACCAAATTTGGACCTAATAATTACAAATATGGAATAAGTTTTTTCCAATTAAATTTATATAAGTGTTATCAATTATTTTTGAAATAAGTGTAAAAAACGCGATGAAAACCATTTTTGGAAAAATAAAATTTTAAGCATAAAACTAGATTTATTCATATCCCATGACTAGAAAAAAGAGTTGATGAATGTTGAAATTTTTTATTGAATATAAAATATATAAATTTAATTAAAATCATTTATAAATAGTGATTATTTTAAATTATAATAACACATTGTGTGCATAAAAAATAGTTTTTTAGAAAAAAATATCCTTTATTTCCAAATGTTTTTAATTTTCATTTATAAGTAATTGATAACAAAAAAAATCATTTTATAATTGTGTAAACCATTTTTTTATTTTTTAGTTATTATTATTCATACCTACCAATCTAAATTCTAGTAGATAACTATCATAGTAAATAATAATATTTTAATAGTATATCGTGGTTCATTTATATTTGTTGCTGCATGTAAAATATGATATTAAAGAAAAGGAATTTATTTATAGAGAACTATATCATAAAATATCACAGAGATACATTATACCCCCATAAAATGAATTTATCCCTCGAAATTTCATCACTCTAATATAAAAAATTAGTATATATTTCTTTCATTACATTCTCAAGTTCCCAGGTATCTTCTTCAAAATTTTAATTCCTCCAGAAAACATTAATAAGGAGAGTAGTCTTCTTCCATAACACTATATCTCAATTATCCAAGATCTAAACTTGTTTTTTATCATTGAAAAAATCATGCTCTGTTAGTATAAATTATGAGTTCAGTACATGTGAATGGGTGAATATGTACTTCCTCAGGGGAGATTCAGGGATCATGTTTTGAACATGTGAGTGGTTAGGTGGAAGAGGCAAGCGATAAGCTACTATCCCTACCCAGTAAATAATATTAAAGGGCCCAATATATCTATGGATCTATTTTACCTTATTTATGAATTTCATAACCATATTATGTTGAGAAATTTACAAGAATTCCCCATAAAAAAATTCTAATTCTAGATCTCATCGATGATTTTCAATATAACTTTTTTGTTGACTCTAAACAAACATAGTGTACTATTGAATATTTTTGAATTTATTTACCATTTACTCATCTACCTTGGGTCCCAATAATTTTCTTTCTCTGACTTCATTCAATTACATTGTAGTTCTACACTTTTTTCAATATAGGGATTAATAAGGAGTTATCTAAATGCTAAAGTGAAAGTTGTGTTGTAAGAAGAATCTACTAGATGAAGGTGTTGATCCCAACCACCTTTTGAATCCATAGAACAAGACCTCAACATACCCTCTAGTGTTCTAATGGTTCTAAAATACTAAATATATTTCTATGGATGATATACTCAACTATGTATCCAGATCCCATTGAATACTTCACTAGAACTTCAAATTAAACCTTATATCTCTATCAAATACAATAAAATGTGGTATGATATAAAATATTACCACTTCATTAATATATATCTTGGAAAGATGATCAAGAGATAAATATTCTATAATGGAAATGAATTGTTTTAAATTCTATAAGGTGATTGGTGACAACCCTAATATAACTGTGCCCTTTATATGTTTTGGGAGTCCCACAATGAAATCCATGGTGGTGTTTTCCCATTTTCATTATTTCTTTTAAAATTCTATCGTAGACTTAAATTACCAAAATACCAAGCATAGAGATATATACTCTACAATATATTTATTCATATTATACCACGGAAAATAATCTTTCATATCTCTATATGTCTTCATACTTCTAGGATAAATAGAGAATGATAAACTATGATCCTTATCAAACAACACCTTCAAATATGGTTTCGATGGAATGTATACATGGTTCCTTAACCTTATTATTCCATTAAAATCAAGTTTAAACTCCAGGAAAATTTCTCACCTTCTTCTGTATCTCCTCATCTTCCTTATGACCCTCTTTAATTTTCACTTGGATAGATGGTTAGCCACTCATTTGAAATAGATAATATTTCTCCCCTTCCTTCAAGATCCTAAGATACATCCTTTATGAATCTAGAAATATTTTATCTTTTATGATCCTCATCATAGATAATCTAGCATGATCCTCTAAACTTATAGATTCTACCACCTTGTTCACTTTACAAGGGTGGTATTGTATTAAGTAGACACAATATTTAATTAACTATAACCATATTTTCTAGTGAATATTCAACTCTTTCTAACTAAATATATAATTTAAAATTTTATCATTAGTATATATACTTTTATCTGTAAAGATAATTCCTCCAAATCTTTAGTATGATAATCACTATAGATAACTCCAGATCATGAGTTGGATAATTTTTTTCATACACCTCCAATTATCCCGAGGCATAAGTTATAACCATATCATTCTGTAAAAGGATTCATCCGAACCCCTTTTTTGATGCATCAATATAGATTAAAAACCCTTATCTATTGTGGGGTAGTGTAAGAATAGGTATGTCGACTAACCTTCTCTTTAGTTCCTTAAATTTTCCTCAAATTCATGTGTCTAAAGAAACTTGGCTACCTTTTGAGTTAACTTGGTGAGTGGATTAGATAATTATGAGAAATTATCTAAAAATATTCAATAACATCCATCCGAACCAAGAAAACTATGGATATCAATCATAGTTGTTGGTCTAGGAAAACATTAAACAACCTCTATATTTGAGGATACGCTGATATACCATCACTTGGGATTATATGATCCAAAAATTAAACTTTTTGTATCTAAAATTCACACTTTATAAAATTTTCTTACATATTTTTCTTCATTATGGTCTTTGGTACAATCCTTAAGTGATATTCATGATATTAATTTCTATTAGAATATATTAGAATATCATCTATAAATACTACTTCAAACTAGTCATGGTAATATCTAAAGACTCCATTCATTAAATCCAGGAAGATAATGATATCAATAGTAATACCAAATGGAATAACTATAAATTAATAGTACCAATACCTTATATGGAATTCTATCTTGGGTACATCCTCCTTCTTGAACCTTAATTGATGATATCCAAAATGAAGGTTAATCTTGTAAAAGTATTGAGCTCCGTACAATTGATCAAATTAGTCATCAATATGGGGTAGAAGATACTTGTTACTGATAATGATATTATTAAGTTATCAATAATCAATGCAATCACATTGATCTATCTTTCTTCTTAAAAAAAGAACAGGTTAACCTAAAGGTGATGCACTTGGATGAATGAATCACTTGTTAATATTTTCATAGAGTTTCTTATTCAACTCATGTAATTCAATCAGTGCCATTCTATATGGAGTCTTTGAAATAGGTGTATCACCTGGTATGAAATCTATTGAGAACTTAAATTCATGATTCAATGGAATACTAAGAAACTCTTCCTAAAAATATCAAAAAAATCATATACAATAGGAATATATTCGACATTGAGTATCTCCCTAACCATCTAAGATAAACACTCTATTTGAATAAGAATCAAGATCCATACAATGGATGCAATTGTCAATAAAAGCTCATATTTATCATCACACTGATAAATGATCATAGGTTATTTTAGAATATCAAACATGATATCCCTTCCTCCAAAATTTATGTAGTATTTTTATAAATAAAGCTGATCCATGCCCAAAATAACATCAAATTCAACTAGGGGGAGAATATCGAGATTCACAGGAAGCACATTATCAGAATATTAAATTTGATAAGAATCGAATACTTGAGATACGATTATCATACCATTAGGGGTTTTCACTACTAATCCAATATCTAATCATTGAGGTGGTACTATGATACCCTAATAAAATTATTCAGATATAAAAGACTGGGTAGATCTGGAATCAAATAAGACATTTATAGTTCTAGAGTGGATGGTAATTATAACTTTCACTAATTTTTCATCATACTCTACATTAATAATAGTGATTTCATGATATTTCCCTTTGTCTCTAGGCTTAAGAGATTTCTGATATAAATCATCATCATCAACCTTTGGATTTGAGAACTAGTTACCATAATTCCCACACTCCTTACATTTGAATCACTATAGTGTGGGTGGTTCATTATATGGATATTTCTCTACACTATAAACTAAATTATTCTTCCCATTAGTTCAATATTCAAGTTCCTAATTACCTTCCTTTCCACACTTAAAAAATTTACCACACCCCTTAAGATAATTTCCTCAATGTTTCTTTCCACACTTTGAGAATAAAGGAAATCTCATATTCTTTTTTTCTATGGTTTTTAGAATTTACTTTGAATTCCATATTAATTTTATTATCAAATATATTTAATTAATGGAAAACTTCAATCTATATTTCCACCTTGATAAAACATTGAATTATTTCTTCATATCTACTTAAGTACTTTTTGGATAACTCCCTTCATAGACTTGGTTTTAAGCCAATGAAGAATTGACCAACCTTACTTTGATGGGGGATCATATTACCGTAATCATACCTTCCAAGTCTTGTAAAATACACCTCATAGGTACTAACAGATTCATCATCCTTATAATTTATCTCAAGTAATTAATTCTTCATTTTCATATAAATAATACGAGGAAAGTACTTATTGAAAAATATTATTTAAAACTCATACCACTCGTTGGAGTCAATTTCTTCTTATTACCTTATGTTCTTGATAAGATTAATCCATTGATCTACTTATCCTTTGAAATGATAGATAACCAAGATAAAATTTTCATGTTTCAAACACTAGATAATTAAAAATATCATTTTAATGGTACTGGTCCATTTCTCAACAACTAATATATCAATAAACCCACTAAAATAAGGTTGATGTTTTCCCTTGAAGTACTCAATAAAACATTTTCCTCTTATTTTCTTGTTTGTAAGCTCAACATGATTCATATCTTGAGAAAGTTGCATAATCATACCAATGAGATTTTTCATTCCATTTCCTATAACATTTGGTTTCTCATGAGTACAATCATTGCATTGTACATCACATTAAAAATTAACATGGTTCTATCATGTTCTAACCATTGAATAAAATAAAAAAGTATACTATGAGAAAAAATATTCATAGTGTGAAACTACATAATAATGAAAAAGTATTTATAAGATGTCTATATCAAGACACCTACTATCATGACCCATCCTAGAGGGGCCCATGCTGTGCCTACCACAAGACCACCTCTGATAGGCCAATGGATGGTGACTAGAGTTGAATAGGCATATCCCACAAATGGGAGGCATTTTACTAAGTACCTATACACACACACACACGTACAATCTTCAAGACCAAAATCCTAAAATATAAAAAAAACATTGATTAGACAATGCATGCATACACTAAGATACCAACCACAAAGTACAACACTAGGATATTGGAAAGTAAACTGGGCCAGAATACAAGCCCACCAAAGAAAGAGTCTGAAAAAGTGAATTAAAAAGTTCTTGAAACACATCCACAAAAAAACCCTACCTTAAGGGTAGGTGTATGACAACTATCTCAAGCAGTAGGAGCACACCTCATCTTTCTGATCACCCTAAGAACCACCTGGTCCTGGTCCACCTAGTACTTCGTCAAAGTGTCGATCATTTTCACAATACACGACATGTTCAAGCAAAGACTATATAGGGGTGAGTAAAATAATACTCATTAGGACACCCCGAAACTACAAAGGAATATGAACAAGAAATACATGAAGTACACTATAAGAAAATACATGAAGTATACCAAAAAGAAATACACAAATTACAGTCACTAAGAAATACATGAAGTATACCAAAAAGTTATACACAAAGTATAAAACTAAGAATACACATACTCAAATCATATATGTATAAGTCTATAGCATGAAAAGAAGGATTATCAGATGTGGTCCACAAAACACCCATTATTGGTAAGACAATGTGTTTCAATAACACACAGAGTGTTGGTAACACATGGAGTGTCGATGAAACAAGTAGTGTTGATAACACACGGAGTATTGATAACACATGGAGTGTTGATAATAAATAGAGTTTTGATAGGTCATGCAACCCCTAAATCATATAGTCACTAATTCATGTAGTCTCAAGATCACAAACAACCACATGATTCCGCTTGTAGTGCACTTGTTCTTGGAGGAACTAATCCTCAATTCAAAAGTTCATATTATAACTTGAATAAAGACTCATTTAGAGTATCTAAAAAGTAACGTCTCATTGCAAGGATCCCAATGACACAAATGGCTCATCAAATGGACACACGATTTGAAAATTACGGTTGTTTTACTAAAAAGGGTTGACTTGGGTCTGATCCGACCTACCAGAAACGACCTAACTCGGTACAGCTGACCCGAACCGGTCTAGCCAACCCGAAATGACTGGTTCGGTCCATTTGGATCGCCCTATTGGGTCGGTCCGATCCAGCCCGCTGCATGCGGGATGGTTTGTTCCTCCGGACATAGCTCACCTTGGCCACGCTCCTAGTCTACGCAGTCCACCTCGACTGCGTGGCTCCCCTGTGTCACCTGGTCAACATGGAACCACAACGTTTAATGCATTCGGATGCTGATTCCTTGGTCTCCATCATGGAACCTACCACCACGACTCCACATGGTCTGGCTACACCGCCTACACGATCCAAACACCACCACTTGTGCCCATCGCTACTGCCATGGGTGACCGTCGTCCTCCGCCGCACCTGCATACAACCATCGTCGTGTGACACTAGGCGCTGGTGCCAAAATCTCTAGTTTCTCATGTCTCCCCCATTTCTTTAGTGATATATTTTTTGAAATGGAGCCACATCCATGATCCTTGGGTTGCAGCCTTCACTACCTTGGGCTTTGATCCATCTTTCTAGTACTCTGGGGGTCTAATCGCATTCGGAACCTCCTAGAAAAATTGTGTCATGAACACGAGGGTCCAACAGTAAAGAACACCAATAAAAAGGATAGGAAGAACACATAGAACACCTAAAGAATAGATCTTTTCATTAGTCATTCCGGCCTTGATCTGTCCTTGTTAGAAGGTTTTACAAAGAACAACAACAGATAATAAAAAAGATCTATCTCCCCCTTTAAACACCATAACAATTATCCACCCCGCAAGAATGATCAAATCATGGATAAAAGTTTTCATGGGTTGGTCTGCGTTCATAATTTGAATCTAATAAGGTAAAGGAAATAATAAAGAAATAATACACCTGACCATGAGGTTCAGATCAATCATTGACGAAGGGAAAAGTTGCGTCATCATCATTCACAGATCCGTCGAATCTGAGGTTCGTTGATCTTTATTAACCAATCTATTGACATTCATTGGAGGATGATCCATCTCCTTGCCTATGATTTCTAGGGTTATGTCATAACCCAAGATTCCTAACAATATACCATACATAAAAGAAACCAACGCAACGCAATGTAAAATAAAATATTTTTTATTAAATATTTTAATAATTTTTACATCCAAAAACTAATTTCCATCCTCAACCCACACCGGTTGAGGTTAGGACCCATATAAGGTACTGTTGTTGTTCTGAATGCAATGGTTCCCTTGAATTTTTTATTCAGTCACCCATTTAATAGTTATTCTAGTTTAAAGAAAAAACTACTCAGCCACTTTATTAAAAATTAAATATTTTTCATTAGTTTTCCTTGGGCACATCGGGCCTCAGAATCTCATGTTGTCTCAATGCCTGGTCTCGTAATTTTCCCAATTAATATATAAAAAAATAAAATTGAAGAAAATCCGAGTCATTACATTCTCCCCAGCTTAGGTATTTACATCCTTAAAATCCCAAACAAGGGATACTCAATAAAAATGTGAGGGTACTGTGCACGAATCTGAGCCTCCTACTCCCAAGTGATATCTTAGAGATTCTCATGATTCCACCAACACAAAATAGAGGAATCGACCTCCCATGAAGGATCCTATCCTATCGATCCTTGATATCCACTAGGTACTCCATAAAAGTCGCCCCATCGTCAATGTCCAGCTCACACTAGTCAATGACGTGTAATGGATCATACACATACCTCCTCATCTATGACATGTGGAAGACATTATGCATCCAGTTCAACTGTGGTGGTAGATCTAGGAGGTACACCACCTCACTAACTCTACTAAAAATCTGAAAAGGGTTGATGTATCTCAGAGATAACTTGTCTCCCCGACCAAATATCTGTAATCCCTATCAAGGTAAGACCTGAAGAAACACATGGTCTCCCTCCTTGAACTCCAAGGGCCTCCATATTCTATAGGAATAAGACTTCTTCCATATCTATATAGTCTTCATCCACTCATAGATGATCTGCACCTTATCAGTGGTCACCTGCACCAACTCTAGACCCATGAATTTTGAATCTCCTGGGTCAGTACAGAAAAGTGGTGACCTACATGGTCACCCATTCAAGGCCTCAAATGGTTCCATAACAATGGTGGAGTGGTAACTGTTATTGTATCCAAACTCTACCAGTGGTAGGTGATCCTCCCAACTACGACTAAAGTCTAGGGTGTAAGTACGTTGCATTTCTTCAAGAACTTGAATGGTCCTCTCTATTTGGGGATGAAACTCTGTGATCAAGCATAACTGAGTCCCAAATTCCTCCTACAATCCCTTTCACAACTGAGATGTGAAAAGATCATCATGATCTGAAACGATCTTCAATGGCACTCCATGAAGCCGAACTATCTTCTACATATAGAGGCATCCCAATCTCTCTACTGAACTATCTTCCCATATCTTTAGGAAGTGTGTCGACTTGTTGAGTCAATCAACAATCACCTAGATGGTATTGTGTCCCTTGGATGTTTATCATAAACCCATCATGAATTCCATCGATATCCCATCCCACTTCCACTATATCAACTCAAGTATTTGGGTCAAGACCACTGGAACTTGGTGCTCAGTCTTTACTTATTGACAAGTGAGGCATCGAGAAATGAACTATACGACCACCTTCTTCATCCCCAGCCACCAGAACTGATGTCAGAGGTCCTGGTATATTGTCACCGCACCTAGATGTACCATTAAAGGGGATGTGTGGAACTCCCTCAGAACCTCCTCCCACAATGCCATTGGTACAACTGTGCACCCTCTAAAAAGAACAACATACTCCCCACCTATCGAATATCCATCAGGGGAGATCCCTATGGACAACTGAGCACGTCAGGTCTCATAGTCGATATCCCCAACCTATGCCTCCTTGACTCACTATAAGAGTTTAGGAGTGATAATCATCAAATGGAGGTAAACTAGTTCATCTCTATCCATAAAGGATATCTATAATGTGGCCAAATTCTCTAACGCCTCACCCAAAAACTACAAACTGGATCTCCTACTGATAGCATGTTCTACTATGTTCTCCTTCCTAGGAGTATAGATAATCTCAAAGTCATAGTACTTGAGGAACTCTATTCATCATCTATGTCTCTAGTTCAGATCCTTATAAGAGAATATATATTTAAGACTCTTATGGTCAGAGTAGATGGTAAACCACTTGCCCATCAGGTGGTGTTGCCACATCTTCAATGTGAAGACTACCCATGCTATCCCAAGATCATGGGTCACATAGTTCTACTCACGTGGTATCAATTTTCATGAACCACAAGAAATCACCGCTTGCTCCGAAATTAGTACACAACCAAGCCCAGTCCCTAATTCATTGTAGAACACTACATACCCAATTCCCTCCTCTAGAAATATCAAGATGGGACTGCTTTTAAACCTATACTTCAGCTCTTGAAAGCACCGTTGACACTTCTCTTTCCACACGAAGGGATCCCTCTTCCATGTTAACACCGTCAAGGGTGCTGGTACTCAGGAAAATTCAGGTACAAACCTCTGATAGTACCCTACCAAACCTGGGAAACTATGCACCTTGGTAAGACTCTTGGGTGGATCCCAAGAAATCACTCCCTCAATATTCACCAGATCCACTACGACTCCATCCTATAAAATGAATTGTCCTAGAAAGTGGACCTCCTGAATCCCTAACTAGAACTTCAAGATATTCCCATAAATCCGGTGCTCTCGAAGTATGTCTAGGACCATCCTCATGTGTATCTCGTGCTCCTACTTGGTCACCGAGTACACCATGATTTCATCAATGAAGACCACCATGAACCGGTCTAAGTAAGGATGGAAGATCATGTTCATGATTCCCATGAACACTACTGGGGAGTTTTTCATGCCGAATGGAATCACTAAGTACTCATAGTGGTTGTACCAACATCTAAATGTCATCATTGAGATGTCCTCATCCCTTACTCGAAGATGGTGATAGCCTAATATGAGGTATATCTTCGAGAACCACTTCTATCCCTTCATCTAATCGATGAGGTCTTCAATCCTCAGTAGTGGATACTTATTTTTTAGGGTAACTTGGTTCAGGAACCAAAATTCATCACATAATCTCAATCTCCCATCTGCCTTTTTGGAAAACAAAATTGGGGCTTCCCAGAGTGAAACATTGGGTATCATGAATCCATTCCTCTGACAGTCCTCCAGTTATACTCTCAAGTAACAATGATCCGAAGGAGCCATCCAATATGAAGGAGTCAATATTAGTGTTGTATTAGGGAATAGATCAATGCATAAGTCTACCTACCTATGGGGAGGTAGTTTGGGGATATCCCTAGGAAAGACATCCTCATACTCCACAACCATTGTAGGAAACTAAGGAAACTTTTCATCCATTTCACCAAGGGTGAGGCTAGCCAACTTAAGGGTAATCAGTTGCACGCTCCTATGATTAAGTCCATCCTACACTACATACATTTCAATTTCACCAACAAAGGAAAACCTGGTCCCATCACCACAGAAACACTACACTCTATGCCTAAATCAGTCAATATGAATATGGAATGTGGATAACCACTCCATACCTAGAATAACATCATAAGGCCTAGATGCCACCACTGAGAGATCCCAACTGAAACTCTTGCCTCCAACAGTAATCTTACACTATTAGAACTAGTTTTTGATCATTGAATCACCTCTTATAGGAGTCTCTAAGTGTAAGGGTTGAGTCAACAGTTCCACTGAAATCTCTGAGCCTGGAAAAAGAGTCTATTGGAGTTGGTGACCTAGATCCAACTACTTTTTACTTTATTAATTAATAAATACCTTATCACATATTGATTATTATTTTGCATGACAATGCATGTGATAATTTCCTAAGGATAATTGTTGCATTAAAGGTTCATAGTAGATCCCGGTTATGATGAGAACCTGGAAGTTCCATAACACTGTTCTTGAATATATGTTCTATGGCCAGATAATGTTATTTGAGGGACACAAATAATAAATTCCATTAGGGGTGAGGTCTCATAAAAATTTGAGGCACCTTCTCATGGTGTGAACCCTTAGTAATATACAGTAGGATATTATAAGAACGAGACCCGCCAGTAGGAAATCCACATTTCATAGTGTCATTGGATGTTATTATCTACAGACGTGTGTATTGGTCCTTAGACTTCAAGATTATTATTAATGGGTATTATAATTCAAACACTTAGATGTATTGACAAAAACTATGACAACACACTATTCACAGTAAGGTAGGATACATTGGGTGCGTCACGAGTGATACTACATTAATAGATAATGCTAGAAAGGATTTTTCCCTTCTGTTCCATAACAGAAGTAGATATCTCAGGCCCTTTGATATAATTGATATAGCCTGAATAAATCCATGGACCTGGTGAGGAATGTTCAATTTCAATTCTATAAATTCAAATAAAGAATAATCAAGCACATGGGTTGATGGCGCTAGCATGCAACCCGCTTGATTCGAGATATCATGACAAGGGATTACAATACACGGCAAGTGTTCATAGGAGGTGACGCGTCATTGCGGCGTTAACTTCTTTCTCTATGGGTTCTGTGGCATGTTTCTAGATGATAACCTTGGAATTTAGGCAGGCTTTTCCTAATGCCACTGAGGAAGAGGCCTAGAGGGTCATACACTAAGTGTGTCTAAGTATCTCAATTAAATATTAATTTAACAAGTTAAATAAATATTATTCCCGATTGTGTTTTAATAATTATTTAAGGATGCCTGATTGAATTTATTTCGACACTAGTTATTTGAGATAATATATTATGGGGAAACTAATATATTTATTAGTGAGTAATGCAGTGATATTTATTTTAGAAATAAATAACCATTATTCAAGGTCTAATAAATGTGGTAGAAGAAATAAAGAAAAATGGAAAAATAAAAGTACACACCATATATATTAAATATACACACCATGTATTTTTTTCTGAGAATTTATGAGAAATAACATTATTTAATTAAATAAATAATATTAGGTATAATTCCCTGGGCACATGTCAAGTAATAATAATAGTCAACTGTTATTATTAGACACGAGGTATTACTAATAATTAAATGAAATGAATAAATACTTTCAGGTAATTAATTCATTTTATTATTCTATGTAATTAAAATTTCAATTATATAATTCTCATTAGCCTAGCCATTTTTGGGTGGTTGTGCACAAAATATTTGGAAAATCTCTCAAGCCAAGAGAGAATTCCTTTTCCACCAAGAATGCTCTCATGCTATGAGAGATAGATCCACCTCCACCGAATCAAGGTGATCGAAGGCGGACATCGCAAGCGAAGGCTCTTCCACACTAGCACCCAGAGATCCCTTCGACGATGTCCAGAGATAAATGGAGCACATGTGGATCACCATTAGAGGAATCCTACACTTGGATTATACGAAGCAACGACGGATCACATTAGATCGTGACCGGAAACATCAACGAAGAAAGAATTCCATCAAGGTAATCTTGTCAATTAGTTAAATTAATTATAACAAACATATGATGAACCTATTTATGGTTATGGGACTCCCCTCTTTCTTTTTTATTCTTCATTCTATTCTGAAGATCCGGAGTTTTATTATCATAATGAATCTCGGATGGATCGTTGTTAACACAAAAATTAAAGTTGGTAAAACCCACCTACGCACTTCCGCTGTGCCCAAAACCTACAAGTGGTATCATAGGGGTCATATCATTTGTTATAATCATTTAAGTTTTTCATTGGTGATTTACGCATTGAATAATTTAGTTGTTTCAATTCGAGTTAATCGTTCTTTAAAATCTAAATCTCGAGATCTGTTCCTCCTCTCATGTTTCTCATTCACCTTACAGAAACAAAATTTTCTTTTAATTTTGATTAAAATAAAATAGAGGATCTCATCCGGAGGTACCAAATGTTCCTATCCGTACAACACCAGAATACATGGCGTGTATTTGGAAGTACACGCCATGTAGTCTAGGTTCAATGCAACGGACTAGTCTGCCAAATCCGGTCGTGTGTTAGAGTATTCCTAAGTAATAAATGAAACCGTGTTTTGACCAGGAATAGGTGGAACATAGTTTCCAGATTACATGCCATGTGGTACACTGAACATGGTGTGTTGTCCCTTTGGGCTAGGGTTGGACCGTGTACCCCGTACATGGATTTCCCAACTATAAATCGTGTAATAAGGATACTACATGACATTTGTCCCACTAAACACGCCATGTAATCTGAAAATTTCTAAAGTACATCTACACACTATGTCCCCGGGTGTGTACTTTAGATGGATGGTGAACAAAAGTACATGTTGTGTAGTTGGAACTACAAACTGTGTACTTATCCAAATTACACAGATTTATTAAAATTTGTTATTATATTATACAAACCCTTGAGACGTGTACTATAGTGCAGGCGTAAAGCCGAGGCACAACATGTGATAGGTGTTTTAGATATATGTGTTTAATTTAACATCTGTGTAATCTTCATTTCTACTCAATGGGTAGTTATGAATGAGAATTCACCTGGTTTCCTCCAAGGTGCAAGTTATGTACAAAGATAATTTTAAATGAATTTATTTGTTTAAAATTATGATGGATGAGAATATCAAGGAAATTCAGAAAAGGTTTTAAGATAAAAAGATTGATTAATTAAAGATAATTAATTGATTCAAGTGTGATTTATCTTAAACAAGAATGATTAAAGAATTGAATGCTAGTTTTATTTATGTGTAAATATCATTGCATGTATGGATGATCATGACCTAGACCAAGAACTTCATATGTGAATGGTTTCTTTTAATTTATTTATTTAAATTAAATTTGTTGACCTGTGAGCCTTCTCCTCATTAATATGTAGGGCCTGTGCGCATAAGGTTTCTTTTATGTAAAACCCCATTTACCCATCAACTGCGTGTGAGATAAAAGAATATGTAATGGATGAAGCTCCCAAGCTAGTTGAGGTGGCTCAATTTAGGATCCAAGTTGAATCCAATCCAAGCAGATACAAAGGTGGATAGGTGGAAAGCTGTAAACACGAACTTAAAAGGTTCAAGGTGTTTCTCTCCTAGGTCTTGGTTTTGTTTATCAACCACTAGATAAACTAACCAATATAACAAGCTCATGATCATACCTTTTATTTTTATTTATGTCAGTTTCATGGTTTATTTATTATGGGTGTGTTGTCACGATCACACAATTAACGAATTAAACAAACATGCAATATAGAACTAAAATAAGACCATCTTAGGCGTAAAATATTATCTTAGACATGGTTAATCACTTAAGTATATCCCACTTAATATTAAAAAGCATGTAATCAAAGATAATAAAATAGAAATTTACGTATAAGGATAAAATCCCTCAATGAAATATTAAGTCGGTATAGCCTTCCATAATCTTTGTTAGAATCAAACCATAGTTGAAAGTGTTTGACCAACCCTAGTTGGGGTGCTTTCAATTATTAGTGAATTATAATTCAAGGTTTTGGGTTGACTTGACTTGGTTCGCGTCAAGGGTTGACTACCACAACAAGACTTGGTGTGACCAAGAGGCAATGGTTGAGGAAATCCAAAAATAAAAGGATTTAAGGATTGGGGAGTCCACTCAGCGGATCAATGAGCTTTGGTTTAATGTAGTTGAAATTTAGAATTCCTACCTAAAACCCTTAAAGTTTCTTGTCCAACCCTAGTTGGGATAATGCGATGTGCAATATGGATCCTTGACACCAGAATATTTAGGCAACATAATATTCTGAAGTCAATGGTGAGGGCTATTGGATTTTGATAAACACAAGAGGAAATTGTTTATGCTGGAATAGCCTATTCCAGTTTCACCTAGAAAAGAGGCCAGTGATGATGAACTATCTCTCTATATGAAACACATGGATGATTCCACATATGTCCAGTGTTTCATTCTGTCGGCCATGTCTGACGAGCTCTTGAAGCAACATGAAAACATGGACGCGTATAGCTTGATGTCTCACCTTAAGGATATCTATAAAGAGAAGGTGAGATATGAGAGATATGAGATCCCCAATGCTTTTTCTACAACTAAGCTTGGAGATTCTGCACCAGCTGGGCCTCATATAGTCAAGCTCATTGGCTACATTGAACGCCTAGAAATCATAGGGATTTAGTTCCTAGACGAGTTGCATACAGATCTCATCCTATCATCATTGCCCAAGACCTTCTCTAGCTTTATTGTCAACTACAACATGAGAAACAATGATAATAGTCTATCGGAACTTCTGACCTTAATTTTCCAAGTAGATAAGAACATGGGGCATGAAAAACCCATAGTCCATATGGTGAATATGAAAAGAAAGGACAAGGCAAAGGGGCCAAAAACTTATAAACAATCTGAATCCCCCAAGAGTCGTCCCTCCAAGAAGGGGAAGATCCAGAGGCAGGGTAAGGAATGAGAGGTGGTATTTTTTGCATGTGGCAAGAAAGGCCACTGGAAGAGGAACTGCACCCAGAAGCGTGGGTACACTAAAGGTGCGTTCGTTATCGAGTGTAATCTTTCCATTTCTACACATTGGGTATTAGATACAACTTTTGGGGCTCACTGAAAAATGGGATGATTTTTGTTTTACATAACTATTATTATGTGCCTAGTGTTACCAAGAACATAATTTTTGTATCTTATTTGGATATGGATGGATTTATTTTCATGTTTGGAAATAAGGGTTGTCTCTTTTATAAGAACAACATATGTTATGGTATGAAAAATTTAAATAATGGTTTGTATGTATTAAATTACGAAAACCAAGTGTTGGCAATCAATAATGAAACAAACTCACATGACTCATACATCACCTAGTTGTGGCATCACCATCTCGGTCATGTAAACGAGAAGCGCTTGAAAAATCTCTTCCTAGATGGCTATTTAGACTCGAATAATATAAAACTACTTGATAGATGTCATGCTTGTTTACAAGGAAAAATAACCAAGCCGCCTTTCAGTGGATAGGGTGAAAGGGACACAGAGATTCTAGGATTGGTGCACATGGATGTGTGTGGACCATTTCTAGTAGAATCTAGAGGTGGATATTATTACTTAATTACTTTTATTGATTATTTGAGTTGATGTGGCTATGTCTAATTAATGAGGTATAAGTCAAAATCCTTAGAGAAATTTAAGGAATTCAAGAATGAAGTTGAGAATCAGCTTGGTAAGAAGATAAAGAAGCTTCAATCGGATTGAGTCAGGGAATATCTGAACCAAGAGTTCATCGATCTTCTATGGGAGTCTAGGATTATATCTTAGCTCACTCCTCTTTATACACCACAATGGAATGGTGTTATTGAAAGGTGGAACCACGCCTTGTTGAACATGGTGAGGTCGATGATGATTCATGCATATCTTCCATTATCCTTTCGGGGATATGCATTACAGACAACAACATACACATTAAACTGAGTACCAACCGGGACAGAAAATGGAATTCACTTCGAGTTATGGAATGGAAAGAAACCCATTTTTTGCACACACGTGTATGGGGATGTGAGGCATTTGTTAAGGCCTTATCAGGCAAAAAACTAGCACCTGGGGCACAAAGTGTATCTTTATATGATATCCCAAGGAAACTAAAGGATATTACCTATATAACCCTTCAGAAAAGAAAGTGATTGTCACCAGACAAGCTGTATTTCTTGAGAGGGAGCACATCCTCAAAAAGGATAGTGGGAGAAAGATTGACTTCAATGAAGTTGATGCTCAAGATACACAAAAGTTGGTACAGGAACAAGTTCCATAGGTCCCCGTGGAAGAGGTTCTAGAAACACAAGTACTACATAGGAGCTCAAGAGAGGTAAGGGAACCAAAGATATTTGGTTTCCTAGTCACTGAGGATGGTGAATCATTATTGTTGGACAATGATCAACCTCTCTCCTACAAGGAAGAAGTAGAAATCTCAGAAGCTGCAAGATGGTTAGAAGCTATGAATTCTGAGATGGATTCCATGTATCAGAACAAAGTTTGGGTTCTAGTCAATGATCCAGTTGATGTAAATCATGTTGGATGAAAATGGGTATTCAAGAGAAAACTGTACCTGGAAGGTCAAATTAGCACTAATAAAGCAAGGCTAGTGGAAAAATGATTCAGAAAACTTCTAGGAATTGAATATTATTAAACCTTCTTACTAGTTTCCATATTTAAATCCATAAGAATCATACTTCAAATAGCAGCTTACCATGACTACGAGATTTGGAAAATGGATGTCAAAACAACATTCCTTAATGGGAAACTTCAGGAAAATGTTTATATGACACAACCAGAAGGTTTTGTGATACCAGGTGAAGCCAAATGGTTTTACAAGTTGCAGAAATCCATTTATGGATTAAATCAAGCATCCAAGTCATGGAACATTTGATTTGATGAAGCCATAAAGGAATTTGGTTTCATTAAGAACGAATGTGAGCCATGTGTTTATAAGTAGTTTAATGGGAATGCGATCATTATCTTAGTAGTATATGTTGACGATATATTGCTTATTGGAAACCATGTACCAGTCTTACAGTTAGTTAAGGACTGGTTGAACATGTGTTTATCCATGAAGGACTTAGGTGAAGCAGCCTACATTCTAGGGATCAAGATCATTCGTGATAGATCCAAGAGGCTTCTTGGACTAAGTTAGGGTACATAAATTGACCAGATACTAAAGAGATTTAGTATGGAACAATCCAAGAGGGGATTGGTTCCAGTGTCACATGGCCTACATCTTTCTAAGAAAATGTTTCCTCAGACACAACAAGATAAATATAGAATGAGTAAGATCATATATGCTTCGGCTATATGATCCATCATGTATGTCATGTTATGTACCGGGCTTAATGTTGCCTATGCACTGAGCATGGTAGGAAGATATCAAGTAGATTCAGGAGAACAAAATTGGACTGCTGTTAAGACTATCCTTAAGTATCTGAGAAGAAATAAGGATATGTTCCTGGTGTATGGAGGAGACGAGGATCTTGTCATCATAGGGTATGATAATTCTAGTTTTCAGATAGATTAGAACGGTCTGAATTCATAATTTGGATATGTTTTCTATCTCAATGGAGGAGCTGTGAGTTAGAAGAGTTTAAAGTAGCCAGTTGCCACCGATTCTACAGTGGAGTCCGAATATATAGCGGCTTTTGATGTAGCCAAGGAAGCCGTCTGGATTCGGAACTTTGTCTAAGAGCTTGATGTGATGCCTAGTAGTAAAGATCCTATCACGTTATATTGTGATAATACTACGGTGGTGGCTCTTACCAAAGAACCAAGGTCACATCAACGGATAAATAACGTACTCCGAAAGTATCACCTCTTGAGGGATTTAAATAAAAGGGGTGAAGTTGCAATGAGCAGAGTGTCCATGGAAGAGAATGTGGTGGACCCCATGACTAAAGGCCTATATCAGCAGAAACAAGAATATCATGTGAGAGAAAGCAGGTTAAAGGTTGTTAGTAGTTGGCTCTATTCCAAGTGGGAATCTATTAGAGTTGGTGGCCTAGAACCAACTACTTTTTACTTTATTCATTAATAAATACCTTATCACATCTTGATTGTTTTTCCTCATGACAATGCATATGATAATGTCCTAAGGATAACTGTTGAATTAAAGGGTAATAGAGGATCCCTGTTATGATGAGAACCCAGAAGTTCCATAACACTATTCCTGAATATATATTTTATGGCTAGATAATGTTATTTGAGGGACCCAAATAATACAAGACATTAGGGGTGAGGACTCATAAAACTTTGAGGCACCTTCTCATGGCATTCTCCCTTGGTAATATCCAGGAGTATATTATGAGAACGAGACCCCCTAGTAGGAAATCCACATTTCATAGTGTCATTGGATGTTCCTATCTGCAGACATGTGTATTGGTCCTTAGACTTTAAGATTATTATTAATGGGTATTACAACTTACACACTTAGATTTATTGATGAAAACTATGAAGACACACTATTCGCAGCGAGGTAGGATACGTTGGGTGCATCATGAGTGATACTAAATTATTAGATAATGCGAGAAAGTATTTGTCCCTTCTGTTCCATCACAGAAGTAGATATCTCATGCCCTTTGATAGAATTGATATAGCCTAAATAAATCCATGGCCATGGCGAGTAATGGGAAAGTTCAATTCCAAAAAGTCAAAGAAAGAACAATCGAGCACATGGGTTGATGACACTATCATGTAACCCGCTTGATTTGAGATATCGTGACAAAGGGATTACATTACATGGTCAACGTTCTTAGGAGGGGACATGTCATTTCAGTGTTAACTTCTTTCTCTATAGGTGCCTTGGTGTGTTGCTAGATGTAACCTTGGAGTTTACGTAGGCTCCAACTAATTCCACTGAGAAAGAGGCCTAGAGGGACACACACTAAGTGTGTCTAAGTATCTCAGTTAAATATTAACTTAACAAGTTAAATAAAGATTATTCCTGATTGTGATTTAATAATTATTTAAGGAAGCCTAAGTGCATTTATTTCAACACTAGTTATTCTAGAGAATATATTGTGGGTGAAATAATATATTTATTCACGAGTAATGCAGTGATATTTATTTTATAAATAAATAGCCATTATTCAAGGTCTAATAAATGTGGTAGAGGAAATAAAGAAAAATGGAAAAATAAAATTACACACCGTGTGTATTAAATATACATGGCGTGTATATTTTTTGGGAATTTATGAGAAATAATAATATTTATTTAACTAAATAATATTAGGTATAATTCTCTAGGTGCATGTCAAGTAATAATAATAGTCAACTATTATTATTAAAAAGGGGGTATTACTAATAATTAAATGAAATGAATAAATGATTTCAGGTAATTAATTCATTTTATTATTCTATATAATTAAAATTCCAATTATATAATTCTTCTTATCCTAGCCATTTTTGGGTGGTTGTGCACAACGGATTTGTAAAATCACTCAAGTCAAGAGAGAATTCCTTTTCCACCAAGAATGCTCTCAAGCTATGAGAGAGAGATCCGCCTCCACCAGATCAAGGCGTTTGAAGGAAAACATCGCAAGTGAAGGATCTTCTATGATAGCACCCAGATATCCCTTTGATGACATCTAGAGATATGTGGATCACGTGTGGATCACCTCTAGAGTAATCCTACACTTGGATTATATGATGCAATGACAGATCACATCACATCGTGACCAGAAACATCAATGAAGAAATAATTCCATCAAGGTAATTATTTTCAATTAATTAAATTAATTATACCCAACATATTATGATACTATTTATGGTTCTGGGAATCCAATCTTTCTTTTTTCCTTCTTAGTATTATTCTGAAGATAAGATGTTTTATTATAGTGATAGATCTCAGATTGATCATTGTTAACACAAAAATTAAAGTTGGGAAAACCCACCAACGCACTTCCGCTACGCCCGGAACCTACAGAGTCATGGAAAGAAAAGAATGAATAACACCTATTTCTATATAAAAATCATCTAAGGTTTAAAAGACACATATCGTACGTATAATCATCCCTAGAGAACTATATTCATAAGCCTTCATTGCTTGTAGTTGGCCTCGTCCCTATCCACCATCTCCCTGAGCCCATGGTGGACCACCTAGGAGTAGTGGTGGTAATATGTAGAACTTACAACCACCTAATACTATCCTCTGCCATGAACTTAGCCCTAAAAACCAACCTAATCATTCATCCTCCTCTTCCTCGGTGGTCCCTCGACCATCTCCTGATCATTCGTATGATGGGTTGGCTGATATCATGCCAAATATCCCCAACCACTGTAGGAGTAACATTTTCTATCATTCAGCTGACTCACTCTACCCTGAGAGCCCTAAACTACTGATCCCATTTCTTGGGGTCATCCCCTATAGTGCTTGACCATCTTGGGTCCTTGAATTTTCTGTCAGATAACTACCACCAAAGACTCAACTACCTAGTGCCTGGTGGTAGCTCCCACTACTGGAGTCTTCTCTGCCAGAAATCTCTCCACTAGAAAATTTCACTCCAGTACCCCAACATATATAGGGATGATAAGGGATATCATGGATGCCCTGATCTACTAGCATATCCCCTTATCAAAGGTCTGATCCCTAAAGAATGGGTCTCGCACCATATCCATGGAGTAGCAGGAAAGATTAATAAACCTCACCAAGTACTCTACCACAGTATGACTGCCCTGCTACATATGAAGGAGCTCATGTATGAACATTGAGCATTACGTAGCTGGTAAGAACTCTTCTCTAAATATTCGCTTGAATTATACCCAAGAGAGAGTCGCCTCATCATGTTTATGGGTCACTAAGCTCCACCATCACCCTACTGAGCCTTAAAGAAGACTCACATCTAGGACTGCTATCTGGTTGGAAGGTGTCCTCACAAGATAGAAGAAATGTGTAACTAACTCTAGAAAATACGCAACTATCTAGGGGTATAGATCAGCCCTAAACCTAGGAGTTTGACGCCTATGGAACTCATGCAGTGCACTCAGCCTGCGTGCATCCTCAACCAGTAGAGATGGGAGTATCTATAGCTCGACGGGTGGTGGCATCATTGGTAAACCACCCGGAGGTGATATCTCTGGTGAAGGGAGTATCTCCAATATAGGCCCCTATACTAATGCCTCATCTCTAGGTGGATCATCCTTGTGATCACGTAGTGGAATCCTAGCTGGATATCTGTGGGGAGGCATCCTGAAACAGATCAAGATGGTCCATAGTCAATAGAGTATAACTGGTGAGATGACTCAAGAAGGACATGAGAACACACCCAAATCCTATATAATGCATGTACCATTAATTTCCCTACAACTAGTTTTTTCATGTACTGAGTCGAAAAGTCGGATTCAGAGTCCTGGTGTATTTATATGTCAACCGCTGCACCAACACTAGATTCCCTGGCCTGAAATCCGAACTCAAAACACTCAATACTGTTTCCACAAACCAACCTCATAGACTCTTATTATATAAGTAGAAATGAAAACATATGATACCAATTTATCATGACCCCAACCATAGGGTCGCATGTCGTGACTACCCCAAGCCCACCTCTGATAGGCTAGGGGATGGAAACTAGCACCGAGTAGGAATATCCCACCAATGGGGGTAATTTTTCTAATTACTTGTACACACACACACACAGTCTTCATGCCCAACATTCTAAAATGTAAAAAACACTGAGTAGACAATGAATGCATGCACTAAGATACCAACCACAGAGTACGAAAGTAGGAAACTAGAGAGTAAATAGGGCTAGAATAAAAACCCACCAAAGAAAGAGTCTAAAAAAGTGAATGAATAAGTTCTTGAAATTCATCCATAAAAAATCCTACCTAAAGGGTAGGTGTAGGATAGATATTTGATGCCATAGGAACACACATCATCTGTCTGATCAACCTAAGCACCACCTGGTCTTGGTCCACCTAGGACTTCGTTAAATCATCGATCATCTGCACATGACATGAAACGTGAGGGAAAATCCTGAACATGGGTTAGTAAAACAATACTCAGAAGGACACCCTAAAACCAAAAAGTAATACCACTAAGAAATACATGAAGTACACCACAAGATAATACACTAAGTATACCACAAATAAATACATGAAGTACAGTCGCTAAGAAATACATGAATTATACCACAAAGTAATACACTAAGTATACCACTAAGAAGATACATAGTCACCTCACACAGGTATAATTATATATCATGAAGAGTAGGATTATCAGACTTAGTCTATAGAACACCCAGTATCAATAATACATTAAGTTTCAATAACACATGAAGTGTGGATAACACATGGAGTGTCGATAACACACGGAGTGTAAATAAAAAACTGAGTGTCAATAACACACAGATTGTTAATAACACACGGAGTGTCTATAACACATTGAGTGTAGATACCACATGGAGTGTGGATAACACAGGGAGTGTCAATAACACACGGAGTGTTGATAACACACAAAGTTTCAATAAAACAAGGAGTGTTGATAATACACGAATTTTCAATAACACACAAAGTATCAATAACACATGGAGTATAGATAACACATGGAGTGTCGATAGGGCATGGAATTTAGATAACACAAAGAGTGTCGATAGGTCATGAAACCCCCATATCATGTAGTCACTAAGTCACATAGCCTCAAGATCACCACCAGCCATAGGATTTCGCTCATAGCGTGCTTGTTCTAGGAGGACCTTTTCCTCAAGACAAAAGGTTGTATTCCAAATTTCACAAAGATTAAATTAGAGTATATCAAAAGGACCATATCATCGTATGGGTCCCAATTCCACAAACATATCATCAAATAAACACACAGTTTGAAAGTTATGACTGTTTTACAGGAAAGGTCTGACCTGGGTCTGATCTGACCTGCTGGACCCAACCCAACCCACCGACTAACCTAACCCGGTTTGACTGAACCAAACCATCCTGGTATAGTCTAATACAGTCCACTAGGCTTGGCCCGCTGGACCTATGGGTCCATACCATTGGTCCATAGAAGTGTCCTAGCCACCCTGGTCTGGCCCGTTGCATGTGGGCCGGTTTGCTCTGTCGGACATGGCACACTCTGGCTGTGCCCCCTGGTTCATGTGGTCTTCCCCAACCATGTGGCTCCCCCTATGTCTCCCGGTCAATATGGCACTGTCATGTTCAACGCAGTTGGATACTGCGTCCCCAGTCCCCACTGTGACCCCTTCCACTGCAGTTCCATGCAGTCCGGTTGCACCACCTGTGTGGTCCGGCTGCTACCACCTACTCCCATGGCTGCCATCATAGGTGGCTACCATCCTCCACCTCACCTGTACGTGGCCACCGCTGTGCACCACCTTATGCTGGCCACCAGCGGCTCTGGTTGCGTAGGTCGCCCCCTGTTTATCTGGTTCCATTTTTTTAAAACAGATCCACATCCATGATCCATGGGTCACGACCTTCACTAACTTGGAATTTGATCCATCTTTCTAGTACTTTGGGGGTCTGATTGCATTTGGATCCTCCTGAAAAAATTTCGTCGTGACCACGAGGTTCCAATAGTGAAGAACTCCAAGAATGTGGATAGTAAGAACACATAGAACGACTGAAGAATAGATCTTGGCCTTATTCGTGTTAGCCTTGTTCCATCATTTTTAGAAGGTTTACTAAAGAACAACAAAAGATAATCCCAATGATCTATCTCCCCCTTTAAACCCCACAACAATTATCCATCCCTCAAGAACATTCAAACCACCGATCAACCTATTCGTAGGTTGGTACACATTCATTGTTTGAATCTATGAAGTGAAATGAAATCACAAAGAGATCAAACACTCTAGCTTGAGGTTTGGATCAATCATTGATGAAGGGAAAAGTTTTTCCGTCGTTGTTCGTTGATCCATCAGATCCAAGGTTCGTCAATCTTGATTCGCTAATCCATCAACGTTCATTGGAGGAAGATCCATCTCCTTGCCTCAGATTATTTCTAGGGTTATTTCATAACCTTGTATTCCTAAAAATAAGTCATACTTAAAAGAAACCAACACAATGTCAAATAAAATATTTTCCAATTAAATATTTTAATAACGTTTACATCCAAAAACTAACTTCCACACTTGACCCACACCAGACAAGGTTAGGCCCTGTTTAAGGTAATTTTTCTATTCTGAATGCAATGGTTCCCTCATATTTCTGATCCAAGAACCCATTTAATAGTAATTCTAGTTTAAATAAAAAACCTCCCATGCGCTTTATTAAAAATTGAACATTTTTCATTGGTTTTTCCCAGGCACAATAGGCCTCAGAATCTCACGCCGTCTCAGTGCCCAGTCTTGGAATTTTCCCAGTTAATTTATAAAAAAATAAAACTAGATAAAAAACTAAATCAGTACACCAAATTTTCAATCTATGAAACCATAGGTCTAACCTAGGTTATCTGTGATCATTAAAAAAACTTTAGGAAGTTATCCTATACATATAATTATCTCTAGGAATTTTAGTAATGTTTTATCATCCCGGTTTCCAAAGGCAACTAAACCTTGTTATGATTCCAAATATAACAACACATAATTTTCAAACATAGATATTACATCTTATTATATGAATATTCATTATATAACATATCCATCCATTCTAGAATCATATTTTTTTAGTTCCTTTAGAAACTTGGATACATAAACAACTTGTTCATATAAGATCTACATTATATCCCACTTAATTCTTCGTAACTTTAACCCTTATTATATATATCATACTTAAATAAATCATTCATATCCTAGAGAAGGGAAACATAAGAAAGTGTGAAATCAGATGACCATTAAGGGAAAAAGGGTGATATTAATGATAACATAAACATAACATAAACTTAAGGGAATGAAAACATGAAATTAAAATTAAAAAACCACACCCTACATATCATAGATAATAATATCAAGTTATAGAATAAATATTGATAGTTCATATGGAATGAATCATAAAGGAATCAAATAACATGAACTGTGAGAGCATCACATTAGCATAAGATATAGATTTTATGCATACACATAAGCTTATAAAATCATTTCCTTAGTAGTGAAGGCTCACTTAAAAGACAATCACAGTTGATTGGGTTCACTCTGCATTCCATTGTATTAGTCAAGGTTCAATAACAATACTATCATAGTGGGATGAGACCCTTATTGAACTGAGTTCATTCCCCATTCTAATCATATTTATCTCACGAGATATCCATTTTTACCCAATGCATTGAAGGGATATATAATTCTATCCCCACTGATCACATGATTAAAATTATATAGATGTGTTCCACAAGATCATAAAAAATTAATCATATCATAACCCATGAAAATGAAATTGGTTTCATAAACATTTCATCATGGAATAACCCACATAAAATAAATAGCTTTCATTAATATTTCATCAATTCATCATATCATGACCTGTGAAAAAGGAATGGGTTTCGTAAACACCTTTTCATCATAATCATAAAATATCTAGATAAATAATAAGAATGGTATTAATGGATAATATCCCTAATAAATATTAGGAAACATCAATGGATGTAATATTAGATATAAAATTCTTTTTAAAAGAACTATTGGAACATTTATTGAGTAAAATACCCTTTTCACTTTAAAATCACTTATTTAAAATATAATTTTTTTTCAATTATTAAAGGATAAAATTTCTTTTAAAAAACCTTAAAACTTGTAAAGGATGTTTAAAATCATTAAGTGGTTACGATGGTGATAAATTCTATTCATGTTGTATAAGTTAAAATAAATATTCCTTTCATATTTTCAATAAAAACTCAAACATACCTAATTTGGAAAATGAAAATAAGATTAGTTTTAAAACATTTTATAAAAATTAAAACATGGGTAAAAATGAATTTAAAGAATAATTGGAGAATAGGAAAAAAATTATTGAAACATTTTTAGAAAACATGGACATGGAAAATAAATAATTTTCAACTAAAGAGAGAAATAAATTTGGTTTTACTTAAAACATCATTCTAGTATCTTGAGTTATTAAAGAGAATAAAATGAATGTAAAACATGTAATTTCCAAAAATAACCAGAGGAGAAAAAAATTCATGAGTTTCTTCATAGGTAGAACATAAGATTTTATCACTGAAACTTAATCATAAACAATACTAATATACAATTAGATTACAATATAAAACCCTTAACTCAATTCTCATATTTCTTTATATGTATTAAAAAATCATTTATAATAAATATATATTTATTATAAATTTATTCTAGAACCATACACATATATTATTTTCTTATAAAATCTTATCCGGCCCAATACCCCTTGGGTCGGCCCGAATCGGGCCGACCCGTCCCTGGTCTGGGTCCGGCCCGCTTGGGCTCTAGAGGACACGACTCAATCTGGGTGATCATAGACCGACTCACCAAGTCGGCCCACTTATTACCTATTAGAGAGCAGGGCTCAGTGGAGAGATTGGGACATGTTTATTAAAAATTATTTATTAAAATCACTATTTTGGGTGACAAATACTTCATTTTTTACACATGTTTTAGTTCTACAGTCTTATTATTTACACTTTGATCATGATTCCATAATCTTCCAAATGTTAACCATGATATTAATATCATACATAATCATTATATATATATATATATTCATCTATAAATGTTATAGATAAAAAAATGAATGACACCTTTCATGGAGATGGTAGACCATTCATACACATGAATGCTATTTATATTTTTTGATGGATAAAATTAAATAATGATAAATAATAATCTACCTTTTAAGAATCATAATAATATCATAAATAACATATATATTTATTAAATCCATCGTTATAACCATCTAATTAAATTGGTGAAAAAAATTAATTACACCACTATGTAGAGATGGTAAATGTACTAAAGTCATTATTTTAGAATGTATAAAATGTATTTATAAGAGTTTGAAGAAGAAATTATATTAAAACACTCAGTTAAGAGTTATACCTCTTAGTTGAGGAACCAATTTTGAATTACACCTTAATCCTTGAAGGGATGGACTTTTGGAAATATTAGAAGCTGTAGGATGTGGGGAGGGAACCTTAGAATGTAATATGGTAGGGATTGACTGATCTAGAAGGCTCAAAAGGTGTGAGGAAGAGAGGAGAAGAGATTTCCATTTATAAGTTAGGGGAGGGGAACTCCAAGAATTACATAAAATATTAAAATATAATAAATTCATTCTCAAGATAAATGATTCTCAATGGCCAGATATTTGAAGCTAAGGTAGGATGTAGTTGAAAGATCATTAAAAAATAAAATCAAGATAGGTTTATGTGGTGTTTTAAATGTTATCTTTTTGTATAACCCCTCAGTCAACCTAATTTAACCTTAATTGTGGTAATTTATTTTTCACTCATGAAGGCTAATGATTTTACTTACAAAGTAATAATTGGTTCATAAATGAATAAGGGGTAATAATATCAACAATATCTTATCCCTTTGTTCCATTTCATGTTTTTTTATAAATTTTAAATAATTTAATAAAATATTATTTTCATAAAATATCATTTAATTCATTCTTGACACTATTCATTTAAATTTAATTTGAAGACATCAAGATAATTACGGAATTATAATATAATACTTTAACACATCGATAATATGTTATATTAATTTATAAAATTGATTGAACATTATAACTCATTTAAATTATATTAATTTTAATATATTTAAAATCATTTTTTATTCTTCTATTAATTTAATACATACCTTTTCGGTGTTGTATAATCATTTAAGGTAATTGTGTAATCCCTAAAAATTAGAAATAAATTATCATCATGAAAATAATTTCATTAGTCTCAAAATAACCATCAATATTCATTCACAACATTATTTTTCCCTTATGTGAATATATAAGATATATTTAAAAGTAAGAGAGTGAAATTTTGTATTTTAATTTTCTTTAAATATTATATATGAAATTTTCATGGACATATTTTAATTAAATAATTAAATTCTAAGCCTAAGGTGATAAGGATTGAATTACATTCATCCAATAAAATTAATATGATAAAATAATGACATTGACATTTAGTTTTAACCTAGGTTAACCTGATTTATCCCTCCCGATTCCAAATATGGAATCCACTTTTCACAATTCAATTTTTATAAGTGGCATAAATTCATTTTAAAATAAATTTGAAAAACATGAAAAAACCCATTTTTTATAAAATTACGTTTTAATCATAAATTGGATTTATTCCTATCTAATGCCTAGAAAAATCATTAGATGAATTTTAAAACATTTTATGGAATATATTATATATATATTTTATTAAAATCATTCATCAATAGTGATTGATTTAATTTATAAAAATACATTGCGCGCATAAAGACAACTTTTCATAAAAACAACTATTTTATTTTAAAATTATTATTATTTTCATTTATAATTAATTGATAAACAATGAATTCATTTTATATGTGTGTAAACCATATTTTTTCATAATTTAATTAGTACTATTCATACTCGCAAATCCAATGGTTGGGTGATAAATATCATGTTAATTAATAATTTTTAAATTGCATATCGCAGTTTTTAGAACTTGATATTGCATTTAAATCAATCTATTAAATAAATAAAATTTATTTTCAGATGAATAAATCATAAAATTGTAGGATGCTACATCCATAATATTCTTTTTTATGTTAATAAGGACATGAAGTATGAAAATCCTTATGTACTTATGATGAAAAAGTGGAAGATCAAAGAAAAAGGCTATAACACTATCTCTAATTTTAAGGATTCTATGAAATGCCTAACCAAGAGGAGGAGGATACATGGAAAAAAATTTAATCATGATTCAATATATTTTTCATATGACAAGAAGTTACATTTGAAGAAGAACTGCACCATGATAAATAATTAATGTGAATATTCAGGTACATTTTTTTAGTGTAATCTATCTATTTTCACAAATTGGGTATTAGATATAGATTTTTGTGTTCACATTTTTATCCAATAATAGAAACCAATTAGATTTATAAGAGTTTCACTAGGTAAGTTTCATCTACAAACCAATAACATTGATAAACTCATTGTAGTAGCTATTAGTGATTACCACCTAACATTGCCAACAATATTGATAATGGTTTTAAATAACTATTATTATGCACCAAAAATCGCCAATTTTTTATCCTACCTAGATAAGGATGGTTTTATTTTAAAATTTGTAAATGAAAATTTTTTATGTTAAAAAGGTAAAAAATAATGGTCTTTATGTGTTGGATTATAAAAACAAAGTTTTGGAAATCGATAACGAATCTAGTTTGCATGACTCATATTACACCCAACTATGGAATAGATATATAGGTCATGAAAATAAAAAATCATTTGAAAAAACAATATCAATATGGATATTTAGATTATTTTTAATTAAATTCACTTGGTATATGTCACACACGTTTACAAAGAAAATTGACCAAACCTCCATTTAGTGGAATATGTGAAAGGCCCATAGAGTTTGTTGAATTAGCTCATAAAAATGTGTGTAAACTATTTCCTATTGAAGTAGGGAGTGGGTAATCATACTTTAAGACTTTTAATGATGGATTTAATAGATTTGGATATGTCTACTTAATTAGGTATAAGTCAGATTCTTTTAAGAAATTTAAGGAATATAAGAATGATGTTTAGAACTAACTTGGTATGAAGATAAAGAAACTTTGCTCAGATTATGGTGGAGGATATCTTAACCAAGAACTTATTGATTACCTATGAGAGTTTAAGATATTATCCCAACTCACTCTTCTTTATAGACTATGATTTCATGGTGTAAATTAAAAGAGGAACAACACTTTGTTGGGCATATCAAGATCAATGATGAGTCATACAAGTTTTCTATTATCCTTTTGGGGATGTGCATTATAGATAGTAGAAAATACACTAAATAGAGTTCTAACTAAAGTGGTGAATGATATTATTTATGAACTTTGTTATGAAACTAAAGTCATGTTGCCTCATATATGAGTGTGGAGTTGTAAAGAATTTGTTAATAATATCTCTAGAAAGAAACTTACATCCTAATAACTAAGTGTATCATTATAAAAAATTCTAGGAAAAATAAAATATATTACTCATACAACGCCTCAAATAAGAAGGTTGTGGTTAGTAGTTGTTCCACTTTTCTTGAAAGGGATTAGATCTCTGAAGGAGATAGTGATAGAGATTTACAGACTTTGTTAAAGTCTATGCTCAAGATAAAAGAGAGTTAGAACAATAATTGATTCCATAAATCCCCATGGAAGAGGAAATTCTATAAACACAAGTACGACATAGGAGCACTGGAGAAGTTAATGAACTAGAAAGATGTGGTTTTTTAGTTACTAAGGATGGTGATTCATTATTACTCAATAATATTGAACTTGTGTCTTACAAGGAAGAAGTAAGTATCACAAAAGCTACTAGATGATAAGAAAACATGAATTCTAAAATAGATTCCATGTACCAAAACTAAGTTTATATATTGGTAGATCCTATAGTGGATGTAAAATCTATTGGTCACAAATGAGTATTCAAGAAAAAAATGGACATGGAAGGTAGAGTTTGTACTTATAATGATAAATTGGTTGAAAAAGGGTTTAAATAGTGTCAAATCATTGACTAAAAAGAATCCTTTTTACCATTTTCTATGCTAAAATTCATCAGAATTATACTTGGAATGACAACACACTATGAATAATAGATTTGAAAAATGGATGTAAAAACAACCTTCTATAATAGGAAAATTTTGTAAGATGTCTATAAGAAATAACTAGAAGGGTTTATGACTCCAAATTATTCCAATAAGGTATAAAGGTTGTAGTGATCTTTTTATAGATTTAAAAAAACATCCAGGTTATAAAACATCCACTTTGATGAATCTATAATGGATTTTGGTTTCAAAAAGAATGAATGTGAGTCTTGTATCTACAAAAAATTATTGAGTGTTATTACTTTCCTAATTATATATGTTGATAAAATATTATTAATTTGAAATGAAATAATATTATTACAACCCATTAATATGTTGCTAGACACATTAATCTCTATAAAATACTTAGTTGAAAAAACATATATTCTTATAATCAAGATCCATAGTGATAAATCCAAGAGGATGCTTAAACTAAGTAAATGTATATACATTGAAATGATATTGGATAGATTCAATATAGAATAACCCAAAATAGGATTGTTTTCAATGTCACGTGATATATATCTATGTAAGAAAATGTGCCCTTAGACATAGGAGGTGAGAGAGAGGATGACTAGGAGATCACATATGCATCAACGACAGGGATAGGCATGTATGCCCTGCTTTTCACTAGGCTTAATGTTGACCATTATTTGATAATGGTAGATAGATATCAAGATTTTTAGGTTTTATATTAATCTAATAACACTTATTAGACATAACCAAACCTAATGATCTACCATGAAATATAAATGAAACATGTGATAAAACCAAAATGAATAACTATTGTAAATTTGTGTACCTTACACTTAAGGGCCACTAAAACCTATTTAATATTCATTTTATGAGTTTTATAAAGATAAAAAAAGTGGGAAAAATCTTCCCACCTTCACAGGTTTCACAGAGTTGATATGAATCATCTTAAACTTAGATTAGATTTATCTTTCCTCCATAGCCTGCTAGAGCCTCTAAAGCAAAGGAGAAGAATAAAGGGATAAATGGGTCCGAGAGTATTGGAAAATAAGGAGGATCTGAATCAAAAACACCACTTCCATCATATTATAGTAGTTGAATAGGAAATCAAGGATTATTTTTGATTATTATATCATTTATTCATGCGTTAAAACACATGTATAAATACCATGTTTGATGTATTTATCATATACATTTACTCTCTTACATTACATCTTATATAATGGTTCCTTAATGATTTCCTTTTTGGGGAATCAATAAATGATCACTATTTATCATTTTTCCACAATCATAAATTGCATGTGCATGAAAATCATAATTTTCATGGGCATAAAAATAAATTTTTTTACAAAATAAGATATTATATATATATATATATATCATATATACATACAAATATTTAGGGAATATTTCTATCAATATCCCACTTGAACTAAATCCTAAAATACTTTGTGCCATTTCAATTTATATTGTATCATATACATAGCTTGTGAAATTGTATCAAAAAATCCTTTTAGATATCTTCCAAAAATCTTTTATAAGTCTATCATTAACTTTACCTTGTATCACGTCATATGAAATAACTTGTGAATACCCATCCAAAACACTTTTGGATTAAATATAAAACACTTTTAGATTATCTCTCTAAGTCAAAATCAATCCCCATTTAGTCAACCAAAAAGTGTGACCCTAAGTGCCTTTATATTCATTGAAAACAAATATTAATCTCTTTATCCATATACATAAGCAAAGAGAATCCTCTATAAAAGCATCAGTACTACTCAAGCTATAAAGGAATCTCATGTGATTTCTATCAAATACACGTGTCTCTATACCTATGTCCACTAGCCTATATCATATGGAAACATGCATTCTCATATTTTACCATTTTTCAATACTTCAAGTGATCATGGTACATAGAATATTTCAATCCCATATTGCTAACTCATGTGATTTAGATTCTCTTAGTTTAGACCGATCTGAACAATGAATACATCACATGTTATTCATCCTTATGGATAAGTACATCACATGTCCCTTATCTAGATAGATATATATAATATATAGGTGTGTCCTCACACTCCCACAGTTTATCTCAATCGAAGGTCTAGATTTCATACTCATCATATGAGAGGAAAAATTCCATCTTGATTAATCTTCAATCAATTACATAATCAGTAACATACCCTACCACCCTCGTATTAGCTAAATAAATTTGTAGACCTAAATAAGTAGTGTATAAAAATATAAAGGTTCTCATGCTAGGTATATCACCAAACTTAGGTATTAGGGACTCATATATGATCCATGTAGCCATGGTATACCAAATACATCTTTATGACACTCTAAGTGGTATACCTAGTAGGTCATCTAGCGCACAAAAAGAATCTTATTTTTTTATTGCACCTCATGTGAATATTTTGAATCTCTATACAAGAGTCTTACTCATTATAACTTTAATATCTCATAAGAACCTATAATAATACATTATAAACACCTTTTTGGGATAAACTCAATGTTATACTTTGAGAGGTCAATTATCATTACCCTCCATAAAATTTATATCTATATATAAATTTATGTAGACAATATGAAAGAATGATATTATGGAGGTTGACATTAATATAATAAATTTTAATATTATCAAAATCCAAGAATATTTAACAAAAGAAACATAAGCACCAGTTTAGCATATTATATATGATAAATTTCTAGATCAATCTTATGTTTGCTACACTTTCTGGTTTTTGTTAAGACATTACATCATATGTAATCCAAGTCACATCTATATGTGAACATATGATAAAACTCTCACAATAAACTATTTAGTGAGAGACATAAATTAATTAATCTAGTTTGAATAATTATTAGACTTAGGAATCATATTCCTAACATTTCAACATCTTGAACATATTAAAACATATTAACTTCAAAATATTAAATGTTATGATGTCAAATTATACTGTCTACTTAGAAATATTCTTAAGTGCATCATCATCATCCTTAGAACCCTATTACATTAAACATTCACTTAAAATAATGTAACAAATCACATTATGTTTTAATAATACATCCTAAATCTCTTATAATATTAAGTAAAATTCACTTTAAACTTAGATTGGTGTAATTCCTTATTTGTCAACATTGAACTTCTTTAAGTCCAAACATACTCCCACTAGCCTATTATATATTATACTATCTTCAGAATATATTGATAAGATATAAAAAAACTTTTGTGCTAATAAATGAGATTTATTTAATTTTAGTAATATTTTTAAACAAATAAACTACTATTTCCATATCATATATGATATTATATGTGTTTGGAAACTTTCATTTTTGAAAATAATATTTTATTAAAATACACCACTGATGGGAGGTGGAAAAAAATTACCATATATTTTAACAAATATATGGATAAACACTTTATCCTAGATAACCAAATTTATCCAAATATTCTTCTCAAAACATGTTATAGAAATTAACGAATCATAAACCATGTGTATATAATTAATCATCTCATTTTTTAATAATAACTCTTTATTAATGAACATTTTCACTTATCACAAAAGATAAATGAGATAAAGACACAAATATTTTACTTAGATAAATTTAATCTTGATAAAATCCTTTACATTCAAATCCTTGATGTAATAACTATATACTTCAAATCATTAATATGAACTACAAAATCGATCAATTATTACTTTTATTTTGAACTCCTGTATATTTACAACACTTTGTAAGATATACATTCAACATCACATACTCATCAAAAATTAAGAATTAATTTCTATCACATACATAACTAACATAAACATTCCATGGAGTTTAAAAAACCCCTTCAGGTATATCTTGGATAATTCAATCATATTAAATTATTACTCTTCCTTCCTGATCATCATAATTTTTTATGAACTTGATTGGATTCTTGAAGAAATAGTTTTGAACTTTTCAACCAATTTTTTTTTCTATTTTGAACTTGTACCTTCTTTTACTATCTATATAATACTTTATAACCTTTGCATCATATACCTAGTTCATATATATTCACAACACTTTGAGAAAATTGGGTTCATTTTCTTTGAATTAAATCATATTGTTGGAATATTTACATAAATGAAAATATGATAAATATCCTAACCATAACAAGCCATTTTTAATCTCTACATAAAGTATGTTATATAATTGAACATATCATAACCATGTGAATCAAAAATACCAAATATCATTTTATTAAACAAAAATTGTTTACATGCTCTTCCCATGTGCAACATGAGATAATACACATCTTTTGAAAAGTTTTTCCTATATTGAAGCATCCAAGTTACCAATTCATTTAGAATATTCAATCATATTGAATATTATTCGACATAACCAATCATATTGAGTATATGAGACTATAATCATTAATGTACCCAATCATATTGATTACATGAATAGAGACTAATATTCCTTTGTTAATTATGTATTGAATTCCTTTGAAACCATAAATGAATCACTCTATTATTCCATATGTAACTATATTTACTTGTTTAACAATTTCAACACTTGGTTATTGAGGAAGGAACAATTATGACACATAGAATTTTCATTAAGAACTTTTCTTAAATCTCCAATATATCTTAGTAAATTTTATTAAGTTAACAATATTATGAGTAACTTATATTAAGATTCTATTTTTTAGGGATTAATTACAAAGTTTATCTTGATTATGATGATGATATTATTTTAAAAAAATATTTTATCTAATACTTTTCATGTTTTATTGACCATTTAATAAGGACATTTATTAAATGTTCTTTTACTAAAATGATGACCCCTTTAAAATTAATCATATCCATTAGTGATCTAATATCTATATTTCACTAAGTAGTGAGCCTTATAGGGTTTTCCTCTCATAACTTAATTATTTAGGTGATGCATTATCCCAATCATATCATATGTGAATCCAGGATAGTTGATCGGACAAATGTTTGTCAAATCCATCATATGGATAAACCTAACTCTATGCCTTTGTTAACCTAATCCTATTAGGATCTCCCAATTAGTGTAACCCAAAATAAGTGCTAAAAATAGCTAACAAAGGACAATACATGTAAATCCATCATTGTAATGACCTTCCCATGGATGTTTCAGTGTTACCTTTCCTTACTTTCCTTTCACAAGATAATCTAGGGGCACCCAAAGTTACCATGACCTACCCATTTGGATGATTAAGGTCTTAAAAAGTGATTCTTTGGAATTAATCTCACACTTAGTATTTGAAGAGGATTTTATCTCACCATATTATCTCAGGTTATTCTATTTTATGTGTTCATGCTTCTAGTAATTTAGTTTTGGAATACTACTCCCTCCAATAAATCAATATATTCAAACCATATTGATGTGTAACTCTTTACACAATGCACAAGTTTGTTTTAATCACCCAAAATTAGAAGATAGGTATCTTTATACATATTCTAATGCATCATATTCATAAGGTAATGAAAAATTAATGTAAAGGCACAAAGTTATCTGCATGAGTAAGTCTAGAGGGACAGATAGCCAACCACATTCACCATCCTAGACATGAAATAATCCTCTAGGAATGTAGGTAGTATGAACCCAAGTCCCTCCAGTTAGGGATACATTACTCAATAGAGAATCCAATTAATCATAACTCTAACACCTAATATAAACAAACTATATTGAATAGCTAAATTTAAGCTAATATCATCAAATAAAAACTGAGGTCAAGGTAGATGAAAAATTAAATTCATTATAGAGTTATTAATAGCATGTAATGAAAGGATCCATATAGAATTAGTTTAACAATTAAAATAAAGCATAAAAAATATTCAAATTTCTTAAAAAAATTTCTAAAAATGAATATAGTAGAGAATAAAATTTTAAATAAATAAACAATTCAAATATTGGAACATGATATAAACATTTATGAATAATTCATAAATAAAATATAACTATAAAACCTTTTATAATTTTGGTATTAACATTATTAAAATTCCATAATTATGAATATAAACAATTTATATTCATTCAAATATGAAATCTTTCATAATATTCAATATAAAAATTTCGATTTTAAATATATATTAATATATGAATTATAAAGAATTTACAATTAAATTTTTATTATGAAAACATTTTACATAATATAAATATCATATACTTAATTATTATTTAAACCTTGATCATATCAATCATTAAAATAGTTTTTTATGTGGATTAAATAATAACCAAATAAAGCTCTTTTTATTTTGAACAATTCAAAATAATTAATTAGAAAAATTCATAATTTAAATATAAAAATTTTATATTTTGGAATTATTTCATAATTTATAACTATTTATAAATTATCACTTATGATTTATAAATAAATACATTTATTTCTAGATTATAAGTTTTTTATATAATTGTGTAAACGATATTTTAAATATCAACATTTTATATTTGGGAAAAATAAAAGTATCATAAACATTTATTTAATTAATTTTAAACCATTTATAATTAATTAATTAATTTATAAACCCATTATAAATTAAATATTCCTAGAATACATTTTATAATGATTTATAAACATTTTTAACCATTGAATCCATTTAGTAATGTAAAAATATTTTTGAAAATATTTTTTGTTTACCCTTATATAAAATCCATATTCTGTGTAAGGGTATACTCCTTCAATACTTATATATAAAATATATGTAAAGGTAAATAGGCTTGACCCTTGAAAAATTCATACCGTGCTTGGGTACTGATCTCTTACCTTTATGTGAACCCTTCACGTAAAGGTAATGCTCATATTACTCTTATGTGAACTCCTTCACATAAAGGTAAACTACTTCACAAAAAGGTAACTAGATGAAGAAATTTATGTAAGCCTTTAAAAACCTATAATACCTTTATGTGTAAGGGTAATAAATATCATACCCTTATGTAACACCTTTATGTAAACCATTTTCATAAGGGTTACACTCCAAACAACATTTAGGTGAAACCTTCGCATAAATTTAATCCTTGGGTTCCCATATTTTCATAATAGTAATTTCAGGTGACCATTACATATGAAGATATATATAAGGGTAAGGTGAGATTACCAATACATAGACCACTCTACCTAAGGGTAAATCCTTGGTTACCTTCACACAACCCAACTACGTAAGGGTAAACTATTTTTATAATTTTTTGTAAAACCAAAAAAATGATGCTATATTCTTGGGTTTTTTCACTTAAATGTAATATTTCATATATGTAAATCATGAGTTCACTCTGATACCACTATTAATTTTCATAAAAATCTAATAATAATTATTAGAGATATCAAAAGAAATTAGAAACTAAATCTGAGGATAACCAATTCAAGATTAATGAAAAATGTGATAAGACTGAAATGAAGAACTATTATAATTTTTTATACCTCACACCAAAGATCTACTATAACCTTTTTTTATATTTATATGATGATTTTGATAATGATAACCAAAGTGTAAAACAAAATAATCCCACCTTTATAGTTATCCCCAATCTGATTAGAATCATATGACGTTTAGAAGATATTTATCATTCCTCTATGGACTGCTAGAGCGTCTAATGAAAATGAGAATATTAAAGAGAGAAAAAATTCATGGAGTATTGACCAAGCATGAGAATCTGAATCACACACACAACTTCCATCACATGGAAATAGTAAAATTTTAAATCAAGGATGTACCTTGATTATTTTCTCATTTATTCATGCATTACAACACATATATAAATTCCATAGACGGTTTATACATCATATGTATTTATTCCATTATGTTACATCTTATGTAATAATTATTTAATGATAGTATTTATGGGAGAATTAATAAATTATAACTATTTATCATTTTTCTACAATCATAAATTTCATGGGCATATAAAAATAATTTTTATATATAATGACCCATATTGTCACGAGTTGTGAAAATTATGGGAAATTTGAAATTTTTGGTTCTGAAGTGTTTTTTGAATAGTGTATTTACCCTAGGATAAGATTTTAGTGGAAATCCAAGATATCTGGTTTTTTGAAATAAAATTAATATTTAATTAATTTAATATTTATTTATTCATGTTTGTTAGTTTGATCATATATTTTAAACAGAGCATCATATTAAGATTATATCTCTATGATTGATTCTGGAATGGGGGATTTTTCCTAGGAGATTAATGACCATGCATTGGGAGCTAGGGCCAGACCCATTTTCTTTTCATGTTCTTTTTATTTTTTCTTCCCTTTTTCTTTGTTTTCCTATTTATTTCCCCCTTTTCCCATTTGTTTTTCTGTAAAATCTCTTATGGTATTCCCTTTATATGTTCTAGAGAGGATGAGGATTGGGAGAGGAAATAAAGGTGGGGAGGTAGACTCCACTAGGGGTTTGACCAAGACCGGATCAGAGTGTAGAAACTATGGGTGGTGGATTTAGAATGAATCATCGACAGTTCCTGGGTAGAGGTAGGATTATTTTATGTTTTTCACTATAAATACATATAATTTAGTTTAAAAAAAATTAAATCCTTTTATGTATTTTTGTGGACCTCATGTGGGTCGATATGTGGATTTATGGGAGAAATCAGGGGGTGGGCCATTTTGAGGAGTTTTTGTTTGGGGAAAGCCATGTACACGATGTGTGGTTCAGAGGAAACACACTATGTGTTCTTCATATTCAAGGAAGATGATGTTTTGAGACTAAAAACCATGTACTTAGGAGTATATACCATGAAGTGGGATTGAGGGGCTGACTGAGTACTCCGCTAGACACCCCATGCAGGGGTACATGGCCATGTAGGGTTCACGATGAGACCTCAAGTGGGATGAAGTCCATATAGATATACAAAACCAAGAAGAGTACATATCCATTCCTTGTTTGGTAAATGACGAGGTACCCTGAGTGGGAGTACACACTATGTACCAGGTGGAAAATGTTGTGTACTCGGGTGTTTTACATGCTGAGTGGGCATGGGGAATATGGAAAGGGATGAACTTTGGGGTTACACACTGTATACCCCAAGTGGGCACCATGTACTTTTCCTTCCCTGACCCATTTTCCTTTTTTGTGCCCCGAAGTCAAAATTAGACTTTTGATTAGTTTTTTTTAAGTGTCTTTCCACATATATCATGATGGTATAAAAGATTTGTAATTTAGAATATTTTTTGATGGTTTTTTTTGGATTATAAGAGTTCAAAAGGAGGATTTCATTTAGTTTTTTTTTTCAGAATCCTCTCTGGGGATGGGTTGTGAGTTGTGAGGCTCGAGTGAGGATTGTAAGCTCAATGATCGACTTGGCTTGAGTGTTCCATGTTGATCTATTTTAGGTTATTTGGAAATATTTTGGAAGGTGGGATCTAGTGGTATCTCTGAGGAGATATTGGTCTGTACCTGTGTATCAGGACAAGTTGCTCAAGGTTAGAGCAATTGATTTTAGCTCTTGGGTTTCAGGAGACTAGTGCTATTAAAGACTTTGAGATGGGTGGACCCCATGGGATAGAAGTTATTCCCAAATTTTATTTAACTATTGATATGAGTCTAAAGGACTCTTGAGGATACCATAGTGGTATGATTTATAATTGAGTGATTATTGGTTGTCATAGTTAGTGGTTGATAATGACTATGTGGCATGGTTTCATTGGTGTTGAGAGGTATTGGTAGGGTCCTACTTCTGAGGAGTTCATGAGGAATGTTATGATTTACCCTATTGGTGGGATTTTCTTTTTTGGATTCTATTTGGGTGCATTGTTGATTGAGGATCCGTTGGAGGACACTAAGTTCCATTTAGGATGAGTTCCATGGTGGTTGTTACCTTATTCTAGGACCCTAGGGACCATGGGAACCCCAATCTTTGGTTTGGCTATGTAGTGGATCGTTGAGAGCCTATGGTGGATGTTTTTTTTTGAATGTTGAGATATAGGGTTACATGAGAGGAATCATGATTTGTTGGTCGAGAGTTGACCAGTGATGTTAATTCAACTATTTAGATGGCGGGTTTTAGGTTGGATCATCCCATGTTTAGTTGGACATTGGTCATGATGTTTGAGGAAGTTTTTACTTAGGAATTTGGTTTGAGGGGGAGACCCTTGGGATTTATTGGATATATAATTAGAGATGAGTTTTGATCTGGTTCTCTCCTCCTCTAGTTAGATATTTTTATACATTATTAGGGAGCTAATAGTAAATCTATATGATTACAACCCCCATCTAGTTTATTGTAACACCCTAGATAGAATTTTTTGGGCGCATAAGGTGTTGAGGCACTCACATCGTGGTTTTTTGTACTATGGATTCTATTGATATCCAAGGGATATGGATTCTATTTTATCTCATTTTTACATATAGATACTAACTTTGGTGGTTCTATAGATTGTTCTTGATTAGTTCTATAGGACCTTAGGGACCGAAGAGTTCTCTATTTGTGTTGAACTAGATGTTCTTATCTCCATTTTAGATCATGCCATTGGATCCCTAGATGCCGGTAGATATTATTTGTCTGTAGAATGCATATGGTTATTCCCTAGGGTCCTAAATTCATGAATATTGTGTTTATAAATCTTGGATATCCTCTGTAAATCTAGAGGATGTGTCAGTTGTTGTGTGGCGGGGAGAGCCACGTGCTGTAAATCCTCTAGCAAGGACCAAAATGGAGGCATATTTAATATAATTGTCAGACTAGAACCCATGGTTGTCTATTTTCCTTGTTTTTTTCCTCATTATTCTTATATATTAGTTTATTTATGCCAAAAATTGTTATTTTCTGGCTATGGTAGACATACCATATGTTCATACAATTTTTATAACCACAAATTATAGGTCCACCATTGGGGGAAACCTACTAAGATTTATTTATCACCCTATGTACATACACCTCAGTGTGTATGTAAATCTAATTTCTACTTTTAGGTTATAGAATAGGTTGTGTGATGGATGGGGCCAAGTCCTAGTGTTGATTGATCGAATAGAGCTACTCACATGGAGTCTTTGGATTGGGTTGGTGCAACTTAAGCATCATGGAGGATGATTATTTGGTTTGGATAGGTGTTTCTAATAGATCTTATTGTATTTATTTTTTAGTTTTTTTATTTTTTAAATGTGGTCGGCCTAGTGGGTGAACTAATTTCATATTTATTTCATGATTTTGAGTCTGTATGACTATATATTACATTTCATTTATTATACCAGGCTTCTATTTTAGTTATTTATTATATGTGATTTGATATTCATCCTTTTGTATGTGTTTAGTTATTTTCCACTATTATTTCAATCTTACCAGAGGTTATAGTCTTCCCACAAAACTTTTTATACCCTCTCCACATATCAAAATCCTTTAAAATTTGGGGAAGTGTGATTGAGGCCTTGCTATGAGCCAGATCAGGTGATGTGTCAGGTTGACTTGCGCCGGTTCGTTACAAAATGGTATCAGAGGTTCCTAGTTTTATGATTTGTGGATATGGTATATAGGAGGTCTAGGAATGTGTTTAAAGTTTTCAGAGATATCATAATGGTGTTTTTTGAACACCTTTTCCGATAGGAAGTCCTAATTTCTAGGTTATTAGATTACGGTTCTTGGATTATGTTTTTACGGCTGCGTGATTTCACGGAGCATGATGCAATTAGGTTTTTAGATTTATTGTTTATTATGGATTTTTTTCTCTTGGACTATGGAAAAGAGTCCAGTGTTCATGCATCATTCTAGTCACATTGGAAATGACATATTCCCATCCATTTTTTTACTAACGATGGAGGTTAAACTGTTTAAAGTGTCAAAAATAGCTTATATGGTGTTTTATTATATATTTTATTGGTGGAATTATACTCAAATAAACCACATGAATATGTTTTCTTCTAATGATAGGTCATGTAGATCTTCTGGCTAGAGGTTCATTGGTGTTGGAGATGCATGGAAACCCTTGTTGGTTGGTACAATATTTGAGTGTCCGATTGGTGGATTGATGAGGGAAAGGGTGCTTGAGGGACCTTTGGATTAGGCTTGATTTTGCCTAAAGTGGTGGTTCCCCTAAAGTCCCATGTTCAGGTTTCTTGGGATGAAATAGCTCTTTCCACGTGTTATCTACCTGGTCATGCGGTGGGGATCATGTGTACGTTATCAATGATGGTTTGGGTGGGAATGGTAGTTCTTTCTTGGTGGGATTATTAAGGTCCTTTATCAGTAAGATGTGGTTAGGCATGAGGGTTTTTCTATTTATGAAGTGGATCATTGGGAGTGCTCCCTATCTCATGGCTAGCTTAAGTTAGTAGGTTCAGTCAGTTTCCTTTCCCTACTCATTTTGGTTGTGCTTTGGGTAGTGCAGTAGAAGTGTGGTTGGATTCTTGTGGATTTGGATTGATTCCCAAGTGGAGGTTGGTCATGTAGATGATCTTGGTATGAGGGGATTGCCTTTTTTTTAAAGAGGAGTGTTGAGGGTTATCCAGTTTGTTAGAACTGACCTATATAGGGAGCATGGGAAATAGTTTTAGGAACATTATCCTAGTTTAATTAAGACTTTTTACAAGTGATCATGTGTCCCAATTCTCTCTTGGGATCAGTTTAAGGAAATACTTATGTCTTGGAGTTCACCATAGGCTATTGGAGGTCATGATCCTCATTTAAGTGGTTCATTGAGCACAGAGGTTTTGGGTTTTTATGCTAGTACTCATGTGTGAGTGGTTTGGACATGTGTATCCATTGCGTTCAATGATAGATATAGTGTGGGACGTCTGGTTTTCCATTAGGAAGTGTGTGATGATAATGATACTTCTGTGGTGGAGAGCATTAGATCGGTCATGGTAGATCATCTCTCATGTTGTGAGAGAGTTGTGGATGCTATAATAATGGTTATTGGATGATAAAGATAATGTTAGATATGATTGTTCATAGAGGAGGGAATGGATATTGGTTATCCACGAAGGATCCTTGGGGGAAAGAATAATTTTTGGTGGGGAGTTTTTGATGGCTTTCATCGTCACAAGTTGTGAAAATCAATGGAAATTTGAAGTTTTTATTCCAAATTTTTTTTCAGGTAATTTATCCTATAAGATGATCTTGGATAATTATTCCGACCAATTTATTGGTCACAAAATAGGGTGTTTACACTAGGAAAAGAGTTTGATGGAAATCTGAGCCCTTCAAAGTTTCATGGAATATTCAATATTTAATTAATTAAATATTGATTTAACACATGTGTTAATTCAGTAATATATTTTAAGTGGAGCATAAAATTGATATTCCATCTCTGTGGTTGAGTTTGGAATTGGTGTTTTTTCTTAGGTGAGACATAAACTTGCATCAGGCACTGGGGTAGGGCCTAGGTCCATTTTCTTTTCTTTTCCTTTTTCTTTTTTCTTCCCTTTTCCTTTTTACCTTTTCTTTCCCCCTTTTAAAATTTGGATTCTTGTGAATTATCTGGTGGGATTATCTTTATGTGGTCAAGAGAGTAGGGGAGTAGTAGAGGAGAGGGAGAGGGAGTAGGCACCACTATGGGTTCTTCAATGGCTTGATTAGAGTGTGGTAGCTGGAGGTGGTAGATTCAGCATGAAGCATTAGTGATTTCTACACAGAAGTAGGCATGTTTTATGTTTTTCACTATAAATACCTATAGAATAGTTTTTAAAAATTTTTAAATCCTTTTATCGATTATTGGGGACCCTTTTTAGTTTTATCTGTGGCTTTGGGGGAGAAATTGGGGGTTTCATACATTTCAAGGGGTTTCCATTCAGAAAACCCATGTACACAACTCATGGTTCAGAGAACACATGTTGTGTGTTATTTCTATTTAGGGAAGATGAAGTTTTTGAGACTACACTCCTTGTACTTGGAATTACATGTCATGTTTTGGGATTAGGGGTGTTGTTGAGTACTCAACTAGACACTACATTTTGGGTTACATGAACATATAGGGTACACAAATAGACCATGAGTGGGTTGCACGCTGTGTAGGTGTACATAACCAGGTGGAGTAAATGGACAGGACATGTGTGGTATATATCCAGGTAAAATGAGTGGGAGTAAACACTATATAATTCGTGGAACATTCCATGTACTTGGGAATTTTAAATTACGAGTGAACTTGGGGAACATTATTAGGGGAGATCTTTGGAGTTACACACCATGTACACCAAGTTCATGCAATTTACTTTTCATTCCCTAGTCTATTTGCTAGTTTTGTGCCCTAAAAATAAAATTGGACTTGTGAGTAGTCCATTCTAAGAATTTTTTCACATTGATCATGATGGTGGAATACTTTCATACTTTAGAGGCCATCAGAATGGTGGTTTGGACTGTGAGAGTTCAGTAGGAGGATTTCTTTAAGGTATGGTATCATAATCCTTATGGGGCTTGGGTTGTGAGCTGTGAGGCCAAGGTGAGGTTTGTGAGCTCGGTGATCAGCTTGGATTGGGTGTTCATTTTTTATAAAACCCTAATACTTTAAAATTCATTCCGTTTAGAATAAATTTAATTTCATTGATAGCTTGTGATATACACAATACTCAGTTTAAACTAAACACAATACTCTATTAAAATATTATTATTTAAGAATGATCATTTTAACTTAGCCATTAATAAATAACTAAATTATTAAAATTATATGTTTTACATATGTATAAAATAATTCTAATTATTATCTATTTATTATAAATAAAATAATAATCATTTCAAAGAAAAATATTTTTTTTTGAAAAAAATATATTTTTAAAAGAAAATTGTTTTGTCACTTCTTGATTACTTATGTTAAAAATTAATTTTTGAAAAATTTAGAAATTTATTTGATAAAATTATCTTTATTTTTTAAATCATCATATAAAAATTATCTCAAGGTGATGTTTTTGGATTTTTCTGAAAAGTTTTATTTTTTGATGAGTAGTAAAAAGTACTGATTTTTATTAAAAACTATCTTTTCATTTAAGGAATTTACAAGAACCATTTTATTTTAATAATATTTTAAAAGTAAAATTAGTTCAATTATATATTTATTAATTCAAATTAGTCCATTAGAATAAATTTTATATTTAATTATTATATAAAATATTTTTAAACTTTTGAAAGTTTTTACTTTGGAAAACCACTTTTTCATTGCGTATGTGGGTTTAATTTTAAATCAAATTATGAAAATTATATGAATTTAATTTAGAAAAATTAATTTTATATTTTTAATAAGCATAATTTATATTATATAATAATCTCAAATAATTTTTTTACCATAATTAATACTGAAAATAAAAAAAAGATAGTTACCATGGTTAAGGAGAAAATGGGTTTACCGTGTGTTAAACTAAAAATATAATGTTTAAAAATGACCTAAAACTTTTTCAGCACACATTTTATGGAAATATTTTTAACTTATAACATCTAAAGTTTGAAAATGTACAATTTTATATCCTTTTTTAATTTAAAAAACATGGGCACACTTTATTCTTGTCAAAAATTTCATATGTGTCCTCTCCCCCACTTATAAAAGGTCACCCCCTCCCTTCACTTATTCACACCTATAAAGCACTTTGGATCAAACAAACCCTACCAAAATCTCTCCCTAAAATAATTATACACATTATATTTATTCTTTTATTTAAAAAATAGCAACCCTAGTGTCCTTAAGAGGAGATCTAAAGGATGTTTCTCTAAGAGATGGTAGTTGTCTTAACGAAGTTTTTTCATTTTATTTATTATTTTTTCACCTTAAATTATGTATTAATAGTTAAAATGTAATAAAAACAATACAACTCATATAATTACATATTATTATGTTTATTAAATAATATTTATGCATCTCCTTCTCCATCAAATGGGAAACAAAATCATTGATCGTACGGTAGAGTACCATCTCACAAACCGATGTAACTCGTTTTCTATAAAAACATGTCATGATTGTATATAATGATGTATTTAATGTATATATATAATATTTATGAAATTATTATACTTATATAATTATAATATAACATATAAATTCTTAATTTATATACTATTTAAAATATGATAACGTCGCTCGTGTGTACGACAGACTACCGCCTTGCAAAACGATGTGATTTTTTTTCACTTATGATTTACATGAAAGGTAAAAATGATAGATTTAATGAATGTATATGATAGATATTAAATGATATTTATTCTTAAAAAATAATATACTACCCAGTTTTTCACACTTTCACCCATTAATAAATGATATTGTCGCTCGTGCGAACGTACAACCTACCATCTCCACGAAGCGATGTGATTCATTTTCCTTCTACAACCTTAAATAATTATTATAAAATGTATTTAATGAATAAATATTATATTTATAACATTAATATTATTTTATATATTATTTTTCTACATCATATAAAAAATAACTATAACTTTCATGGAAAAAACACGCATGAGAAAACGAGGCAATTAGCACCCAAAACAATGAAAGTAATGAAATAATATTAATAAATAAGTGGTAAAATGTTATAAGAGGATCATATATGATATTATAAATATGAATATGGTTATTTTATAAATTAATTACATGATGAAAACCATTATACTAGAGGTTAAATTATGTTCAACCAAAAGGAAGCGTGAGGTAAAGGACATCATCTCAATTTCCCTTCATTGAGACACATTTTATTATTGTGCACATAATTTATTTTATATAGTGTCAATAATGCAACTTTTACATGTAATTTCATTAATCCTTAATATTCCATGGTACTTAAATTATTAATTTTAATTATTTCATCAATGGTTATTTGACATGAAAATTACCAAGTGGTAAAGAATTTCATAACTCAATTTCTTTTCATTGGGTTACATTACTTATTCATTATATTTGATATTATAAGATTATGTGTGTAATAAATTTTGATTATTTATATTCTATTTAAATTTTATTTTTGTGGATTTACACCTTATTCACATAATCAATCCATTGATTAATCCTCACTTCAACAATATGTTCATTGTAAGGGATTTCATCCCAATTTCCATTACATTGAGTCATATTTGTTAATATGAATATATTCACTTTTATGTGGTGTATATAATTCCCATTTTATGTATTTAACATGAATATATATTTATTCATTATTTTATTATAGAAAATACATTCTCTATTAATCGATGGCCACCTCTCATTTCTTGTTCAATTTTTTGATTGTTAACTTTCTCTTGAGACGATCACTTTATTGTGATCATTTTTATTAGAAATTACATTTATTTTAAATATAAACATTAATTATATTTGGGATATGATTAATTACTAAGCCATATACCATTTATACATATGGTGTTTACTTTGAAATTTATTTGATTATTCGGGGAAATATTGATAAATCTATATTCTTTACTTAATACAGATATTTGATGATAAGGAAAATTATTCATGAATTAAATTGATTATTTGATATATGAGGACTACTTTGGACATGTAGTGATGAGTGGGTCCCGATTATTGATATCCCCTCGATGAATTAGTAGTCTCATGATGATAATCAATAAGCTAACATTAAATGGATTTTTCCCATAGTTTTAAATTGACATGTGAAAGGTCTTGATAGTATATGCATCATGATGTATGAGATCATGAAATCCAATAATTAATAATTTAATTTATTATAAATTCAATTATTATTATTATTATCCATGATATTTTTATATTGATAGTATCTCTAGATGCATTTAATTCTCATTTTATTTATTAAATGGAATATGTGTTCAGTTACTTAGCTTTCTATATTGATTATGTAATATCTAATCATTATAGTCAAGTTATTTATTAAATATAATTTGTGTTCAATTATTTACCTTTCCATAATTATTATGCATTATTGATTCATGATATCGTTCACTTTACATAACCCTTACCGAGCATTTGAGATCACCCTTATCTTATTTATTTTCCCTAGGATATGAAGATGAATTCACTGAATGAGTTAAAGGATGATGAATGTTTTCCATTATTATAATTTTTACTTTTTTATTCCCAATGTATAATGGGTATCATGTATGTATTTGGTTCTAAAATACTATTAAATTGATCAATCCTTATCGATGTGATCCCTTGTATCTTATGCCAATGTAATAAAGTAGACACTGAATATGGGTTACTAGAGTTGGTGTCATTATAGTCGGTATCATATGAAGTTTAGTGGAAAAATTAGTAACTATATTAAGGAAAATATATATTAGGGAACATAACCCTATGATATACTTTGGGGATAAGTATAAAAGTATATCCTAAAGTTTTAGTATGGTAAAGATTATGTGTTTTTTCCTCATAATACATATCTAACTAGATACTATAATTGGACATGATTCTGGAACAGATATACCTTGGGGTAATAACTCTAAAAATTACACATCGGTCTTGACTCAAGTGTCACCTAATATAAAATAATGGGCCTTATTGTACACCTAGTTTGAAACTGCTTGGATATATTATTAGGATAATTCACATTTTCATTATGATTTAAAATTCATAGTTTTTTGAGATAATACAGTATATTCCATTGTTTATAAATTCATCCTAGAAAAAATAAGGGTATTAATACTCATATCATATAGATTTCCCTACTGATAAATCTAATACAGTTGGTATTATAACCGATTAGATCGTGGATATATTAGGGAAACTCAATTAGGTAATTATAAATAAAATTACATGAATGGATCAGGTTGTTGTTCCAAATTATGATTCTCCTATGTTGGATTACTTAATGTGATATAATTCCCTATCATTTAGTGGGAATACTAATCCAATGGTAGCTAAGTAATGGACTAAGTCCTTTAAGAATATATTTATGGCCTTGGGATGCGATAAAAAGTAAAAGGTTATACTGTCAGTATACTGTCTCAATGGAAATTTTGATCAATGGTGGTCACTGTACTATAATACTAGGGAGGAAGAAGAAATAGAATAGATGGAACGAAGAGTTTTTAAGGAGGAATTGTTTGACAAATATTTCCCTCATAGTCAACGAACTGAAATAAATAGAAATTTCATTGTATTAAATAAAAACTAATAAGAAAGTGTTATGGAGTATGAGGATACCTTTATAATACAATCTAGGTATGATATGGATTACATACCAAATCTAGAATAAAATATTAAACATTTTTTTTGAGTGGATTAAACCATGTCTCCAAAGGGTGTTTGTTTATAAATATTTTTTCATATGATGAAATGTTTTTATGTGCTATAAAATAAGAGAAGAAATTTTCAAGATCATATATGTTTTAGGGAAATAAGAAAAATAAGAGTTCAACTGAGCACTAAGAAAAAGGTAACGCATTAAAGAAGAATAAGAGAATTAAGCAATTTCTATCTTGTGAAAACTATGGAAATAATCATACTGGGAAATTATTAAAGGGAATGGAAGTTTGTTACAAGTGTGGTGATAAGGTTAATCTAGATTATGAATGAAAGGGGAAGAAAAAAATCAATGATATCCAGTGATTCAAATGAAAATAAATGGGGAATTATTGAAACTAATTTCCCAATAATTAATGGAATCTACCATAGAAGAGGCTAAGGGGAGATGGGAAATCTTATATGATAACAACTATTTAGGTGGAATTACCCAATGATTTGGTGGAAGGTACTTTAATCATAGCCTCAAATTTATCTAAATATTTATTTAATTTTGGATCATAACACTCTTTTATATCTTCCATGTTTGATAAGAAAATTAAATACTTCCCTATAACTTGAAAAAGGTAGTTATCAAGTAAAATTATTAGTGGAAGTATCACTATAATAAGGATGTGTCATCTAGTATCCATTATGAGACATAAACATTATATACTTGTGGAATTCATAATCATACCTATGGTTGAATTTGGTATAATCCTGGGTATAGAATGAATTTCAAAATATAATTCAAATATTTATTACAAGGATAATAAAATTACAATTCATGATGAATATTTAGAATTACTTATCTTCAGAGAAGATACTTCATCATCTAAGTCATGTATATATCCAACCCTAAAATAACTTATGAATGAGATTCTTAGGGAAGAAGAACAAAAAGGATCTGTGTATGGAGATGGTAATATTCAAATTGAGGATGTACCTATTATACAGGAATAAATTGATATATTTCGTGAGGAATTACCTAGAAATCCAAAACAGTGTGAAGTTGAGTTTTCAATTGATTTAATCTTTGATGTAGGACCAATATCAAAGACTACCTATAGAATGGACTCTATGGAATTAGTGGAGATAAAGAAACAACTAGAGGATTTATGTGATAAGGGATTTATTCACCCTAGTGTTTCATCACAGAGATCCCATATTCTCTTCCTTAAGATGAAATATGGATCCATGATCCTGTGCATTGATTATAGGGAAATCAATGCCATTATGATAAAGAAAATGTATCATCTTACCCACACTGAAAACTTATTTGATCAACTACACTAAGCTCAATATTTTTCAAATATTGAACTTCATTCTGGGTATCATCAATTGTGAGTAAAGAATAAATAAATTCCAAATAAAAAATTCCAAATGAGGTATGGAAATTAAAATTTAACAATAATTCCATTTTTATTAACTAATGAACCCTATATTTTTATGGATCTAATGTATAGAGTATTAAAGGAATATCTTGATGATTTTTTTTGTGGTATTCATTGATGATATATTGGTTTATTCTAAGAGTTATGAGGACCATAAGGATCACTTAAAAATCATTATTGAGACTCTTAGAAGAAAACAGTTATATAGGATGTTTAAAAAGTGTGATTTATAGATTAAACAAGTTTATTTTCTTGTCAATATTATCTCCAAATATAGAATCTCATTTGATCCTAAAAAGACAAAGGCAATCAGATAATGACATACACCAATGAACATAATTGAGTTATGTAGTTTCATTGGTATGGCATGTTACTGTTGGTGATTCGTTTAGAAATTTGTTTGATTTTCTAACCTATTAAACAAGATTACATGTAAAGGGGTTAAGTTTATATGGAAAAAGGAATGTGAAGGATGTTTTGATGAATTAAAGAGGATATTGGTCAATTATATGATTTTGAATCTACTATTAGTAAATGATGGGTGTGTGATATATCATGATGCATCAAAGAAAGGATTGGGTTGTGTCCTTATGAAAAATGTTAAATTTATTTCATATGTATCAAGGAAGTTGAAGAGTTGTGAAAAAAAAACTATTTAACACATGATCATGAGTTAAAATCTATAATATTTACTTTAAAGATATGGATAAATTATCTCTATAGTGAAATATGTGAAATATACATAGACCATAAGAGACTAAAATACATCTTTTCCCAAAAATATCTCAACATGAGGCAAAACAATGGCTTGAGCTACCCAAGGATTATTATTGTTCAATACACTACTACTCAAGGGAGACAAATAAGGTAACAAATGCATTAAGCGGGAAGGGTCGTGGAGTTCTGAACCAAATGAATATTGAGAGGGATCTTATGTTCATTGATCTAGTAAATATAGATATGAAAATTATTAAGGTAAGGGAGACACCAATCCTTTTTCAAATGATTGAAAAACCATGTTTATTGGGAAAGATAAAATTTTCTCAAACTGATGATGAGAATTTTCAAAAGAAAATTAAGGATGAAAATTATGGGTAGTTAGAAAACTTCATTTTGTGAATATGGAATTATGAATTTTGGAATGATATTATATGTTCCATAAATAATTTTTCTGAAAATGGAGTTGTTTTATAATTCTCATATCTCTAATTTCTCTATATACCCAAGTAGCACTAAGATGTATAGGGATTTGATGTAACATTTTTGGTGGGATAACATGATACAAGAAATTACTGATTATGTATCCATATGTTTGGTTTGTCAATAAGTGAAAGACAAGAGACAATACCTAGAGGATTCATGCAAATGATTCTTATTTTGGTGTGGAAATGGGATGACATAACTATAGAATTTGTTATAAGACTACCAAATACTCCAAGAAAGAATTATGTAATATGGTTTATTGTTGATTACCTAACAAAATATTCAAATTTACTCCCCGTAAGAGAATATTTACCTATTTAGTTCCTTGTAATGATCTGTATTAATTAAGTTTTAAGACTTCATGGTGTGCCTATTTTGATTATATCTGATCATGATCCCCATTTTACATCAAAATTCTAGAAGAGAATTTAGAAAGCTCTTGATACTGAGCTTCATTTGAGCACTTCCAACCATCATAAAACTGATGGAAAGTACAAAAGGAATATTTAAACATTGGCATACATGCTAAGGTCATTATCACTTAACATTAAAGGTATTTGGGATCAATATTTATCTTTGATGGGGTTTTCCTATAATAATAGTTTCCATTCAAGTATCCAAATTGTGTTGTATGAAGCATTATATGGAATGATATTTCATACTCTAACTTGTTGGGATAAAGTTAGTGAAAGGAAACTTGTAAGCCCAGAACTTTTTGAATAAACAAAAACAAAGTTTAAGACTATTCAAGCTCATATAAAAGAATCTCAAATTAGGAAAAAGATTTATGCAGACAATCAGAGGGAGGATTTTGTGATTCCAAGTGGGAGATCATGTTTTATTGAAAGTGTCTCTATCGAAGGGTGTTATAAAGTAAGTAAGAAGGGAAATCTGAGCCCCAAGTAAACGATACCATTTTAAATTATGGAAATTATTAGAGTTTTTTATTATCCTTTGTAAATGCCACTAAACCTCTCTAAAGTATGTGATGTGTTCCATATATCACTACTAAAAAATAGGGCTATATCCAAGGTTTGTAACTGTGGATATTGACCCCCAAAGAATGGATATAGGTAATAACCATGGTTTAAAAATCATGGCTCATATTGGGGTTAATAACCACGATAATAACAATGGTTTGAGGAAAGATCTTGGTGTATGAGGGTGGGTGTGAACTGGTTACATGCATTTTTGGTTGAGATGTGGGTTAGTGAATGGAATGTGTCTGGGTTTATTGAGAATGTTTTGGGTTGTGGATGAAAATAAGTCGTGATGAAATATTCATTATATGGTGAGATGTGTGAAGTCATGATAGCCTATGTTTTTTTCCTTGGCAGGGGTATTGTCAGTGAGGTTTACTAATAGGACCTGTTTGGATTAGCGATTGAGTAGTGGTGTATGAGAATCCATATAGAGGGGAGCGCACCATTGACTATCATTGGCTATCATGGATGATCCTATAGTGATTTGAGAGTGGGTGGAAATTTATATTTCAAATTGGAATTTAGGGATGAGTGGGTTGACCTCATATAGTCATTGCATTTAGTTATGGATAGAACATGGGATACGAAGACAAGGTGTTTGTTTTGAAAGGTCAATGATAATGGTACTCCTATGGTGGGGAGAATCATATCAGTTTTGGGTGAGTGACCCTCATGTCATATGGGTTGTTGTTGTAGTGAGGCCGATCATTTAATGATTGAGGTGAAAATTGATGCTAGTGTTTGGGAAGATCCTATCTTCTAGTTCCTTGGGTAAAACTATATTTGAAGTTCAGATGAGTTGATGAGTAGAATTAGTAAATTGGAATCAGGCTCAAGGTGGTTTTTGAGTGATCTGAGGGTGAATCATATCAGAGGTGAGTTAATTCTTAGAGTGGGATCATGATGGAGGAGGAAAATATTTGGTGATCTAACTATGAAATTACACTAGGATTCATGGAATGGACTTAGGTGTAGGCATTATATGATCTCATGATGCCTCAAGAGGTGAGGTCATCTTGATTGAAAGATGAAAACGTACACCAGTGGGTGAAACCAATAATTTTTAGGAAAATTCATCCAAAGGAAAACTAACTGATGTTTCTTATGGGGTTGGATGGAGTGAGGTGAAAACTACATTGATATTATTTTTCAAATTCAAGTTACCAGGTAGATAGACCGTTGTAAAATCATTCTCAGTTGGAAATTCATATAGTCAGGAGCACTATTATGTTTAGTCAACCTTCACAAGAAGATTATTATGGTGGGTATAACCATAATATTTAGGATGAATCATTTGAAGACACCGAGGAGTTTCTAAATATATGGGTGTGGTAAGATCCTTCTTGGTGTTAGGGTTTGTTCTGAGTGAGTGGCTCGACTTTTGGTGCAAAGTGTGACTTGATGTTTGGATTTGTGTAATAGAAACATGTTTAGAATTCTAAGATGGAGAATATTGATTTATCATAGAATTGACAACCATAGTAGTTTGTGAGATATTTTTTGAAGAATACCATGGCTTATCATGGATGAGAAGTGTTATGGTGGGGAGTTTGTAATGCCCCATAGGTTTTTGATTCATTATTTTTGGAGGAAATTTTTGTTTTTAATATTAAAAATGGTTCGTTTTTTAAATTGGAATTTGGATTAGGAATCTGAAAATTAGACATTCTTAAATGGTATTTTTGGAATTTGTTTGAGTCCCATGTTGGTACCTCTAGGGTTTGGGTGGAAGTTGGTGGAGGTTCGAGTTGAAAAATAACTGAAATTTAAGCTACAATATCCTTTCATGCTATGAACCATCAGGTTTATGCCTTTAATGGGGTTGGTTGAGAGGTGAACCCCCTATCTCGGACATTTCAAGATGTGACCCTCTGTTCAAGCCATGAAATTCCTAGGGTTAGGGACTCATGGAGTGAAACCCCTCGTCACACCATGAATCATGCCTATGTGGATTTACTTTAATAGGTTAAATTATATCTTTTTTTGGTTCAAGTGTTTCATGATATAGGAAATATGAAGATCTTAAGAGAGTACATTTTAAGTTGTTCCTCCCCTCCCACATCCCTCCTTCCATCACCTTTAGTTTGGTCTATTTTAAGATTCATTTCGATAGATGTTCGAGGTAAGTTCATTTTTTATTTACTATATTTGTGTTTCCCTTTGGCTTTTAATAATTTTGATTTATTTTCATCCAAGTTTTCAATGTAAATTCCCCCATAGAATGGTGGAATTGACCAAGGATGATGGGGCTTTCATGTTTGGCAGCTAGAAGATGACTTGATAAGGTGTTTTGATGTTGTATTTTGGTTTTTCGGTTTAGTTAAGCCACCACCCTAATTTATTTACTATTTTTGATGATATTAGATGAAATTTATGGTTGGATGGGAACTTTTGGTTATTTATTTTACTCAGGATGGTGTTGGGTGTATCCTATGGACATTCTGGGAGTAGTTGGACAAGGTTCTAGAATGTTTTGGTGTGATGACGACACTCTTTGAGTTTTTGTTTGAATATGACTCTTGGTTTTAAATAGAATAATCCCTTACGATACAATTTCATGTGCATGTTAATGTTTGAGTGCACAACCCCCACCCCCACTGCACCCTCTCCACCCCCAAACAACCATGTACAACCCCACCTTCACCCCAACACCACCCTTCACAACCCCCTCTACCCCCACCGCTGCATCCCTCGGCACCCCCAACACCCCCCAACACTCCCTTTAACCCCCATTATAACTCTTATAGAAGATAAAAAAATACACATGATAATCTATCACGGAATATATTAATAATAATAATAATATAACCTATCACTCACTAATCAACATAGGCTAACCCTTAGTAAAGTGAATGTATTAGCTATCCCACTTCATACATGAGAATCTATCACACTTTTTTCCATAAGATATCTTTAAATTCCATACCTATTAAAACAAACTCATTTCCTTATAATATATAGAACATACCCATTTTCATATCAATATAACTATTGATGTTCCACTATTAATATCATCAATTTATTAATACTTCTATAGTGGTTACAACCAAAATGTATATACCCAAAACAAGCTCACTCACCTATGAATGATAGTGATCCCATCAATAAACCAACCCCTCATCCCACCCTTAGGATAATTACTAAACCATTACCATTGTGACACTAAAGGATTCCCCTCACTATTCATGCCTTAACGAACATTGTATATTTCTCAATTGAGATATCATCTATCAGGAATCTAATTACTTCAATATGGTATTTTTTATTCTATAAGGAGATTCAATTTCATGAAATTAGAGGATATACAGTGAAGAAACACCGTAGTTCATTTTATTTCTCACTCAATTATACACCCTTTAGACCCTATTCCTTGATAACTTGAACATTAAACCTTCAACTAAGTATGGGGAAATCAAAGAGAACTGATGAAGGTGTGTAAATTAGTTCAAATAAAACTAATTACTTAGGTACTAAGTGGTGAATTCTTCATGTTAAGGTAGTAGATTTTATCAAGTTCAATTTCACAGTGATGTTACTGAAGAAAGTGTCAATTTTAGAAGGTCAGTTGTTTGTGTTTGATGAAATGAAAACAAATATTTTATTTAAGTTTTAGTTTTTATGGGAATTATCAGTTCATGTTTTCTCAAAATGAGGATACTATCATCTCTAAAGTAAAGGAAATTTCATTTTCTGCTATTGATTTAGCTGAAATCCTCTACTAGTCCACATTGAAGGCTTAGGGAAATCATGTAAAATAGGTGAAAATTTCATTTAAAAGTGCCACAACCAATTTTCATATCATATTCACATTACATAATAATGAAAAAAAGTTTTTAAAATACTCAAGAAATTTTGGAATTTAAATTAAAGGGTTAGGCATAGGGAACCTACCTCAACCTCAAAAAGTGCACTGCTTTTGAGGATGAAAACTCGAATCTTCCTTTTTTTCCTAATTGCACACATATACACCTTCACATATATTTAAGTACACCTATCCCCTACGTACATATTCGCATGAAAAAATATGTACAAAGGAGTCTATAAATATATGTTTATACTTTCATATACCCCTTTACACTTACACATGTATGCGTTTTTCATATCTATATATAAGCACACCTATCCCCAATATATATATTCATACTACAATGAGTGAATATATTTAATTATAGAACTTATATATTCACATTCCTACCTATGGATACACATGTAAGTCACCTTCAACAAGCAGCTCGAATCCACCACAACGAGATCCAAAACACACTACAAAAATATAAGAAAACCAAAAATCACAAAATCCCTAATTAAAATTATCCCAAAGAATAAAAATAGAAGAAACCTTATCCAAATACGATGTCAAACTCACTGCATTTGATGGTAGTGGATAGAACTAGACTGATCATAAGAAACCACCTGTAAGGAAATAATGGGAAAAGAAATGAGATATAACGAATTCTTAATATCTCTAATGGTTTGATCATTTGTTTTAAAAAAATACTTATGGAACATCAATGATTTATCCCATATAACAATATATAATCCTTATAGGATTTCTTATAGATCACTTATTTTTTTAATATTACAAGTTGAATTTTCATTAACATTAAAAGGAAGGAAAAATATTGAGTGTTGGGTTCTCTCTTCTATGAGTAGAAGGAATGTTACTCCACTAGAAACTACTACATGTACTATTTTGTATTTATATTGTAATTAAGAACATAAATACCCCCATATATATGTTTTTAATATCTCATCATAACCTTGAATAAATAAATAAACCCAAGTAAAATCAATTGTTATAGTCATTATAGTCAGTAGTTTTTCTTTTTTAGTTTCCTTCTAACATTATGGATGATTATACTCTTTTTATAGATTTTCTATTTAGTACTTAAGCTCTATTATGTAACTCACCTATTTCCCTAGTATGAAGAGGAGTTATCTACTAAGAACAGATAAGGTAAATATGAATGACATTTCACTATTCTTTATATCTTACCAATACCCCTCCCCCTACCCCATGCACATCCCCTTCCCCCTTCACAGCCCCCTTGAACACCCCCTGTCCCCTCCCCCTGCACACCCCATTCCCCTCCCCCTACCCCCTGAACACCCTATGCACCCCTAAACCCTCCCCCTCCAACCCCGACCCACACCCTACATATACCTCTCCCCCTGCCCCCTTCACACCCCCTACCCCTGCCCCCTGCTCCTTCCCCCTCCCCCTGCACACCCGCTGCCCCTCCCCTACCCCCTGCCCCCCCCTTGCACACCCCTTCCCCCTCCCCCTACACACCCCCACCCCAACCCTACCCCTTCCCCTACCCCACCCCTACCCCTTCCCCTACCCCTCCTCTTGCACACCCCCTACCCCCTTCCCCCGGTACACACCTTCCACCCCCTTCCCCCTGTCCCCTCCCCCTCCAACCCAACCCTACTATTAGAAATTCCCATTTTTCTATTTAGGTTTTGTTTGGTTCCTATACCATCTGTACATATTTTTATTTTCTATTTAAACCTATTTAATGATTTTATATATATGTTTTTTGGACATATTTCAATGCAGTTACATTTCATATAGTTTATTTATTATATCACTAACTAAGTATCTTTGTCTTATAGGTACCCTTGATAGTAAAATTTTTATGTTTCTCTTTTAACCTAAATTTAAAAATCTATTTTAAAAAGTGAAACATGATCCTTGGAAATTATTTTATAACCTAAAAGAGTGAATAAAATCTCTCAGTATTGGTTAATTATAACTTTATGTTTATTGAAACTTCTAGAATTTTGGAGGCATGCCTAATATATTGTGAAAATGTTTTTTGGGTAGCTGGATCATAATCATTGAACATGGGAAGCCCTAAAACCTACATAATTAATACTCTCAAATAATATCCATCACCTACTCTACTAAGGTATAATCAACCAAGAACAAGGTTCGAGAGTGAAATAATATTACCATCCTCCACTTTTCTGAGTTCTAGTTCAAAATAACCATTTAATATGTATCATATTACAAAAATATGGTACTTTTCAATCACATTGATTTATATAGAATGAATATTCCCCTTAAATCTATGATAAAGAAACTCTATTGGTTCTTTTACCCTAAAGGGTAAAGAAGAGAATGCCTTCCCCTATATCCTTAATCGATCACTACCCCTAACAAGATAAAGTTTTTATCATGATAAAATCATACTAATTCAAGTAGAGGATGAAATAAAGAATCACAAAACAAAAATAATCATTTTATAAATCTAAAACCAGGAAAATTTTAAAATAAAGAACATGTGTATCTTACACCGAAGATATAAAATTGACCTATCTTCAATCATACTATTTTATGAAGATCACTAAGAGGAAACAAACAAGATCCTTCCTCCATGATGTATCCAAAACGACCTAAATCACTAAATTCATGTGTGGCATTATAATTTTTTCCATTGCATTATAGTAAATGGATAATAAAAGTAATAAGAAGAAGAGAATATAAATTTTAAATAGAGTAAATTAGAAATAAAAATAGTATAATTCATGTACAATTTTCATGACCATTATCCACTTTATATAGGTTTTAGTGATGCTCCCTAAGATTTCAATGAAATTACTAAAACATCATAAAATTATAGAGTAACATCATTAGTTATAGACCATTCATAACCATCAAATAAATATATATCCATTATATAAATTCATTAAATATTCTCCTATACATTTCATTATATGAAATGTTAAACATAATGATAGACTATATAAAATATTTGTAGAATGTTAAAATTTGACATTCAACTACCAATATCAACTATATAATATAATTAATAAATAATATAACATTTATGATAATAATATATCAAATAAAATGATATAGCTAAGGGAAGTGGTGCAATATATCAGTTTCATACCATACAATATCCCCAAACAAGGCATATGTTATTCCTTGGTTATACTTATATCATATACAATGATATAAATGTATATCATCAAAAATGATATATAGAAAATACATCATATGTAGGTACATTTTTTGGTCATATCTCAAAATGTGTTTATAAAATTGATGAATAAAATATTTTATCCAATCATATACTCTTTTATAATGGTATTTTTTGATAATATTTTAGTGTATTTTAATTACTTGAGCATCATTATTGATATCATTGAATTGGGTTGGGACTAAGGGATCTAAAACTGTATATCAAGCTTTCTAAATACCCTTTTTAGATTTTAAAAGTCAATTTTATAGGTCATGTTGTTTCTGATGTTGGTATATTTATATATACTAAGATAGTGGAAGTGTTAATGTCTTGGAATTTCCATTAAAATATTTTTAAGACAATAAATAATATAATGCATACAATTTACAATCTTCATTTCATATAATATTATTCTATAATATAATCCCCAATAAAAAAATTACAAAGAAAGAAGAAAATATTAATTATTTATATCAATGTAAATAAATAATCCTAGAAATAAATAAAAGGATGAATATAACTTCTATTATTATTCTACTTCAAATAGGTGAAGAGTTTGAGGTGTTTTGAAGTAATTCCTCTATCATCTTAGGATATGTTAATATAAAGGGTTATTAGATCGTTAATAATGGTACTAAAAATACCCAATCCATGATTAATATTTTTTCACTATTGTTTATGATTTAATGTTATAAGGTAATTATTTATTTTTTGAGTTTTTCATGGTATAAAAATATCAAAAGATCCTCAAGTATATCTTTTCTTAGTGAAATCAAAATATCAGGCAATGTCACTAGGTTAAATAATTTCAATAATTCAATTTTGATATTCAATATACACTTGGTACTAGAAACACTATAGTTGATTCTCTTAAAATGATAGTCTTGTATTAAAGAGAGTAAGAATATAAATAGGAACAATGGATAATGTTACAATGGTTGAAAACATATATATGTAACTTAAAATTAACATGGGATATCTTTATTCCAGATCGAACTTATATAATTTATTAATGATAAATTAAAATAATTTTAAATATATATCTTTGATAATATCATCATTAGAAAGAAATGTGATAGTAGGGTGATCCTTAAATATAAGTCTCAAGATTCAAACTCTTTTCGCTATTTATATGGAAGTATTTTTGTTCCTACTAGAGTGGGATAATAAGTAAGGAAACAATATCATGCATTCAATGTCATTTATAAACAATAGAAAAGGTGAATGTTCATGAAATAAATATGGTTCAATTACTAACTAAACACATATTATAGCATAATAAAACTTAGTTTATAGGGGAAATTGGGGGAATCCTAACCAGTTATGTAGATGCAATTTGACATAAGAGTAGGAGGCAAAGATTTAGCATGAGAAATCACAGAAGTGAGGGGTTCCCTAGGGTTAGCCGAATGGGGTTAGTGATAAATCATGGTAGGATGAGGATGGTGAGGTTAGGGATTGGTTCTAATGAGAAATCAGGGAGATGGGGTCACCACGTCAGAGGAGAATGTTCGGGGGTGGCCACGTCGAAGGAGGAGGATCCCGGGAGGTGGGGTGGCCACATCAGAGTCACGCTATAACTGTGTTAGAGCCACGTCAGAGAAGGAAGGTGGGGTGGGTATGTTGGATATTTTGGGAGAGGAGGTTCATAGGGGAGGAGGAGGATCGTGAGGGAAGATGAGGCTCGTGAGGGAAGTGAGGAGGGGAAACTCATGAGGGAAGGGGGGAAAGGGTTTGTGGGGTGGGCTAGTGCAACATAAAGTAAAATATAAATGGGTATAACTGAGCCATAACCATGGTATTTATTGTCCATGGCTATAGGTCCATGGACACATGTCCAAATTCTAGTAGTGTATCTTTGTTAAGAAAGTACATGCCAGACCCAATGCATGTGATCACCTATGAAGAGATATAATTATAACCCGATCTATCTTAGTATGAAGAACACATCCATATTCTTGATACCAGAGATAAATTATTAGGTAATAATAAAACTTTATTGGTAAAGGTACTTTGTAGAAATAATAAAATGGTGGAAGAAACATGGGAACTAGAGAATGTTATGAGGAAGAACTATCCTCATTTGTTTTAAAGGAAATATACATGAAATTCCAAGGATGAAATTTTTGTAGGATTTTATAATGTAAAAATTCAATACTTTAAATTATATTTCATTTATAATAAATTTAATTTCTTTGATAGCGTACATTATGCATAACACTGATTTTAAAGAAAACACAGTACTCTATTAAAATATTATTATTTAAACATGACCATTATAACCTAGCTATTAAGGAATAAATAAATTAAAAAAATTATATAGTTTACATATGTATATAATTAATTTAATATTTATCAATTGATTATAAATAAAATAATAATCATTTTAAATAAAAATAAATGTTTTTTGAAAGATTTTATTTTTCTAATAAAATAGTTTCATCGCTTCTTGTGCACTTATGTTGAAATTAAATTTTAAAATTTTGGAAGATTTATTTTATAAAATTAGATTAATTTTTTAAATCATCATATAAAAATTATTTTAGAGATCATTTTTTATATTTTTCTAAAAAAATTCATTTTTTGATGAATATTAAGAAATGCTATTTTTTATGAAAATGACCTTTCTTTTTTAAAGAATTTACAAGACCCATTTTATTTTAATTTGGTTTTAAATTTAAAATTAGTTCAATTATATATTCATTAATCCAAATTAGTTCAGTGTAATTAATTTTATGTTGAATTTTTATATAAAAACTTTTTAAACTTTTAAAACATTTTACTTTGGAAAACTGTTTTTTTCATCACGTCTGCGGGTTTAATTTTAAATTGAATTTTTCCACTTCTATGAATTTAATTTTTAAAAATTAAAATTATATTTGGAATAATAATAATTTATATTATCTAATAATCTTGTCTTAAATTTTTATCATAATTAATGGTGAAAAGAGTAAAAACAATTACCATAGTTAAGGTGAAAATAGGTTTACCAAAGGGTTAAACTAAGAAGATAAGGGTTAAAAACCTAAAACTTGTACAAAACCAATTTTATGGATATATTTTGACCTTATAACCTCTAATGTTATATAATTGACCACTTTTTATCCTTTTTTTTAATGTGAAAACATGGGTATACTTAATGTTTTTTTAAAAAAATCCATGTGTGTTTTCTCCCCCACTTATAAAAGAACACCTTTTCTTCACTTATTCACACAAATAAAGAAATTTAGCTCTAAAAACCCTTAAAAATATCTACCCAACATCATTTTACACATTATAGAGTTTATTTTCTTCCAAAAAGACCAATCCTATTGTCCTCAAGTGGATATCCGAAGGAGGTTTCTCTAAGAGAAGGTAATTGTCTTAACAAAGATCTTTCAATTTATTTCTTATTTTTCCACCATAAATTATGTATTAACACTTCCAATATAATAAACCAGTGTATAAAATATAATGATACTTTATTATGTTTATGGAATAATATTTATCTATCTTATCCCACATCAAATGGGAACAAAATCATTGATCATGTGTACGATGGATTACCATCTCACAAATCGATGCAACTCGTTTTACATCAAAAACATCTCATGATTATATATAATGATGTATTTAATGTATATATATAATATTTATTATATTATTGTACTTATTAAATTTTAATATCACATATAAATTTTTACATTATGGGACATTTAAAATAAGATAACTTCACTCATGTGTACAGCGGACTACCACCTTGCAAATCCATGTGATTCATTTTTCAATTACTATTTAAATAGATAGTAATAAAGATAGATTTAATTAATATATTTTATATATATGAAATTATATTGATTATATAAATCTATTATATCACCCAATTTATCAATTTTTCACCCATTAAGAAATGATATCGATGCTCGTGCCAACGTGCGACCTACTGTCGCCACGAAGCGATACGATTCATTTTCCATGTCCAAACTTCAAGAATGATTATAAAAATGTATATAATGATTAAATATTAAAATATTAAATTTAATATCATTATGGATATAATGTATCTATATCATATAAACATGAACAAGAACTTTCATGAAAAAAACACGCATTAGAAAACAAGGCAATTAACAACTGAAATAATAAAAATAATGAAATAATATTAAAAAACAGGTGGTAAAATGTTATAAGAGGATAATATATGATATTATAAATATTAATATGGTTATGGTATAAATTAATAACATTATTAAAACTATTATATAGAAGTTTAAATCATGCTCCACCAAAAGGAAGTGTGAGGTAAGAGACTTCATCTCAATTTCCCTTCATCGATACATATTTTATTATTGTGTACCGAATTTATTTTAAATGGTGTAAAAAATGATCCTTTTACATGTAATATCAAGAATAATTCATGTTTCATTATAATTTATGTCTTAATTTTAATTATTTCATCTATGGTAATTTGACTTGAAAATCACCAAGTGGTAAAGAATTTCATAACTCAATTTCTTTTCATTGGGTTACATTACTTATTCATTATATTTAATATTATAAGATTATGTGTTTAATGAATTTTTATAATATTATATTATATATACATTTATTTTATGTGTATTTATATTTGATACACATAATATATCCATTGATTAATCCATGCTTCAATGCTATGATCATTTTAAGAGAGTTTGTCCCAATTTCCATTTCATTGATATATATTTGTTAATTCGAAACTATTCAATTTTATATGGTGTATATACTTATACTTTTATTTATTTAACATGACTAAATATTTATTAATTATTTTATTATAAAAACATATATTCTTGATGAATCTATGGTCACCTCTCATTTCTTGTTCAATTTTTTGATTGTTAACTTTCTCTTGTGACAATAATTTCCTTATGATCATTTTTCATTGGACATTAAATTTATCTTAAATATACCTATTATTTATATCATGGATATGATTATTTACCAAATTTTATACCATTTTTACATATAGTTTTTACTTTTAAAGTTATTTTATTATCTAGGAAAATATTAATAAATTTTCATTCTTTACTCAATATAGATATTTGATGATAAAGAAAATTATTCATGAATTAAATCAATTATTTGATATATGAGGAATGATTTGGACATGCAGTGATGGGTGGGGATCGATTATAGATATACCCTTGATGCATTATTAGTCTCATGAGTTCAATTAGTAATCTAGTAGTAAATGGGGGTTTATCTATAGTTTTAAACTATCATGTGAAATGTTTTGAAAGTAGAGGTATCATGATTTCTGAGATCATGATGTCTAATAATTAAGCATGTAATTCATTTAGAATTCAGTTATTATTAATATTCATGATATTTTTGTATTTATATTATCCATGGATTCATTTAATTCTAAATTTATTTATTAAATGGAATGTGTGTTTAGTTATTTACCTTGAAATATTTATCATGCGTTATCTAATCAAGATATTCAGGTTATTGATTAAATGGAATGTATGTTCAGTTTTTTACCATTACATATTGATTATGACTTACTGATTCTTAATAGATTCTATTGTACATAACCCTTATCATTTTATCTCACCCTTATCTTTTTCCTTAGCCCCTAGATATGAATATGAATTCATTGAATAATTTCAAGGATTATTAATGGTTTCCATTACCATGTTTTTTATTTTTTTATATTCCAATATAAAATGGGTATCATGTATGTATTTGGTTCTTCAAGACTAATAAACTAATCAATACTTGGTGATTTGATCCCTTATATCTTATTAAAATGTAATAAAGTAGACACAAACTCTGGTTTTCTGGAGTCAGGTTCATTACAATGGTGATATGTTTGATGGTTTTAGATAGATTCTATAAAGTGAGATCAAGTGGTATCTCTGATAAGATATTAGTTTGTCCCTGTGTGTTAAGACCGATTTCTCTAGGTTAGTGAAATTGAGGTTAGATCTTGGGTTTGAGGAGTCTAGATCTATGGAATCCTTTGGACCGGATTTTCACTGTAGGATGGCAGTATTGACCGAGTGTTGTTGAACTATTGAGATGAGTTAAAGCACTCTTGAGGATACCCTAGTGGGATGATTTTTGATCGAGTGATCAGTGGTTACTATATTTAGTGGTTATGAATTCCTATGTGGCATGGTAATGTTGGTGCTGAGAAGACCTAATAGGGTCATACTTTTAAGGTGGTCATGAGGACTATTGTGAAGTCCCCTATTAATGGACTTGTGTTTTTTGATTCCCATTGGATATGTTGTTAATCAAGGATCATTTTGATGCCACTGAGGGAAATTTGGGATGTTTCTACACTGGGCATGTCCCAAGATTTTATAAGATCTATAGAAACTCCTCTTATGGTTTCCTTCTCTTTTTGTGTCCTTTACACCATTTGAGGATGTGTTTTGGTTGTGGTATGAGAGATTGGGTGCAGTAGGGGAGCCTCATGGGGGATGTCACCTTATGCTATGACCTTGGGGATCATGGGATCCCTGATTTTTTTATCTCTAAGGTGGGGTTTTGAGAGCCTATGGTGGCTATTTTATTGGATGTTGAGATCCAATGTGTCATGAGAGGAACCATGATTTTTTGGATAAGAGTTGATTAACACCACTTGTTTAGTTGTTTGGATGGTTTTTTCAAGGTTGGATCATCCCACATTTGTTTGGGTGTTGGATGTGATGTTTGAGGATTTTTTTTTCAGAACTCTAGTTTGAGGAGGGGACCCTTGGTATTTTTTGAATCAGGAATTATATATGATTTTAAATCTAGTTATATCCTCTAATTATGGGATGTTGTTAGAAAATATTAGGGAGATAATTTGTGAACTGAATGAGTGTAACCCCTATTTATTTTATTGTGACACCATGGCTAGAGTGGATTCAGGCTTGTGCAGTATTGAGGAATTCACAGAGTGGGTTTTGTGTACCATGGATGTTGTTTCCCTCCTAGAGTCAAGGATGATGGTTGATCCCCATTTTATATATGAATCCCACCTTTTTATGTCCATTTATGATGCTCAATTAATTCTGTAGTGTATTCAGTACTAAAAGGATATCTAGTTATGTTGACCTAGATGTTCTTGTCACCAATTTAGACCATGATATTAGATCTGTATATCCTATTATAGTTTTTTTAATGTGGATGCATATGTTTATGTCTCAGGGTATGGAATTCATGCTTGTTGTGTTTATAAATATTAGATATCCTGTATATATCTAGCGAAGGCACCGATTTTTGTGTGTAAAGGTGATCAACATATCGTAAATCCTCTTACAGGGGCTAGAGTGGGGGTAGATTTACCTAGGGTGTTAGACTAGGACCCATGTTTGGCTATTTTCCTTATTTCAATTTTTACCCCTTCTTGGTATGCAGTTGTTTATTCATATTGTCTATTGTTAGTTTTGGCTAGCCTGGGCATAACATGTGTTCATGCACTTGTTATGATAAAATATTATAGGTCCACTATTAGGGGTGGCCTAATAATATTTATTTCTCACCCCCTATATGTGCACATAAATGTGTGTGTAGATTTGATGAATTCTTTCAGGTTGGTGAACAAGTTGTGTGGTGTATTGGGTTGAGGCCCAGTGTTTCTTGATCGAGTGGAGTCAATCATGTGGAGTCTCAGGATTGGGCTTATACAGCTCGATTGTCACGGAGACCAGGCATGTGGTTTGGATCAATGTTAATAGTGGATCTTATTGCATTTATTTTATAGTTTGTTTCTTTTGTATATGTGGGCGGACTGTGGCTGACTGGATGTTGTATGTATTTCCTGATTGTGAGTATATATGGTTGTATGATGCATTTCACTTATTATATCATTCTTTTGTTTCAGTTATTTATTATATATTCTATTATGTTCATCTATTTGTATTATTTTGGTTATTTTACACTATTATTTATTTTATAATAGAGGGTATAGTCTCCCCACTATACCTTTTAGACCCTATCCACTTTTCGGAAACCTCTAGCATTCAATGAGTCATGCTTGAGGCCTTATGGTGAGCCAGATTAGGTGATGTGTTAGGTCGACCTGGGATGGTTCGATACATAATGGTATCTAAGGTGAATGGTTTTATGATTCGGGGAGTTGGTATATATGAGGTCTAGGAATGTGTTGGAATTTATTATGGATATCGTATTGGTGTTTCATAAACACCTTTGTTGATGGAACTCTAAGATTCCAGGGTATGAGATTGTTGTTCTTGGATTCTGTTTTTATGGTTTCATGATTTCACCTAGCATGATGCATTTGGGTTTGTGGATTTATGGTTTATTTCAGTTTTTAGATTTTACCTAATGGGAAAGATTCAAATATTCATACATCATTATTGGCATGTAAAATTCACATGACATATCCCTATTTGAGGTGTTTCATTGATGATGAAGGTTTAGTTGTTTAACTTGTCAGAAATTGATCATACGGTGTTTTATGGTATAATTACTTGGTAGAATTATACTCAACTAAACTGAATATATATATTATCTTCTTATGACATGACATGTGGGTATTTTTGTGATGGGTTCATCAGTGTTGGATATGTAGTCCCTTTATTGTGGGATGCATGAAAACCCTTATGGATCAGTGTGGGATCTGAATGTTTTGTTGGTGTCTTGATAAGGGCAAGGATGCCTGAGGGAACATTGTATTGGGATCAAGTTTCCCTAAGTTAGTGGTTACCCTAAAGTTCCTAGTTTTTTTTCTTAGGAGGGAACAACTCTTTCCACATGTTGACTATCAAGTCATGTGTTGGTGCCCATGTGACTGCTATCATCGATGGTTTGGATGGGCATGCTGATTCTTCCTTGGTGAGGCCATTTAGGTCTGTTATCACTAGGATGTGGTTAGGTATGAGGATGTCTAGTGTTTTAGAAGGGAAGTGTTAAGATAAATCATTGTCTCATAGTTGTCTTGAAAGGGTAGGTTTGGTTGGTTTCCTAGCCCTTTTCGTTTTGGTTGTGCTCTGGGCAGCGTAGTGAAAGCATGATTGGGTGCTTATGGTTTTGGATTGATGCACTAGTATAGGTTGGTCATGTATGTGGTTGATCTTGGAATGGAAGAGATTCATTTTTTTAAGATAAGTGTCGAGGGTACTATAGTTTGTTAGAACTGACCTGCATGAGGAGAATGGATGGTGGTTTTAGGTGATTTATCCTAGTTATATTAGGACATATCCCTTGTGTGTGCAGATCCTAGTGATCACATGATAGTGGTTTAAAGAAATACTTATGATGGGGATTTCTCTATAGAATGTTGGTGGTCATTCATTTAATTGGTTTTTTGAGCATGAAGGATGTGAATTTTTTTTTCTAGAGATCAGGTGTGAGAGGTGTGTCTATTTCTATTTGTTTCATTCATTGATGGACATAGTGTGGGTGTGTGGTTTTACATTGGGATGTAGGGTGAAGATAAGGATACTCCTTTAGTGGGTTAAATCAGATTAGTCATGGTAGAATTTATCTCATATTGGGAGAGAGTTGTGGTCACTATAAGATTGGTCATTGAATATTGGATATTGAACTAGATGCACCTATGATTGGGGGAAAGCATGGATGTCGGTTTTCCATTGAGGCCTCTTGGGGGGTGAGAAGAAAATGTTATGGGGAGTCTGTGATGTTCTAAATTGTCAAAGGTTTTGGAAATTAGGGTAAATTTGAAGTTTTTATTTCTAGAAGAATTTCAGTGGAAAATGGAAAGTTCTCTTATAAGATGATCTCAGATAATTTTTCTGACCACTCCATTGGTCCCAGAATATGGTGGTTACCCTAGGACAATTTTTTGGCAGAAATTCAAGTCATTCAATTTTTAAAAGAATATTTAATATATAATTAATTAAATATTTATTTATTTTCATGTGTTCACTCAATCGTATATTTTAAATGGATTGTCAGTTTGAGATTCTATCTCCTCAGTTGAGTTTGAAATTGGAGGGGGGAATTTTCTTAGGTGAGTCGTAACCTTCCTTCGGGTGTCGGGGTCAGGCCCCTTTTATTTTCTTTTTTGTTTTATTTTTATTCCCTTTTTTAATTTCATTTTTTATTTTGTTTTCCCCTTTACCCATTTTAATTCCCATGCATTCCCATATGTCCTTCCCTTCATTTGTCCAAGATAAGAGAGAGAGAGGGAGGCACCGTCACCGTGGGTTCGTCTGAGGCCACATCAGAGTGTAGCAGCTGTGGGTGGTGGATTCAATGTGTTGATTTTGTGGTTTCTACTTGGAGGTAGGATCATTTTATTTTTTTCACCATAAATCCTATTGGTGTAGTTTTTTATAATTTTTAAATTCTTTTATGGGTTGTTCTGGACCCTTTGTGGGTTGATATGTGGCTTTTGGGGAGAAATCGGGGGTTTTGATCAATTTTGAGGGGTTTTATCTGGGAAAACCCTTGAACACAACATGTGGTTCAGAGAATACATGTTTATTGTTATTCCTGTTTAGGTAATATATATTTTTTGTGACTACACTCCATGTACAAGGGATTACATGTTGTGTAGTGGGATTCGGGGCATGGTAGAGTACTCGACTAGACACCTCATGTGGGGGTACATATCCATGTAGGGTATATAGACATAATTGAGTGGGATACATTCCATGTAAGTGTACATGAACAAGAGTAGTACATGGGAATTCCATGTGTGGTACACATATATGTACCCCATGCTGGAACCGAGCGTGCAACAAAAGCCCCAAACATGTGGGTTTTTAATTTTTTTTCACCAACAGTTGAGGTAAAATTTTCGACATTGGTGAATAGCAGCCTGGTTAAAGCCAAGGATCTCGCATGAAGATTTTTAATCACAAAATTAAACCGTAAAATACCTTGTTTAAATCTGAAGCTGTTCACGACGTCTGCTCATCTTTGGCGATCACTGCTTGAAGAATCCGAAGTCGAATTCCTCTAGATCGTCCGCCCACACTTCAAGGAATCTACGGGAGCACCGTTCATCGCAATCCAGGTGCTAGCGCGTAATTGCATTGATGCCTTTGAATCTCCAATGATCACTGTACTGCTTCGCTGGCGATACCTGAGAGAGTGCTTGATCCATACTCCTTGGATCCAGAGAACCTCTCTCTAGATTATGGGAGAGAAGAGAGGAGAGAGAATCTCTATGAATAGTGTTTTGAAAATGCACCTCCTCTTCTATTTATAGTGCTTAATTAAAATATCTGATATCACCTCGTCGACCTCGAATACATAATGCACTATCAACGACATTTTACGACTACTTGTCTAAGTCATAAATATTATTATCACTTACTTGTAATATATTAAAATATATTACATGATAATAATTAAGTCATTACCTTGACCCGTCTCTCCCATAAATATTAATTGAACCTTGAAAAATTTAATATTCCTCAATTAATAGTTTTTCATGTATTTACTTAAAACTCATAAATACATTTAATAAATAAATTCAATACTCATTATTCTAAACTCGAATAATATGAATTTATTTATTTCATTGGTGATCGTTTAACTTTGGACAAATCTCGAACCCCTATGGTGGGGCTCACTATGTCCAAAACTCATATTCAACTTAATAGGGTAGATTCTTGAATACGCTATTGTGTGTGACCCTCTAGGCCCTTATTTCAATAGCAGTGAATAGTATTCACAGACCAAGAGTGCGATCTAGCAACCCATCATGGCCCCTGAGGAAATAAGGATTGTCACAACAGCGACAACCAACCTACGAACACGCACTGTGTAATATAATCTCTTTGTCATTAATATCTCATAAAGCAGGACACACTCACGTGTCATCACCCTTTTCTTGATTTATAGTTCGTTGATTTAACTGGATGAATTTACCATTAACTGCCATGGCCATGGTCTTATAAAGGTACTGCCATCCATATCAACATGGCCTGAGATATATTACTTCCATAACCTGAAAGCGAAAAAAATCCTTTCTTGACCATTCGACCAATGCCATTCCACCAATGACGCACCCAACACAAACTACCTCACCACGACTTCATCACCATGGTTTTCATCTTATATCAAAGTATGCAATCAAATGACATACATTGGTAATGATATCAAGTCAGGAGACCATTAAACATGATCATAGATAGGAACATCCAATGACACCTGAAACATATGGAGTTCCTATTGGAGGGTAAGTCCTCATGATCTCAATTCTAGAGATCACCAAGTGCGAACTTCATGAGAAGATGTCTCAATGCTTATGATCTCCCAGCACCGGATAGTCAAACATCTACTATGTAAAATCATTAAGATGTATCTAGACTATAGAACATATATTTAAGATTAATGTCACAGTATCTATAGGTTCCTATTATAGCCTGGGAACTACTATAACCTTTTGATACGACAATTAACCTTTGGACATTAACATTTCAATAGTGTACGTAGAAAAGTATACACTATAATGGTAAGATGAAATCATGCATAGCTTATTGTATACATGATATGGTAATCAAAATCATTGAATAGTTGGGTCTAGGGAACCCACTATTTCAACACTCTCACTTGCACTAGATCCAACTTGCTAACCAATCTTGTTAGCTACTCACAAGATGAATATCATGTTTCTGCTAAGTAACAGCTTTAGCAACTGGGTCCGACACGGTTCTGCCGCATGGCTATTCTCCTATTGCGACTTTATCTTATTCAGTAAAACTAATCAAGAGATGGTATCCTGAGTATATGTCAATTTTTTTCCACTGTCATAGCTTGACATCTTGGCCAGTAAGAATATCATAATTTAGATTATGATAATACTTTTATCACCAGGTAAGATTCCAAGAACTGGAACATATTGTTGCATATCTTCTTCTTAGCTACCTTAGAAGCTACAAAATACTCAGTCTTTGTAGGTATGGATACCACTGAATTATATGATATTGTGTCGCTCATTGTCTCTAACTACAATAGTATATCTCTTGATCTATATAAGACTAGTTTGTATCCCCGATCACTAGTATCTTTTCTTCTCCACTTACCAGGTACATATCTTTTGTACTTGCCGAAGTACAATTAGATAGTTCTGACTACATCCCTTATAGTGCTCCTGGATATTAATGATATTTTCCTATTGTAAAATATACCTTGGAAATATCAGTTCTTGTACATATCATGGAATACGTGATTGATCCATCATTCCAACGTATGGATTTCAACTCACCACATCTATCTCTTCCCATGTCACGGTCAGGTCAACATGGAGATATTATGCCCTGTAACATAGGAAACAATTCATATCTTGAATTGTTCCTACATGTATTTTTCAATACAATGTCACTATATGTACGAATGACTAGGACCAAGAAACTTATAGATCTACCTTAGTAGATCATGTTCCCTAGTACTTAGGTTGCTACTTTAAGTCAATCATTGGAGACTAAATTTTATTTTGGTCTTAACTAACTATGAGACCAATGTCTATTTTCCATATGTTTTCGAAAATATTTTGTTTAGAAAACATTGATGCTCCCACTAACATCACTTAGACACATGGAAAACATTTTTTCAAATTTATTTTTGATGATCATGTTTCTTACTTTAATCCTAAACTGGATTTTAGTAACCTGCAACCTTTATTAGAATTTTGTGATGTGACCATCCCTTTTTGGTTATGTCGTATAGACACCATCCACGATTGGTGGTCATGATATCCAATTCTAAATAAATTTATCATATATATTAGCTTTGATAAGTAAAATTCTAACAGATTTAGGCATAATGACTTGGTCAAATCAGTCAAGCCTTATTGGTACCATTCTCATACCATCCATGTATCAACTCACTTGAATACCCACCGTAGTATTCAAAATAATATCCCCTTTTCACTTTGATACATGGAATCCAATAATTGAATTTTAGTTAGTCTTATAAATTTTAGCTAATTGCTATATACTGCTTAATTGTAGGAAATATTATTCACAATGAATAATAGATCACTGACTATAGTGAATATAAAAACCATCACCATGGTTTTATCCTTCCTACGCAGTATGTGTCTCTGTAACATACTTTATTTCACATGCGCTTGTGGAATTAGTTCTTATGCCAACTATTTTGTGCATCTTGAGCATTGAGTAAACACAAGTCAATATAGCTCCCACTATCTCTAATAGAGATGTGCACCCTTATATATATATGTAGTCCCTTACTTGACTAAAACTTTTCTATCTTAGGTATTTAGGTAATATCCTAAGAAATCGTTAGGATAACTACCTTAGACGCACAATGTGTTTATCTTGATGCAAGTTTGTTTGTATCTGAACAAACCATTTGCATCCAAACACATGTACTCATGACATAATGGATTTCTATCATAATATGACTCGTATGATATCCATTTTTCATTATAGTTGTCATATGGTTGTGGGATATCATTGTTATTTTCAAATAATTTCATGAAATATAATGGAAGTTTCTGCTAGTTGCAATTATTTACATCAAAATTTTTATGTATAACATATGCATTTAGAAATTACTCCACACTATATGTTTATTGGTCAATGTTGGTATGTAATAATTGATCATCAATCCTCCTCATTAACATCAATGCCATGATGTCGATAAGGTAATGTGCATTTAGGAATTACTCCACTACATTATCATGATTGATGAATGCTTGGTCAATATATTCTTCGGTATCCCAACCTGAAGCAACTCATATATCCTGACCATGAAAATACTTCACTTTGTTATTCCTTAATTACTTAAAGGAGTATTATGAAGCATAGATACCTCTATCTTATACTTGGAATAATTCATTCATACGTGTTGAACTATTTCTAAAATCTTTGTGACGTACCTTTATTTCTAAAGGCTCCTTTGTCCAAACTAAAGACATTGATAATACCAAAAGTATTTAGCTATGCCGATCCTAAATAGCATACTTGGTATATTAATGACATCCATTTTTAGTATTAATTGAGAAAGAATTATCCTATCACAACTGGGTATAAGTCTTGCATTTATATTCATCAATAATTGCCTATGATTCATGTATTACTGAACTAGTGATTGAGTTTACCAAAAACAACATTCATTCCAGATACTGAAAGAATGTCTCCTTGCATCCCAGAAAACATGAGATTAATGTTTGGGGTTATACTCAACAATAGTTAAACATGAATCTTTCACTTGGAAATTAAAGAAGTCGTGTACTTCTCACCACTGTCTTAGGTATCACCCTTTCACAGCCACTTGTAGAATACACCTGACTTCTAGTAAGGTTTCTATACTAACTTGTTTATCATATTAGAATACACATATGTTACCATCATATTTTATTTAATACCCAAGTAGTAAAAGGGAAACATTACATTGATGAATACGCCTGATGTAGAAGAGGCAACTTGCTCCTTTAAATCAGGTTATTGCTTTTAAACTTCAATAGTATTATTTTATAATATGCAATGCAAATAACCTCTGTTAATACATCATTAATTGAAGGATGTCGTGAATATGTCATTGGCATTAAATGACTTTGACCTTTTCAAATTTTATTTAAATTTATCCACCATAAGAATTAAAGCTTAATTGTCTTTTATTCTTATTCACTTGGCGAACCTTACCTAAATTGGTAATGAAGTGTTTAATCAATACTTGTTCATTTTGTAACTTAAAACAAGACTGGAGTAAAGGCGGTGAAGATGATATGAGAAAGTGATCCATATAAATATCATGATCAATATTTCAATTTACACATGTCGGTGTAACCATCGCCTTATTCATATCATTGATTAGCTTTCTCCTTGCAAACATCTCAGAGATGAGACTTTATGTAATATCATCTATGTCCTGTTGTAGCGACCACAACTGACACCAGACGTTGATGAAAGCATAATGATATAACTATCATATGCTTTGGACATTAGTCTCCTATAAGAAATTTTACTCTCGCTTCTTGAGGTAGTTTAAAAGTGTTGGGGACACTGAAACCCTGAGTTTCCTATATCATAGTACTATGTGCATGCACCTGTAATATTTATGGACACTCATGTTAGTGTGGAAATTTACTTTTTCCATTATAATATCGTAGTTTTCATCTCGTGGTAGAACTTCCCATTTTTCTACAAAAATGAATTTTTGCAGATTAGTGCCTTTTATCTGAATTACCAGTTTAGACATTTTTTTGATTTATTACTTAAATCATTTAATGTTTCCCACTATTTTATCGGATTATAGGAACCCTTTGTGCTAGAATCAGAATACTCAGTTGCTTGAGTATTCTAGAGGCAAGGATCCTGGAACCACCCCTAATAGTCTACAAACTATGGCTACACCACTACTTGGAGGGTTCTAGGTAGAATTTTGTCTAGCCGACTGCTTTAACTTGCGGCTCATTGATCTATTGAGTGAAGTCTCAGCTTCTTAAAATCAGAACTTTATTTACTCAATGCTTGCCTCTAAAATTACAACAAGATAGCTATTGCTATTTCTTTACTGCAATTTTAGTTAAGTCAACCCATCATTCTTATAAGGACTCCCCAGTAGTAAAAGGCAACCTCAGCTATGGCATGACCGACACCTCAAACAGCTAGTTTTGTCCAAAATTGAATGACAAAAGGTGGTTATGAATTAATATATATTTTGAGGGTTTTATTTTTTTTAATGTGACGAATGAAATCATTTTCTATTTTTATAAGCATGTACTATGTGATCACACTCATAGCTGACCATGCAAGAAATAGAAATTTTCATCACATCACATGTTCATTTTATCTTGCATGCTTGTTTATTATTATACTATGTGATCACACAATAAATTACACATGCACAAAAATAATAAACCATGCAAAAATAAAATGAACACCTGATCATGAGATGGTACTATTGGTTGATCCGTTGAGTGAATAACGAACCAACTGAAACCCTAGGGGTAAATACCTTTAGTCACGTGGCTTGCAACTTGAATAGAAATTTCTGCTCATCCAATACATTCTACTCCTGTCTGGTGCATCCCTTTCACTTGGCATGAAATGCGTCATTGGTCATCTCATCATTATATAATTGTACTCACACGCAGGCGAGGGGGTATCAGGGTATAAAATACAACTCTGAGAATGGGTGTGCATGCCCTTATACATATAATGACTCTGAGATGACATGAATATCACCTTTTTATTTAATTAAACTAATTATTACAAAAACATTTCAATAATTAAATAATTAAATAAAATAAATAAACACCAGACATTCATTGGTCGGTCCACGACCCATGACCAGTATACGCTTTAACTCACGTATATATAAACTAAATGTAGAATAAAATTAAACTTGCATTAAAATGAACTTGAGGGCATTTTAATTGAATTAAAAATTCACCCTTATTTTTAATTCAATTTAAGGTCGTTCGGTCCCGATTCATTAATTTAATTTTAAAAATAAAAATTAAATTAATTAATTAATTTAATTATCTCCCAAATTGAATTAATTACGCCGCATAAAATTATTAATAACCAAAATTAATATTTAATTAATTTAATTATCAACTGTAATTAAATTAATTAAATTAATTAATTTTTGATTAAATTAAATCACCCGGGCCCATTTAACTTCGGGCTGGGCCTGTGCGGGTCGGAGCGAACCTGTGCAGGCCCAATCCGGGTGATACCGACAATGTATAGGGGTATTCTAGGTCGGGATGGTCCACCCAAGCCCGTTTTGGGCTAGGCAGACCCGCCCGAGCCTCTTTTGGGTCAACTCACATGTTACCTCACCCGGATCACCCGAACTCAGAAAGCCAGCAGCTGCAGAAGCTGGTGGCAGTTTTACAGGGCGCTGGTCATGCACATACCCGGACGGCGGACTAGGGTAGCCGACAGCTGTGGCAGGAGGAAGACCAGAAGTAAAACAGGGAGGTGTAGGCTGCCACAACTGGCTGTTTATTGGCCTGGTTCAGAGCTGGGTGTGGAGGGAGACCACGGGTCTGCACCGAGGGTGTCCAGGGTGGCACTGGCGTGCTTATGAGGAAGGTCGTGGCTGGACGATTGTGTATGCTGCAGCAGATCATGGAGGAGCCGACCGACTTGCTTCGGGAGGGATGGTTGGCTCACTGCTACACATGTAGCAGACTGCTACGAGGAGCAAAGATAGCTGGCCTGGGGATGCGCTAGTGCTGCAGCGCGACAAAGGGGAGAGAGAGGTGGCCTACGAGGCTGCCGCGCGCTGAACATGAGAACTGGGAAACGTTGGATTGGTGGGATAAGAGCAGCGCCTGGCGACGGATGGGGTGCTGGGTAGCCCGATGCTGCTACTGCACGGCGCTGCTGCATGTCCATGGGAAGGAGAGGTGGTCGTTGGGTGTCCTGGGTGCGCCCCTGCAGCGGGAAGGGAGGAGGCCCGCTGGTGCGGGTGACTCTGGAGTGGTGCAGCTGATGCGGGATGGGTGGTCGTTGGGTGTTGTGCGGCTTCTTCTTGGTGTCTTAGAAGGTATCTACGTGGGGAGACAGGTGGGGGGAGACCCGCTCGGGTCTCCCAGCTACTTCCCTTTTGTTTTTTTTTGTTGTTTTTTTAATTTCCAGCTATACCCACTATGGATTCCTCCCCTTTCCAAAAAAAAAATTCACGACCTTCGTCGACCCCACCCTTATTATTTTTTTTTTAAATTTAGACTTGTTTTTGCAAGTCCTTATTTTCTCCTCCCCCTTTTTTTGAGGTTTACCTACCCTTTTACAGGTCTTTAACCCTTTAAAAAAAAATTCTAAAGCCTATATTAGGCTTTGGAAAAATAAAATTAATATTATTATAATAAAATTATTATAATAAAATTAATAATATTATTATAATAAAATCAGCTAATTTTATTATTATTGTAATAATACAATTAATTTTAATAAGTTAATATCAAATCAAAATTGATTTTCCAGTGAGTATTTATACCATGGGATTTCTGATTGAAATACAAAACATCACCGAAATTTAATCTCGAATCTGAATTCGAAACTTCAGATGGCTACAAACTGGCCACCTGATGTCTGATTCAGATTCCGTTTGTGGCGTTGGGACTGTATTGGCACCCTCTTTATATTTCAATGGAAATTAAATTTTATTGGCTTAAAATTGACACATGCTCCCTCTGATACCACCTGTTGGAATCGGGCGTGCAGTGGATGCCACAAACAGGTGGGTTTTTAATTTTTTTTCCACCAACGGTCTATGTAAACTTTTTGATGTCAATGAATAGCAGCCCAATTAAAGCCAAGGATCTCACATGAAGAGTTTTAAGCACAAAATTAAACCATAAAATACCTCGTTTAAATCTGAAGTTGCGCACGACGTCTGCTCGTTGTTGGCGATCGATGCTCGAAAAATCCGAAGTCGAATTCCTCTAGATCATCCACACATGCTTCAAGGAATCTACGGGAGCGTCGTTCATTGTAATCCGGGTGCTAGCGCGGAATTGCGACGATGCCTTCGACACTCCAATGATCACTACACTACTTCACTGGCCATGCCTGAGAGAGTGCTTGATCCATACTCCTTGAATCTAGAGCACCTCTCTCTAGATTATGGGAGAGAGGAGAGGAAAGAGAATGTCCATGAATAGTGTTTGGAAAATTACCCTCCTCTTCTATTTATAGTGCTTAATTAAAACACTTGGTATCATCTCCCCAGCCCTGAATACTTAACGCACTATCAACAACATTTTACAACTACTTGTCTGAGTCATAAATATTATTATCACTTACTTGTAATATATTAAAATATATTACATGATAATAATTAAGTCATTAACTCGACTCGTCGCTCCCATAAATATTAATTGAACCTTGAATAATTTAATATTCATCAATTAATATTTTTTCATGTATTTACTTAGAACTCGTAAATACATTTAATAAATAAATTCAATACTCATTATTCTGAAATCGAATAATATGAATTTATTTATTGCATTGGTGATCGTTTAACTTTGGAAAAATCCCGGACCCCTGTGGCGGGGCTCACTGTGTCCAAAACTTTTATTTGACTGAATAGGGAAGATTCTTGAATACGCTACTGTGTGTGACCCTCTAGGCACATATTTTGATAGTAGTGAATAGTATTCATAGACCAAGAGCAGGATCTAGCAACCCATCATAGCCCCTAAAGAAATAAGGATTGTCACAGCAGTGACAACCAACCTATGAACACACACTGTGTAATATAATCTCTTTGTCATTAATATCTCATAAAGCATGATGCACTCACATGTCATCGCCCTTTTCTTGCATTATAGTTTGTTGATTTAACTGGACAGATTTACCCTTGACTGCCATGGACATGGTCTTATAAAATTACCGCCATCCATATCAACATGGCCTAAGATATATTACTTCCATAACCCGGAATCGAAAAATACATTCTTGACCATTCAACCAATTCCATACCACCAATGACGCACCCAACAAAAACTACCTCACCATGACTTCATCTCCTAGGTTTTCATCTTTTATCAAAGTATGAAATCAAATGACATAAATTGGTAATGATCTCAATTCAGGAGAACATTACACATGATTGTAGATAGGAACATCCAATGACACCCGAAACATGTGGAGTTCTTATTGGAGGGTCAGTCCTCATGATCTCACTTCTAGAGATCACCAAGTGTGAACTTCATGAGAAGAAGTCTCAAAGCTTATGAGCCCCCATCACCTGATAGTCAAACATCTTTGATGTCCAATCAGTAAGATGTTTCTATACTATAGAACATATATTTAAGATTAATGTCATAGTATCTAAAGGTTCTCATTATAGCCTGGTAACTGCTATAACCTTTCGATATGACAATTAACCTTTGGAAATTACCATTTCAATAGTGGAAACAGAAAAGTCTACACTATAATGGTAAGATGACATCATGAATAGCTTATTGTATACATTATATGGTAATCAAAATCACTGAATAGTTGTGTTTAGGGCACCCACTTTTTCAACACCCCGAGTGGGAATACATGTCATGTACCAAGTGGAACATGTCATGTACTTAGGTGTTTTGCATGTAGAGTAGGCCCGGGGCACACAACGAGGGAGGATATTTGGTTTTACACACTATGTACCCTATGTTGATGCCATATACTTTTATTACCTTGGTATTTATTGATTATTTTGTGCTCTGGAGTCAAAATTGTACTTGGGAGTAGTCCATTTTAAGCATTTTTTCATGTAGATAATGATAATGGAGTCCTTTCTATGTTTTTATGTTGTCTGGATAGTATTTTGGACTTTTAGAGTTTAGCATGAGGATTTCCTTAAGGTTTGGATTCAAAATACTCCTAGGGGTTTGGTTGTGAGTTGGAAGGATTGGGTGAGGGTCATGATCTTGGTGATTTTCTTGGTTTGAGTGCTCCATGGAAATATATTTTAGGTTTTTTGGATAGATTCTAGAAGGTGGGATCGACTGGTGTATTTTTGAAAATCATGGTTTGTCACTACATATTGGGATCAGTTGCTCAGGGTTAGAGCAGTTGATGTTAGATCTTGGGTTTGAGGAGACTATAGTTATTAGATCCTTTGGGTTGGGTTGACACCGTGGGATGATGGTTACAACCGGGTGTTGTAGAAGTATTGAGATGAGTCTAAATAGATCTTGAGGATTACATAGTGGTTTGGTTTCTGATAAAATTAATAGTAGTTCTCATAGTCGGCAGTTGAGAATGATCATGTGGCATGGTTTCATTGGTGATGAGGATCCCTAGTAGGGTTCTTTTCTTGAGTTGGCCACAAGGAATGTTGTGAATTCCCCTATTGATAGACTTTTTTTTGGGTTCCCTTTGGGTGTGTTCTTTATTTAGGATCATTTGGAGGACACTGAGATCCATTTGGGATGATTCTAAACTAGGTTTTTCCCATGCTTTTGAATGATCTAGAGGAGCCCCTCATTGGGTTTCTTACTCTTTCTATGTCATTTAGGCCATTTGAGGATGTTTTTTTGGGCGTGGCCTAAGATATTGGGTGTAGTATGGGAGTACCATGCTAGAAATCACCTTATTTTGTGACCCTAGGGACCGTGGGAGCCCTAAGTTTTGGTTTATCCTTGAGGTGAGTTATTGAGATCCAATGGTGGTTGTTTTCATGGATGTTGAGATCTAGGGTTCCATGAGAGGAACCATGATTTGTTGGATGAGAGTTCATTGGAACTGTTGGTTTAGCCATTTGGATGGTGGGTTTGAGGTTGGATTTTCCCATGTTTATTTGGCCATTGGATGTGACATTTGAGGAAGTTTCTACTTAGGAATTTGGTTAGATGAAGAGAACCTTGGGATTTTTTGGATTGGTAATTAGCATTGAGTTTCGATATGGTTCTCTCCTCCACCAGATGGATATTGTTAGATGGGAATAGGGAGCTAATGGTTGATCTAGATGAGTGAAACCCCTATCAATTTTATTGTGACACCCTATCTAGAGTGAATTTAGTATCATGACATTCCAAAGCACTAACATAGTGAGTTTTAGGTACTATGGATGTTTTTGTGATCCCGAGGCCTTGGATGCTGGTTGGTCCTAGTTTTATGTATGGATCCCACCTTTGTTGGGTCCATAGATGGTGCCCGATTCGTTCTGTTGGACCTTCAGGACTGATGGGTTCTCTAGTTTTGTTGACCTAGATGTTCATGTCACCATTTCAAATCATGTAATTGGATTCATAGAGCCCAGTAGATACACTTTATTGTGTGGATTCCTATTTTTACCCTGGGCTCTGGCATGCATGCCTATAACATTTATATATCTTGGAGCTATTGTGCAGGTCTGGTGTATGCACCGGTTTTTATGAGGTAGGGTGAACCACATGCAAAAAATACTTTGGAAGGGTCCAGAGTAAGGGTAGATTTACCTTAAGTGTCAAACTAGAACCCTTAATTGTCTATTTTCCTTGTTTTGGTTTTTCCTCTTCTTATACAGTTGTTTCTTTATACCAATTGTTATTAATTTCAGCTAGGCTGAGTATATCATGTGTGCATAAACTTATTATGACAACATATTATAGGCCCTCTATTGGGGGTACCCTACTGAGATTTATTTCTCACCACATATACATGAACCTTAGTGTTCATGTAGATATGATGTCTTCTTTCAGGTTGGAGCATAGGTTATTCGATGGATGGGGCTAAGGCCCAGGGTTTCTTGATTGAGAAAATCCGATCATGTAGATTCTCAAGATCAATATGTTGCAGCTCGAGTGTCATGGAGACAAGGTATGCATTTTGGCTTGATATTGGTAGTAGATCTCATTGAATTTATTTTCCAGTTTTTTTATTTTTTTATATGTTGTTGGTCTAGTGGGAGACCAACTATTGTATGTATTGCATTATTTTGATTCTATATGATTGTATACTGCATTTCATTTATTATAGAATGATTTTGTTTCACTTATTTATTATACGTGATCTAATTTTTGTCCATGTATATGAGTTTTCTTATTTTAAATGATTATTACACTATGACCAGAGGGTATAGTCTCCCCACTTCACCTTTTAAACCCTCACTGCCTATCAACAACCGCAGTCATTCGAGGAGATACACTTGAGGCCTTGGGGAAAGCCAGATCTAGTGACATGTCAGGTCGACCTAAGCTAGTTCATTACATTATGAAATAAAATATTTCTTATATATATATACATATAAGTATTTAGGGTATATTTCCATCAAATTTGACCCAAGATACCTATATTGGATGTCATTCAAGACTATCCTGATGTATCTTAGATGTAATAAGTATATGTTCCTATTTTATAGAGGATACGAGGATCTAGTCATCAGGGTAAATATAGTTTATAATTTCCAAATATATTAGGATGATCTGAAATCGAATCTTGGATATTTTTATCCTCAATGGAGGAGTTGTGAGCTAAAAGAGCTCAAATAAAGCAATGGTCACAAATTCTAAAATAGAGTTTGTGTATATTGTGGCTTCTAGTGTAGCCAAGGAAATAATTTGGATATGAAACTTCATATAAGAGATTTATGTGGTTCCTAATATTAAATATCCTATGCAGAGTTTCTAAGGAGGATAAGGTGGAAAACCCATTGACTAATACCATATCTCAATAGAAGCATGAACATCATGTGAGAGTTATTAGACTTAAAATAATTGGTAGCTGGATCTAGTGAAAGTGAGAGTCTATTTGAGTTGGAACCTTAAAATCACTACTTTTTACTTTATTCTATATATATATATATATTCAAATTCATTAATATAAATAAATATTTTTTTACATATTAATTATTCTTCTATCTAAATTTAATGTGATGATGTCATAGAGTATCTGTCACATTGAAAAACTCATTGAAGTTCCCCACTATGATGAGAACATTAAATTTCTATGATGACATTCTTAAAATTATTCCCTAAGATAAATTTAATATTCTTTGATGGAAAAAATAGTATGTTTTAGTTTTATATATGAGCGATCATAACCCGGTTTTTAAATAACAGTAGTGAAACTGTGATTGCTCTAGTGTGGTGTAAAGTGGAACACCATCACTCTTGTTTTTTGAGTCATGGAATGGTATGTGATTATGGAAGTCATAGCCGTATTGTGTTTAGGTTTTAAAAATAGGGGTATTTTTTATAATCTCTAAAAACATCCTCCATGCTTCACACCCTAGCACCACTCTTTCTCCCTCACTGTAGTATATGAACTAGGAGTTACTACTTTACCTTACTATTGTCAGCAAACTGAACCTTCTCTCCCTTTCTACAGTAAGAAAACTAGCCACCAATCTCCCTCATTTCATCTAAAGGACCAAAGAACCTTACCCAATGGTAGATCATGAAAATGAATATGATGATTGATCATTTTTGTTTATTTTCTTATCCCTTGTGAAGATTATTTGTTTCTTTTCTAGTTTCCTTTATTTTTTTCATATGGTTATTGTTAATAGACAATTATATTGGACATGTGTTTGATACATTATGAATGCTTTTGATTGTGAATTTGGATGTGTTTTTATTTGTTTTTTTTTGTTTTTATTTTTTCAGAATATGTATGTATGTAGAATTATATAATTTAAATTATATTAATTGGACCATTATTGGATGAAAAATTATCCATGACATGATCTGTGTCATCACTATCCAGTTATAAGATCTCATTGCAACATGCCACAATCCGAGATTGACTAATATAACCTAAAAGTATATGAGACTTTGTCTCAAAATGTTCGCACTTGGTAATCTCCAGGATGATAGATTATAAGGATAGACCCTCCAATAAAAATTGTCCATATTTATATATAATTTTAATTGTTATATTCTAATTCATGTGATGATCCTTTGACTTGAGATTATTATTAATTCGTATAACGAGTTGTGTACTTTGATGTATTTACAAAAACCGTGATAGAATATTCTTGTGGCAAAGTATGATATGTTGAATGCGTCATAAGTGATATTTAATTAATGAATAAATAAATATATTATTTTCTTCTTCTTTTTAAGGAAAACGATATCTTGTCCCTTTTATTGAAATAGAGTTATCAAACCAAATCCATGACAATGATGTATTGAAAATTCCATTTCAGATAGATAAAAAAAGAGAAATCAAACACATAAGTTGATGACATAAGTATGCAACCTGATTGATTAAGATATACTGAGACAAATATATTATATTACATAGTGAGAATTCAAATGTGGTTGTCACTATTGCACCATTAATGTGTTTCTAAACATTGATATCCGACTTTAGGCAATCCCACCTAATGCCACAGAGGAAGAGGTATAGAAGGACACACACTTAGTATTTCCATCAATATTAGTTAAATATTATTTTTATTTAAAAATTGTAATAAATACTATTCTTAAGACCAAGAAATAATAGTTATTCAAGATTTACTTATCACAATTATTCAGCCACTAATTATATATGTGTGCTGAATATTTAAATAAATATTTATTCTCAATACCATTAGATAGAATATTTATTTATCTATTGTTTTATTCATAAGATAATAAATAATATTTATTATTTAATAAATTTTTATTTATTTATGCGAATATTAAAATAAATGTTAATCTGTAAGATAGTGAATATATTATTCATTTATTTGTTGAATGAATACTAATTTATTTATTATTCGAGTTTCGGTAAATACTAAGGAAATGCAGACAAAGTTAAAAAGTATGGTGTGAATGGTATATTAAATATCATTTTTAAAAAATATAAATGTATTTATTTAATGAGTGATATTTATTTTATCTTCAAGACATGATCGCATCAAGGAAATACTAATAATAATAATAATAGATGTGGATTTATCTCAAGATTAAGAGAATAATAAAGGGTCTTTTTGAAATTACTTATTCTCTAAACTAGGTCTATAAATATATGGTTATATAATTTCCTATAGTTAGATGAAAATTTGGGATAATAATTTCCTGTTTCATGACATTCTCCTCCTAAAGAGTTCCATCTCAATGAAAAAATCTATAGGGTTCCTAACAAGATTGAGAGATTTATCCCACCTCCTTCCCCCTCCCAATAATGAGAGAATGAGAGAAATAAAATCCTTAGACATGAGGGATGATGTTGTGATCATGATGAAAAATTCTAGATAATTAAATCGTTCATTCTAACACCCGAAATTTTATCGACATCATTCAGAGATCGAGGAGAACCTGTGGATTACTATTAGAGGTATTCGACATTGGATCCTCCCAAATCAACAATAGTACAACCTATAAATGGTTTGATTGATCATTATTTATATAAAAGAAATAACCTAAGACTGATGTATTTTATTGTTATTAAATTAACTCTAAATTTAACATGACAGATTCTCTCTATTGATTCTAGGAATATTTATCAATTCTTTAGTTATATTTGTTAGACATGACAATTCCTATTCATGTTCTTGTATATTATTCATTGAATCTGACAAAATCAAAGTTGGGCATGGGCTTGATCTATTCTTTCACTGCACTCAGGACCTTCATTCATTAGTGAGGATTGTGACATTAAAATTAAAGCTTAAAAGTCTCAAATGATAGCTAAGATATGTTTTTATTATATTTCATTTATTTTTAATAATTTTCATTATTTTTAGTTAGAAATTGAAATTCAAGGCCATTTTTTATTCAACTAAATTATTTTCCTAGTCTTGAGAGGTTTAATAAGCCTAATTTGACATCATCTTTCTGATATACTAAATTTCTTTATAGAAACTTGTATCTTGTATTAAAATTTAAATTTATGATTATTTTTTTCATATATTTGTAATTAATGGGATTTTTTTTAAATTATTAATACATTTAATTGGATATCCCACATTTATCTTTGGACCCACCTTTTATATCAAGATTTTACAAGACCTTAGATAACCATGAATTACCTTATAGGTTCTAATAACATTATAAGCCCAATTTATACTTACCTACCCTATCTGAAAAATGAATTTGTGTGAATACTTCAAGTTTAAGTGTGGAGAAGGTATTTCTTATGTATGTTTTTATACATTTCATGATAAGGGAAACATGAGAGGTTTTTTAGTAATTTGGTGTATCTGGAAGTGGGAAATGGAAATAAGTCATTATCATCCATTATATTACATTATTATTATTATATCCCTCTAAAACTATATAAAAAAGAACGAGAGTTTTATATAAAAAATTTAAAATGGGAGAATGAGACTGAATTATTCATTATGTTTATGTATGATTCATGAACCTGATAGAAAAATAAATTGTATGAATTTTAATTCATTTATTTTATTTGTTTTTTATCTCATTCTTCTTGAAAAAAAAATAAAAAATGTAAAAAAATGTGTGTATTTAATTTTTTTTCCAAAACCCCTTTTGAAGTTTTGTGAGAGTTGTGTTTATTGAAAATGTGAAGAAGGATTCTAGAGTTATTCTTAGATTATTTTTATGGATTCATGTTAATCCATCCTCAATCAGGAATTCTTGGAAGCTATTGATGAAAATATCTATCTGTAAGACATGCCGCACATCACAGATCCTTCCCCACGTTGTAGATTGTGTAGTATTTTAGAATTCTATATCATGTTGAAACCATCTAAACTATAAAGGAGGTGATATAGGGTAAATTAAAATATTTCCCAAACCTTAGTCACCTTGGTTACACTATAATTATGTTTTTAAGGATAAAAAAATATGTACAAGACCACTCAAGGGAATAACTCTATTTTCCTCCAAACAAGTCGGTGGCCAATATTAGTTGCTATTTAGCTGAGCTGGATGGCATGGGTGTTCATGTGACAACCCATGTTTGTAGAAATTGGTGAATCTGATGGAAATCCATGATGAAGGTGAATATATGAGAGGTGGTGCTTAAACTCTCATGTGTGTTTCAAAATGAGAGGCTATAAGTGAACACTGATGCCAATCAGACTCTAATCAGTTGTTGAGATACATCCAAGATTATATAGCATCATAATTTTAGAGGAATATCTGATATGGGACTCTAAATTATTAGACCATTCCACAAGTAGGTGAACCATGAAATAAGGGACTCTTCAAATAAGTTTTTATGATTTTTGGTTCCATTGTAATTTCCTGGGTGTCTATGACATGGTTGGAAGAATATAACACAATACATTTTAGAAGATGAGATACCCATGCCATAGCTATACCTTGGGTCATGGAGAGTCCATATTTAATATAATCAAGAATCTATAGAATTTACTATCCTATAAGGGATCATGGAAAAATAATTTTATTATGCTGTGGTTAATTAAATGATTCAATCGTCCAAAGGATTTCACCCCAAAGATCATGGGAGAGTAATGAAGGAGTTACTGCATGAGAAATTTAGATATGGTAAACTAGGTGTCCAAACTATAGTTTGCTAGACCATGTCATCATGATATATTAGGAAGTGAAGTATGAACCTTAGTAAAGGTGGAAATTTCATAGATTGTTAAAAAGGTAGGTGGGATGCACTATAGAAACCATGAGAATTTCATACCTAGAGATTTTTATTCATCTTAGAAGTTTCGATTAGAAACTGAAAGAGAGATTTATTTATTTTATTTCTAGGTGTTTAATTCAAATTTAATGGAACATTATGATCCCAATATTTATAAGGAAAAATTTTCACAACCCTATAAAAATGATATTTAATACCAACCATTATATTAAAAAGATAAGAGAGGAGAGACTCTCTATATATGAAGAGAAGTTATTCCAGATCAACTAGAAAGTGTGAGAGCAAGAAAGAATAAGTGATTTATAGGAGCATCATATCATTAAAAAATCATTAGAGATTATTGAATAGACACACAATGTTAGGTGTATTATTCATATATTAATCCTATGAAGAAGATCAAGGAGGCTACAAAGGGAATAGTGAGTTTATATTCTTTTGGAGAGGTGGTCAACTTTCTCATCTTATTTTAATAGAGAGTTCAGAGGGTTAGTGAGACCGCTCCATTTTGTAATCCAAATAATGTAGTGTGATCTATTGTTTTTTGGGTATTGACACATCATCGATCACATGCTCCTTGGACTAGCCCAGTTAGGTCGAACCAAGTAAAATTCTCTGTGTGCATTTTTTTTCTTTCATCATTTTTCAAGAGAAAGTAAGGGAGAGAAAATAGAGTTTATTATATTGAGAGAACTGGATTGTGATCAAGGGATGAAAGGGTTAAAATTTATGTTACCTTGATCCACACACCCCCATATCAAGTTAATTGTCTTTATATAAGAATAATAAATGGTATCAAAGGGTTTTTTCTGGGTTGATGTTTTCTCTCACCAATAATGGTAGTAGTGACCACAGTGAATCACAAAGGAATAAAATTTTTCAAAGGAAACAATTTCATGTTATAAAAGAACAAGTTTTATCACTACTTTAGATCATTAGGAATGGATGCGTACACATCATCTATTCATTGAATTAAAGTAATCATGAAAAGTAGGGCCTTATTAGTAACTGATAAAAAATAACTGGATGTGGATGAAAAAGTGATCAATGCATTAGGGGAATATTTGAAAAACCCTATTTACACCAAGGTAATGTCCTGAAAAAAAATATCATTCTATGTGTGGAAAAATCAAGAAAATTTATGAAGGATATTTCAACTTTCATGTTTTAAAGCTGCAAGTGATATGAAATTAATATGAAGACATAAAGATGAGTCTCACTAAAACCTATGATGTGTTTTTTGATCATCTAATTGCTTTGGTTGAATAAATGTGAAGTATTGTAGAAGATATTGATGATACCAAGATCACAAAATGAATATTGAGGAGACTGGACCCATGGTTTAGTGATAAATTGTATGTACTTGAAGATAAGGATCCAAAGGAAATATCACTGGAAAAACATCATAGCACACTTGTATTATATGAAATAAAAAATGATGAAAATGATTTCAGATAAATGGATAAATCACAAGAAGTTTCATTCAAAGAAACAAAGACTCTCTCTATATAATTAAATCTAGATGAAGATGTGGTCAATAATGTGATGAATTTTCTTTTCTATAACCTTAAGAGAGGAAAAAATAATTCAAAGGAAATATTACTCTTGCATGATTTTGATACGGAAAGGTTTTTCATCTCACTACTAAATGATTTTAAAATCTTTAAGATGATGAAAATGAGGAATCTATGAAGAATTGTTTTAAATATGATAAAAGAATGATAGAATTGATTCAAAAATTATTTAATAAGAAAAATATAATATCACATAAATATTGAAGTTTGGATGAGTCTGAAGTGGAATTAGTTGAAGATTGTAGAGAATACAATGAATATTATTTTGTGTTTATTATCAAAAGACAAGATATTTATGTTTGTAATGCTAGAGATAGTGATGTTTTGGGGATGTTGATCTAAAATTTGAGCTTGAGGAATCCCTCTAAGAACTTGAAAATGGAGGGATATAAATATTAAGGTGGACCCTTGGAAGGTTTATACCTAAATGGGAGAGAAGGTCAATGCAATTGGATAATCTATTGTTAGGGGACCAACTATAAGTGAGGTTTAGGGGAAAAAAGAAGTTTAGGGAATATTATTATATAATTTCATATCCAATTGGATTGGGTGGGAAAGATGAGGCTCTCTTGATGATCTCTTTTCACATTATAATCATATTCTTCTTACTTTATATTCTGTTATACATCTTGAAAAACATATTGTAATATATATCTGGATTGGTTTTGGAATTCTTGTGGCATACAAAATCTCACCCCCTCCTGAGGAACTAGCTTGTCCTAAATTCCTAAAGAGATAAATTTATTTTATATAATAAAATTATCTTCCTAGGTATAATCATCATGATAGTATCAATGACACTAAATAAGACTCTATGAAATATATTCTTGATCTTTCTATTTAAACTAGTATGAAAGGAAACTTTTGGGCTAATACAGTCCACATAATTAGGTGAAAAGTCAAAAGAAAAATTCACTTGGATAGAATGAGTTCCCACCTCCTTTTTTAGTTGAAAAACATGGAAGGCAAGGTGAATTCAAGTAGTTAGAGGAACATCCAATTGATAATACACCAGGGAAATATGTTTAAATATGAGGAAATGACTATAAAAACATAGAGACAACTTTTAATTTATCTGATGATCTAGAGAATGTTGCTATGTAATCAATGATTCAAATACACCTAATCCCCTATTGGTATTAAATTAAATGATAGTGATGATAAGGGGGATTATTAATAAAAAATTTAGAATGAATCAAGTGGTGTTTTATTTATTGTTGAGCTTTATCTCATTCCCCCAAAGTTGTAGCAACATATTCCACATGGATTTCCTATGGATAAAAATTCTCAAGGGGTAGCAGAGGGAGACCATACAAAACATCGAATGGAGTAGTATTTATAGATGAATTTTTTGATGTGTTGTGATTGAATTTAGCCCAGGGTAACCAAAAAATACAATATTTGCGTTTTTCCGTTACAAAATAGTGAAGGTAAACCTATAATAAATGGTTAACCACTTCAATTTGACCATTAGTTTGTGGATGATATGTTGAACTAAGATTTAATTTTATACCATGAATCCAAAATAGCTATTTCCAAAAATGGATGAGGAAAATGGGATCTAGATCAATAATGATGTAAGCTGAAACACCATGTAAATGGAAAAATTCTTACACAAAAACTACATCCATGATTGCCACATATCGTTGATCACGAGCGAACAATTTAAATTTTATATTTCCTAGTTACTACTTAGTATAGTGGTAATATAGGGTCGAACCACAGGGAGGTCAAAAGTTGTGATTAGTGATCAAATAAAAACAAAACAAAACAGAAAAACACACAAAAACAAAGAAAATATCAAATATTGGAGGCAATGATGGATTTGTGAAGTGAAAGAAGGTTTGGGTTTGAATGTAAAAGTGAATGATTGTGTAGGAAAACATAATAGACAAAAAGATGATAGGCAGATAAAAAGTAGTGAGAACTATAAATATTATTGAGAGGGGGAAGTTCACTGGCCGTCTTCAGTAATGGTTACCCTTGTTCACACACTGAAGTTTAAGTATGTGGATATGCCTTAAGGTAACTGAATATATTTGTCATCTAGTCAGTTTATGACAGAATAATCCTTACAGTCTTTCAAATGTAAAAATCATTCCATCACATAGTAATAAATGTCATAAATCACTGGGCTGAATTTTTCCGTTGAGCTTAGTGTGCCTCTCTCATTTGAACATGCTTCATTCTTCAATGAAATCATCATGTTGAATTTTTTTTAACTTTAATCCGATCAATATCAGTTTCCACTGATCTTGATGGTGTGAAAAGTTATTGTTTAAACAAGTGTGAGAGAGAGAGAGAAAATCCAATGAAACAAAGACGTGCATGAACAAGATGAATTAGATCTAACCAGATTAGCTTATTCTCCAAAAAGATTTTATCCAGACATAAATATTTAATTCAATGTAATAAAAGATTTCAAATAAATGAAGTTCATACTATAGAAAAAGTGATGAACACAAAGCAGAAGGAATAAATCTCCCTCCCTGCTTGATCCCCAGATATCTGTAACTTTCTTCCTGACTTGATGGGAATCGAGTATGGAAATGATAGATGCTCTGATCTACTAATTTTTTGGAAGATAGGAAGTTGTTTACGTTCCCTGCTTCAGGAGTCGATCGATTTATGGAAGTGAGTGATCTTCGCCCTGAAGTATATAAGTGGTTGAATGGATGTGGTCGTGTTCTCTAGAATTTGAGATGGATGGATGGATGTCGTGGATGGATGAAAGTGGTTAAGTTCTCTCGATATAAAGTTAGTGAATGATTGTCTTCCAGTGAGTGATGAATGATTGCGATGAAGTGAATATTCTCCCCCTCTTCAAAGCTCTGCTCGTCACTGCTACTTCGCAAAATGGAATTCTCAAGAATCGCACAGTTGATTTCCCAGGCCTCCACTTGGCACTTTCACGATGCTACTCTCTCCCCAACCTTCACTAAAGCATAAGTCCCCTAACCAAAAAAAATGTGTGCCATTAACCCCCCTAAAATAGAAGACAATCGAGTCTAAAAGAATTATAAAAATTACTGATATTTAAACTACATTTTATTAATATATAGTATATTATAATATAATTAATTAAAAAAGAAATTAATTATTAAAAAGTAAAAATAAATAAAGAAAACATTTATTACAAAAAATTTATTTATCTGTTAAAATATATAAAAATAATGATTAAAGTTATATAAATAGAATAATAAAAGTAAATAATAAAAGAATAAAAACTTATTATTGTAATTTGTTATGTCAAATATATTCAATTTTTAAAATAAACTTAATTATATTTATAAATAATTTATATTATATTATTATTATTATTATAAAGATATATATAAATCTATATTTATGTTAATATTATATATATATAATAATTTAATTAAATAATTTTGTACAAAGTATAAATATATTATGTAAATAATTATATTATATTATTTGTATAAAAAATGTTATTATTATATAAATTATAATATATGTAATATGTTATGTATATTAGATATATTATTATTATTATTATATATGTTATAATATATTGAATGAAATAAATAATAAAACAAAATAAGAAAAGAAAGGACAGGGGGTCAGTTTGTGCATAGGAGAGGATGAGGGAAAGGGTCACAGCACATGTAGGGGAAGGGGGTTAGGGATACGATGTGATTTAGAGGAGAGGTAGTGGTCTAGTGGGTTTAAGGAGAAGCGGCTGGCTGGGGAAATGGGAGCAGCACCGGTGGCACGAAGCAGGTGGACGAGGATGTGGATAGGAAAGAGGAGATCGGTGTACGATTGAGGGTTCTGGTTCAATTGGGGTTCGATTTGTGTAGATCTTGAATGATGTTGGTGACTCAGGGTGGAGGCGGTGATGCTTGGATGGAAGGAGTAGGGAACGATGGTGGCAGAACAAGAAGGAGTAGGGAGTCACTATAACACCCCGACCCGAGAAGCCCGAAGTCGGTGCATTACTTATTAAATTATCATGATTAAAAAAATGAAATCCTAAAGGAACGATCTGTTTAGTAGTATTAAAGAAACTAGATATATACATGTAACTAATATTACATTGGGAAAGGTAACAAAATACAATACATTACAAAAACTAATAAAATGCATCCACGAGAACTCAATAAATGATCTCCTCTTCATAGCATGTTGAAGGGAACAAATGAAAGGGGTGAGATCAAATACTCGGTAAGTGTTATAAATATCAGAAGCATGAATAAAAAATAATTGAATCATAATCAAATTGGCATAGTCAATATGCCATGGTGAATAAATGAATAACACACGCCATTAATAAACTGATAATGAAACTGCATCCATAGACTTTCTCATGGTGAAAACCTCATGGATAGTAATAACTGAAAATGAATAAATAGAATGATTATTAATTGGAAGTCATGTATCTTGAAAATGATACCACTATACTTGTTGACGCTCATTTTCATAACATGGTCCACTGAATGGAAAAGGGGAATACCTTAAGCACAAAGAGGGTCACCCTTTGAAGAAACATCAAAATTTTGATAAAGGCATGGACCAAAATCCCATTTTGAGCGTGCCGCATAAGTCACTTGCGCACCCCATTTGATTTTTTTCTCGCAAGGTACACAGGTACCTATAAATATCCCCTGTGGGCCCCCCATTTCGAGGACGGATTTTTCAGAAGTCAAATTCAAGCTCTGGTCTCCCAAGTCTTCAACTCAACTCTTCCAAAAACTTCTAAGGTAACTTTGTACCTAGAATGGAAGAATTGAAGGAGTAGGATAAGGCCTAAGTGTTTAGAATTCATCAAACACTTGTACGCCTAAGTGTACAGACCTCTTTAAAAGTAGAAACACTTGCGCGTCATCCTATCCTTTCAATGAAACTTGCATGCCACACTTTTGGAAACATCTTAGGATAGTACTAAAGGCTTGAGTTAAGTCTCGCCCAAGTATTACCCTACAAATTATTCATCACCCAGGTGAACCCATGTTGCGCAAGTACACTTGCATGACCAAGATTTTCATTCCAAATGACTTGTGCATTCAACACTTGCACACCAACTTCATTTTTGTTCCTATCACCTGTTCCCCTCTCCTCTTTATGATATTAGCCCTCGAACCCCTGTTCAAAGTCATTTATGGCATGGTTCCTTTATTGATTTCCTTATCTGAAAGGGATTCTGTGAGAACCTCTCCCAAAAACTCATGACTTACAAGTTTTATGTCACTACGGTTAAAGGTTTCCTCTATATAAACTCATCTTTTAAGATGAAAATATATTTTAATCAGGGCCTCCTTCGTAGGAGTAAGCCCCAATCATAAGTTCCCTTAACCCGGGCCTCCTTCTCAAGAGTTAGCCTCAGGTTAAAACTCCAAATCTTCATAAAGTACAAATACCTTTATGGACCCTGCTTCGGGGCTTCATTACTGAAGTAAGTCCTGGTCTTCATCTACTTGGGTAGTCATACATACGTAAGCCCCACATCATCTCTCATGATTGCATCTTTCGTGGCATCATCGTCTAGTTTATTGATACCTCTTGTTTCTCACACCGAGCATGACGCACATGAGCTTAGAGTGTAAAAGTAATCATGACATCTCTTTTTGGTCCATTAACCTTGCATAAACCCCATCCTTCTTATTGAACTATGTGGGTTCTAATTCCTTTTTAATGAGGATACGTAGGTAGCCCATCTACGGGTACGATCCCAACTCTGAAATAATCCCTGTCTTTCTAACTTACAATAAAATTCAAGTGCCCCTCTAAGTGGATTTAAAACCAGTATGGTCATCATAATGACCAATAGATTTATATATAATATATTGAAGGATATCATTGAATAAGAATATCCAATAAATACGGATGATTCTCTATCGATGAAGAACCTAAAATACATATGAAAGATTCTCTAAATCCCATACATATCAATCATTGATTGAAAAATCTAAAGAAAATCTCACTTTCATGCTTGGTGAATTAATAAGGATTCATGAACATAACTCAAATCTATAAGAGAGTCCCAGAGTAGGCAATAATTCCCCCCAAAAAGGTGTGATGAGCCTGACCTCCCATCCTCTCGACCAATAAAAATTCTTAATCCTCATCAGTACACAACTAATGACCACCTACCTTTGGAAAGTAGGTCTAAATGGATATAGAATCATTGGGTGTTTCCGGTTCTATGAATAAACCCATTAGAAACTAATTGGAAAGTTTGAACCTTAAACAAACAAGGTCATTCCCATTTCCAGAAGAAACAAAAATGGTGAACCCGACGTGAATGCTTAACCAAGTTAAATTATGTTTTACTTATTTGTTAGGCCCCTATTAAACTCAATATGAGGTCCAACAAAGTAATCAATAACATATGTGCTCAACCAAAAGATGTAGTCTGGCCAAACCTATTTTGATTATGTCTACTATATCAAATAGGAACTTGTTTTCAAGATCTCTCTGCAACACAAAATGGCTTCTTAAAAGTTCACACCTGTGAATTCCTTGGCCGCTACTCCTACTGGATCCTTTTCCGCTCTGAGGACGACATAACCTACTCAATATCTTCAACGCTGGGTCTCAAATGCATTGGTGAGGGAATATCATCAACACGGTACCATCCTAACTCTAGAGGCCACTCGAAAAGCCCTCCAAGTTAACAACTAACCTTGGTTGTCCGGACAGCAATGACCAGTGGTTAAGAAACAGGTCGTGCCAACCACCATCTCCAACCGTTTCGGGTTGTTATCCATGAAACTCAATAAAAAGTCTCACCCATATTACAGGGAGGTGAATGAAAAGGTCACTCAAGGCCTCAGTTCAAGAAGACAGGAGCCCTTCCTGAGGACTCCCACCAACAATCGCCACTAGACTCGTGCAGTAGTGCACCCTCAACATGATGATGGTAATGCCTCTAGGTGTTCGGATCAGGTTCCTCAGACCCGAGCACGCAAGACGAACCATCAGAGGCGAAATTCGGCTAGCAGGGAGCAGGTTCTTACCTCCACCCCCTCTAGATAAGTCCATCAATCTAACTTGATGGTAAACAATGAACGGGCATATACACCCATCCGTCCTGATTTCACTACCTAGCAGACTCGTCTGGTAGTAACACACCAATCCCTCCAGAAAATCCCAGCAGAGTACTATAGGCCGGCACATACACCTGTCTATAATTCATCAGCCAATCAGCAGGCTCATTTGACCACATCCAAAGAAGCTCACCAATCAAATGTGGTGACCGCCTATAAACAGGCACATACACCTAAAATTCATCAATCTAACCAACAATCTCTTTTGGTAGCACCCAGAGATGCAATTGGAAAGCTCCAATGACAAACAAGAGGCAGACACAACTTTCTTCCCCCACACATGAGCACTGTCAGAATTCACTGACAGGAAAAGGAGGACATGAGCAGGAACACACACCTAATCCAAACATTGAATGGACGTATATTCCCATTCTAGTAGCTGAAGTCACCAAGCAAATTCTGTCAATGGTGAAAGAGCAGAAGCAAATCCCTTCCCATATTCTGGATACCTGTCAGAATATTATAACAACTTCAGCGACATCACAGGGAAAGAAACACAAATCTATCCCTATCAGTGGAGTTACTCATTAACATGTCACCCCAGAGTAGATACACACCTCTGTTCCAGTCTAGGAGTGTCATGGGGCATACTACCCCATGTCATATGGACAATCAAGTTGGGGACATACACTCGATTTAAATGGATATAATCAGCCTAACCAGACCATTTCTTCTGAGCAGGTACATACACCTGCCCATAATAACCACTTTCATCAAAAATTGGTTTCCAAAGTGAGTAAGAAAGCATCCAAGAAAAAGACTCATCCAGCATAATTAAAAAATCAAGAGCCAATCTAAAATAAGGCCTTGCTCAATGCTGGAGTTCTTGAAGCCCTTAGAAAATTATCTGTTGCAACTCAAGATTCCACTCTCTCATTTACAAATTCTAGAAGTAACAAAAATAATTTCAAAGGTCTTCATCAGACACTTCCTCATGAAGGCTTTCTTCATGACAATTTGGTCAATCTCGAAGTATCATCTCCATATGAGAGCCACAATAACCCTCTACGAGGCTAGAAGACCAAGGATAAAAAAAATTCATCTTTTTCTATAACCCCCCATGGTGGTTATCCCCATGATGATGAATTTAGCTAAAAAATTCCTCTCCACAGTAGTAATTCTCATTGCTTGGAAAATTATTCAATGAAAAACACAGTAATGATAAAGCCCTCTTATCTTGAGGCACTTGAAAATGCGAAGCCAGTCATGTCTGATGCCCTACCACTAGAAGGTGAAATACTTTTTTAATCAGAAGATTGCCTAGGGTGTAGGTCATTCTCCAAACCACCCCTGGGTCATTCATATTCTAATTTGACAAATGAATTCTCTACCAATCTTGTTGAATCTAATGAAGAAACAAAGAAACACCAGCTTTGGTCCAATCAGGTAGAATAATCTTTCTCAAATGATAGAGAGGAAGTGCTGAATATGAGAAAACAATTAGCAAAATGTGAAATACCAGTCATGTTTTGGCCTTTGGCTGACCCTCAGTATGATATTCCAGAAATGTTGACAGAAGACTGTATTCACAATATTCGTCTTAATATATGGAAAACTCTTTTTCACTTAAAAGAGAAAATATTACCTTATGATGAATATAAAAATCATTTTAAGGTAATAGAAGGGTTGCAATGCTGAATTGACTTGAAATCTCTCTCAGTTTATCAACATCCAAAGGTTGAAATGTAGTAGAGAGCCCTTCAGCATACATGCCTTGGCACATTAAAAAGGTTGCACCGGTTAATTACCAATGCCCCATGTGGTATTAATATCAGGGGATGGGGTGTTCATGGAGCATTTCATTTCACTGTGCTCTCTAGTCAACAAAGCCCGCCAAAAGTGGTACCATGCAATGTTATTGCCCATGGATCACTACTGGAAATAGGATTTTTCCCAACGGGTGTTTACCAATGGTTGGCCTAAACCATTGGGGTTGAAGGGATTAGGACATATTTACCAACGGTTATACACAACCGTTGGCAAAGGAATGTCCAGGGAAGGCTTTCCCAACGGTTTCAGCAAACCAATGGGAAAGGCCACCCCTTTGCCAACGGTTTCCCCAAACCGTTGGTAAAGGGGTGTCTTAGATACACTTTACCCAATGGTTCACTAGAACCGTTGGTTAAATTCCCTTAACACCTCTCTTTCCCAACGGTTTTTAAAAACCGTTGGGAAAGAATTCCCCCAAATACAGCCGCTGGGATTCTCTCCCCCCATTCGGACAGAACCCTAAATTTATGATCCAGCGGGGCTGCTCTCCCTCCTCTCGCGAACTCCCCCCATCCGAACATACGAAGAGGTGAAAACTCATATGAAATCAGGTATTTTTTACTTTATACACATATACTACCTTATTTTTATTGTTATTGATCTCATATTTTAGTTTTAATTTATCAATCCAACTCCAACTCTCTGCTAATCTTGAACTCCCCATCCGAATAGGTGAAAACCCAGCTGAATCATCTCGAATCAGGTATTTTATTCTTTATACATATATGGTACCCTGTTTTTATTGTTATTGATCTAATATTTTTGTTTTAAGTTAGGATTTTGATGTGATTTCACCGTGAAAACAGGGAAATGAATGAATATTTTGTTAATTAATTAGTTTCCCCTGGAATATCAGTTGTGTTATAATGCCCATGATAAATAAAGGGGTAATGTAATAAAAGACATTGAATAAATACATTGTGGAAGTTGGGGTATGTTGCCTCTATGAGAGGTTTTTTGTTCTGTTTCATTGTATGTTGTAGGGTGTTTTATGGGGATTGAGGTGACCAGTTGAGCTTTGTGATATGTGGGGTTGTAATGTGATGGTTAGTGGGCATGGAGGTGACAACCCTCCGAACACCCCCCGGACACCCCCCGGACAACCCTCCGAACACCCCCCCGGACAGCCCCTAGACAGCCCCCCGAACAGCCCCCCCCCTCCTCCCTGGACCCCGGACAGCCCCCCGGACAGCCCCCCGAACAGCCCCCCCCACCCACCTCCTTGTACCCCGGACAACCCCAAACACCCCCGAACAGCCCCCCGAACATCCCCCGGACAACCCCCGGACAACCCTCCGAACACCCCCCCGGACAGCCCCTGGACAGCCCCCCGAGCAGCCCCCCCCCCCCCCCACCCTGGACCCCAGAAAGCCCCCCGGACAGCCCCTCGAACAGCCCCCCCCCCCCCCTCCTCCCTGGACCCCGGACAGCCCCCCGGACACTCCCCGGACAGCCCCCCCCCCCCCTCCTCCTTGGACCCCGGACACCCCCGAACACCCCCCGGACAGCCCCCCGAACACCCCCCGGACAGCCCCCCGAACAGCCCCCGAACAGCCCCCGGACAACCCTCCGAACACCCCCCCAGACAGCCCCTGGACAGCCCCCCGAATAGCCCCCCCTCCTCCCTGGACCCCGGACAGCCCCCCGGACAGCCCCCCGGACAGACCCCCGAACAACCCCCCCACCCTCCTCCCTGGACCCCGGACAACCCCCCGGACACTCCCCGGACAGCCCTCCGAACAGCCCCCCCCCCCCACCCTCCTCCTTGGACCCCGGACACCCCCCCGGACACCCCCTGGACACCCCCCCGAACAACCCCCGGACAGCCCCCCCACCCACCTCCTTGTACCCCGGACAACCCCCCGAACACCCCCCGGACAGCCCCCCGAACACCCCCCGGACACCCCCCAGAAAACCCTCCGAACACCCCCCCCCCCCCCGGACAGCCCCTAGACAGCCCCCCGAACAGCCCCCACCCCCTCCTCCCTGGACCCCGGACAGCCCCCCAGACAGCCCCCCGGACAGCCCCCCGAACAGCCCCCCCACCCTCCTCCCTAGACCTCGAACAGCCCCATGGACACTCCCCGGACATCCCCCCGAACAGCCCCCCCCCCCTCCTCCTTGGACCACCCCTCACGCGCGTTTACGAAGCGCGCACATCACTTAAAACACGAATATTGAGCCGTACCGCGCAAACCGCACGTCCGATTGACGTTCTGTCTACGCGTACACGTCACGAATAATAATTAGAATGTTGCACGGTGGTTTCAGCTCAATCTGAGGTCGTCCGCTATGAATTTGACCGTTTGACGCCCGTTTTGGTCGTTTATGACACCAGAACTGCGTTCTCAGTCACCGCGGGCACAGGGCACGTCCGATTGACGTGTCGTCTGCTCGACCACTTCATAAATCACTCAACCGTATTTGTCGTCTGATTTCATGCCATTCTGACTTCGTTCGGCCCGTTTGGACCCCCTCACGCGTGTTTACGAAGCGCGCACATCACTTAAAAAACGAATATTGAGCCGTACCGCGCAAACTGCATGTCCGATTGACGTTCCGTCTGCGCGTACATGTCACGAATAATAATTAGAATGTTTCACGGTGGTTTCAGCTCAATATGAGGTCGTCCTCTATGAATTTGACCGTTTGACACCCGTTTTGGTCGTTTATGACACCAGAACTACGTTGTCGGTCACCGCGGGCACATGGCACATCCGATTGATGTGTCGTCTGCTTGACCACTTCAGAAATCAGTCACCCATATTTGTCGTCTGATTTCAGGCCATTCCGACTTCTTTCGGCCTGTTTGGACCCCCCACGCGTGTTTACGAAGCGCGCGCATCACTTAAAACATGAATATTGAGCCGTACCGCGCAAACCGCACGTCCGATTGACATGGCGTCTGCGCGTACACATCACGAATAATAATTAGAATGTTGCACGGTGGTTTCAGCTCAATCCGAGGTCGTCCGCTATGAATTTGACCGTTGGACGCCCGTTTTCCCATTTATGACACCAGAACTGCGTTGTCGGTCACCGCGGACACACGACACGTCCGATTGACTTGTCGTCTACTCGACCACTTCAGAAATCACTCACCTGTATTTGTCGTCCGATTTCAGTCCATTCCGACTTCGTTCGGCCTGTTTGGACCCCCCTCACGCGCGTTTACGAAGCGCGCGCATCACTTAAAACACGAATATTGAGCCGTACCGTGCAAACCGCACGTCCGATTGATGTTTCGTCTACGCATACATGTCACGAATAATAATTATAATGTTTCAAGGTGGTTTCAGCTCAATCCGAGGTCGTCCGCTATGAATTTGACCGTTTGACGCCCGTTTTGGTCGTTTATGACACCAGAACTGCGTTGTCGGTCACCGCGGGCACACGGCACATCCGATTGACGTGCCGTCTGCTCAAACACTTCAGAAATCAGTCACCCATATTTTTCGTCTGATTTCATGCCATTCTGACTTATTTCGGCCCGTTTGGACCCCCCCCCCCACGCGCGTTTACGAAGCGCACACATCACTTAAAACACGAATATTGAGCCGTACCGCGCAAACCGCACGTCCGATTGACATGGCGTCTACGCGTACACATCACGAATAATAATTAGAATGTTTCACGGTGGTTTTAGCTCAATCTGAGGTCGTCTGCTATGAATTTGACAGTTGGATGCCCGTTTTGGCCGTTTATGACACCAAAACTGCATTGTCGGTCACCGCGGGCACACAACACGTCCGATTGATGTGCCGTCTACTCGACCACTTCAGAAATAACTAACCCGTATTTGTCGTCCGATTTCAGGCCATTCTGACTTCGTTCGGCCCATTTGGACACCCCTCACGCGCGTTTACGAAGCGCGTGCATCACTTAAAACACGAATATTGAGCCGTACCGCGCAAACCGCACGTTCGATTGACGTACTGTCTGCGTGTACACGTCACGAATAATAATTAGAATGTTTCACGGTGGTTTCAGCTCAATCCGAGGTCGTCCGCTATGAATTTGACCATTTGACGCCCGTTTTGGTCGTTTATGACACCAGAACTGCGTTGTCCATCACCGCGGGCACACGGCACGTCCGATTGATGTGTCGTCTACTCGACCACTTCAGAAATCATTCACCCGTATTTGTCATCTAATTTCATGATATTCCGACTTCGTTCGGCCCATTTGGACCCCCCCCCCCACGCGCGTTTACGAAGCGCGCGCATCACTTAAAACACGAATATTGAGCCGTACCACGCAAACCGCACGTCCGATTGACGTGGCGTCTGCGCGTACACATCAAGAATAATAATTAGAATGTTTCACGGTGGTTTCATCTCAATACGAGGTCGTCCACTATGAATTTGACCGTTGGACGCCCGTTTTGGCCGTTTATGACACCAGAACTGCGTTGTCGGTCACCGCGGGAACACGGCACGTCTGATTGACGTGTCGTCTACTCGACCACTTCAGAAATCACTCACCCGTATTTTTAGTCCGATTTCAGGCCATTCCGAATTCATTCGGCCCGTTTGGACCCCCCTCATGCGCGTTTACGAAGTGCGCGCATCACTTAAAACACGAATATTGAGCCGTACCGCGCAAACCGCACGTCCGATTGACGTGCCGTCTGCGCGTACACGTCACGAATAATATTTAGAATGTTTCATGGTGGTTTCAGCTCAATCCGAGGTCGTGTTCTATGAATTTGACCGTTGGATGCCCGTTTTGGCCGTTTATGACACCAGAACTGCGTTGTCAGTCACCGCGGGCACACGGCACGTCCGATTGATGTTCCGTCTGCTCAACCACTTCAGAAATCAGTCACCCGTATTTTTCGTCTGATTTCAGGCCATTCTGACTTCGTTCGGCCCGTTTGGACCCCCCTCACGCGCGTTTACGAAGCGCGCACATCACTTAAAACACGAATATTGAGCCGTACCGCGCAAACCGCACGTCCGATTGATGTTTCGTCTGCGCGTACACATCAAGAGTAATAATTAGAATGTTTCACGGTGGTTTCATCTCAATCCGAGGTCATCCGCTATGAATTTAACCGTTGGACGCCCGTTTTGGCCGTTTATGATGCCAGAACTGCGTTGTCGGTCACCGCGGGTACACGGCACGTCCGATTGACGTGCCATCTACTCGACCACTTCAGAAATCACTCACCCGTATTTTTCGTCTGATTTCAATCCATTCCGACTTCGTTCGGCCCGTTTGGACCCCCCTCACGCGCGTTTACGAAGCGCGTGCATCACTTAAAACACGAATATTGAGCCTTACCGCGCAAACCGCACGTCCGATTGACGTGCCGTCTGCGCGTACACATCACGAATAATAATTAGAATGTTTCACGGCAGTTTCAGCTCAATCCGAGGTCGTCCGATATGAATTTGACCGTTGGACGCCCGTTTTGGCCGTTTATGACACCAGAACTGCGTTTTCGGTCACCGCGGGCACACGGCACGTCCAATTGACGTGCCGTCTGCTCGACCACTTTAGAAATAAGTCACCCATATTTGTCGTCTGATTTCAGGCCATTCCGACTTCATTCAACCCATTTGGACCCCCCTCACGCGCGTTTACAAAGCATGCGCATCACTTAAAACACGAATATTGAGCCGTACCGCGCAAACCGCACGTCCGATTGACGTGTCGTCTGCGCGTACACGTCACGAATAATAATTAGAATGTTTCACGGTGGTTTCAGCTTAATCCGAGGTCGTCCGCTATGAATTTGACCGTTGGATGCCCGTTTTGGCCGTTTATGACACCAGAACTGCGTTGTCGGTCACCGCTGGCACACGGCACGTCCTATTGACATGCCGTCTGCTCTACCACTTCATAAATCACTCACCCGTATTTGTCGTCTGATTTCAGGACATTCCGACTTCGTTCGGCCCGTTTGGACCCCCCTCACGCGCGTTTACGAAGCGCGTGCATCACTTAAAACACGAATATTGAGCCTTACCGTGCAAACCGCACGTCCGATTGACGTTCCATCTCCGTGTACACATCATGAATAATAATTAGAATGTTTCACGGTAGTTTCAGCTCAATCTGAGGTCGTCCGCTATGAATTTGACCGTTGGACGCCCCTTTTGGCCGTTTATGACACCAGAACTGCGTTGTCGGTCACCGCGGGCACACGGCACATCTGATTGACGTTCCGTCTGCTCAACCACTTCAAAAATAAGTCACTCGTATTTTTCGTCTGATTTCAGGCCATTCCAACTTCGTTCGGCCCATTTGGACCCCCCTCACGCGCGTTTACGAAGCGCGTGCATCACTTAAAACACGAATATTGAGCCGTACCGCACACACCGCATGTCCAATTGACATTCCGTCTGCGCGTACATGTCACAAATAATAATTAGAATGTTGAACGGTGGTTTCAGCTCAATCCAAGGTCATCCGCTATGAATTTGACCGTTTGACGCCCGTTTTGGCCGTTTATGACACCAGAACTGCGTTGTCGGTCACCACGGGCACATGACACGTCCGATTGACGTGCCGTCTGCTCAAACACTTTAGAAATCACTCAACCGTATTTTTCGTGTGATTTCAGGCCATTCCGACTTCGTTCAGACCGTTTGGACCCCCCACGTGCGTTTATGAAACACGCTCATCACTTAAAACATGAATATTGAGTCTTACCGTGCAAACCGCATGTCCGATTGACGTGCCGTCTGCGCGTAGGCATCACGAATAATAATTAGAATATTGGACGGTGGTTTCAGGTCAATCGGAGGTCATCCTCTATGAATTTGATAGTTTGACGCCCGTTTTGGCCGTTTATGACACCAGAACTGCGTTCTCGGTCACCGCGGGCACACGGCACGTCCGATTGATGTGTCGTCTGTTCGAAGACTTCAGAAATCACTCACCCGTACTTTCCGTCTGATTTCAGGCCATTCTGACTTCGTTCGGCCCGTTTGGACCCCCCTCACGCGCATTTACGAAGCACGCGCATCACTTAAAACACGAATATTGAGCCGTACCGCACAAACCGCACATCCGATTGACGTGTCGTCTGCGCGTACTAATCACGAATAATAATTAGAATGTTTCACGGTGGTTTCAGCTCAATCCAAGGTCTTCCTCTATGAATTTGACCATTGGACGCCCGTTTTGGCCGTTTATGACACCAGAACTGCGTTGTCGATCACCGCGGGCACACGACACGTCCGATTGAGGTGCCATCTGCTCGAACACTTCAGAAATCACTCACCCGTATTTTTCGTCTGATTTTAGGCCATTCCGACTTCATTCGGCCCGTTTGGACCCCCCTCACGCGCGTTTACGAAGCGCGCGCATCACTTAAAACACGAATATTGAGCCGTACCGCGCAAACCGCACGTCCGATTTACGTGCCGTTTGCGCGTACACGTCACGAATAATAATTAGATTGTTTCACAGTGGTTTCAGCTCAATACGAGGTTGTATGCTATGAATTTGACCGTTGGACGTCCGTTTTGGCCGTTTATGACACCAGAACTGCGTTGTCGGTCACCGCGGGCACAGGGCACGTTCGATTGATGTGCCGTCTGCTCGACCCCTTCAAAAATCACTCACCTGTATTTGTGGCCGGTATCACTTAAGGTGTATGTATTTTGTTTAAAATTGACATTATTTGAGGTAAAAATATATGGTATAGAAAAACCGATCAAATTATGAATTGAATTTCGGATTCCACATATAATTGTCATCTAAATTTTAAATTGAATTCTATATGAATTATGTATGTTTATAATTACGTTAAGAATTCTAATTTAATTATGGATGTGTATAGTTTCGTAATTGTATATGTATGTTTTATTTTATTGCAGGTACAATAATTGGATTGAAAATGAGGTCAAAATGAGGCATAATGAGGCCTGATGGAGAGGAGCCTGATGGACAGGGGCTGTGCAAATTGCAGGCTGCTGCAATTTGCACAGCATAGGGTATGCCAACGGTTTAAAACTGTTGGCATATAATCCTAATGATTTTTTTTACCAACGGTTCATTAAACCGTTGGTAAATATCTCTTTTCCCAACGGTTCTAAACCGTTGGGAAAGTGTTCATCCATGGGGATATCCCAACGGTTTGGGGAAAACCATTGGGAAAACTATCCCAATGGTTTTCCAGAACCGTTGGGATAGTTAAGGGATACTGGTATTTCCCAACAGTTCTCCCAAACCATTAGGAACAACTATCCCAACGGTTTGGGTAAAACCGTTGGGATAGGGTGGCTTTTGTGAGTCTATGCCAACGGTATCCTGTAAACTGTTGGGAAAAACTTTCCCAACGGCTTAATTCCCTACGGTTATAAGAACCGTTGGTATATCATATACCAACTGTTAGAGGGTATTTCCCAACGGTTGTGAACTGTTGGGAAATATTGTATTTCCAGTAGTGGATCACCACATCTAACTGGTTTTGTGTGTAATCAAAGGCTTGTTCAAGAACAGGACTCAACTAGTTCTTCCCAAAGTCAGGCATATAAAGAACAAGTTGTTGAATTACCCTTGCATCAGGCAAATGAGAATATCGAACATGCTTCTTGTTTAGATCATGCGCATCATCAGGTGATAGAGGTGTCAGAAATAATCCAATGGTCATCTGAGCCAGGTGATTTGAGTGGATGTAGGATGATGCATCCGGCTAATTTCTGGACTAAAATCCGCAAAATCAGAAGATCTTTTAAGAAAGTTTCAGATGTAGCAGATCAAGAGCCACCTTAGCTTTCCAGGCTGGGGACTCTTTTAATCCAACCCTCGAGATCAATAGACAGGATTCAAGGAGTTGAGCATGAAAAAAAAAGAACAGTCCCAGTCTACCGGACTGGGGACTTTTTCAAATTCTCAATCTCTCACTCAGCGAAATTCAGTCATCTCTCGATTAGGGAAGAATCCACAAGAGGAAAGTAGAGTTGAATTATCAGGAAATTCCCTTCAAATTATGGTTCATCAAGAAGTTCCTGAGGGTTCAACCAAACAAAAGGCAATGTAACATAAAGGACATGGAAGAAGATAGTATCACAGAAACACTGACAGAAGGGATGAAATGCGTTATGCATCGATAAATGGCATCAATGTCATTGTCACTAATCCCCCAGAACATGAGGCTAACTCAGAGGGATCAGATGAATAAGTTCCTGTTCAAGATGTTGTACACACGGAAACAAATGAAGGAGGTGTGCATACCAGAAGCTAGAGGGTTACCCAGAGGCAAGACATTCCTTCTGGTAATGCCCTTCTATACTCCAGAAAGGAACATACCAAGGAAAATTGTAAAAGTCAGGTTACATCCCACCCTACCACTATAGAAGGCCAATAAATCTCATTAGAGGAAAGGTTTACACAATAAGAAGAAGAAACGAAGGAGTTAAGGAGGTTAAAATGCAGAACTACTTCAAGGTAGTCTTCCTCCTAAGCGTGATGGAGTTAATCAATCAGGAGAATTTTTTGCAGCTACTGGGATGGATCAAGAATATCCCCCTTTACAATTTTACCCTAATAGGTCCAATCCTATGGTTCATACGTGACAACAACTAGTAATACTACTATCAGTGGTAGTACCGGTCGCCACACTCATCCAAACTCCAGTTATTACACCTGCTCAGGTCCAAGCTCAACCAGATGATTCTCAAAAATTAATGACTACCATTGATTCATTAACAGCTCAGTTGGAAGCTATGAAAGGAAAACATGCACAAGTTCAGTCGGAAAAGAGAGCTTACCCTGAATGGGTGGATGAAATTCCTCCCCCATCAAATTTTGTGAATACCACATTCCCAATTTTTAATGGTTCGGGAGATCCAGAACAACACTTAACACATTTTTTTTCTCATTGTGATCCTATGATGGGAAATCCTCAACACCAAGAAGTAGTTAATCTCAGGTTTTTTGTGAAGTCATTACAAGGACCTGCTTTTTTCTAGTATACAAGTTTGTAATCTCGGTCAATTACTGGTTGGGAAGATCTTCATCAAAGTTTCCTTCTTCAATTTAGCTCAACATTACCAAAGACGACAGTTTTTAATTTTACCAATTGTAAACAAAGGGAAAATGAAAGAGTTTTGTATTTTATTGCTCGCTGAAAGGGATTAACATATTCCTTAAGTTTAGCACTCCCTCAAGAAGAGTTACTGCCAATCTGTGTGGCAAACCTGCATGATGAATTACGCGCACTGTTGATCCATTTGAAATACACAGGTGGGTTTTGAGACCTTACTTCAATTGCTCAGTAGATAGAAGACTCTCTTATAAAGACTAAGGCTAAAAATCATGTAATTCCATCTGTTCTAGGAAAGATAATAGGGAAAGTAGAGACCGCTACAGTTACACATAAACAAGAACTTGTACCTGCTTCCACTTCAAAACCTTCATCATATCGAAGGGATCCACCTCATGAGCATCAAAAACAATGGTCGTCTCGTCAAGATGCTCAAAAAGATCAAAGGTGAAAATAGTTTGAGTATTTAAAGAACAAAGTTTATTCTTTCCAGAATGAATGAGTTCCTGGTTACTTCATCTTGGCTCTGGAAAACAATCTGGTTCAGTTGCTAAGGCCCAAAAGGCCGAACAAGGATGGAGATGAAGACCTCCCTAACTATTGCCCATTTCATCAGATATTTGGGCATCCCATTCAGGAGTGTTTTGTCTTCAAAGAACTCCTACAAAATATGGTGGATTCTGGACAAGTAAAACTGAAAGGTTCTTCATCCTAGGTAGAATGTGTTACTTCTACTAATCTAGAGAAATAAGGCGAGTGGCGCAAAGTCGAAAGTAAAAAATTTGCAGAAATATGATGATTGGATGGTCAGGAAAATGATCAACCGAACTCATGCCATTTTACGAACACAATTGAATCGACCAATTGTGTCTTCTTCTATTTCTGTCACAGTAAACCCCCCTTAATCAGAAGAAAAAATCTCAAAGAAGTGGCATAATTTGAAGAAAGAAGAGCAGTCAGAAGAAGATGAGCTCATGTCAAAGCCTATGTTGTCTTTGAATCTGGAAGATTTTATGCCATCTGCTTCAAAAGAATGGGCACCGCCCCACCAAATGGCACAGCCTGAACTGGTTCATCGGGCAGAATCTTCATCAGATGAAGAATTGATCTTTGATTCTGTTAACATGATTCATTTAATGGATCCCTATGATTATCCTGAGTTCCTTGTATCTAACAGAGGAATTAGAGGAAGAGACAGAGGTCTAGGATACAGGGGAAGACATGAATATTCCAAAAGCCACTATTTCAATCCTTCCCCTACTAGAACTGTATATGTGGTAGAAACTCATGGAAAATCCCTTCATCGGGCTCAATATGAACAAGAAAGTTCTTCCACACATGGAAAATTTGGTCCTGACATAGTTATTTTGGAGGATCGATTAGAGGTTATACCTTCTTCCTCTCAACAAATAGATATACCTAGTCTGTCTAATCTACTGAAGCTAGAAATGTTTCCAATTCCTACCCTGATACGGGATACATCTACTGCCAAAGTATTAACTTCCAAGGCACCTAAAAAACAACATTTTAATGATGGGAAACACAGACCTTTGGAGCAAAAGTATGATTTCTTGAAACATTTGGCCCAAGTACCAGCCAAGTTATCAATTCTGGATGCCTTAAATCTATCAAAAGATCTCTAGGAGGTGATTATTTAGGCTTTGTCAAGTCCTTAAGAATTAAAAACATAAATTTTTGTGGCTGAGGTCTACTATATAGAGAATGATCCTGAAGAATTCCATGCAGTGATATCCTTTACAGATGAAGATGAAGATGATGTTGTACATGGACATATCAGACCTTTGTATCTATCTGTAAACTTCTGTGATATAGACATCTGATGAGCTTTCATTGGTAATGGATCAGGAGTCAATCTCATTACTATTCGTACACTTCATCTATTGGGCATCACTGAATATGATTTATCTTTTTCTACTTTGATGTTTCAAGGATATGATAAGAATAAACAAGAACCTCTGGGTGAAATTACACTCAAAATTCAGTTTGGAGACCTTGTGTCTAATTCAGATTTCATGGTTGTTCGTCAGGATACAACCTTCAACATTTTTCTTGGAAGACCTTGGCTACATAAACATGCATTCGTGCCTTCGTCATACCATGAATGTCTCAAATATTGTTTCAATGGTCAAATTGGGACATTGTATGGTGACAAGGCCCCATTCAAAATGTGTGAATCTCAATACATTGATGCAGAATTTTATCATATAGAGGGAAAGAAAAAATCCATGGAAAAGAAGGTCACCAAAATTAATGCTCCCAATGGTTTGGAAAAGATACTAGTAAACCCATTCATACATATGAGTACTGATTATGTGTTTCCTATCAGTCAAATTGAAAAGATAGACCTAAATCCAAACACTCTTATGGAAACTTCCATAATGTCAATTACAGATACCAAGCCAGACAGCGTGAAAGAAATTGTTGATTCGCCAAGCAATGATGAAATCTTAAATGGAGATGTCTTCATTTCATCCACTGAAATCCAGCAATTCTATACTTCATCAACCAGGCCAGAAGAAGTTATAGCAATACCAGAGAAAAAAATGATGTCGATTCTCAATCCATCATCTCCTCTCTATCACCCCAGGAAGACCCTTCATCATTAATAGGGTCAGAAATGGCAGGATATTCTTTAATATATTCAAATTTTAACTTCTCTCCTGACCCTGTAAATTCTGCTCTGTCATCTACATTGCAAGTAGAAACAGGAGAAGTAACACATATTAAAGAAGAAGAGGAAAATCTCAGGGATGCTCCTCCAGCATTTGAAGAGGGTATCTCTACCACTGTGGATGAACTCAAAGAAATAAATCTGGGTACAAAAGAAGATCCACACCCCACTTTAAATAGTGAATCCATGACTCTTGAAGAGCAAGAAATGTATACTTCAATTATAAAGAAAAATCGAGAAGTATTTTCTTATAATTATACAGAAATTTTAGATCTTGATCCTGATGTTTCCACTCATCATTTGGGGTTTCCAGAAGAACATCGAGGATTCAAGCAAGCTGTAAGAAGAACACACCCAACTTATGCCTCTAAAATTGAAGCTGAAGTTGATAAGATTAACAAAGCTAACTTCATCAGAGAAGTTCAGTATCCCAAATGGATGGATAATATTGTCCCTGTGAAAAAGAAGAATGGACAAATTAGAGTTTTCATTGACTTCAGAGATCTTAATCGGCATTTTCCCAAGGATGGTTTTCCAGTTCCGATCATAGAACTCTTAATTGATGAAACAGCTGGCTACGAATATATTTCCTTCATGGATGGTTACTCTGGGTATAATCAAATACGAATGGCCCCAAAAGATGAGGAGTTTATAGCCTTCAGATCTCCTCAAGGTGTGTTTTTCTATCGGGTAATTCCCTTTGGCCTAAAGAATGCAGGTGCAACGTATCAACATGCCATGTACCATATCTTCAAAACCTTTTTAGGGAAATTTGTTTAATGTTATGTATATAATTTGTTGGTTAAATCCAGACAACGTTCTGATCACTAGGCTGATCTAGAAATCATATTCAACAAACTCCGACAACACAATTTGAAGATGAACCCCTTGAAATGTGCTTTCGGGGTAACCTTAGGAAAATTTCACAGCTTTTTTATACGCCATAATGGTATCAAATTTGATTCTGAGAAGAAAAAATCAATCCTTGACATGTCACCTCCTAGAAATTTGAAGTAATTAAGAGGACTTCAAGAACACTTGGCCTATATTCGGCGTTTCATTGCCAATTTGGTAGGCAAGTGTTTTCCCTTCACCAGATTAATGAAGAAGGGAGTCACCTACCAGTAGACTGAATAATTTCAAGACGCATTCGATATCCTCTAGAAATATCTCTTGAGTCCATCGATATTAATTCCACATATTGATGGAAGAACACTTATTCTCTATGTGATAGCTTTAGAGCGATCATTGGGTGCCTTCCTTTCCCAAAAGAATGATACTGGGAATTAAAACAGCCTTTACTATCTCAGTTGAACTATGTTTGAGGCAGAAACTCGATATTCAAGTATTGAAAAGTGGAGCCTAGAATTAATCTTTGCAGTTCATAAATTGAGACACTACCTGAAACATCATGAGGTCCAATTGGTATCTCGCAATAACCCACTCAAATTTATCCTTAGTCGTCCAATGCTTATAGAACGTCTGGAAAGGTGGGAAGTTATTTTGCAGTAGTTTGATATCCAGTATGTGTCTCAAAAGGCAATAAAGGGCCAAGCTCTGGCCAATTTCCTTACTAAACACCCATCTATAGAAGATACATCTTTAAATATTGAACTTCCTGATGAGGAAGTCTTCTCTATTCAAGATAATCCTCAAACATGGGAAACATACTTTGATGGTGCCTCTAGAAGTCCAATAGGGAAGAAAATAGAAGATCCTAAATTCAATAAAGTTGGGTTAGGAATGGTGCTTATTTCCCCAGAAAAGGCAGTGCTACCCTATTCCTTCTAATTGTTAGAAAGCAGTATAAACAATGAAGCAGAATATCAAGCTCTCATCACAGGCTTGGAATTGGCGCTTCAAGCACAGGTGAATCACTTGAAGGTAAAAGGTTATACAGATTTGGTAATAAAACAAATCAATGGGGATTATTCCATCAGAAAGGAAGAGTTAATCCCTTTGTTTGATTACATCAGATAGTTAATAATGGAATTTCCCTCAGAACCAACATTTTCTTATGTCCTGCGATCACAAAATGTCTAAGCTTATACACTAGCTAATGCATCCACAACCCTGGAAGATCCAAATTGGGACGAAACAATCATTAGTATTTCCCATCGTCGTGTAGTATCACCTTTTGTTCAAATCAGAACAAAATAAATCAATGAAATCAGTCCCATTTCTGAACAATATGGTCATACTACAAGATGGATGACACCTATCAAGGAATACCTTCAAAATTGAACACTCCCATCTGATAGAGCCGGGAAAGAACAAGTCTGGAGATGTGTGGTCAATTTTACTCTTTATGATAGCCTAGATCACCCAATAATTATCTACAAGCGAGGTTTTGATGTAATTCTCTTCAGATTTATTGATGGCGAAGAGACAATGGATGTCATGAATGAAGTACATGTAGGAGTTTTTGGTGCCCACCAGTCTGGACATAGACTATCTAGTCAAATTCAAAGGCTTGGATACTTATGGCCTTCAATGATACAAGATTGTGTTGATTTCACTAAGAAGTGTCATTTTTTCATGTATGTGCCAACTTCATTCATCAACCCCTGGAGTTTCTTCATACGGCTAAATACTCCTGGCCATTTGATACATGGGGAATGGATGTAGTAGGACCTTATCCTCTAGCTACAGCTAAGCAGTTTAAGTATATTCTTACTACTACTAACTTCTTTTACAAATGGGAAGAGGAAATAACTCTCAAAGAAGTTAGTGCTAAAAGTGCTGTTAGCTTTTTCAATTCCAACATCATTACCATATTTGGTGCTACTCATACTATATTTATGGATAATGGCACCAGCTTTTGTTCATACGAGGTAAGAAAATTGTATCAAGAATACAATATCAGATCCAACCATTCATCTCGGTATCATGCAGTGGCCAATGGTCAAGTAGAGGCTTTCAATAAGACTCTTTAAAATATACTTCAAAAGATGGTGGATAAAGATAATAATTCATGGCCTGATAAACTTTTTCATGCTCTATGGGCTTATCAGACTACCACCCGCACTACAACACGATCAACTCCATATTCATTGGTATATGGAATGGAAGTAGTCTTGCCTATTGAAGTATAATTACCTTTGATTAGAGTATCCATTTGTGATTAGTTATCTACATATGAACAATTTCAAAAGCAATTGGATGAATTGGAACGACTAGATGAATAAATATTGTGCACACTGCACCATTTAGAAGTCTATCATAATCGAATATCACGAGCTTTCAATAAAAAGTTCATCTTTGTTCATTAATTCAAGGAGAATTGGTATTGGTCCTCAGAACCCCAATGATACCAGGAAAGAATCCTCCAAATCTTGAGCCAAAGTGGGAAGTACCTTACTCAATACATAAGGTCCACTCCAATGGATCTTATTATTTAATCTCAATGGATGGAGAACTCATTACAACTCCAACCAATGCAAGATTCTTGAAGAAGTATTTTCTGTAAAATAAATACACTCATTGTCCTTGTTGTAGGAAATTAAACTACATAGCTCCCTCCATTATCCAATATGACGTTAAACTGTGAATCATCTGAGCTGAAAGACATTAAACTGCAAAGCACCCCAAGACTGTGATACATGACATTAAAATGTTATCACCGCATGCACAATTATCTTTTAAACTCTGTTTCCATGCGTACCTCAGGAAGCTAATCATGCATAAACCCCACACCATCCTTCATGGTCACATCTTTCACGACACAATCGTTAGGTCTTTTGTTGCTTCTTGTTTCTCACACTGAGCATGACTCACGTGAGCTTAGAGTAAGCTTCGACCATGACATCTTCTCTCGGATGCTAACCACACTTAAGTACCAACATCATCTTCGGGTCACTTTCCTTAAATACACCCCGATCGCCAAATCCCTCTCAATTGAACTATGCAGACTTTGATCCTTTCCTCCTAGGCTGATTACGTAGGAAACCTCCTAAGGTTCAAGACCGAAACCACTTTCTTCACATTGATTCACCTTCATACCATACGATGTTGATATGTGATGTCCCCGTCAATCGTCTTACTCATATCGGTTCACTTTCATCCTACATGATGTTAAACTGGGTATGTCCCATCTTACTAACTATATGACGTTAAACTATAAAGTTCCCCATTGTCCTTGCTACAAGACATTAAACTGCATAGCACTGGTCCATGCATATGACCTTAAACTATTTGTACTTTTGTCCTGTATGACTATAAACTGCAACAATCCCTGATACCCTCACTCAAGAGGAATCATCATCGACATGGTCTCCAACCATGTAATATTTCAAGAACTACATATGGATTGATTCTCATCCTAATGAGATACGTAGTGACACCCAAGTCTTTCATCTTGGGTCCAACCATAATTGTAATAAAGTCCTCTTTAACCCTCATATGTATGAACCAAATATGTACAAAGGGTATTTCAAGAACTACATGTTCCTTGATTCCCATCCTCATGGGATACTTAAGAATGTTCAAGAATTCCTCGAGTCCAGCCCCAAGCCTTTGGGCCTAACCCCAAACCCCACTTTCGGTCCCTTCATTGAAAATTCCCCCTGGGAGCACATGGTGTGATATGGAACACCCTGGTCTTTATTCACATCATATTTATAACAAATGCACGATGTGTCTCCCTCACTATGGTCTGAGCTCTACGACCCTAAAATAAGATCTTCCATGCTTTCATCCTGCATGATGTTAAAATGTATTTCAAGAACTACGTGTGGCTTGATTCTCATCCCAATGAGATACATAGTGACATCCCAAATCTCAATTTAGGACCCAGCCGCAAAATTATACAAATAATATTCATGATCTCCATAACCCTTTTCTTGACTTCTAGTCACAAAATGTCTGGTACCTGGGAGTTATTTTTCCTAACTATGCAGCATGTGCCCTTAGGTGGCCTTGCATAAGTTGTCTACATAACAGACCAGTCATCCCAAAAGATTCTACTATTTGACTATGCAGCTTATGCCCCAATTGGCCCTGCATAATTTAGCCCCCACAATGGGGTTTTCAAGTAGTGGTAACTTCATTCTTGAGAGAAGCCTCTTTTGTCCCTATTGGTCTTAACGGTGATATGTAAGGATCTAAAAAAACTTCCATCCTTAAGATATTTGTTCCATACTCTTTTCCATGATATAAAAATATTATGTCATATAATGTTTCTATCTATGGTTTTAGTCGTATGATTTAAAACCATAGATACCATTTTTCCTGTGTTTGGGTTAGACCTTCGTAGAAGTTACATTCCTCCAATTCTTTGACAATTCTGATTGGAAATATCATCTCCATAATCAAGTACCTTTCTCCATAAAACAGACTCTATGATTTGGAAATTTTGAATCCCCATAAAACTTTCTTCGGCTTTTAGCAATAGAAATTCAAATTTCTGAGAGTTCTTTTGCCCGACTATGCAGTACGTTCCCTTAGGTGTCCTTGCATAAGTTTTCTACATAATAGACCTGTCATCCAAAAGATGCTACTATTTAACTATACAGCTTATGCCCTAGTTGGACCTGCATAATTCAGCCCCCATAACGGGTTTGTCAAATAGTGGTAACTTCATTCTTAGAAAAGACTTCCTCTAATGCCTTTTAGCTATTTTCCTATGTCATTCCTCAGATTCAAAATTTCTCAAGTCACAGTTTACAATTTCCCCCCTCCATACTTATTTATGGTAATATGTTTCCAAACAAATTATCAAGAATTGAGTCAATATCATCCATTCGGTCAAATCCATTCAAACTTAAATATTAGCCTTTTTATAGTTCAACATGCATGACTTTAAACTGCCAATAACAAAAGACATGGTACTCATTAAATTGGGAACCTATAAAGGGTACTCTAAACAAAAGTCCAGTCCCAACTCGCTAAACAATCATTTTGTATGATTTAGACAATATTGAGAAATTAAAATATAAAGTTTGTGAGTTTTTTTATATAACCCTAGTAAAAATCGAACTATGTTTACTAGGCCCATTGGCTTAGGTAAAAATAATAGAAATTATCAAAAAAATGAAGTTACAGATGATTGAAGATGAACTGTTTTTTATTGATTAATAAGATTATAAGAACATCCAGAGACTAGAGTCTCTTCTCTTTTTAATTCAGAAATTACAGAAGACTTTCAACGTGACTTCTCATCTGTTTCATAGCATCTCGAGCTTCATCAGCAGCCACTCGAAGTTCATTTACCCGACCAGCTTCACTGCCTTCAACTCGATGAAGTGCTTATTTGGCATATTTAATGGATTTTATGCCATCCTCTTGGGCTTCTTCCAACGAATTATGAAGTTGGTCAAGCTCCCCAGTAATAGCATCTTGCTGAAGGTGCAACTGCTGGACAATCTTCTCCTTGATCTGTTGCATCAGTTCCTTTAGCTTTGCAGCATAATCAACCTCATCTCGGGACACTCCAACATGAAATTCACTAATATTGATCAGTAATCTAGCTCTGATTAGGTCTTGACGACACCTTTTCTCTTGATCCCTCCATCGAATGACTTATTTCACTGCTACATGGATTTCTTGATATCCAAAACTGCCAAGTCCCAACATGATGAACATGGATGAGAGTCTTGGAATTTTCGAAGGCATCTCTTCAAGAGGAGCCTCAGATATTATCTTCCATATATTTTTCCATGCCTTGTGATGTGAGAATTGGAGTTCCTTTTGCACCTCTGGGTCTGATTCAGCATCGCTATCACAGGGAGGAACATAATCTGGGATTAATGCACTTTAGGAGGTGCCATGTTCTGCTCCTTCCTTGACCTTGTGTAACATACCAGGTAAATAAAGAATAAAACATTTTAGTATTTATTAATATTTATGAATTAAATATTAATTTTACTTTAAAGGTATTTCTATGTTTGATAGCATATCCAATACGCAACAAAGAGTTTCTTTGAAATGTTACATTGCACACTAGTAATAAAATAATATTATTTTAAATGGTAGTTAACACGTAGCCGTTGTATTGATGGGAATGAATAGAAATAACTAAAATATGATTATATAAGTTTGTTAAATGTTTTTACATTTATCCAATAAAGGATAAAGGCTTAAAATATGAAAATAATTCAATTTTAGGCATATATACTCTAATTTTCACTAAAGGTCCACTTATCGCCTTTTGATGGAGAACCCTCTTTAAATATAGTTTTGGTCACTCTTATAAATTCTTTTTGACCAAATAAAATTCTTCTTTAGAATCGGGACATCAAAATTTACTTTGTGTAAATTTTTGGTATTTTTCCGATAAAGTTTATTTTTTTAATGAATAGTGAAAAATGTTGTATTTTAATTCAAAACCTCTTTTTAATCTAATTTATTTATATGATTAGATTATCTTTTGAATTTTTTTTAAAGTGAAATTAGAATATATTTTTACCATTTAATCCAATAGTGGTCATTGGAATTAATTTCACTTTGAAATTGGACTTAAACTAGTGTCAATCTTTTGATATATATTGTTTCATAAAAACACGCTATTTGTTCTGACAGCGGGAATTAATTATTAAATTAATTAATGTAACTAATATTTTTTGAATTTTTTAAAATAGACAATATTTTTTTGAATTCGGAATATCAAATATAGCTTAGGGTGAAGTTTTGGTATTTTTCTGACAGACTTCAATTTTTGATGAATAGTGAAACCACTAAGTGGTACTTAAAAAAACTGATTTTTTGTTTAAATGAAATTTTACCACCTCTGTGTTTTGAATTTCAAAAATCCGACATTCATGGTTGTCATTAGGAAGTAAAATGTGGTTCAATGGGATTAAAATAATTTTTTGGTGAATAGTAATTTTTTACGTTTTTAATCACGATAAGAGGTAATTAGTATAATTTAAGGTAAAAATAATGTTTTAATAATATGAAATGACCATGAAACATGTCCTAACCTTATTTTACATGTCATGACCGACCAAGAAAATCAATGGGTCAACTTGAGGACCCCATGGAGCCACTTTGGTAGGAAAATGACATTAATAACTTTTTATTTAATGTTAAAATAAAAATGTCACAAACAGGTGTTATTTTACTAAAACAATTTTACATGGGGTTATACAAGTCATAATTTTGACTATAAATATTAATTAGAAAGATAAAAAGATTTCCTACATCATGATATATTTTTTATATTTTTTATACATTAAATAAATTAAATTAGTTATGACACCATGATGATGCAACGATTACCTCATTATTTAACGATTTAAATAAAATGAAAAGATAATGTAAAATATAAGACCTACACTTGTCAAAAACCTATTGGATGGGTGGATTTCGAACTCTTATCACCTTATCCTAGAAATATATAATTTTTGGGCCTTTAAAATCTGAAAAGAAGTTTATAATAAAGTAACCTTTTATAACATTCCAAGAGTGCCCCTCCTCTCCTCTTATAAAAGGCCCCCACCTCTACCACCTTACCCACACCTCTCAAGCCTTTGGCTTGGCCAAACCCTGTCCATTTTGTCTCTCCACATCCCTATGTTACTCCTAGAAGCCTCACTTTGGGCATAATTCTTTCCAAGGAAGCCTTTGAGCTCAAATCAAAAAGAGTTACCCATTTTAAAGGTAGTGTCTTCTCTTGTGTTCTTATATTTTATTTTGCTTCTCCAACCCCATAAACTATTTTTATTCCTTTATTTTGTAACAACACCAGTATATTCAATATACTAGGATGTTGTTATGAGAATTATTAGAGCTACACTTACACACACCTTCATCTAATGGTTAAAGAGCATACTGTTTCCGTGGATGGCGAATTTCTGCCTCACGAAACGATGGTTGTTCAATATTCTTCTAACACCTCCAAAGGTGGACATTAAGATGACACTATATTTATATATGATATATAATATTTTTATATTTTCCTTTATCTTCTGTTTTTTTCATTTATGGCATACCTTTATGGCTTCCATTATGGGTATACACGATATCTTCATTTTAGGAAGTGCAGACTACCGCCCCCTCAAAGTGATTTGATTCGTTAATTCCATATGTGGGACGTATAAAGGATGGAGTTAATGATATTATATATGAAATTATACTAGAATTATAATATAACTTTATGTCATTATTATTCCATTCCATAAAATAGTAAATAGAAATGAAAGTAGCATTCATGCGTACGTACGACTTACTGTCTGCATGAACGGTGAATTTCATTTCTTACCTCTAAATGGTATGTAATATTATAAATGCATGTATATACGGGATATATATGATATATATGATATCTACATAATGAATATAACTCTGGATATAATGGATACATGAACAACTTGTAATTATAAAGATTTTATTTTTTACTCAAGTACCAATGATCGTTAAAATGACCGTTATTAGCTTAAATAATTACATAGTGTTCATGACATGATAATAAGTGATATAAAAGCAATAATGAACTTGAAAAAGGTTCTTAAGAAAGTAGAAATTAACTCAAGTTTATTATTCAGGATATTAAATATCAATCGAGTCACGTCGGACATGTGGTAAGGGACTTCGTCTCAATCTCCATTCATTGAGGAATATTTTGTTTTATACACAAATTTCTTTTATACGGTGTATAAACCCCTTTGAATTTTACACTTATTCAAAAGGAATCTTCTTTATAAGAATCGTTTTACTAAATGAAAAAAGTAATGTGTTTTTGTCGTACTTATGCGGTGACAACGACTTCTCTGCCGTCGTGACCATTATTTGAGTTTCGGCTTCCTCTACAAGCCATAATCTAACTTTTTTTAAAATGAAAAATAAATACCATGTATTACTTTTCTTTTATTTTGGTATTGAAAATGGTTTTCATAATGTTTTTATTATATTAATGTGTTTTATTGATATCTTGTGATTGAAATGTGGAAATGTTATGTTTCCTTTATGCAAGTTTTACGTGATACAATTATGTTATGGTTCTTGGGAATTGTTATGAAGACGGGCGGTTCTGTGATAAACTAAGGGTGGGTGAGCCCGATATAGCTCTCCAATGCATTGGGTAATGCGAAGGAGTTAAACGTTAAGGTTTATCCAAAGAGATTTAGGGAATATACTGTGATGGGTATTCCAAACGTAACCATGAGGGTTACTCCCTACGTAAGAATGTTATGAATGCCTCAAGTTACCTTTATGTCTTATGATTTCTATTATTTATTCATGATTTGATGAGGTATGTTAAAATACTTATGTTTTATGAGTAAATTATGGTTTCATACATGGACTAATGTTTTCATTTCTTACTTTTATATCCCTTACTGAGCTTTTTATGCTCATCCCAAGTTTTTGAAATGTTTTTCACAGGACTAAATGTGGAATAGGGTCAAGGATGGGATCAAGGAAAAGTCATGCTATCTAAAACATAGAACTAGATATGTTTCTTTTTAAGAGTTTTTATTTTATGGAAACTTAGTAAAAGTGTCTACTTTGTAATCTTTTGATATGTAATAGTTATGTCCTAATTCTCTAAAACTCTAAACCTGAAAAGATACTCAATGTGAATTATTCATTTAATTCAATATTAAGTAAGGTTTATGTTCGGAGCCTTATAGTTGGTATCAGAGGTCAGTTTAGATAAATTTAGAAGTTAGAATTCTATTAAATGATTATCCAAAAATATTTTTTTATGGTCAAATTGAAATGATATAGTATTTGAAGATTACCATGTTTCTTCATCTAAGACATTTTTGTTTAGAATGGTTTTCTGCAGAGGAAATAGGGAAGAAGTGCTAGGAAGGCATACAGAAGGAAATAACCTTCCAAATCAGTATCCTAAGATGGTCGGAATTGGAACTGAACAGTTTGTTACAGTAATGGCAAAATTGACTCAAGCGATAAATGGTGGCGGTATCCTTGCATGAGATCAACCAGATCAACCGCATAGGAACATGTCAGTGGTGGAACATTTCATGAGGCTACATCCCCCATCATTCAGAGGATCATCTGACCTTGTGCTAGTTGAAGGGTGGATTAAAGCAATGGAGAATATTTTTGATGTCATGTGGTGTTCAGACAATCAAAAGGTTAGTCTTTCTATTTACCGTTTGGAGGGTGAAGCAGATCAGTGGTGGTAGATGGTTAAAAATATCAGGGACGCTGATGAGATTGATGCTCTCGACTGGGATGAATTCAAAGGTATGTTTCTTTTGAAGTATTTTCCTAAGGTTGTTCAACTTAGAATGGAAAAAAAATTCCTGGAATTGAGGCAAGGGGAAGACTCAGTGGCTGCCTATGAAGAAAGGTTCACTTGATTGGCAAGGTATGCTCCAAATTTTATCTGAGACCTTGATAGTAAAATAAATCGTTTTTACTCAATATTAAAGCCAAAATATCGAAGGGATTTAGCTTCTCGTGAGTTCAAAAGTTATGAAAAGCTTGTTCGATGTGCTGAGAAGGTGGAAATGGAGTTTGCTGATGATAAAGTGTTCTATAACAACCAGCAGAAGAAGAGACTGAGGTGGTAGGAGAAAGGAAATAATTCTTCAAAAAGGTCTGACGGTAAGAAAACTAAGTTTCCAGTTTGTGATAAATGTGGTAAAAGGCATGCTGGGGAATGTCTTCTAAATTCTGGAAAGTGCTACCGATGTGTTAAGATGGGACATAAGGCTCATGATTGCACTGAAAAAGATCAAGGTGATGGTAAGTCCAAATTTGATTTACAGTTAGTGAAATATTTTAAGTGCAATGAGATGGGTCACTATGCACACGAGTGTCCGACAAAGAGTTTGAGTGATGGGAAGCAGTTAGACTACAAGCAGAAAGGGGTGGTGAAATCCTTTGCAACTACTTCAACAGATGTCGGGCCATCAAATGAAGTTGTATCAGGTACTTTGTTTGTTTTTTTAGATTATGCCAGTGTGTGTTTGATTCGGGGTCTACACATTCTTTCATCTCTGAAAACTTTTCTAGTAAAATGGGAATACCATCTCAAGAAATGACTCATGAACTTGTGGTAAAAAAACTGGGGGAAATGTTGAGGCAAAAAGAATTTATAAGAATCTTTGTATCCTTATCCGTGGAAAGAACCTACTTGCAAACCTTATTGTTTTACCTCTAGTAGAGTTTGATGTTATCCTGGGTATGGATTGGCTCTCTATTTACCATGCTAAGATTGACTGTAGAGCTAAAGAAGTTTCTTTTAAGAAAGAATTTTAGTTTGTGTACAAGAATGAACCCTTACTGTTGATAACATATCAAGAGGCCAAGAAACTTGTAAAATATGGAAATGAATGTTACCTTGCACATATTGTTGAAAACAAGGGAACTGTTCAGATTAATGATGTGCCAGTGGTAAATGAGTATCCTGATGTTTTTCTTGATGAGTTTCCTGGAATAATACTAGATCGGGAAGTTGAATTTATTGTTGACTTAGTTCCTGATGCTAATCCAATTTCAAAAACCCCTTATCAAATGTCTTAAACTGAACTTTTAGAGTTGAAGGAGAAATTTCAAGATTTATTAGAGAAAAGTTTCATTCGACCTAGAACATCACCATGGGGTGATCCTGTTTTATTTTTTAAAAAGAAATATGGTTCAATGATACTTTGAATTGATTATAGAGCCTTGAATAACATCACTTTTAAGAACAAATATCCTTTGCCTCATATCGATGATTTGTTTGATCAGATCCAAGGAGCTCAGTTTTTTTCAAAGATTGACCTAAGATCGGGGTACCATCAGTTGAAGGTAATGGAATCAGATATTCCGAAGACCACGTTTCATACAAGATATAGCCATTATGAATTTGTAGTAATGCCTTTTGGGCTAACCAATACACCTGTTGTATTCATGGACCTTATGAATAGAATTTTCCATGAGTTCTTGGATAAGTTTTTGGTTGTTTTCATTGATGATATTTTGGTGTTTTCTAAAAGTAAAGAGGAGAATGAAAGACATTTAAGGGTTATTTTTCAAACCTTAAAAGAAAGGAAATTTTATGGGAAATTCAGAAAGTGTGAGTTTTGGTTGCAACAAATTTCTTTCCTTGGTCATATTGTTTCTAAAGATGGAATAACTGTGGATCCTGCAAAAAAAAAGTTGTTGAAGAATGGCCAAGACCCACAAATGTAACCGAGATCTGTAGGTTTCTTGGTTTGGAAGGTTACTACTGAATGTTTGTTGAAAATTTTTCACGGTTATCTAGTCCAATGACTAAGCTAACTCGGAAGGGTGTTAAGTTTATCTAAACAAAAGAATGTGATGATGGTTTTCAGGAGTTGAAAAGAAGATTGGTGAATGCTCCATTTTTGGAATTTCCTTCCAGGAATGGTGAGTTTTTCATATACAGTGATGCTTCATTGAAGGGACTTGGTTGTGTCCTTATGCAGAATGATCAGGTAATTGCATATGCTTCACGTCAGTTGAAAACTCATGAGGTAAATTACCCTACACATGATTTGGAATTAGCTGTTGTTGTTTTCACTTTAAAAATTTGAAGGCATCATTTGTATGGAGTAAAGTGTGAAATATATACTGATCGCAAAAGTTTAAAGTATATATTCACTCATAAAGAATTGAACATGAGACAGAGGAGATGGCTAGAATTAATCAAGGATTATGATTGTACAATTCATTACCATATGGGAAAAGAAAATAAAGTGGTTGATGATTTGAGTTGAAAAAGTAATGCTTCATTAACAATGTTTCATTTGGAACGTGATCCTTTGGTTAAGGATTTAATGAAACATGGCATAAAAGTTGTTGGTGCAGGATGTCCTTCTGTTTTGTTTCAAGTATTAGTGAAATATTCTCTATCATACATAATCAAGCAAGCACAGAAGCAAGACAGTGAGTTGCAGAAAAAGGTAGAGCTGGTTCAGAAGGTTAAGTTACCTGAATTCAAAATTGATAATGATTGTGTTTTGAGATTTGGGAAGAGATTGTGTGTGAATTCTGATTCACAGTTAAAGAGAGAGTTTTTATGTGAAGCTCATAGTTCTCTGTTTTCAGTTCATCCTGGCAGCACTAAGATATACAGAGATCTGCGGGAGTATTACTGGTGGGATGGAATGAAAAGAGATATTGCTGATTTTACTATGATGTGTTTGACTTGTCAGCAGGTTAAAGCAGAGCGACAGTTACCGAAAGGGATGATTCATCCTTTACCAGTGCCAGAGTGGAAATGGGAAAATATATTCATGGACTTTGTTGTGGGATTACCGAAGACATCTCAAGGTAATAATGCAATCTGGGTTATTGTTGATCGCTTGACTAAATCTGCTCATTTCCTTCATATTTGAGATACTTTCTCTCTAGATCAACTTTCTCTATTGTATCTTAAAGAGATATTCAGGTTGCATGGAGTTACCCTATGTATTGTATCTGATCATGATCCCAGGTTTACTTCTAACTTTTGGAAAGGCCTTCAGAAGTCGTTGGGTACTGAATTAAATTTTAATTCAGCTTTTCATCCTCAATCAGATGGGCAGTCAGAACCAACAATTCAGACTTTAGAGGATATGTTACGTGCTTGTTTGATGGATTATCAGGGAAGTTGGGACCAATAGCTTTCTTTGGTTGAATTTTCATATAATAACAGTTTTCATTCCAGTATACAGATGGCACCATTTGAGGCATTATATGGGAAGCAGTGCCGAACTCCAGCTTTTTGGGATGAAGTGGGTGAAAGGAAGCTGATGGGACCATAATTAGTAGAAGAGATGGCAGAAAAAGTTCAGTTGATTTAGAAACACGTGAGAATAGCTCAGAGCAGGCAGAAGAGTTATGTGGATAACCGGAGGAAGGATCTATCTTTTGATGTAGGTGATCATGTTTTTCTCAAAGTTTCACCTTGGAAAAGTGTGATGCGATTTGGTAAGAAAGAAAAGCTGAGTACAAGGTTCATTGGACCATATGAAATTCTGGAAAAAGTTGGATCAGTTGCTTACCGAGTGGATTTACCTCCAAGTCTATCTTAGGTACACAATGTTTCTCCTGTTTTGATGTTGAGAAAGTATATGCCAGATCCATCTCATGTTTTGAGCCCAGAGGTAGTTCAGTTGGAAGAGAATTTCTCTTATGAAGAACAACCAGTCCAGATTCTTGACCATAGAGAGAAAGTGTTGCGGAATAAGGTAATTCATCAGGTAAAGGTTTTGTGGATAAACCATATGGTTTAAGAGGCAACGTGGGAATCTGAAAATGCTATGAGGGATAAAATACCCCCCACTTATTTTGATAAGTGAATAAAATTGCGAGGACGCAATTCCCAAAAGGGGGGAAGGATGTAACATCCCAGGTAAATAAAGAATAAAACATTTTCATATTTTATAATATTTAGAATTAAATATTAATTTTACTTTAAAGGGGTTGCTATGTTCGATAGCGTACCTGATACGCAACAAAGAGTTTCTTTGAAATCTTACGTTGCACACTAGTAATAAAATAATATTATTTTAAATGGTAGTTAACACGTAGCTATTGTATTGGCGGGAATGAATAGAAATAAGTAAAATATGATTATATATGTTTGTTAAATGTTTTTACATTTATCCAATAAAGGATAAAGGCTTAAAATACGAAAAGAATTCAATTTTAGGCATATATACTCTAATTTTCACTAAAGGTCCACTTATCACCTGTGGATGGCGAACACTCTTTAAATATAGTTTTAGTCACTCTTATACATTATTTTGGACCAAATAAAATTCTTCTTTATAATCGGGACATCAAAATTTACTTTTTGTAAATTTTTGGTATTTTTCCGATAAAGTTTATTTTTTTTAATGAATAGTGAAAAATGTTGTATTTTAATTCAAAACCTCTTTTTATTCTAATTTATTTATATTATTAGATTATCTTTTGAAATGGTTTTAAAGTGAAATTATAATGTTTTATTACCATTTTAATCCAATAGTGTTCATTGGAATTAATTTCACTTTGAAATTGGACTTAAACTAGTGTCAATCTTTTGATATATTGTTTCATAAAAACACGCTACTTGTTCTGACAGCGGAAATTAATTATTAAATTAATTAATGTAACTTATATGTTTTTAATTTTATAAAATATACATCATTTTTGAATTCTGAATATCAAATATATCTTAGGGTGAAGTTTTGGTATTTTTCTGAAAAACTTCAATTTTTGATGAATAGTGAAACCACAAAGTGGTACTTAAAAAAACGGATTTTTCATTTAAATGAAATTTTACCACCTCTGTGTTTTGAATTTCAAAAATCCAACATTCATGGTTGTCATTAGGAATTAAAATGTGGTTCAATGGGATTAAAATAATTTTTTTGGTGAATAGTAACTTTTACATTTTTAATCACGATTAGAGGTAATTAGTATAATTTAAGGTAAAAATAATGTTTTAATAATATTAAATGACCTTGAAACATGTCCTACCCTTATTGGATGTGTCATGACCGACCAAGAAAATCCATGGCTCAACTTTAGGACCCCATGGATCCACTTTGGTAGGAAAATGACACTAATAACTTTTTATTTAATGTTAAAATAAAAATGTCACAAACATGTGTTGTTTTACTAAAACAATTTTTAAATGGGGTTATACAAGTAATAATTTTTACTATAAATAATAATTAGAAATATAAAAATATTTCCTACATCATGATATTTTTTTTATAATTTTTAGACATTAGATAAATGAAATTATTTATGACACCATGATGATGCAATGATTACCTCATTATTTAACGATTTAAATAAAATGAAAAGATAATGTAAAATATAAGACCTAAACTTGTAAAAAACCTATTGGATGAGTGTATTTCGAATTATTATCACTTTATCCTAGAAATATATAATTTTGGGACCTTTAAAATCCAAAAATCATTTTATAATAAAGTAACCTCTTATAACTTTCCACAGTGCCCCTCCTCTCCTCTTATAAAAGGCCCCCACCTCTACCACCTTACCCACACATCTTAAGCCTTTGGCTCGGCCAAACCATGCCCATTTTGTCTCTCCACATCCCTATCTTACTCCTAGAAGCCTCACTTTGGGCAGAAGTCTTTCCAAGGAAGCCTTTGAGCTCAAATCAAAAAGAGTTACCTGTTTTAAAGGTAGTGTCTTCTCTTGTGTTCTTATGTTTTATTTTGCTTCTGCAACCCCTAAACTCTTTTTATTCCTTTCTTTTGTAACAACAACAGTATCTTAAATATACTAGGATTTTTTTATGATAAGTATTAGAGCTAAACTTACCCGCACCTTCATCTAATGGTTAAAGAGTGTACTGTTTCCGTGGATGGCGAATTTCTGCCTCATGAAACGATGATTGTTCAATATTCTTCTAACACCTTCAAAGGTGGCCATTAAGATGACACTATGTTTATATATGATATATGATATGTTTATGTTTTCTTTAAGCTTCTGTATTTTTCATTTATGGCATACCTTTATGGCTTCCATTATGGGTATACGCGATATCTTCATTTTAGGAAGTGCGGACTACCGCCCCCTCAAAGTGATTTGATTTGTTAATGCAATATGTGGGACTTATAAAGGATGGAGTTAATGATATTATATATGAAATTATACTGGAATTATAATATACCTTTATGTCATTATTATTCCATTCCATAAAATACGAAATAGAAATGAAAGTAGCGTTCATGCGTACGTACGGCTTACCATCTCCATGAACGGTGCATTTCATTTCTTACCTCTAAATGTTATGTAATATTATAAATGCATGTATATAATGGATATATATGATATATATGATATCTACATAATGAATATAACTCTGGATATAATGGATACATGAACAACTTGTAATTATAAAGAGTTTATTTTTGACTCAAGTACCAATGATCGTTAAAACAACCATTATTAACTTAAATAATTACATAGTGTTCATGACATGGTAATAAGTGATATAAAAGGAATAATGAACTTGAAAAAGGTTCTTAAGCAAGTATAAATTAAATCAAGTTTATTATTTAGGAGATTAAAGAGCAATCGAGTCACATCGGACACGAGGTAAGGGACTTCGTCTCAATCTCCATTCATTAAGGCATATTTTGTTTTATACACAACTTTCTTTTATACGGTGTATAAACCCCTTTGACTTTTTCGCTTATTCAAAAGGAATCATTTTTTATACGAAGCATTTTAATAAATGACAAAAGGAATGTTTTTTTGTCGTACGTATGCGACGACAACGACTTCTCTACCGTCGTGACCATTATTTGAGTTTCGGCTTCCTCTACAAGCCATAACCTAATTTTTTTAAAATGAAAAGTAAATACCATGTATTAATTTTCTTTTATTTTGGTATTGAAAATTTTTTTCATAATTTTTTTATTATATAAATCTGTTTTATTAATATTGTAATGACCTGAAATTTTGAATAAATCTTGTTTCCTAATTTTGTGTGTTGTTTTATTTTATTTTATTTTTATAATCAACAAAAATGTTTCATTTGATAACATGAGTATAATTAAAATGAGACCGTTGGGTTTTGACTGTTATATGACCATTGGTCAATATGACCGCTGTAAACTAAACGTTTCGATTGTTGTCTCTAAATACAAGTAATCTTGGTTAATTAATATAGAAAGAAGATTTGATGGCCTCACCCAGTAGTCTTGGACTGATCAAATCCCATCTAACAAAACTTGGGAAGGAGGTAGCACCACTGGTCTTTGCTCTGGACCAAACCCAAGTCGAACTTCATCGTGTGAAGATAGAACGGAATCGCCTTTGCAAGAAGTTCAAACTGATAGAAATTACTACTCGTGCGATGTTGGCTGAGCCTCCCTCAGATTCTCTCACCTTAGCACACCTTACACTTAGGTCCTATGCTGGTGTGATAAGGGGCTATGCAAGGAGACCGTACCTGACTTGTGTAATCCTTTTTTTAAATAAAAAATTGGGATTTCTTCTTATGATGAAGTTTATGAATTTTTAAATGTCCGGATAAATATAGTATGCATATTTTTGGTGAATTTTAGAGAAAGGATATTTTAAAAAAATGTTTTTGTAAACCTTAAATAATTAAAAATGTGTAATGATTTTCAAAAAATGGTCTTCTACAATTATGTCCAGTACGAAATTTAGAGTCTAATAAGATCAACTTGATTTTTGATGAATAGTAAATTATGAATAGTGATTTTATGATTAGGATTAGTAATGTGTCCAAATGGATTAGTAATCTCACTTAAAGAAAGTATTAAAATAATCTAGGCATCTTGATTAAGTAATGTGATTCAATAAAATGGTTAAATAACGGTTTCATAAATTATTATTCAAGTATTAGTTTTTTTAGGTGAATAGTGTTTTTTAATTAAAAATTAAATTAAAAATATTTAGAAAATTATTTTTATAAAATGGATTTCGTTTTTGAACTCAGAGCATCGATATTATGTTAAGGTAATTTTTGGGTTTTTTTTTGAAAAAATGAATTTTCGGTGAATAGTGTATTTATTTAAAAATTAAATTAAAAATATTTAAAAAATTATTTTTACAAAATTGAGTTCATTTTCGAAATCAGAGCATTGATATTTGGTTAATGTGAAATTTTGGGAATTTTTCGAGAAAGTTGAATTTTTGATGAATAGTGAAAATACAGTTTTTAAGTTACGGGTGTTTAATGACATCATTAAATGATGTATTAAGTATGTAATCGATATGGTCGTCTTGTGAATAGTAAGATAAGGTATGAGGTGTCTCAAGTGGCCAATACCATGGGCAAATACCATGGGCAAGCCCATGGTTTTTCCAAAACCACCAATGAGGTGTCCCTTGGCCATTAATGCCTTGTCCCCTCACTTTACCTATAAATACCAAGCAATCCTCTCATCCATTTGACTCCCCACTCTTCCCCAACGAAGTTCTGGTCTCATTACCTCCCAAGGAGTCCTCCCAAGGTGCCCCCAATCCCTCAATGTCCCAAACTTTTATTTTTAAGAGTTACGTTTTAAGGTAAGGGATCCAACCTCTCTCTTTCTTTTCAAGTAATCTCTTTTATGTCATTTATTTTATGCTCCATGTTCTTATGTTAAAAGATGTTCTTTTATATTCCTCTTACTGACATTTTCATGTTAATATAATGAGATATCCCCTCTTACTCTCATTATTTCGTTTTATGAAGTTTTAAGTGGCGCCGTTAGGCTGCCGAAATTTTTGTATCTGATTCTTTCTCTTTTCTCATTTTTCAAGATCTATTTTATGTAAAGTTTTTAAAGTTACTTTTTATTATGTTGGGGTATGATCTCTATATCTATAATACTGAAATTGTATTTTCATATGATGAGATACCCCATTTTATCTCTTCAATTCAGTATTTTGAAGTTTTAAGTGGCGCCGTTAGGCTGCCGAATTTTTAAATGGTTCTTTCACCCTTCTCATTTTCAAGTTCTACTTTCAGGTCAAGTATTTCAACTTCCTTTTTATTATGTTGGGGTATGATCTCTATATCTATCATACTGATCTTTTATGATCATATGATGAGAGACCTCATTTGATCTCTTCAATTCAGTATTTTAAAGTTTTAAGTGGCACCGTTAGGCTGCCGAATTTTTAAGTGGTTCTTTCACCTTTCTCCTTTTTCAAAGTTCTAATTCCATGTCAAGTATTGCAAGTTCCTTTTTTATTATGTTGGGGTATGATCTCTATATCTATCATAATGATCTTTTATGTTCATATGATGAGAGACTCTATTTGATCTCATCAATTCATTTTTGGTTGAAGTTTATGTGATGCCGTTAGGCTGCCGAATTTTCAGAAGAGAAATATTATTTTTGTCTTCCTTTCATGTTCTTCATTTCATATGGTATATTTTAAAATTTCATTACCATGTTCTTAAATACCTTATATTCTGTCCATCTACTGTTTTATGGGTCATTTATGAATGTTTGACCCATGTCCCCTCTCTTTTCAATGTTTTCTAAAACCCTTTAACATAGCCGTTATGCTGCAGAATTTTCGTCTCAAAATGTCTCTCTCTTTTTCTAAAGTTCTTTAATTTTATTAAGTGAATAATAAAATATCTTTATTCTAAATGGGTATTCACATATATACCAAAATTTTCTATTTTAAAGTCTGGGATTTACATACATGAGACCCGCTTTCCCTTTCCGTGGGTTTAATGTGACATAAAGATCTTGTCTTTAAAGCACTTTTTAAAACGTTATGATTATGAAATGAAACCCATTTATTTTATGCTATATGGGTTGTTTATGAAATGATTGATGATGATATATGTGTCTCACATTATTATAAATACAAATTTAAGGGTGCGCCCTGATAGCGCTCCAATGCATTGGGTAATGATGTAACCACTAGAGATTACAATTTTCACGATATCTTGGTGAATAACCTTGGTAATTTTCAAATGACACCTTGGGGATGGACCTTGGTGATATGTTCATGATTTTTTATGTTAAATGATGTAGCCACATATTAAAGTTATGAAAAATGTTATTTTTATTATGATATTCCTCATGATTTCTTTCTCATGCCTTAATGTTCTTTTTCATGACATTGTTGATGTATCTCAAGTTCACATGTTAAATGTTTCCCATTGTTTCCCTTACTGGGCCTTCTGCTCACCCTTTCTTTTGATGTATGTCCCCAGGTTATGAGATGCAGTAATAAACCTAAGATGAACATAAGGAGAAGCCTTTAAAGTTTTTAAGAAGAATGTTTTTTTTTGTTTCATATATTAAGTTCCTGGTTTCCAAGACACTAAACCTTAAAGATCCTCAGTTTTGTATAATGTAATGAAAGTTTATGTGACAAAAAAATGGCAGGATGCTATAGTTGGTATCAAAGGATGGTTTAGTTATTTGTGGAAATTAGGATATGAAAACTTTAGGAAGAACCCTATAGAAAAGTTTAAATATATGAAATCTTCCTGGTATTTTGGTGAGTATTGAGTAAGGGGTTTCCAAGAAAATACATCCTTTTCTGGATACGAGCAGATAGAGGTGGATCTGGAACAGATGTACATAGGGGTAAAACCCGAAAACACCAAGTTGAGCTAGACTCGAATGGGAACTGGTACACGACAACGGGCCTTGCTACACTCTTGGTTACGACACTCCTGGGGGATATGCTTTGGTAAATTCATAAGCTTAGTATGAATCATTATTAAAGGAACAAAGATAAAATAAAATAAAGATTCACATAAGAATATATGATCATGGATAACCTATATTGGAACCTAGGGGATCACAAGTTAGGGTATAATTTTCTTCTACAAGTTATCTTTCTATGCTTTAAGTTCCTTTTCATGATTATTGGCTAAGTATTTAAGCCCCTAATTGTACTTTCTTTTCTTAGTTAATGGAAGGAAATAGAAGAACATGTCCCAACAACCAATGTGATAGGAAATGTGACGATTGCCGTATTAATATGACATAGATGATTAGGGGATTAAAAGATGATTATTATTTTGGAATACCTTCACTATTTTGGGAACCCTATTTGATTAAGGTAAATAGATTACTACGGTATTTTATTTTAGGAGTAAAGGTTGACTTATATTTTGAAGAATAAATGAATTTAAGGTGGACTTATAGTAATTTAGGTTACTTATGGAAATGATTAACCTATCTTGGGGTAAATATGTTTAGGTTAGTTACTTTTGTTATAAGATGTTAGGAGTGGTTGATGTTGTTTGGACATGAATGATAAAGTTTAACTTGGAAGACTTTGTTATCAAATCCTTCTTGTATTTGTGATTCAATCTTATTTTGGTTTATTTTGAGGATTTTTAAGGAAAGTTATTTACGGAATGGTCTATGATGAACTTTGGGTAGTACCGTGGAACTTTGAAGATTTAAAGTAGTTTCCCTTCCTCTGGGGTTCTTTATTTTTGAAGAGTTGTTTTATCTTACCCTTTCTGTTTTTGGGATAATGTTTAAAGATAGAAGAAATAGATAGTTAATCTTTGGTGGATTATGTGATTCTCTATAAGATGATTCTTGTGCTTTGATGAGACCAAGTAGTTTTAAATGCTCATCGTTTGGAGAAAAGATTAGTTTTGGTAGAAACTTATTAATGGATGAAACTCTACTTGAAGGTAGGTATATTCCCTTATGTTTTTATTCAATGTAGTAAATGAATTCCTCAAAACTATGGAAAGGAACACAAAACAAAAAATGTTGTTGGTTTACGTTTCCTACTGGGTAATCAAAGATCGTTTACACACATCATAAGTTTGTGATTTTCTTATGGTTAACTTTCTCCAAATCATGTTTTCTATCACTCTCCCTCATAACTTGACCCTTTGTTTTTTCTTCCATATCCATATTTTCCTACATGGAATCCTAGTATGGGTTAAATCGGGTGACCTTTGTACTTCAATTTATTTATTTTAAAGTAATAGTTTTACTGACTCCTTTTCTGATGTGGGACTTTCAATAAAATTTCAAAACCCAATTTTAAAAATTGTGAGGACGCAATTTCTTAAGGGGGGAAGATTGTAATGACCCGGAATTTTGAATAAATCTTATTTCCTAATTTTGTGTGTTGTTTTATTTTATTTTATTTTTTTACTCAAAAAAATGTTTCATTTGATAACATGAGTATAATTAAAATGAGACCGTTGAGTTTTGACTATTATATGACCATTGGTCAATATGACCGTTGTAAACTAAAGGTTTCGATTATTGTCTCTAAATACAAGTAATATTGGTTAATTAATATAGAAAGAATATTTGATGGCCTCACCCAGTAGTCTTGCACCGATTGAAGCCCATCTAACAGAACTTGGGAAGGAGGTAGCACCACTGGGCTTTGCTCTGGACCAAACCCAAGCCAAACTTCATCGTGTGAAGCTAGAACGAAATCGCCTTTGTGAGAAGTTCAAACTGATAGAAATTACTACTCGTGCGATGTTGGATGAGCCTCCCTCAGATTCTCTCACCTTAGCACATCTTACACTTAGGTCCTATGCTGGTGTGATAAGGGGCTATGTAAGGAGACCGTAACTGTCTTGTGTAATCCTTTGTTTTAAATAAAAAATTGGGATTTCTTCTTATGATGAAGTTTATGAATTTTCAAATGTCCGGATAAATATAGTATGCATAATTTTGGTGAATTTTAGAGAAAGTATATTTTAAAAAAATGTTTATGTAAACCTTAAATAATTAAAAATGTGTAATGATTTTCAAAAAATGGTCTTCTACAATTATGTCCAGTATGAAATTTAGAGTCTAATAAGATCAACATGATTTTTGATGAATAGTAAATTATGAATAGTTATTTTATGATTAATATTAGTAATGTGTCCAAATGGATTAGTAATCTCACTTAAGGAAAGTATTAAAATAATTTAGGCACCTTGATTAAGTAATGTGATTCAATAAAATGGTTAAATAATGGTTTCATAAATTATTATTCAAGTATTAGTTTTTTCAGGTGAATAGTGTTTTTTAATTAAAAATTAAATTAAAAATATTTAGAAAATTATTTTTATAAAATGGATTTCATTTTTGAACTCAGAGCATCGATATTGTGTTAAGGTAATTTTTGGGGTTTTTTTCTGAAAAAAATGAATTTCCGGTGAATAGTGTATTTATTTAAAAATTAAATTAAAAATATATAAAAAATTATTTTTACAAAATGGAGTTCATTTTTGAAATCAGAGCTTTGATATTTGGTTAATGTGAAATTTTGGGAATTTTCTGAGAAAGTTGAATTTTTGATGAATAGTGAAAATACAGTTTTTAAGTTACGAGTGTTTAATGACATCATTAAATGATGTATTAAGTATGTAATCAATATGGTCGACTTGTGAATAGTAAGATAAGGTATGAGGTGTCCCAAGTGGCCAATACCATGGGAAAATACCATGGGCAAGCCCATGGTTTTTCCAAAACCACCAATGAGGTGTCCCTTGGCCATTAATGCCTTGTCCCCTCACTTTCTCTATAAATATCAAGCAATCCTCTCATCCATTCGACTCCCCACTCTTCCCCAACAAAGTTCTGGTCTCGTTACCTCCCAAGGAGTCCTCCCAAGGTGCCCCCAATCCCTCAAGGTCCCAACCTTTGAGTTTTAAGAGTTACGTTTTAAGTTAAGGGATCCGACCCCTCTCTTTCTTTTCAAGTAATCTCTTTTATGTCATTTCTTTTATGCTCCATGTTATTATGTTAAAAGATGTTCTTTTATATTACTCTTAAAAACCTTTCCATGTTCATATAATTATAGATCCCCTCTTACTCTCATTATTTCGTTTTATGAAGTTTTAAGTGGCGCCGTTAGGCTGCCGAAATCTTTGTAACAGATTCTTTCTCTCTTCTCATTTTTCAAGATCTATTTTCATGTAAAGTATTTAAAGTTTCTTTTTATTATGTTGGGGTATGATCTCTATATCAATAATACTGATCTTTTATGTTCATATGATGAGAGACCCCATTTGATCTCTTCAATTCAGTATTTTGAAGTTTTAAGTGGCGCCGTTAGGCTGCCGAATTTTTAAGCGGTTCTTTCACCCTTCTCATTTTAAAGTTCTACTTTCATGTCAAGTCTTTCAAGTTCCTTTTTATTATTTTGGGGTATGATATCTATATCTATCATACTTATATTTTATTATCATATGATGAGAGACCCCATTTGATCTTTTCAATTCAGTATTTTGAAGTTTTAAGTGGCGCCGTTAGGCTGTCGAATTTTTAAGTGGTTCTTTCATCTTTCTCCTTTTTCAAAGTTCTAATTCCATGTCAAGTCTTTCAAGTTTCTTTTTATTATTTTGGGGTATAATCTCTATATCTATCATAGTTATCTTTTATTTTCATATTATGAGAGACTCTATTTGATCTCATCAATTCATTTTTGGTTGAAGTTTATGTGACGCCATTAGGCTGCCGAATTTTCATAAGAGAAATCTTATTTTTGTCTTCTTTTCATGTTTTTCATTTCATATGGTATATTTTCAAATTTCATTACCATGTTCTTAAATCCCTTATATTCTGTCCCTCCATTGTTTTATGGGAAATTTATGAATGTTTGACCCATGTCCCCTCTCTTTTTAATGTATTCTAAAACCCTGTAACATAGCCGTATTGCTGCAGAATTTTCGTCTCAAAATGTCTCTCTCTTTTTCTAAAGTTCTTTCATTTTATTAAGTGAATACTCAAAGATATTTCTTCTAAATGGGTATTCACATATATAAAAAAATGTTCTATTTTAAAGTCTGGGATTTACATACATGAGACCTGCTTTCCCTTTCTGTGGTATTAAAGTGACATAAAGATCATGTATTTAAAGCAGTTTTTAAAATGTTATGATTATGAAATGAAACCCATTTCTTTTATGCTATATGGGTTGTTTATGAAATTATTTATGATGATATATGTGGCTCACGTGATGATAAAGAATAATTTAAGGGTGCACCCTGATAGCGCTCCAATGCATTGGGTAATGATGTAACCACTAGAGATTACAATTTTCACAATATCTTGATGAATAACCTTGGTAATTTTCAAATGACACCTTGGGGATGGACCTTGGTGATATGTTCATGATTGTCTATGTTAAATGATGTAGCCACATCTTAAAGTTATGAAAAATGTTATTTTTATTATGATATTCCTCATGATTTCTTTCACATGACTTAAAGTTCTTTTTCATGACATTGTTGATGTATCTCAAGTTCACATGTTAAATGTTTCCCCTCGTTTCCCTTACTGGGCCTTCTGCTCACCCTTTCTTTTGATGTATGTCCCTAGGTTATGAGATGCAGTAATGAACCTAGGATGAACATAAGGATAAGCCTTTCAAGTGTTTAAGAAGAATGTTTTTTTTGTTTCATGTATTAAGTTCCTTGTTTCCAAGACACTAAACCTTAAAGATCCTTAGTTTTGTATAATTTAATGAAAGTTTACGTGACAAAAAAGGCGGGATGTTATAGATATCTTGTGATTGAAATGTGGAAATGTTATATTTCCTTTATGCATGTTTTACGTGATACGATTATGTTATGTTTCTTGGGATTTATTATGAAGACGGGTGGTTTTGTGATAAACTAAGGGCGGGTGAGCCCGATATAGCTCTCCAATGCATTGGGTAACATGAAGGAGTTAAACGTTAAGGTTTCTTCGAAGAGATTTAGGGAATATACTGTGATGGGTATTCCAAACATAACCATGAGGGTTACTCCCTACGTAAGAATGTTATGAATGCCTCAAGTTACCTTTATGTCTTATGATTTCTATGATTTATTCATGATTTGATGAGGTATGTTAAAATTCTTATGTTTTATGAGTAAAGTATGATTTCATACATGGACTAATGTTTTCATTTCGTACTTTTATATCCCTTAATGAGATTTTTATACTCATCCCAAGTTTTTGAAATGTTTTTCACAGGACTTAATATGCAATAGGGTCAAGGATGGGATCAAGGAAAAGTCATGCTATCTAAAACATGGAACTAGACATGTTTATTTTTTAGAGTTTTTATTTTATGGAAACTTATTAGAATTGTCTACTTTGTAATCTTTTGAGATGTAATGGTTATGTCCTAATTCTCTAAGACTCTAAACCTGAAAAGATCCTCAATGTGAATTATTCATTTAATTCAATATTAAGTAAGGTTTAAGGGTGGGGCCTTATACCTTGGTAGCTTCATCTTCTGCTACTATTTGGGCTGAGGCTGAGGCTTCACCTCCAGATCTAGCCATTGAAGTTGACAACCATGTTTGGTCAATTAAAAGTATGGTTAGTTTCAAAGGATAGTAAAAGTTGATTGATTGTCTTGTAGGTTAGTTAAGCTAAAAATATCATCATATTTTACCTAACAGTGGATCAGAAACTTGTGGAGAATCCTCCCCATCTTTCCTAGATTCAATAAGATTTTCAGGATGGGTTTTAGGAGGGTCTTCCATGTTATGTTACACCTGAGCCAATGTTTCTGCAATAATAGTGTTTACATCAATGTCTACAACCCTTTCAAACATTGTTGGTTCAACAGTTTCTTTAGATGGAACTGTATATTTTTTAACCAAACATGGTTAGAAGTGTAATCATGGGAAGATTAACAGGACAAATGATGAAACTCACATCTAGTTGATTCTATAACTAGATCTCCAAAATCTTCTAAATCACATGGTAATTTAACATGGCCTAAAATTTATTCAAAGGACATGCCAAGAGTCATCATTTTATCCAAAGATGTACCAGATCCCAAGTTAGTCTCACCAGTGGGAGCACTCATCATGTCTTATTCATGACTTTCATTTGGAAATCTCTGACCCCAGATAGATTCTTCAGAGACAGTTGCGGAGTCAGCTTCAGTGGTTGACAAATGTTCTGATGCATGTGTTGAAACTAAAACATTATCATTTATGGTTCTATGAAGTATTTTAATTTACCAGAAGTATTTTCTCTCCTGGCATCAGAAACAGGAGCGGTGCTAGGAACAGACGTCGACTCATCTGTTCTCAATATTTCTTCAGGAACAGCCATTTCAGCAGGAACCTGCGGTCGTTCTTCAACACCCTCCATTGTACTTTGAGGATGGTCAGTCCTTCCCCTTAAAGGGGAAACTGAATAAGCCCCTGAAATCTTGAGAAGTTTGAGCACTTTTTCATAAGTTAAGATTCATGACTACCATAAAGACTTACCACTAATGATAAAATGTTTGGCTATGGTATTCTTTCTTAGATGCTTTTTCTTCTTGGCCTTTTTGGGTGGACTGGTGTCATCACCTCGAAAAATAGTTATCGGAGAAAATAACGCCCTTTATAACTCCTCGTTTATGGATTTCTGGTATAGAGATACTTTGCTCGGCTCATGAGGAGATTCAGTGGCTCTAAGAGTGGTGCCACCAGGGCTATACTGTGGCGAATGGATTTTAGTGGTTCTTTCCTTTGCAAGATACAAGATGAAGAAGATTATTTCTTTAAATAACAAAGATTTTACTAAATTAAAATTACAAAGTAAATAGAAATATGAGAAAAAGGAAACTTACATCTTCAGGTGCCACGTAATCATGCCACTCTTCATCTAATGAAGGACCAATCCCCTCAGTGGTACCACGGTCTATAATTTCCTTCAACCACTTAGTGACAGTAACTGACTTATCGATGGAATATATGAGTATTTTCAGCTCTTTGATGTAAGTCCTCACTTCATTGGGGTTTTCCTCAAAACGGATGTCAGAAAAAGCCTAAAGATTCCCCACTCCAGGGATATGCAGCCCATCGCATAAGTCCATCCAGGTGGTTTCAACATCACAATATAAACTCTGCCATGTCCGGATAGCCTCTGGTCGCAAATATTCAGAATGTGCACCAGAAGGCCATGAAGAGGGTCCTACAATCTGGGACTTTAACTTCTTCCCAGCTCCTGCAATCACAGATAAAGGATAAGAAAATGAAACTTGTTGTTCTTTAAAATAATGGAGACTAAATTGCCTTAATGATGTAACTCACCAAGAGTCGATAGAGTAGGTCTCTTGACTCTAGTAGGCGGATTATATCTGGCATAAGGCCACTTTGACGCATTTTGAGCCTCATCATCCCCATCCTGGGAATCCGAGGAATTAGCTCCGGGTGTGGAATCCGGAGATGAGGAAGAGTCACCTTCCAAATGAAGAGCTTCTTTCCTAATTGTTATCTTCTTTATTCCCACATGAGGGATCAGCTGATTCAGTACCCCTTCAAGGTATGATGCTACCCAGCTCTTGGCGTACCATGTAGTCAATCGACTTGCTGCTCCAATAGCTGGTAGCTCAAATACTGCCCCAGTCTTCACTATAGATGTCAGCAACCATAGTTGATGAGAAACCGTCGGATGCTTCTCTAACCTGACATGCACTAGAGGGGATACAGTAATTTTCTACAGACATTTGAATTGACGTGCGAATCTGTATGGAGCATAGGCCTCACATATAATTTCTCCATCAATCCTCATGGCCAGTGTACCAGCTCTACATGCCAGCATATATGCCCTTAACTCCAGGCTGGCTGTTCCATCATCAAAAAATCACCATGTTGGTGAATTTCCATAAGGAAAAAAGTGAAACTCTTTAAACATGATCTGCCTTATTTAGATGTCATAAGCATTGAGGGATAAAGGAAAAATTCCAGAAAAGGCCTGAACAGATGGCCAGAAAAAACTTCTAGGAACCTGTACCCCACTTTGTACAACATATGTCCTGAAATGGGTGGATATCTATCCCCATAAAACTTGGAATGGTCCCACTATTCTTAGAGGAGACTTACCCAGATAAACATAAAGTAATCTCCTATGAATCTTTGAAAAAACTGGGGTGGCCAACCCAACAATATTCCTTTCAGCCAACTTGGCTACAATGACAAAGGTCCCTGACCTCACACCTCATTTTGAATCCCGAACTGGTAAAAGGTAAACACTGAGCCACAAGGCCAAAAATCCTGCCAGAAAGATCTTCACTGGAATTTTCTAGTTCAATTCATACCCCCACTTATCAAACTCTCCTACTTCTAGAGTTGGCCAAAATGTGCCCGGAGCACCCCTCTTTTCTACTCTAGGGAAACTAGTAGGATGAGTGTAGGAAGGCCCCTTCTCTCTCTTCTTAATTAGAAACATGTCCATCCATTCCTCTGGATGAATATCTTTTCTAGAGTGGGTTTTTGTGGTGGTGGTATTCTTAAGCTTGTAGAAAATTTTCATTAACTCTTGAGCCAAAGTCGGAGTCTTATCCAAATCATTCCAGGTCACCTTGGGGGGGATGAATTCATCATACATATCTCCCAAAATTAGAGCCCCTAAAATATTGCAGACATCTCACAAACTGATGCCTACTTCTCCATGAGTTAGATGGAAAGAATTCATTTTCGGACTCCAATGGCTGATTAATTTTGGCATGAAATTATCATTTCTTTAGACATATGTCTGCCCAGCCCAGACAAATTTGTATATTGCATCTCCCTTAAGATCATCGAAAAACTCTACATAGGTTTGTTGCACCCAATATTCCAACATCCAAGTCGGCTTAACACCTCATCTAGGATGGAAATCCCAACTCTTCTTCCATCCCTTAGATTGGTCCATATGAGAATTTCAGAAAATATAGGGATAATAATGCGGCTGCAGCTCAGGCGTATGATTCTTCAGATCTAGAGCACATGGGCTATGGTGCATTATGTATGCCTTCTCCATAGTCCTAGCATTGGAAAATGATCCGAAAACTGAGACATTTTCTGAATAGAAGTTGTTGTAGGTCTGAAACCAGGAATGAGGGATGTAATTATTTGCCTCTGGAATGTGAAATCATCATAGATGACCATGGACATACAAAGGAAAGTAGATGCTCTATGGAAAATTAGCATGATATTTCTTCAAGTACATAGCCAAATCTGAGATAGTGTTGTTGCAGATATCATAATAGTCATAGCCAATGATGTTCATCATATCATCTATTCTCTTGCTGGCCAACTCATCAGCTAATTCATTCTTTTGGGAGCCATTGAATCTTCACAAAGATCAAAACAATAAACTCTTAAGTAAGTTTGTTTTTGGTAAATTTTGATGAAGGAAATCAAAAAAATGGCAAAGGAATTAAGGCGCGCAAGTCCCAAACTTGGTGTGCAAGTTAAATGTGTCACGCAAATATTTCCACCCTTGTCATGGCGCGCAAGTCGAATACCTTTTTTAGAAGTGAAAAAAAAGAAGGGTGATTTTCCGAAGAACAGAAGCACCTGCGCGACGAGAGATCAAGTGCTGGAATCCGAGTGAGTTTTCGCAGGAGTGAGCCTATATATATAGGCGATCCAGGCCACCTGTGTTTCATTCCTATGCACCCCAGCATCTGTGTGCCATTCCTATGCACCCCGCATCTGCATGCCATACTTGCGTGCCATAGACCCCTGATTTCTCTGGATTTACCTCAGAGAAGGATCCTCTTTCCTTTTTCGGATCCAACTATGAGGAGGGACTTTTTTTATGCTCCTTTTCATCACAAGGTCCACCGAACGGCAAATGGGAATACCTTAAGCACAAAGGGGGTCACCCTTTCAAGAAACATAAAAAATTTGATAAAGTCATGGACCAGAAGCCCATTTTGAAGCACGTCGCGCAAGTCACTTGCGTGCCCCATAATAATTGCACAATTCACTTGCGTGCCCCATTTGATTTTTTCACCCATGGTGCACGGTGGCCTATAAATAGCCCCTGTGGGCCCCCCATTTCGAGGACGGATTTTTCAGAAGTCAAATTCAAGCTCTAGTCCCCCAAGTCTTCCACCCAACTCTTCCAAAAACTTCTAAGGTAACTTTTTACCTAGAATGGAAGACTTGAAGGAGTAGGATAAGGCCTAAGTGTTTAGAATTCATCAAACACTTTCACGCCTAAGTGTCTAGGCCTTCTTAAAAGTAGAAACACTTGCACATCGTCCTATCCTTTAAATGAAACTTGCGCGCCACCCTTTTGGAAACATCTTAGGATATTACTAAAGTCTTGAGTTAAGTCTCTCCCAAGTATTACCCTACAGATTCTCCATCGCCCAGGTGAACCCATGCCGTGAAAGTATACATGCGCAGCCAAGACTTGCATGCAAAGTGACTTGTGCGACCAACACTTGAGAACCAACTTCATTTGTGTGTCTCTCTCCCATTCACCTCTCCTCTTCATGATATTAGCCCTCTAACCCCTATTCAAATCTATTTATGGCATGGTTCCTTTGTTGGTTTCTTTATCTGAAAGGGATTCTGTGATAACCTCTCCCAAAACATCATGACTTACAAGATTTATGTCACTAAAGTTAGAGGTTTCCTCCATATAAACTCATCCTTTAAGATGAGAAGATCTTTTAATCTGGGCCTCCTTCTCAGGAGTATGGCCTAGTAATAAGTCCCCTTAACCTGGGCCTCCTTCTCAGTAGTAAGCCTCAGGTTAAAACGTCAAATATTCATAAAGTAAAAATACCTTTATGGACCCTGCTCCTGGGATTCTTTACTAAAGTTAGTACTGGTCTTAATCTACTTGGGTAGTCATACATACGTAAACCCCACATCATCTCTCATGACTGCATCTTTCGTGGCATCATCGTCAAGTTTACTGATACCTCTTGTTTCTCACATCGAGCATGACTCACATGAGCTTATATTGTAAAAGTAATCATGACATCTCTTTTTGGGCCATTAACCATGCATAAACCCTATCCTTATTATAGAAATATGTGGGTTTTGATTAATTTTTAATGAGGATACATAGGTATCCCATCTGTGGGTACGATCCCAACTCTGAAATAATACGTTTCCTTCTGAAAGACAATAAACTTCAAGTGCCCCATTGAGTGGATTTAAAACCAGTATGGTCATCATAATGACCAATAGATTTCTACATAATATATTTAAGGATACCATTGACTAAGAATATCCAATGAATACGAATGATTCTATATCGATGAAGAACCTCAAATACATATAAAATATTCTCTAAATCCCATACATGTCAATCATTGATTGCAAAATCTAAAGGAAAAATCATTTTCATGCTTGGTGAATTAATAAGGATTCGTGAACATAAATCAAATATATAAGAGAGTCCTGGAGTAGGAAATAATTCCCCCCAAAAATTTGTGATGAGCCTGACCTCCCATCCTCTCGACCAATGAAAATTCTTAAGCCTCATCGGTCCACAACTAATGAGCGCCTACCTTTGGAAAGTAAGTCCAAATGGATATATAATCATTGGGTGTTTTCAGTTCTACGAATAAAACCATTATAAACTGATTGGAAAGTTTTAACCTTAAATAAACAAGGTCATTCCCATTTCCAGAAGAAACAATACTATCAAAACAGTTTAAGTCTATGGGTAGATACCCGTCTGATTCTGTTTTGGAAACAAACTCGAAGGGTTTGTCACCAACTGATTTGTCTCATGAGTCCTAGAGATGTATTGAGGGGATATAGTGGAACCTGACCATGAATGTAAGTCCAAATAATTCTTTAAACATAGATTTAATATAATTACAATATTCCTTCTTAATATCTGTATAGAGTAGAGGATACAGATTCATCAATATTTCCATAGTTAAAAAAACATTCCAAATAAACACCATATGTAAAGGGTATACAACTTAAGACAATAATCATATCCATGAAACCAAAATATGGATATATAATATATTTATAATTTAAAATTAAAAATTATCTCAAAGGTTTAGTAGTTACACCACATAATAAGGATTAGGTGTACAATACCAAGTAAATCACAATGAAATGGAAACCGAAACAAAGTCCCTTACAACATTGTAATCAATCGAGTTAATAATCATAAAGTGAATTACTGAATACCATGAATATAAATATAATCATGATATTATAGATCAAATGGAAGTAAAAATACTCCACATACAAGAAATAAGTGGCGAACAATGGAAATATCACGGAAATAAAAGTGAGATGAAAAACTTTTTACCTTATGCCCAAATGTGTTCTTCGATTGATCTTAATTACCTGAATAATAAAATATATATTAATTAATTAATAATTATAGAACCTCAAATACGTGTAATTGATTTTCTTTAACCTTATTATGTTCATTCATAGCCCTTTTGATGGGTTTAATAGGTTCAATTTTGTTGTTTTGGAAGCATTTTCTTCCTTGGTTTTCATGATCAGTTTACTTGTATTCATTAATGGAAGTTCATTTGAAATGTGTTTAAACATCCATAATTGTTAACATATATTATTAGTAAAATTACATATATATAAATGATATTATAATGATTCTATTTATATACCTTTAGGATGACTCATTAGATAAAAGTTACTGATAAATGCTTGGATTAACTTGGCGATTTTATACACAATGAACTTGTTTCATATTAATATTTTATATAATGAGTGTGTAAATATTTACATAACATTTAATAAGGTAAAATACATATATTATGATATAGTTCAACCATTAAAAAGGTTTCATGACCATTCTTGAAGATAGTAATATAAATTGAAAACTCGTTGTCCTTGAATGTGATAAATTAACACATCTCGGATGATATTTTCATTTTTTAGTGTAAAAGAAGGGGAAAAGAGAGATGATGATGAAATATTACATTAGAATAATAAAATTACATTTCATTTAAGGTAATGGAATTATCATATCATTTTTATTTGGGGAGGTGAGTAGAGAGCAACAAAAGAATGGAACTTGTAAAAGAAGTTAAAAGAAAAAGGGAGAGAGGTTCACCTCTTGAGTACTCCTTGAGAATCTCCTTAAGGCCTTTGTTTTTTGCCTTTTGGTGAGATCAGAAGGTATTATACGTGGGGGTAGGTATTGTGAAGTGTATTTGGCAGAACTTAGGAAAGGTTCAAAGCTTGAGTGGTGTGGGAGGAAGAGGGGAATGAGGGTGGTATTTATAGTGGTGGAGAGGAGAGATTTTATATTATTTTAATCATTATTTTAATATTTTTGATCAAGAATATGAATAGTCTTGATTCATGTGACCCAAAATTGTAATAATTTCATTTTATTTTCAACCAAGTGGTCTTACATCAGCATTTAATCACCTATGATGTAGTAAAACAAGTATTTAGCATTTATCGTAAATTACTATTCATCAAAAATTCAAGAATTTCATAAAAATTCAAAAAATTCACCCTACCCATTTTTTGATGTTTAGAATCCAAAAAATGAAATCCATTTTTCAAAAAAAATTCTAAATATGAGAAATTAAATTTTTAATTAAAATTATCATTTAATTGACAAATACCAAAACTTAAAATATCCATATTTATTATTAAAGTGCCTAAATTTTATTTATACTTTCATTGGTAAGGTTTCAATTTGTGAGGGTCATATTACTATTTATAAGGGTAAGTTACTATTCATAAGGGTATGTTACTGTTCATAAGGGTAAGTTACTATTCATCGAAAATTAACTTGATTCTATCAAACTCTAAATATCACATTGATCGCAACTGTATATGTCCATTTTTCGAAATTCAAAACACATAAGTGGAAAATTTGAGTTTAATGGCTAGGTTATGACTATCTCCTTTAAATAACCAATTTTTGTTTCATAGAGACTCAATACTTCATGCATTATAGGATATCTAATGAATTGAAAGTATTTAATAGAAACATACCATAAAATGTTTGGGGTGTTATATTCTTCCTACCTTCGGAAATTTCATCCTTGAAAATTTTCATGTATAAATACCTTTAAAAAATGTGATTTATTCTTCTTCATAATGTCCTCAGGTTCCCATGTTCCTTCCACCATTTTGTGGTTTCTCCAAAGAACCTTTACTAGCCAAGTTGTCTGATTTCTCAATATCTGCTCCCCTATGTCAAGAATATTGATAGGCTCTTCACAATATAAAAAATTAGGTTCCAGCTCTATTTCTTCATAGGTGAGTACATACGTTGGGTCTGGCATGTATGTCTTTAACAATGACAAATGGAACACATTATGAACTTTAGAGAGACTTGGTGGCATTTCTAAACGGTAAGATACAGCTCTGACCCTTTCCAGAATTTCAAATGGTATGATTTACCTGGGGATCATTTTCCCTTTCTTACCAAAACTTAAGACACCCTTCCACATAGATACTTTTAGAAAGACATGATCACCTACTTGAAATTACAAATCCTTTCTCTGGTTTCCACCATAACTTTTTTTTCCTACTTTGGGATGCTTTAATATGGGCCTGGATTTTCTTTACCTTTGCAGTTGTCTCTTTGATAAGTTTTGGGCCTATAAGTTTCCTCTCACCAACTTCATTCCAATAAGTTGGAGTTCGAAACCTCTTACCATATAATGCTTCATATGCTACCATTTGAATGATAGAATGTAAACTATTATTGTAGTCAAATTCATCTAAAGGCAAGTATTGATCACACATACCTTGAAAGTCAAGATAGAATGATCTCAACATGTCTTATAGTGTTTGAATACTCCTTTCAGACTGTCCATTAGTTTGGGGGTGATAAGCAGTACTCATATGAAACTCAGAATCCAAAGCCTTATATACTTTTCCATAATTTTGATGTAAACTGGGGATCTTGATCAGAAACAATTGTCAGAGGTGCACTATGAAGTCTTAAAACTTCATTAATATAAAGTATTCCCAGGCACTCAAGTGTTAAATCCTTTTTTTAGTAAGGAAATACTCTGATTTTGTGAGATGATCAATAATTATCCATATTACATAATTACTTATAGGTTTCCTTTATAGTCTTGTGACAAAATCCATCGTAATTTCATCCCACTTCCACATAGGAATAGGTAGAGTTTGCATGACCCCTCTATGATGTTGTCTCTCGGTCTTCAATTGTCGACAAACTAGACACCTTGACACATAGTCATCAGTTTCTCACTTCATTTTATCCCATGAAAAATGTTCCTTCATATCTTTATACATCTTAGTACTACTAGGGTGTATAGATAAATTTGAGCTATGAGAATCATATAATAGTTCCCTTTTCTCTTAGGTACTGATGGAATGCATAACCTCTTCCCAAATTTTAGAACTCCATCCTCATACACGAAGTCTGCCAATATTTCATCCTTAACAGCTTTTATTTTATTTTTTAGATTCTCATCATCATATTGATATCTTTTTATATTATCTAGTAAAGATGGTTTAACAATTATTTGAAAGTGGAAAGATGTTTCCCCTTCCTCAATAATTCCCATATCCATCTTTAGTAGATCCATGAATATAGAATCTATCTCAATCCTCATTTGGGTCAGAAGTCCACAATCTTTCCTACTTAATGAATTTTCCACCTTATTTTCCTTTCCTAGGTGGTAGTGTATCTAATAATCATAGTTTTTGAGTAACTCAAGCCATCTCCTTTTCCCCACGTTGAGTTCTTTATGTGTAAAAATTTATTTCAAACTCTTGTGATCTGTATATATCTCACATCTTTCACCATAGAGATAATGTATCCATATTTGCAGAGAAAATATTATGGCTACTAACTCAAGATCATGTTTTGGGTAATTTTTCTCATGATTATTCAACTTATTTGATGCATAATCAATACCTTTATCATTTTTCATAAGGACGCAACCCAACCCATTATTTGATGCATCACTATATATCACAAATCCGTCATTTCTAGATGGAAGAGTTAAAATTAGAGCATTGACCCACCTTCATTTCAATTATTAAAATAATTATATACATTATTTCATCCATATAAACTTAACCTCTTTACATGTGAACTTGGTTAGTAGGTTAGCCAGTTGGGAAAAATTCTGAAAAAAGTACCGATAGTAACCTACTAAGCCAATAAAAATACATACCTCGATTATGTTCGTTGGCATGGTCCATTCTTGGATTGTCTTTGTATTTGTACGATCAACTAATTTTACATCATTAGAGATAATATGGCCAATAAAATAAACCAATTAAAGAAAAAATTCACACTTGCTAAAATTACCATATAATTCATTTCTCCTAAGAGTTTTCAGAATGACCCGCAAGTGATTATCATGGTCTTTATATATTTTGATTATACTAGGATATCATTGATAAATACCAAAATTAATTCATCAAGATATTAATTGGAAACCCTATTCATTAGATCCATGAAAATAGAGGGTTAATTATTCTGTCCAAAAAGCATTAATGTAAACTCATAATGCCCATATCGGGTTCGAAATGTTATCTTTGGAATATATTCCTTCCTCACACATAACTAATGATATCCAAATCGAAGTTCAATCTTAGAAAAATATTGGGATCCATTAAGTTGATCAAATAACTCATCAATTTGTGGTAGATGATACTTTTTATTTATTGTAATAGCATTGATTTACCTGTAGTCAATGTATAACCTCATGGAACCATCTTTCTTCTTGACAAAGAGGATAAGGGATCCACATAGAGAAACACTTGGTCAAAAAAATCCTTTGTCACTCAATTCCTCTAGTTGTTTCTTTATCTCTACTAATTACATAGTGTTCATTCTATAGGGAGTCTTTGATATAGGTCTTGTACCAGGAATTAAATCAATAGAGAACTCAACTGCCCGCTCTGGAGGATGTCCAGGTAAATCCTCTAGAAATACATCAATGTATTCTTTCACAGTAGGTATGTCTTCAATTTGAATATTTATTTTCTTACCCATATATATTGTGTTCTATTCCTCTATAATAATTTCATTTAGTAGAGCTACTGGGGGTGGAACTAGGTAAGAATCATATGGTGAAGTTTCTTCTCTAAAGATAATAGATTATACACCATTATCAAAAAATGTAACTTCCTTATTCTTGCAATAGATCTTCGCATCATAATTTGACAGCCAAATCATACTGAGAATTATATCAAAGTAAATCATGTTATAATGATAAGGTTAGATAATAAATCATGTTTATGTGTCATGACGGGGACTGATCAAAACATCTTTGTTGCAATGATACATCCCCTATGAGTTTTGACTAACAACTCCTTTATTAAATCAAACTAGACATGTCTAATTTTATTGTAAAGCTAGTAATATATAAATGGATGCAATAATCTAGAATCAGATAAAGCATTGGATAAGTTTGAGGAAATAATTAAAGTATCTTCCACCACATCATTAAGAGCTTCAACTTCTGCGATTGTAATTGCATAAGCTTTCCCTTGCTCTCATGGCCTTTTCTAAGGCAAGTTTCCTTGGCTCTTAGGAAACTCATTTGAAAAGTTTCCCATCTCTCTACAATTGTAGTAATGAACATCATTGACTTTTCTCTTCCCCTTGTATTCACTAGATCGATGACCCTTTTCTCCACACTTATAGAAAACTCCCATACCTTCCAAGCATTTCCCAATATGATTCTTTGCACAGTTCTCGCATAATGGAAATTGCTTCATTCCATTCTTCTTTATTGGCGCTTTATCTTTTCCATGGTTATTATAATTCCTCTTCTTATCTTGATTTCCATTGAACAAATTTTATCTAGAAAATTCCTTCTCTGATTTGATGGAATTTAATACAATTTCATCATATGATGAAAATGGTTGAGAAGCCAATACTATTTGAATACTTGGCTTAATACCTTCAAAGAAATTATCAATCTTGTCTTCTGAATCACGTATGTAATCTATAACATACCTAGATATTCTTGTGAATGTAGCCTCATACTCTTTAACACTCTCGTTTTCCCTTTTCTTTAGGATAAGTAATTTCCTACTCATTTCAGTTCGTTGTTCATAAGGAAAATATTTGTCGAAGAATATTTCCCTAAAAGTTATCCATTCTATATATTCTATTTCTTCTTCCTCTGTGGTATTCTGGATTAAGGACCACCATTGATCGACATCACCCTTGAGGCAATATACTGCCAGTACTAACTTTTCATTTTTATTTCATACTAATTCCAGAAATATATTTTCAAGGGACTTGATTCACTGCTCAGCTACCACTGGATTAGTCTTCCCACTAAAATATGGGGGCTTCTACCGCATGAAACAATCCAATACAGGTGTAGCATGTTTATTCGACACAACCTGATTAAGTTTTCCCAATATGTTCATGATCCGATCTACTCCAATACTGACTGTGTTGAATTGCTCAGTGGGGAAATCCCTATATTGTCCATGGGTATTGATTCCCCTTATTTCATTAGGCACCATATCTAAAAAATGGCATACAATAAATTAAGTCATAGTTCATAATTTCTAACTAGAAAACACTTAAGATAATCTGTAAATTTATGCACAACTAATCTCATAAAAATTGTTTATATTTACTTTTCAATCCTTCATAATGGTTTGTAAAGAAAATATGAATTATCCTAAGAATGTCCCACCAGAGTGTCCAACCAGGTGCGCAGTAAGGCATGTTGTCACGTACCAAGATACTCCATTCCAAGCCCAAAACTTCTTATCGGAGTTGTTACTCCTAGGTAAATATGTTCCAGAACCACGTCCACTTGTGGTATCTAGACAGGAATTTATTTTATAGGAATACCCACATAATTCCTACATTACCAGAATTCCAGGATGTTCTTCTATGATTATCTTCAAAGTATAACTTAGGGTTATGTCCTCTAAAATATGTTTCCTAAATCTAGTTTCCAAGGTTGCTACTAAAATTTATCTGATAACAATTGTAACACCATGACCCCAGAAGCCCAAAGACAGTGCATTAATTATTACATTGGCATAATTAAAAGGAATGAAATCCTGAAGGAATGGTCAATTTAGTAGTCTTGAAGAAACTAGATATATACATGTAACTCATATTACATTGGGAAATGTAACAAAATACAACTCATAATAAAAACTAATAAACTACATCTATGAGAACTTAATAAATGGTCTCCTATTCATAACCTATTGAAGGTAAACAAATCAAAGGGGTGATCTCAATTTCTCAGTAAGGGTTAAAAATAGAGGAAACATGAATCATCAATAATTTAATCATAATAAAATTAGTATAGTCAATATTTCATGGTGAATAAATGAAAAACACATGCCACTAATAATCTAATAATTAAATTGCATCCATAGACTTTGTCATAGTGAAAACCTTAGGAATAGTAATAACTAAAAATAAATAAATAGAATTCTTATTAATTTGACATCATGTATCTGGCACATGATACCACTATACTTTCATAATGGTTTATGTCTGTGGGAAGATACCCATCTGATTCTATTTTAGAAATAAACACGAAGGCTTTGTCGCCAACTGATTTATCTCATGAGACCTGTCGATGCATCGATGGGCTATAGAAGAACCTTCCCATCACTAAAATTCCAAATAATTATTTAAAAATGGATTTAATATTAGTACAATATGCCTTCTCAATATCCATATAGAGTAGAAGATATATATTCATCAATATTTCTATAGTAAAAACAACATTCCAAATAAACACTATATGTAAAAGGGTATATGGCTTAAGAAAATAATCATATCCATGAAACCATAATATGGATATATAATATATTTAAAATTTAAAATGAAAAATGATCTCAAAGGGGCAGTATTTACACCACATAAGAATGATTAGGCGCACAATACCAAGTAAATCACAATGAAATGGAAACCGAAACAAAGTCCCTTAAAACATTGTTATCAATCGAGTTAATAATCATAAAAGGAATTACTGAATACCATGAATATAAATAGAGTCATGATATTATATATAAAATGGAGTTAAATATACACCACATACAATAAATAAGTGTTGAACAATGTAAATCTCATGAAAATAAAAGTGAGATGAGAAACCCCTTACCTTATGCCCGAATGTGTTCTTCTATTGATCTTAATAACCTAAATAATAAAATATTTGATTAATTAATTAATAAATCCATAACCTCATCTACATCCAATTGATTTATTTTAACCTTATTATGTTCATTCATGGCCTTTTATGGGTTTAAGAGGTTCAATTATATTGTTTTGGAAGCATTTTATTCCTTGGTTTTCATGATTTGTTTACTTGTATTCATGAATGTAAGTTCATTTGAAATGTAGTTAAACATCCAAAATTATTAACATATATTATTACTGAAATTACAGAGATATAAATGATCTTATAATGATTCTGGTTATATACCATGAGGATGACTCATTAAATAAAATTTAATGATAATTGCTTGGATTAACTTGGCGGTTTTGTGTACAATGAACTTGTTTTGTATTAATATTTTATATTATGAGTGTGTAAGGATTTAAAAAACATTGAATAAGGTAAAATAAATATATTATGATCTCGTTCAACTATTATAAAGTTTTCATGACCAGTCTTCAATATAGTAATATAAATTGAAAACCCATCATCCTTGAATGTGATAAATTAACACATCTCAAATGGTATTTTCATTTTTTAGTGTACGAGGAGGGGGAAAGAGAGATGATGATGAAATATTCCATTAGCCTAATAAAATTAAATTTAATGTAAGGTACTAGAATTATCATATCATTTGGATTTAGGGAGGTGAGTAGGTAGAAACAAAAGAATAGAACTTGTAAAAGAAGTTGAAAGAAAAAGGGAGAGAGGTTCACCTCTTGAGTACTCCTCCTTAAGAATCTTCTTAAGGCCTTTTTTTGGCCTTTTAGTGATACTGGTAGGTATTGGACATGGGGGGAGGGATTGGGAAGTGAATTTAAAATAACTTAGGCAAGGATAAAATCTTTATTGGTGTGGGAGGAAGAGGGGAATGCTGGTGGTATTTATAGTGGAGAAGTGGAGGGATTTTACATTATTTTAATCATTATTTTAATATTTTTTCTCAGGACTATACATAGTCTTGATTCTTGTGACCCAAAATAGTAATAATTTCATGTGATTCGGAACCAAGTGGGCTTACATAATATTTACATCACCTATGATGCAGTAAAAATAGTATTTAGCATTTATCGTAATTTATCGTATTTTACTATTCTTTAAAAATTCAAGAATTTCATAAAAATCCAAAAAATTCACCATAACCATTTTTCAATGTGTAGAATCCAAAAATGAACTCCATTTTTTAAAAATAATTTTCTAATTATGAGAAATTTAATTTTTAATTAAAATCATCATTTAATTGACAAATACTAACACTTAAAATATTCATCTTCATTTTTAAGGTGCCTAAATTTTATTTATACTTTCATGGGTAAGGTTAACATTCATAAGGGCTATATTACTATTCATAAGGGTAATTTACTATTCATAAGGGTAAGATACTATTCACAAAAAAATCAACTTGATTCTATCATACTCCAAATATCACCCTGATTGTAACCGTGTATGTCTATTTTTTGAAATTCAAAGCACAGAAGTGAGAAATTTAAGTTTAATGGATAGGTTATGAAAATATAATATAAATAACTAAGTGTTGTTTCATAGAGAATCGGTTCTCCATTCAATATAGGATATCTAATGAATTGAATGTATTTAAGAGAAATGTACCATAAAATGTTTGGGGTTTTATACTCATGGTGGAGGTTTTATGTGGTTGGGATGAAGAGGAAGCGAGGTCACGGTTCGGGCGGTGCTGTAGGTGAAGATCTGAGTTAATCCAATGTTCCTGATTTTCTTATTTTGATTTTTGTTGTTCTTGGTGTGAATTGAGTTATCAGTTTGATTTGTTGTTGAATTTTGTTGTTGATGTTGTTTTGATGTTGGTGTTTGTGTGTTTCTGATGTGCGATGGAGGGTGATGGTGAGTTGTGGAAAGAGAAGCGGCATTGGTGTGTTTGGGTGGGCATCGGTGAGACCGACAGGTAGGAAGATGGAAAATTAGTGCCGGTCTCACCAACAAAAGAGGAGTGTGTCGAGCAGTATTGGTAACACAAACAGAAAAGGGGATGAAGTCGGTGAGACCAACAACGATGGTAAGTTGGTACAAGTGGGAGAGGAGTCGATGTCACCTTGAGTCAGTGAGACCGACAGAAGAGGTGGGGGAGCAGCGTCGGTCTCACCGATAGAAGAGGGGAAGTATCAGTGAGGCCAACAAAAGTGGGAATGGTATCAGTGTCGGTGTCACCTGCACAACACATCAAAAAAAATAAAAGAAATAAATTAATTAAAATAAAATAACAATTTAATTAAACTAAATCTAAATAAACAAATTAACTTACTAACTAAATAAAAGTTTACCACATTTAACACAAAAAATAAAATTAAGTGCATCTTGCAACTTACGATTTATTCTGAAATAATTTTATCAACAAAAAAACTAAAATTGTTCACAGTAATTAATTAATTAATAAATAAATAAATAATCAATAAAATAAAAGAGCTAAATTAAAATTAAGTATTAATATACTTAAAGAATAGAATGAAATTATTAACTTAATTATTTTAAGAATAAAAAAAACTAAAGTGTCAAAAAAATTATTCACAATTAAAAATAGATAATTAATGAATCAAATATTATATAAATGAATTGAGCATTATTAAGTTTAAAATTTAATTACAGAATGAATGAAATAATTTTAAAAATTATTTATGATGACAAAAATAATCAATAAAATACATAGTTAACACTAAAAATAATTATTTTACACAATAATGTACAAAAACACAAAAATTGTTAATTATTTAACAAAATAATACATTTTTAAATTAGAAATTCAAAAAATATATAAAAATTATGTGGAAAAGAGAGTTAAAACCGAGCCACATCAAACTCCCCCACACTTAAAACTTTTTTTTCCTCAAACAAATGCATTCCTTTGACTTTAAAATAGAAAAATGATTTGTGAGATTATATTCAACAAGTTCATGACTAACCTTTAACAACATAGGAAAAGGACCAAACGATGGGTCAGAATTTTCAAAGGTATCCAAAAAATTAGGCCCTACCTAGCTTGAAAATCTTACTGGATATCAAAAAGTCCCAAAAACTCATACACTGTCAAGTATGTCATGCCTCCATTATGAACTCATTAACTGCCCTACTTCATTTACAGTTCAAGTTCCAATTCAAAAATTGATTATAGGTTAGATTGAGTGGAATTAAAACCTTAACCAAACGCACCTTTGATTCTCACCTTCTCTTAGGTTCCAAAAATTAAAGTTCATTTATATTATCACTTTATTGATTAAAATCATATGAATTTTAACTAAGTCAATTTCTCCCTTCTTTATCTGGGTTCAAAATTCCCCTCACCTTAATGAGTTAATTTTTGACAAGGGAACTTTATTTTACTTTTTTGCAGCCATATTCCATGTGTAGAGCACTATGCATAGCACTTATTCAGATTTAAATTGGATTTATTTATTAAAAAAAATGCACCTTGTCTCAGAGGCTCACCATGGGACCTCATTTTCCCATTTTACTCTAGTTACAAAATAATTAAATAACAATCATTCGATTTGGATTCCTAAAGTGATTGAATACTTTTTATGAAATGTGCGTGTACCCTAGGTTCCAGTGAAAACTTCTAGTTACCCTAATTCATGATCCTCATTTCAAAAAACCTATCATGTCACACTCCCATCCTTAGTTTCTAAATAGAAATATCCATAAAACAATGAACAATTCCCCTCATGAATCACTCATGCTCAACAGTTTCTGACTATGTGCAACTCACAACATCCATCAAGCAGTAATCCACTATACATGACATAATTGAAGTTCTAACTGAACCTCAAATGACCCTCAAGTGATGAAAGAATTTAATTTTTTTGAAATATTTTGAATAATTTTTGAAACAATTTGACCATTTTTTAACCATTTATTTATAAGAAAACTACAAAGAGGGGAAATTTTAAGTAACTAATAGAATAAACCCTCTCCCCCACACTTAAAATCCAACATTGTCCCCAATGTTGAATCCTAAGATGGAGGAAAGTACTCAAATTAAATTGAAAATTCCGAACTTAAAAGAATGTTGATGGGTAGCATGAATGTTCAAAAATAATATTTACCACACCAAAATGAAAATAAAAGAAGAAAAAACATATGTACAAAAAGTGAAAAAGTGGGTTTTTTTTTGTTTTTTTTTCGATATTTTTATTCACAGCAGCAGCATAACATGTGATATAAACAGAAGCATGATGTGATGTGATGAATAAAATGCACAACAACCATTGAATAAAATAGAGTATAGGGCACAAGATTATTTCAAAATTAAGTTAAAATAAAATACTCAAATAATTAAATTAAAATAATCAAGCACACAAGCAGAACTTCAACTCTAAAAAGATTCAAAGGGGACTCCCCCACACAGAAAATCATGCAGTAGATTGTTAAATATGAACATAAAATTAAATTTGGTAAGAAACAAAACAATACTTACCTGAAAAGGTGGATATTTTACATTGACTTTCATAGAAAGATCCTCTTTTGCAGCACTGATGGGTTACCCCTCTTCAGATCCTGTAAGTTCTGAAAGGGAAGAATAAGAATAAAAAATTTAATGTTCATGAAAAATCAAAACAAAGGATGATCTACAGAGATGTTATCCATATAAATTAGTTCAAATCTCCCTTGGTTTTCCTTTGACCATTTTCTGGAAGCAACAATTCTCTCTCATAAGAAGTAGTAGACTATTAGATACTATCTGACAGTCATAAAATCAAACTGGATATTCAGGTAGGAAGAGTTATTTTTATTGAAAAATAAGATTAAAAGGAAAAAAACTACGAAACCATGGGTTAGTTCCCATGAAACACAAAGTTTTTAGTTCTTAGTTAGACTTGAGATAGCTCATTCATCTAACTTAGAGATGGCAGCCATGCCCTTTGGTTTCCCTTCAAAGAAATGCTTAATATGATGACTATTAACCAAGAAAGGTCTGTTCACTTCTCTAATCAGCTCCATAGCTCCATTAATGAAAACTCTAACAATGGTAAAGGGTTTTTACTACTTGATCTTAAACTTTCTAGGAAATAGTTTCATACTAGAATTAAAAATTAGGACCCTCTAACCAACCTTAAATTTATTATTCTGAATGATTGAGGAATGAAATTTTTTTTTCTTTATTTTTAAATCTCATAATTCTCATAATACTCTCTTCTAATCTCCTCCATCTCACTCTACAATAACTACCTTCTCTCTCCAGCATACTTGAAATCAAAGTTGGAGCCTTCACTGCCCAATAGGATTTCTGCTTTAACTCAACATGTATATGACATGTTTTCCCAAAGAGAATCATGTATGGTGACATCCCTATAGGAGTCTTGTAATCGGTTCTATAGGACCACAGAGCCTCATCCAACTTAATTGACCAATCCTTCCTAGAGCTAGACAATGTTTTCTCTAAAATCTTTTTAAGATCTCTGTTTGAAACTTCTTCCTACCCACTAGATTATGGGTGATAGGTGGTGCCTATCCTATGAGAGAATCCATAATTTTCCATAAAATTATTGAACTTTTAATTCTGGAAGTGAGTCTCATTGTCAAGGATGAATTCCCTTGGCACACCAAACCTGAAAAAAATGTTTTTCTTGATTAAATTGACTACACTAGCAGTATAATTGTTGGGCATAGCCACTACCTCAACTCACTTGGACACATAGTCCACAACAACCAGAATGTACTCATTACCATAAGAGGATGGGAATGGTCCCATGAAGTACAAGCCCCATACATTAAAGATTTCAACCTCTATAATACCTTTTTGAGGCAGCTCATTTATTCTTCTAGCATTACCTAACATTTGACATTTTTCACAGCTAATAACTAGACTCCTACCACCTTTAAACAAAGTAGACTAATAAAAACCATCATGTAGGACCTTCTGATCTGTTATCTCTCCTCCATGGTTGTCACCTCAATGCGATGAATGACATCTCTAATGTATGGGGAGCATATCTTCCTCATCCACACATCTTCTCAAAATACCATCAACACACCTCATAAAGAGAAGAGTTTCATCCCAAAAACAATATTTCAGCTTAAATATAAACCTCTTCCTTTGGTTGTGTGAAAGATCCTTGGGCATGACACCCACTATCAGAAATCTATCATAGTCTGAAAACTAATAATACTTTTTTATAAAAGAAACAAATAGTTATTCATTAGGGAGAAAAGTGTTTATCTCTCTTGGTTCCTCACTTTGGGTGTTGGGAATCCTAGAAAAGTGTTCTTCCACCACATTCTCAACCCCTTTATCATTCTTAATGACCAAATAAAACTCTTGAATTTTTATGGTCCATATCATTAATATGGGTTTAGAATCCTTCTTAGCAAGAAAGTACTTAAGGGTAGCATGGTCTGTGAAAATGATAACTCTAGATCCTATCAAGTACTGCCTGAACTTATCCAAAGAAAACATCACAGCAACCAGATCCTTTTCAATGGTGGAATAATTCTTTTTGGAATCATCCACAAGCTTGTTGGAATAATATATAACGTGCATCTTTATATCCTTCCTCTACCCCAAAACATCTCCTACTATAAAATCACTAGCATCACACATCACCTCAAAAGGCATATTCCAGTCGGGAGTAGTGATCACAAGTGAAGTAGTAATATTCTCTTTAAGCATGATAAAGGACTCAAGAAATTTCTCATAAAAAAATCCTTAACCAATAGGGATCACATGGGTTTAGTAATCTTTGAAAAGTCCTTAATAAACCTTCTATAGAACCCAACATAACCAAAAAAACTCTTAATGACTTTGACATTCTCAGGTGGGGAAAAATTTTGGATGACCTCAAATTTGGAATTATCAACCTCCAACCCCCTCTTAGAATACTTTGTAACCCAAAACTATTCCCTCAGTAGCCATGAATTGGAAATTTTCCTAGTTTAAGACCAGGTTGGTCTCTTTTAACCTTTCCAGCATAGGTTCAAAATTTTCTAGGAAGTTCTCAAAGTCACTTCCCACTACTAAAAAATCATCCATGAACACCTCAATTATCCTTTCAATCATGTTTGAGAATATGACCATCATAATTATCTAAAAAGTGGAAGGAGCACCACATAAGCCAAAGGGCATCTGCCGGTAGGCGAATGTCCCAAATGGACAATTGAATTTGGTTTTCTCTTAGTCCTTAGGTGAAATGGAAATCTGGTTGTAACCAGAATAGTCATTAAGAAAGTAGAAAAATTCATTATCTTCCAACCTCTATAACATTTGGTCTAAAAATGGAATGGGAAGGTGGTCCTTTCTTGTGGAAGCATTCAAATTCCTATAGTCTATAAAGACTCTACATTTATTTACTACCATTATTTGGATTTTCTCATTCTTCTCATTGGAGACCACTATCACACCACTCTTCTTGGGAACCACCTAGACAGGACATACCCAAGGGCTGTCAGAAATGGAAAAAGTAATTCCAGCATCAAGCAGTCTAATCACTTCTTCTCTAACCACATACTTCATGTTGGGACTGAGTCTCCTTTGGGATTCCACTCTATGGTTACACTTAGGTTCCATGGAAATTTTGAGCATTCAGAATTCTAGGCTTATCCCCTTGATATCATCAATTAACCAACCTATCATAGACTTGTACTTCCTCAAAACATTCAAGAGATTTTCCTCTTGGGTTTCCTCAAGAATAGATAAAATAATGACAGTAAGGGTGGAACTCTATCCTAAAAATAGTATTTTATATGGGAAAGGAGGGGTTTGAGTTCAAGAATGGGTGGTGACTCACTGGAGGGAACACACTTGGGCCTGGGTTTCCCAAAGTCTTTGTGTTTCCTCTTGAAGAAGACAATAAAGAAGGATTCCTCCTTTTCACTTGAATCTCTAGAAAAAAATTCCTCAAATATAGACTCCTCTCTTGGGTTAGGAATGTGTTTCATAGAAAACTCATCTAGGTGATCTAGAAACTCCCCCTCATACTCATTAATAGGTTCTCTCTTCTTATATGGGCTGATCCCCATGCAAGTGGCAGTAGGGATCTCAAGTTCACAGTTGATTTCCTCTATCATCCTAATAAACTCATCTTCCTTATCACAAATAGCAACTTTAGAAACTAACAACTTGTCTTTGGGAAATATCGGGTGGGTGGTTTCTTTTATTTTCTTTAAAACATTAAATTCCTCTTTTTTCACCTAGGTTGAAAATCAACTTCTCTTAAGACACATCTATCACAGCTCCGCTAGTGGCCAGGAAGGGGATACCAATGATGATGGGGACATCCAGGTCCCACTCCATATCAAGAATAAAAAAGTCAGTAGGAAAAAAGAGTTTACCTGCTCCCACTAAGAAATCATCATCTCTACCCACTGTATGAGTAATGGACATATCAGCAAGTTGTACCACAACAGTGGTGGGTTGGGGAAATCCTAATATCAGGTGCTGAAAGAGTGACAGAGGAATAGTATTGATGCTAGAACCCAAATCACATAAAAATTTGAACTTACCACCTCCATACCCAAAGGATTAGGGGATGACAATGCTTTATGGGTCCTGAAGCTTATGAGGTATCCTATTTTAAAAAATAGCACTACACTCCTCTGTCAAGCTATAGGTGGAAAATTATTCCAAATTATTCTTGTTTGAGCATATTTTCTTGATTGATTTTAGTTACGATGGTATTTTAATTAGAGATTCAATAAATGGCATATCAATGTTCAAATTCTTAACAACTTTGAGAAATTTCAACAGTTCAGAATCATGGGTTGGTTTTTTTATTCATTTAGGAAAAAGGAATTGTAGGGGAAAAGTTTCTCATAATTGGGGGTAACCCCACAGTTTCATTTTCAAGATTTCTCTTTTCTTTGTTTTATTTATTTTTCAATACATTCTCTTTGGGTTTTTTAGATGGAATAATGTGAACTAGTGGACTTCCAATGTTGTTGCCCAGTTTTCCATGTTTAGGTTTTTCTGGATTTGAGTTTTCATCTTCAACCAGATTTTTATTTTAAGTAGTTTGAGGTTCATTCCTAGTCTCTTAGTGGGTTTGGAGACTACTTATGGTGTTCACAACCATTTCTTTTTCCCTAGGGTTGGCTTCACTGGTATTGGGCAGCCTTCCCTTTTCTCTATTACTAGAATCCCTAGCCAACTACCCCATTTGAATTTACAGATTATTTATTCTTGCATCCATTTGAATTTTATCATATTCATTTTTGGTCTTTTGTTCATAAAACCTCTCTATAAACTGATGAAACATGTATTTCACCTCATCCTTGGAATTGGAATACTCATACTTAGGTTGGGGTTGGGGTTGGAACTGCTGCCTTGGAGTCTACTGGAATCGAGGAGGTGCAGCAGGTCGAAGGACTTCGTACTCCCTCCAAGATAAGTTTGGGTAGTTCTTATGCCTCCGATTGAAGGTGTTTGAAAAAGGATCTTCCCTAGGTTGCATCCTTTGACTATAACCAATATATTTTTCATTATCAAGAGGTTGGAAAAACATGTTAAAGTTTTTACAATAGGTTTGATAGTTTTTATACATGCCACAGTGGTGACACTACTCCCTAAGGGTATTGTGGGGGTTCTCATTGAAGAACCCAGAATATTGGGATTGAGCTTGAGGGGAAGGTTTGGGTTCCTTTATCACAATGGTTCTCCTCCTAGAACATTTGTTCTGGGAGTTTTGAGATAAGGTATTGAAGATCAGTTTAATCTCCTCAATTGTCCTAACACTAAATTATCCTCTAGTAGATTGGTCCACCAAGGTTTGGTGGTAAGGGGTTAGACTGTTATAAAAGATTTCCATGAAGAATTGGGTTGTGCATTGATGGTTTGGACACTACCTAAGAAAATCTATAAACCTATCCCAAGCTTCATGAAACAGCTCACCTTCATCTTGAAGGAAGCCAGTGATTTTGTACCTAATTTCAGATGTCAGCCTCCTAGGATAGAACTTAATTTTGAAAGCATTATAGACTTGATCCTAAGTGAAAAATATCTCCTAATATAACTATTGGAATCAAGTCCTAGAATTGACCTTTAGATATAAGGGGAACACTCTCAGTTTTAGCTCTTCCTCAGTAAGACCCCTAAGTGGCAGCTGCTGGACACTACAATAAAAGGCTCTAATGAAGTCAACAGAGTCTTCACTAGGCATTCCATTGAATATTGGAAGATGACTAATCATGTATTGCTTGATTTCATAATTCTTGGACCTAGGTGAGAGCCTAATGCAGGATGGGTTTCAAGACACATAAGGTAGAAGAAACTCTTTCAATCTATGCCTCTCAACTACTTCATTGACAAGTGGGTTCAGATTTTCATGTTGGTTCATGTTTTGGGTTTCAGTTCCCCTATCTTCTTCCATCTTTATTTTCTCTTTTTCCTTTTTTAAGTCTTTCAAGTGTCTCTCAATTTTAGGATTGGCAGGTTTTAAGGTATCAAACTTTGACCTTGTGAGCATGCAATAAGAGGTTCACAATTTTTTTTAGAAATTTTCTTTTTGCAGAATTTTTTTTACAGTTGTTGTATTTTTTATTTTCTATTTTTGTTGTGTTTTGTTTTTTTAATTTTTTGTTATTTTTTTTTAAAAAAATTTGTTTTTTTATGATCACATGTGGCCTCTCTGGAAACAAAACCAAAATTTGACTTCCTCGCGTCGTTGAGCATGAGAGAACAAATTAAATTTTATATTTCCTACTTACTACTTAGTATAATGGTAAGACAGGGTCAAACCATAGGGAGGTCAAAATTTGTGCTTAGTGATCAAATAAAAACAAAATAAAACACAAAAAACACACAAAAACAGACAAAAGATCAAACAATGGAGGAAATGATGGATTTGTGAAGTGAAAGAAGGTTTGGGTGTGAATGTAAAAGTGAATGAGTGAGCAGGAAAATAGAACAGACAACAAGTATACAGGCAGACAGTAAGAAGCAAGAACTATCAATATGATGGAGAGGGAGAAGTCCACTGCCCAGCTTTGGTACTTCTTACCCTTGTTCACACATTGAAGTTTAAGTATGAGGATCTGACTTAAGGTAACTGAACAAATTTGTCTTCTATCCAGTTTTTGATAGAATAATCCTTACAGTCTTTCAACTATAAAAATCATTCCATCACATAATGATAAAAGTTAGAAATCACTGGGCTCAAATTTTTAGTTGAGATCAGTGTGCCTCTCTCATTTTAGCATGATTCATTCTTCAATGAAATCATAAGGTTGAAAACAATTTCCACTTTAATATGATCAAGATCAGTTTCCACTGATCGTGATGGTCTGAAAAGGAATCATACAAAAAAGTGTGAGAGAGAGAGAGAGAATCCAATGAAACAAAGACATGCATGAACAAGACGAAGAAAATCTAACTAGCTCACCTTATTCCCCCGAAGGATTTTATCTATACATAAAGATTGAATTCAACGTAATAAAAGAATTAAAATCAATGAAGTTTATGTTGTAGAAAAAGTACTAAAAATAGAGAAAAAGGAACAAATCTATATCCTTGCTCGATCCCCAGATATCTGCAACACTCTGGCCTACCTGTTGGTGGTGAAGAGGTGCTCTCAATCTCCCACCCTAGGAACTGAGTATGGAAATGATGGATGCTCTAATCTTAAGATCATCTGGAAGTCTGGAAGTTGTGGAAATGATCTACTCCTGGAGTCGATGGATCAATGGAAGTGAGTGATCTCCGCCCTGATGTATGGAAGTGGTTGAATGGATGTGGTCATGTTCTCTAGAAGTCGGGATGAATGGATGAATGTCATGGATGGATGAAAGTGGTGAAGTGATCTCGATGTGAAGTCAGTGAATGATCGTCTGCCGATGAGTGATGAATGATTGTGATGAAGTGAATGTTCTCCCCCTATGCAATACGCTACTCGTCACCGCAACTCCGCAAAATGGAATGCTCTAGAATCTCGCAGCTGCTTTCCCAAGCCTCCACCTGTTACTTTCACAATTCTAATCTCTCCCCAAACATCACTAAAGTAGAAGTTCCCTAACTGAAAAAAATGTACACCATGAACCCCCTAAAACAAAAGACAACTGAGTTCAAAAGAATTAGAAAAAATAGCGATATTTAAAATATGTGTTATTACTATATAGTATATTATAATATAATTAATAAAAAAGAAATTAATTAATAAAAAGTAAAAATAAATAAAGAAAACATTTATTACAAAAATTATATTTATTTGTTAAAATATATACAAATAAATATTAAATTTATATAAATGTAATAAAAAAGGTAAAGAATAAAAGAATAAAAAATTATTATTAAAATTTGTTATTTCAAATATAATCAATTATTAAAATAAACTTAATACTATTTATAAATCATTAATATTCTATTATTATTATTATTATAAATATATATATAAATGTATATTTATGTTACTATTATATATATAATTAATTAATTAATTAATTATGCATAAATAATAAATATATTATGTAAATAATTATATTATATTAGTTGTATAAAAAAAATTATTATTATATATATTATAATATATGTAATATGTTATATATATTAGATATATTATTATTATTATTATTATTATTATTATATATGTTATAATATATTAGATGAAATAAATAATAAAACAAAAGAAGAAAAGAAAGAAAGGGGAGGTGGTCAGTTCGTGCATATGAGAGGATGAGGAAGAGGATAGGGAAGCGGATGGCTAGGGAAATGGGAGCGGTGTCGGCGACACAAAGCAAGGAGATGAGGATGTAGATAGGGAAGAGGTGATCGGCGTGCGACTGAGGGTTCTGGTTCGGCTGGGGTTCGATTTGTGCAGATTTGGAATGACGCTAGCGCCTCGTGGTGGTGGCCGCGACGCTCAGATTGAGGTAGCAGGGCACGGTGGTGGAAGAATCAATAAAAAAAGAATCAATAAAATAAAATAACTAAATTAAAATTAATTATTAACATACTTAAAGAATATAATTAAATTATTAACTTAATTATTTAAAGAATTAAAAAAAATAAAGTGTCAAAATTTATTTATTCACAATTAAAAATATATAATTAACGAATCAAATGTTATATAATTGAATTGAGTGTTATTAAGTTGAAAAATTAATTAAATAATTAATTAAATAATTTTAAAAATTATTTAAGATGACAAAAATAATCAATAAAATACAATGTTATCACTAAAAATAATTATTTAACACAACAATGTACAAAAACACAACAATTGTTAATTATTTAACAATATAAAACGTTTTGAAATTAAAAAGTCAATAAAAATATAAAAAGTATGTGGAAAACATAGTTAAACTGAGCCACATCAATCCACCATATTCTTTGTATGTATATACTTTAAGGAAATGAAATGAATTTATTTAGATGAACTGTAAATGTCTACAAGAATCACATCATATTTGTATGATTCTAGCAATACAGTGATGAAATCCATTAAAATATTTTCTCAAAAGAGAGTTGGAATATTTAGTGGTTACAACAACCCACCTAATGCCAGCATCAAATATTTAAAACATTGGAAAATGTGACATTTCTTAACAAAATCCAACACCTAGAATGACATACCAATCCAATATAAATTGGATTCCAGTCGATGATAAGTTATATAAAAACCTGAATGACCACCATGAGGTGTAGCATGATACTTTGCCAAAATTCATGACACACACTCAAAGGGAGGACAGAGAACTAAAAAACATGGTACTTGAGTAGACTATTGGAATAAGTGAAATCAGGATAAGTAAACTGGCCAGACTAAAAATCATGGATGATTTCCTCTAGAGAAGGGTTTTAGTAGAGCCCGTTAGTGAGAGAAGCTACATCAGTCCAAATGAAAAATGATTAGAGGAGGTGGAACTCCACAATTTCAACATTATAGTATAAGGAATTAATAACTGTATTGTTTGAACTAGGTTTGAATTTATCCTCAAAGTGATAAAACAATAATTTAGCTCTCTAAATCCATTGATCCATAGAATAAAAATGCTTTTTAAGCCATAATTGAAGGTTGTGATGGTCAGAAAACCTGATGAAACAACTACCTAACAAATATGGTCGCCAATTTTGAATTTCCAATAGTAAATACACTCTTTTTTAAGTGGGTTTAGCTAAAGTCTTGTCTCCAAAAACATTGATAAAATAGTCTATAGAGCATCGACCTTTCATAAGAACAATGCCCACCCCATGAATCGACACAACACACTCCACCTCAAATGGTTTGGTAAAATTAGGTAATTCCAGCATTTGAGGAGTTGTAATAATGTGTTTTAAGTGGTCTAGGGCCCACTAAGAAGTAGTGGACCAAATAAATCCATATTCACATGTTAAAACTATAAGTGGGTGAGAAATCTAATTGTAACCCTAAATTAATTTCCTATAGTAGCTAGTAAGGATGAGAAAACCCTACACAACTTAGACCATTAGTGGCAGTGGATAATCTAGAAATGCTTGAACCTTAGCCAAATACACCAAACCACCATCTTGGGAAATCTCAAGACCATGATATTCAACTGTGTGATGGGAAAACAAAAAAAAAATTGTGATGGAAAAGAAATTATGTACATGAAGTAGCTATAGGATAGTTCAAAGGTGAACTAAGTGATGTTGTTATTCAGGGTTATAAATGATGACATCATCAAAAAAAATCATCACAAAATTATAAAGGAAAAGATGAAACAAGTCAATCAAGTTAGATTGAAATTTTGAAGGGTAATTGGGAAACCAAAAAGGAATCACCATCAATTCATAATTTCCACTATGAGTTTTAAAACACATATTCTCCACATCCTCCTCCCATATACAGATTTTATGATATCCCAACTTTAATTCAAACTTTGAAAAAAACATCACGCCTCCCACTTCATCTAACAACTCTTTAAAAATTGGAATAAAAAATTTATCAATAATTGCGACTCGATTGAGATACATGTAGTCCACACACAATATCCATGACCCATACATTTTTTTCCAATAAAAATGGGCTTGAAAATGCACTAGTACTGGGTAAAATGATCCCTAATTTCAACATATTACCCACTTTCTTCTCAATATTATTTTTTTAAATGAGGACATCGATACGAAAAAACAACCACTGGTCCTTGGACCTATTATAATTAAATCATCTGCTCCCATTTTCGATCTAGTGGTAATCTAGTAGGGTCAATGAAGACATCACTAAACTACTTTAATAAAACATTTAAATTATTAAATTACTATGTAGTCAAATTCATTTCCAAAAACACATCCCTGCATCATAGTAACAATCCCTAATGATTAATATGGCAGAGAGGGAGAATTCATTCTCATAAATATGTGGTTATTAGATAGAAACCTACTACTTCATGGAAGATAGAGTCATGGACCCCAAGATGAAACCACATTATCATGGCTCCCTAATTTTCTATCACCTCACCATAATTTAGTAACCCTGAAACACCTGAAATAAAATCCAGGCCTCCCAATTCCACAACAAGAGCATCCACAACACAAGAAAGGTCCTCAATCATAAATTTTAATTTTTTTTCACATCCTCTAAGTTCACAAGTGATGTCTATCCCCATGTTTGATCCTTATCACTTATGGCATATGAACAACAAAATTAATCATATTAACCATCATAATAGAAATAAAATTATGTGTTTCCCAAATATCCAAGATAATCAGCATATGAACATCCCCTAAGAGCCCTTATAATTTTATGGAGGTGGAATCACCGCTTTGAAAACCAGGAATCGATAATATTGGTCTCAAGTCCTTATAAGTGATGATAGAACATTCTACATCATTGGATATAACCAAATCCCCAGTTGAAGCCACAACTGAATTCTTAGTGAATTCTTTCACTAGTACCACATCATCCTCACATAGAAGTGTAACCGAAAATTTTGGATCAAAACATTTATGTAGTAGACTATATGGTAGAGAACACTAGAAATATAGACATATCTTATGATGATCCTACCATTCCTAAGATGATAAAAATTAGATGACATTCCCCCTGGAGTGGGATGATTTATCAAATCAAATTTCAATCCCCCATTGGAAACATCCTTCTATCAAGGAATATGAGATTGGACCCCACCTTACAAATTATATGAAAACCTAATTTTTCAAGACATCCAATTATCCAACTCTTTTATCCCTCTATATCCTCAAGGAACCATATTGAAAAATATAATACCTCCACCTTTAGAGGATGCAAGTTACACATGCCTCACCACACACATTACCTAAAATCCAGTCTATGGATTGTGAATTCAAACCCATATTTCAATGTTCTCTCATAATCCATGCAAAAAATACAAAACGTACTATATCTATGGCTACAATAGAACTAATAATGAAAGCTACTCAAACTTATCAATATAGTCAGCTACAAAATGAATGTATTTGTAAGGTTCCCAATTCCTTATATGGATTTTTATTGCTGATCCCACACACCATCAACATGACCTTGAAAACTGGTCATGTCACATTCATTTTTACCTCTAGAGCCATAAAATAGTGTATACCAATTCCATCTATGAAAAAATGACTGATAGATATTTTTAGAGTCCCCAGATTCTAATGAATTTGGAAGTATAACTCAGCACAATCGAGCCTTACCCATGGATCAATACCTTAAATCACTAGAAGCTCCATGCATTGAAAAAAAATAAGGATTGTGGATAAAAATATATAAAAATCTAGGTAGAGGGTAGTGTAGGTCATATAATATGAATAGATTACTAAACCAAACTCCTAATCATTCTGTTTCTATAAACAATGATAACTCTTCATAAAATGTCTTTTTCTCTATATGAAACATCATATAACCTCAAAAATCATCCTATTTTATGGGTTCTTTCTCAAAATTCTCGCAATCATGATTTAACTATCGTTGCTTCTCCAAAATATCCTTAAAAGTTGTTTCCAAATTATCGAGGCACTGTTACACACCATTTAATCTTCCTTGTTTTCATGTCTCTATGATTAGATGAAAAAAAGTCATATTTCCAAATATGGTAGGATGGAAAAAATTGTTAATCCATAATAATTCTAACACCAATCCATATATATATTTAATTATGTTTTTCAAGATTTAAAATAGAATAGAAATTAGTAAGAAGAGAAGTATGAAGTATAGAGAGATCCTTGGGAGAGCCTATGTTTTCCCACCCAATCCAATTGGCCATGAACTAACAAAATAATATTCCCTAACCTTATCTCTCTCTGGTCCCCACTTATAGTTGGTCCACAAACAAAAAACTCCCCTGATGTATTGACCATATTTACCCTCTAGTTATAAACCTTCCAAGGGCCCTTCTTAATAAAAACCAAGAAAGAAAAAGTATTTGTTCATGACTCAAATCTATATATGGAATAACATGAGGAAGATAAATTTGAATTAAAAGCTGATATTGAAAATTTTAGATCTGTAATTTATGGAAACCCAGGAAAGGAAGTAGCGTTCATGCTAAAAGTGGAGAAACATGCACCAATAATTTAATTATTAATCAATATAGTGAAAGGAAATGTCATGTGGACTAGAGAAGTTGAATAAGAATTAATGGCTTGGTAGTGCAAGTGTGAGGAACAAGGAAGACTCCTTACACCTGACAAGATATAAAGTATCTCAAAGAAACCTATATAAACCAAAGATAAATAAGTTTATGGAGTAAGTTTTAAATATTTTATTCCTATTCCAAAGGTTTATATATTTAAAAAAAGGGATAACTATTGTGGAGAATGATCAAATGAAGAATACAGTCATGAATCATTCTAGGCCACATGCATCAACTCCTCAAAGAAAATTAGATTTGGTAGAAGTTCAAAATACTTCTTTTCAAGAATAAAAAAATGAGATAATAACACCAAATATTTGGTGTTATTACCATCTAAAATTAGGATACATCTAATATGTTTTTCCATAAAAAAATATTTTTCAAAGAGAAACAACACCAAAAAAATAGTTTTCCATCACATTATTATGTTTTTAATAGTTATTTCTCTTAGTATGAAGGATGTGGACACAAAGAGACCTATTATTCCTCTAGGGTTTAATTATAGGTGACCTATGAGACCCAAATAATGATAATAACAACTAATAATTTTTTCTAATACATTTAATATTGAAAAAAAGTTTTCATTTTTGGAAGATGAAAGGGAGAGTGTTAAAAAAAGATCCATATTAGTATCAATATTTAGAAGGATTTCCTCAATAGTTATAGAAGAAGGATAAATGTTATGAGAAGTAAAATGTTACTAAATTTTCTTTGAGAGAAATATATAGGTCCAACTTATGGAAAATAAATTATGTACATTGAGTAACTATAGGATAATTCAAAGGTGAACTAAGTGATGTTGTTATTTAGGGTCATGAATAATGACATCATCAAACAAAATCATCACAAACTTATAAAGGAAAAGATGAAACAAGTCATTCAAGGTATATTGAAATTTTAAAAGGGAATTGGTAAGCCTAAAAGGAATTACCAAAAATTCATAATTTCCACTATGAGTTTAAAAATAAATATTTCTGCATCCTCCTCCTATATACAGATTTGATGATATCCCAACTTTAAGTAAAACTTTGAAAAAAATATCACGCCTCCCACTTCATCTAACAACTCTTCAACAATTGGAATAAGAAATTTATCAATAATTGTGTCTCAATTGAGATACATGTAGTCAACACACAATATACATGACCCATACATTTGTTTCCAATAAAAATGGGCTTGAAAATGCACTAGTACTAGGTAAAATGATCCCTAATTACAATATATTACCCAATTTCTTCTCAATATTATTTTTTTAAATGAAGATATCGATACAAAAATACAACCACTAGTCCCTAGCCCTATTATAATTAAATCATGTGCTTCCATTTTTGAGCTAGTGGTAATCTAGTAGGTTCAATGAAGACATCACTAAACTATTTCAATAAAACATTAAAATTATGGAAGTACTCTATAGTCAAATTCATTTCCAAAAACACATCCCTGCATCATAGTAACAATCTCTAATGATTAATATGTCAGATAGGAAGAATTCATTCTCCCAAATATGTGGTTGTTAGATAGAAACCTAATACTTTATGGAAGATATAGTCATGGACCCCAAGATGAAACCACATTATCATGGATCCCTAATTTTCCATCACCTCACCATGATTTAGTAACTATGAAACACCTGAAATAAAATTCAGGCCTCCCAATTTCACAACATGAGCATCCACAACACAAGAAAGGTCCTAAATCATGAATTTTAACTTTTGGAACATCCTCTAAGTTCACATGTGATGACTATCCCCAAGTTTGATCCTTATCACTTATGGAACATGAACAACTAAATTAAGCATATGAACTAGCTTAAGAGAAATAAAATTATGTGCTTCCCAAATATCCAAGAGAATCAGTATATGAACATCCCCTAAGAGACCTTATAATTTTATGGAGGTGGAATCACCGCTTTGAAAACCAATAATCGATAATATAGGTCACAAGTCCTTATAAGTGATGATAGAACATTATACATCATTGGATATAACCAAATCCCCAGTTGAAGCCACAATTGAATTCTAAGTGAATTCTTTCACTGGTACCACATCATCCTCACTGTGAAGCGTAACCCACAATTTTGGATCAAAACATTTATGTAGTAAACTATATGGTAGAGAACACTAGAAACATAGACATATCTTATGATGATCCTCTCATTCCTAAGATGATAAAACTTAGATGGAATTCCCCCTGGAGTGGGATTCTTTATCAAATCATATTTCAATCCTCCATTGGAAACATCCTTCTATCAAGGAATTTGAGATTGGACCCCACCTTACAAATTATACGACAACCTAATTTTTCAAGACATCCAATGATCCAAATCCGGTATCCCTCTATATCCTCAAAAAACCATAGTGAAAAATATAATACCTCCACCTTTGGAGGATGCAAGTTCCACATGCCTCACTACACACATTGCTTAAAATCTAGTCTATGGATTGCGAATTCAATCCCAAATTCAAATGTGATCTAATAATACATGAAAAAAATACAAAATGTACTATAGTTATGGTTACTATAGAAATAATAATGAAATCTAATCAAACTTCTCAATATAGTCAGCTACAAAAGGAATTCTTTTGTAAGGTGTCCAATTCCTTATATGGATTTTTATTGTTGATCCCACACACCATCAACATGACCTTGAAATTTGGTCATGTCACATTCAGTTTCACCTCTAGTGCCATAAAATAGTGTATAAAAATGCCATCTATGAAAAAATGACTGATAGATATTTTTAGAGTCCCAGAATTATAATGAATTTGGAAGTATAACTCACCACAAGTGAGCCTTCTCCATGGAGAAGTACCTTGAAACACTAGAAGCTCCATGCAATGAAAAAAAAGAAGTATTGGGGATAGATATATCTAGAAATCTAGGTAGAGGGTAGTAAAGGTCATATAGTATGAATAGATTACCGAACCAAACTCCTAATAATTTTGTTTCTCTAAACAATGTTAACTTTTCATAAAATGTCTATTTCTATATATAACACCTCATATAACATCATAAATCATACTATTCTATGGGTTCCTTCTCACAATTCTTCCAATCATGATTCAACTGTTGTTGCTTCTCCAAAACATCATATAACGTCATAAATCATACTATTCTATGGGTTCTTTCTCACAATGCTTCCAATCATGATTCAACTATTGTTGCTTCTCCAAAACATCATATAACGTCATAAATCATACTATTATATGGTTTCCTTCTCACAATGCTTCCAATAATGATTCAACTATTGTTGCTTCTCCATGCAATGAAAAAACAAAGTAGGATTGGGGATAGATATATCTAGAACTCTAGGTAGAGGGTAGTGAAGGTTATATAGTATGAATAGATTACCGAACCAAACTCCTAATAATTTTGTTTCTCTAAACAATGTTAACTTTTCATAAAATGTATGTTTCTCTATATAACACATCATATAACGTCATAAATCATACTATTCTATGGGTTCCTTCTCACAATGCTTCCAATCATGATTCAACTATTGTTGCTTCTCCAAAATATCCTTCAAAGTTGTTTCCAAATCACTGAGGTACTGTTACACACCATTTAATCTTCCTTGTTGTCATGTCTCTATGGCTACATGAAAAAAAGTCCTATTTCCAAATATGGTAGGATGGACCAAATTTTTAATCCATAATAATTCTAACACCAATATATATGTATATTGAATTATTTTTTTCAAGATTTAAAACAGAATATAAATTAGTAAGAAGAGGAGTATGAAGTATAGAGAGATACTTGGGAGAGCCTATGTTTTCCCACCCAATCCAATTGGCCATGAACTAACAAAATAATATTCCCTGAGATTATCTCTCTCTGTTCCCCACTTATAGTTGGTCCACAAGCAAAAAACTCCCCCGATGTATTGACCATCATTCCCCTCTGGGTATACACCTTCCAAGGGCCCTCCTTAATAAAAACCAAGAAAGAAAAAGTATTTGTTCATGACTCAAATATATATATGAAATAACATGAGGAAGATAAATTATAATTGAAAGCTAATATTGAAAAATTTATATATGTAATTTCTAGAAAACTAGGAAAGGAAGTAGCGCTCAAGCTCAAAGTGGAGAAACATGCATGAATCATTTAAGTATTGATCAATATAGTGAAAGGAAACGTCATTTGGACTAGAGAAGTTGAATAGGAATTCATGTATTGGCAATGTAAGTGTGAGGAACAAGGAAGACTCCTTACACCTGACAAGATATCGAGTATCTCAAAGAAACCTATATCAACCAAAGATAAATAAGTCTAGGGAGTAATTATTAAATATTTAATTCCTATTCCAAAGGTTTATCTATTTAAAAACAAAGGGATAACTATTATGGAGCATGATCAAATGAAGAATACAATCATGAATCATGCTAGGCCACATGCATCAACTCCTCAGAGAAAATTGGATTTGGTAGAAGTTCAAAATCCTTCTTTTCAAGAATAAAGAAATGAGATAATAACACAAAATATTAGGTGTTATTACCATGTAAAATTAGGATACATATAATAGTTTTTTTCATAAAAATTTTTTTTCAAAGAGAAACAACACCGAAAACAAAAAAAAGTGTTTTCCCTCATATTATTATAATTTTAATTGTTATTTTTCTTAGTGTGAAGGATGTGGACAAAAAGAGACCTATTATTCCTATAACGTTTTATTATAGGTGACTTATGAGACCCAAAAAAATGATAATAACAACTAATAATGTTTTCTAATACATTTAATATTGAAAACAAGTTTTCATTTCTGGAAGATGAAAGGGAGACTGTTGAACAAAAAGATCTATATTAGTATTAATCTTTAGAAGAAGTTCCTCAATAGTTATAGAAGAATGATAAATGGTATGAGAAGTAAAATGTTACTAAATTTTCTTTGAGATCAATATAAAGGTCCAACTTATGGGGTCTAGACAATGAATTTACCTCACACATCAAAAAAATATTATTATTAGAATCAAATATGAAAAATTTGGAGTGGTTAATTTTGGAAATGATAAAGGAATAAAAAATACTTGTCTCTATGAAGGCCAAATTTGGGTTAAAAGATCTATGAAAGAAATATGTGTGCTTGGTAGAAGGACTTAGCCACAATTTATTGAGTGTGAGTTAGTTGTGTGACTGAGGATATACTGTAGAATTCAGTAAGAAGGGGTGCACTGTTAAAGAAAAGGATGAATTACTTGTTCTTCAGGGATGAAAAACCAAATGGAATCTATATTTGATCGGTCAATAAAATTTGTTCATGTTCTCCAAAGAAGATGAAAAAGGCTATGGAATAAGTAATTTTTCTGCTTAAGCTATATGTCCTTAGAAAATATATTAAAGACTAAGAGAGAATGTGACTTTTCCGATCCCACATGTGACAAATAACATACATGTGAATATTTTAAAAAAGGTAAAAATGTCTTGAGATGTATAATCCAAATACAGGGAATTCCTAAAAAATTTTGGATCATGTTTATATGGATGTTTACAGCCCAATTACTCGTAAATCATTATATTAAAAAAAAGGTATTATGTTTTTTTTGTATATGATTTAGTAGGATGGATTGGTTTTTGGTAATTACTCATAATATTGAAGTATACAATTGAATGACTTGATACTGAAGAATGAAATAATTATTGGGGTGAAAAATAAAAAAAACTAAAAATGGTATGAAATTTAAAAATACCTAAGTTCAAAAATATATGGAGAAACATGGGATTCAATATCAATTTTCAATGGTGATAAATCCTCAATATAATAGGTTTATTTAAGGAATAAATTATATCATTAACAACATTAAATAGACTATGATCATTGAAAACCCCCAAGAAGATAAGTTTTGGAAGAAGTGGTATTAACAGAAGTGTACTTCTCTAATCAGGCATTACTTTGTTCAAATTAAGACAAGGCCCAGTGTAAAATTTGGTATGTAAAGAATCCCATACTAAAATACTTTCATGTTCTTTTGAAGTAAGTGATTTATTATTAATAAGGAGAAGAATAAAAAGTTTTAATCATTTGGTGATGAATGGGTCTTTCTTGTATATTCATCCAAGAGTAAGGAATATCGATGCTATAACAAAAGACTGGGTAAAATGTTTGAAAGTTCTGATGTGACCATGACTGAAAATGAGTAAATTTTAGCTTCATATTAGAATTTTTTTATAGAATATAATATATACGGTAAAGATAATGCATCTGGATCATGGGAAGTTTAGATGGATATAACAAACTTCGATGATAGCTCTAATGATGAGTAAAGTTCAGCAGGGATAACTAATTCAAGTTACCAGTCTAGTAGATCCAAAATCACCAATAAGAATATAGTGGGTGACTAGAAAACCTTGGTTCAAACTCAAAGGATTAAATAACATTAAAAACATCATTAATATCTTAGGTATAACTAATATAATTTAATGATGTTGCTCAATATGTAAGTTGGTTCAAGACCACGAATGAAAAACATGATCAAATTGCGAAAAATCAGATATGAGAAATTGTCTGAATGATTAAGAATAAAAATGTGATTGGAACCAAGTGGGTTTTTTGAAAAAAATTCAATGAATATGGAACATTGAAAAGGAACAAGTCACATCGGTTATGCAAGGGATATTCCCAAATTTATGGGATCGACATTAATGAAAGATTTTCACCAGTGTACCGACTTGAATCCATTAGAATATTTCTATAAAATACCATGAAAAAAGGTTTTAAATTGTATCAAATGGACATAAAATAAATTTTATTGAATGGATTCCTTGAATAGTAAGTCTAAATCAAACAACCAGATATGTTTATCATCAATGATGAAGAAAGAAAGGTGTGTTGTTAGGTAAAGTGTTATACAGGCTGAAACAAGCACCATAGGCCTAGTACTAAATGCTGAATTAGTTTCTAATAAATCTTGGATATCATAAATAATGGCTTGATAACAACCTATATATAAAAAATAAGTAAATAAAAGTAAGTGGCCATACTTACATATGTTTATTAAATCATTTTTTGAGTCTCATATGTCACCAGATGCAGCAGTATTCAGATTTAATGTGGTAAGTATTTAAAATGTCTTTAATTGGTGAATTATTATTATTAATTGGGTTGTAGGTGATTCAAAATAAGGATGATATGTTTATATATTAAACTATATATTACAAGGAGGTATTGAAATTATTTCAAATGAAATATTCCAAATCAATTAAACTTTAGTAGATACCTGGGTGAAATTATCTAAAGATTGATAAGGTGATAATGTGGATGTCACATTCTATAGGAAAATTATCGAGAACATAATTTACTTGATATCCATTCATCCTGAAATTTTCTTTTCCACATTTCAAGAAAAAATATATTATATTTGTCTCAAGGAAATTCACATGAAATCTATGATATGGATACTTCAATATATCAATCAAATAGTGGATTATGGAATGTATTTTATAGAAATTCACAACAACAATTGGTGGGGTATATTGATGTTGATTGGGTAGGTTTTGTGGATGAAAAAAAATATACCTCTAGAGGTGTGTTTTACATTTTATACTCTTTAATTTCTTGGAAAAGTATGAATAAGGACTGTATATCTTTAATCACCACAGAGGTGGAATTTGTGACTACAAATCAATCATATACTCAGCTGATATCGACGAAACAATAACTTGGAGAAATCGGTATTGATATCTCATTATCAATTCTGATTATGGGTGATATCTCTAGTTTTATAAATATTATACAAAATCTCATTCAATATTCATGGACTAAGAAAATCAAAATAGAGTATCATTTATTAAATGATAAGGTGAAGTAATAAGATATTAAGATGGAATATGTGTTGACATGAGATCAAGTTGTGGATATCATGAAAAAATATTCTAAAAAACTGGATGTTTAATGACATTAGTTATCTCTTAATGTCCAAATGAATCCATCTCTCTAGATATACTTGGTGAAGAACCCCGCCCCCCACTCCCTTATAGGAATTTATTTGAGATAAAGGTGTGTTTTCTTCTCATCAATCATATTAAGGGTTTATAAATCTCTTTCTCAAATATTCAAGGAATTGATATTTGGGTTCATTGAAAAATGAGTAGAAGATATGTTTGAAAATGGGGGATAATCACAACTCCTGGGGAGAATTATTTTTTTAAACATATAGGGGTTAAAGGTTTGTGATGGAGGTTTTATACTTGAAATTAAATGATGTGTTGTCATATGATAATTATTTCATTCACTCTTGTTTTTTGCATCAAGTGTTGTCTCATGCGAGTTTATATTTTATGATCAATGAATCATTCATGATGTCATTAAAGGAAAAGGATCAACATTCTATTTAGGTATGCTTTTTTTTGCAATTTAAAAAGTGAAGTGGAGGATTGTGTTCTTTTTTTTGGGAAATTTCAACAAATCCAAAGGGGTAAATTTTTATCTAAAATAAATTTTAGAGGTCTTTGAGGGTTATCTTTGTTGAAAATGTGAAGAATTATTCTCAAGTTATTTTTTAAGGATTGTTATGGATTAATGTTAATCCATTTTCACCCATAAATTATTGATAGTTGTTGATAAAGAGTTTTATCAAGAAGATAGATCCTATTCCACGGAACCTTGTTAACATCATAGAATGTGTTGTCTTTGAGAATTTTGCATCATAGTGAATCCATCTACACCATATAGGTGATGATGGAGGATAAATTCAAATGTTTACCTTGCCACAATCACCTTGGTTATGCTGCAATGATGTTTGGAAGGATGGAAAAATATATCCAAGCCTACTCAAGGCCAGTATTTAAGCAGCCTCTAGAAAAAATGATTGTCAAGATCAAGAACCATTTAGATAAGAAAACTATAAGGGGTGTTCTTGTGAGAACCTATGCATTCAAGAATACGTGTGTATGAAGTTAGGCCACTATGTAGGTGAATTCATGATAGTTAGTGCTTATCCTCTCATGTGAGTGTCACTACAGGAGGCTGTAGGTGAGAACCGACACCAGTAAGTCTCTAATAAGCTACTAAGAAACATCCATACTTATATAGAGCTAGAATTTCAAAGTAATTTTTTATGTGGAACTCTAATTTGTTTGGACACACCATATTTAGTTGAACCCTGACCTTATGACCTCTTCTGATAAGTTTTGATGAGTTTCAGTGCCACTATAAATTTTAGGGTGTTGATTAAGTGGTTGAAAGACTACATCACAATACTTTTTGGAAGATAACATGCCCATGTTGTATCCATTCCATATATCATGGAGGGTACATATTTTATAGAATAAATGATCTCAAGGATTTACTTTCCTAATAGGACTCATGCTGTAATAATGTGTCTATGTCGTAGTCAGTTTGATGAGTCAATCATTTAGAGGATATCATGGCATAGATCATGAGAGATTAATAGAGGAGTTAATGCACGATAACTATGCATTAGGTCCACTAGGTTACTACATCATAGTGTGTGAGACCACATAATCATGAGAGTTGAGGAAATTAGGGCCACACCATATTGAAGGTGAACATGCTATAGATTGTGAAAAGTTTATTGGCTATGCTGTAGAAACCATGAGCATGTCATAACCTGATATTTTTATTTAGCCTAGTATTTTTGGTTATGAACTGAAATAGAGAGTTATTTATAGGATTTATAAGTGTCAAATTATAATTTAATGATACATTATGATCCAATTAATTTCAAGGGATACTTGGAAACACTATAGAAAAAGTTGATTCAACCCCAACCATTAGATTGAAAAGATAATAGAGGAGAGGCTCTCAATAAAGAAAGATTTTTTTTTCAGATCTACTGGAAGGTTTGAGATAAAGAAAGATGAAGTGATTTCTAGAAGCTTTATCTCACTGTAACATCATCAAAGGGTACATAATAGACACACCTAGATAGGTGTGTTATTAAAATCTTAATCTCATAAAGAATACCAAGGTGGTTACAAAGGGAACCGTGAGTTTATCTCTTTGTTAAGAGGTAGTGAGCTTTCTCATCTTGTTTGAAAAATGAGTTCGGAGGGTCGGTGAGACTGTTATGTTGTGTAATCCAAAATAAAAAGTATGTTCTATTGTATTTTTTTAATTGACACATGGAATGGTAAAATATCTCATGTATGGTTGAATCAGTCAGGGTAGAACTTGATGGATGTCCTATGTTCCAGATATTTAATTTCTTCATTATTCTATTTTATTATTGATTTTGAGAGAGAATATTGGATGATTAAGAATGAATGAAGTGTCATTTGTTTTAATCCTCCATTTTATATTCTTTCACTATTTGAGTGGCATTTTCATTTCCTTCTCTTAGTTTTCTTCTAATTCATTTAAAGGGGAATGAATCATGGGATGAGTGATTCTTGTTAGTTGAAGTAGCTCTATTATTTATCATTTGTAGTTTTTCTTATACTCGACCAATGTAAAATTGTGTTTTAGTGTTAAACCATGATTAATGGGACATTGATGCCAATTCAAGATAAAATATGAGTGACAATTTGATGATGAATAGTGAATGATATCATCTAGGGATTTTCTTAAGTGTGGAATCCACATTCTTCCCGACTTCAATTTATGATTTCATTGATTTCTATCTTCAACACTCATCTCATTAGAAAATAAAAAAAATCATCTTTATGTTTATAATTAATTTTATAAAATTAAAATCCCAAAAATATTAATAAGTGAAAACTTGAAGAATAAGTCATTGATATGCGCCTCCTTGATAGACAACCCATGCCCAACCATTAAGTTACACCCATGAGACTAAAAATTAAGGGTAATAGACTCACGATGGCCCAGATCTATTAATAATATAGTCATATATATTCATATAAGTTAAATTTATAAAAAAATAAATAAGTAAATACTATATATACTTATTTATTTAATTATTTATAAAATTTATATCCATTTAATTATAAATAAATAGATATTATAATTATATATTTATAATAAATTTATAAACTCCCATTATATATATTGTAATATTATATTTATAATAAATTTATAAACTATATATATATAGTTATCTATGATATATTTCAAATTCATCTAAGATAAACATGAATGTCTCAACATATGTAGGACAAATTTTAAATCCACTCCAGATATCTCAGATGAATTTGAAATCCCTCTAAGATATATTGAGGTATAAATGCTTATTTGATATGGATTTAAAATCCATATAAGATAAGTTGGGGAAAACATGCATTATTTGAGACATAGTTAACTCTGACCCACATCACCACACACACAATTTTATAATTAGAATTAAATATATATTTATTTACATATATAGTGAAATATATATTTATTTATAATTAAATATAAATATAAATACACAAGGACACATAGATACATACATGCCTATGAATATAAATAAATGTATTTATAATATATATATATATATTTCAATAAATTTATATTAATAAATATATATATTAATTATACATACATATATTAATATTTATATGTTTATAAAATATATACTTATAACTGAAGAATAAAATATGCGTGTATATATATATAATATTATAAATAAATAAATAAATAAAAAATTATAATTAAATATATATTACATTATATCAATTTTATATATTTTTTATATTTTTTATTTTTTATTTTTTATATTAAGATTATATATCAATATATATGAAAAATGTTATGTTTTTATAATTGAATATAAAAATATAAATTATAATATATATAAATACGTATTAGTTACAAAATATTTTGTATATATAGATTTGTGTATTAATATATATGAATAAAATATATTTATTATAATATTGTATAATATATTTTTATTTATAAATTACTGTTATATATGTTGGAAATTCCTTAAAATAAGAATATCTCATTTTATGATATCCATGAGTCATAACCAGTGATATGGGAATATAAATTCCTCTATCATAGCATACAGCTAGCATCTATCATAGTGTATACTAGATAAGTGATATTTGGTATTGAGTGCTTATCCACTTTCTTGTCTTTGACCATGGTTTAATTTAGTTATAAATCATTAAGATGACTTATTTATGGATACAAAAATAGATCGTGATCATTTGAGGTGTTCAAAAATCATAACCCAACGTGCATACATTATTTTAACATATGACGACTTCCAAGAGTTGGAATCCATCACTCAACTCCCTTAATTAAATAAATGGGTCCAATATTAATAGATATGATCCTCTCATTGGGTGTGTGTGACACTCATATACCATATCCAGAAGCCTCTCCCTACTTGATAACCATTAATTTTTAAAAAGAAGGTTCCAACACATCTTTTGTGTTTAACAATCCTCTCATTACAAATTCAGAAGAGATGGAGTTTACAGTAGTAAAGGTACTCCTATTTATATATTTTCTTTATATTACATGTGTATTTTATTGATGATAGATTGAGCATTATATGGCTTTCTTCCCCTTCCATGACAATACGATGATCTCCCCAAACCTGCCATTGATGTCAGAGTCACTTTCATCAATGAATCAACATGTTATTTTGTTATTTTTATGAATAACATGTGTATCATAACCTGCAAAAGGCCATATAATTGAATACAAGATGATGTGGTTGAATTTCATCCACCATATCACTTGTTTTTAAAATATAAGATATCATAATTTTATTTTTTTTCTCTGTTGTAAAGTATGTCTGTGTTGTATTATAAAGTTTGATATAATGAATTAATATGGTTTTATTCTATTTCATAGGATATGATATAGGTGATATCGAAGGTTGTGATTGAAGTTTGAGTGTAAAAACATATCATCGTGTCATAAAGTTGATATAATGATATTTTCAAATATGAATTGATATGTAAGGGTCTCCCTATGCACAAAGTCAGGACTAAGAATTATTGTCTTTTGTTGTCTAACATAAATCAACTTACTCTCTTACACATTCCCTTAAATATGATTACATGATGTTTTTCGAATCAAGTGTATTAGGAAGATTCCATCAGATTGATTTCATTAGACGAACCCTACCAGTTTGATGCGATCGGCTAGAGTTTGAGTGTTGAATTATTTTCCAAGTTTGATATCAGATAGAATGTTCGATGAAGTTAAAAAAACATTTCTTTTTTTATTCCTAAGTTTCAAACAACATGAGTATTGAAGGATCTCATAATTCAATCTTGAGTTTAAAGGGAGAGAATAACATTTGTGTGTAAAAAACAATTGGTACAAAGATCTATGGAGTTCACTGGATAGATGTTGTTGGACAAAGGTGGAACTGTACAAATATTTTGCTATGAAGTTATATGATGTATACCATACTGATGATCCTAGTCAAAGGTGTATCTATTAAGGTTTCAAATCTTATTGTTATAAAGTTTCACATTTCCAAGATTTAAGGTTATAAATATATGATGTTGAGGTGATGTGAAGTTTCATAAAATAGACCTTTTGAAGCTTGCTAATTAGAGGAAGTTCATAGAAGTACCAGAAAAATGTCACTAGAAAATGAAATAAGTTAATGTCTATTGGCTGAATCTCAATAATTTCATCGATTGGAGTTCTTTGGATAGAGTAAAAGTTTCATGTCCCATGAATTATTGTTTAAAAATTTATTATATGGATGCTCTAGAATAAAGTTCATCAAAAATAAGATTTTTCTATTTTGTACAAAGTCTATCAGATAACCTTATATAAAGATTAAGTTGTGAATTGAAAATGTGTCTCACACATTAGATAGAAAGTTTCATTGGATGTGATTATACATAGGTTTATCAGTTATGGGTTTTCAAGAAATGGAAATGTTCAAAGGTTTCTGGTTTAAGTCATTATATGGATGAAGTGTTTGGAAAAATACTTCCAAGAGGTTCTTAAGAAATTTTATAGGAACATTGGTCAAAGATTCATTGGATGGAAGAATTATGTAGAGATGTATCAAAGAAGGATAGAATATATTTATGAAATATTCATTAAGATATTAAATGTGATGATTCTAAGATGATTGATCAATGTTCCAAAAATCATGAAGAAAAGTTGTGATTCTCCCCAAGTCTTAAGAAATATGGAAGATGAATGTTGAAACCGGGTCTTAAGGAAAAGATACTAATTTTTAGGAGTTTTGAATACAGTTAAATAAAGGAATCTTTGAAGTGGGAAACACAAATTTTTGAGTGGGATATTTGAATTTTATATTCATGGCTCATCATTAATTATCATAGGAATATTTCCTATATAGAAGAGTGAAGTTGCGGTGTGTGTTAGTCGATTGTTGTAAGTTTATTGAATTTTTTCTAAAGTGGATAGTCGATAAGAAGAATAGGTTGAAGTGGAATCAGTTTGGTGAATACTAAATGCAGTCTTCCCATTAGTTGGTATCAAATAGATAATGTATAGAAGTGATCAGATGAATAGGTTAAAGAGGTAGTAGATGGATAGGTTGAAGTTGAAATAGAAGAATAATAGGAAGAAGTGGTGGGACAAAGGTGATTGGATAGAAAACGTTTTTTATATGAATAGACAAACCAACTAATTTTCATTAGACCATGTATACCGTACAGAGATAAGATCAGATGGGTGATTTCCTATAGAATTCCAGGGAGTGTTTCTTTTAAATTTCTATGAAAGAAAGTGAAAAATAACTTGAAAAAATAGAATGTATAGTTAAATTTCATGAAACACGATGATAATATATTGAAGTCTACTGGTGAATATTCTTACAGTTGTTACAAAACATGGTTACATCATTTGTTCTTACAAGTAGCATGTGCACTGTCAATTGAAAATAGTGTTATGAAAGTGAAAGGATGTACCCTACTTGTTGTAACCACCCAAAGGATTATTTTCTAGTGCTTTTTGAGTTATTGTATTATTTGTAAACCATCCCAAGGACTAACTACTCTTATTAAGTAGTGAACCTTGTAAATTCCTATGTTCCTATGGTTGTGCTTATTTGATTTTTTTTAGTATTTTCATATATCTCTAACAGGAGGTGAAGATTGTTTCTTAAGTAAGAAAACATGAAAAGTGAGGATCACCAATTCACCTACTCTCCATTTTAGTGATCATGAAGATCCTTATTGTCCCTCCCAAGTGGTATTATAGAGAAGGTTCCCTTTATTGACTATTTTTAGATATTTTAAGAAAATGATGGTTTCATGGATCTTCATAACTCTATTAACAGTAAGGGTATTCCTATTTTAAATGAAAAGTAACTATCATATCTTGAAATATATAATGTTACCTTATATTATTTCCGTTGTTTTTGAAGTTATTGAGGCCACTACCAATTACTTATATGGAAAACTGACCCAATATTCCATCTAATTGACACATGATTTTTTTCCCTTAAGGCCCGAAGCATATTACCAATACCCACAGGCTAGAAGCTAGTGCCTGGACATTATAGTAATCCCTTTGGGAATGATTTCACTTAAATCAAAGATAAAATAAAGTGGAACATTAACTTATAAGAAACCAAAATAAATAAACATACCAAAAAGTTCATAACGAACCACACTGATCTAACCCATTAGCATAAATATAATCATCATCCATAAATAAAAATATATACCATGAAAAAAAGATAAAAAATTAACAAAAAATAATGTAAAATCTCAGAATTTCCATGTATTATTTATATATATTATATGGGATTATTAAGAGACTAGGTACTGAGAAAACATGTGATTTCGAGACCTGGTGTGCCCAAAACAATTTATTAAAGAATATTAAAATATTAAATAGCATGAATATTAAGTTTTCTTGAAAAAGTGGAATAACTTCTAAATAAGTGCCCAGATCGGAAATATGAGGGTACCATAGTGTTTAGAGTAGCGACTTTACCTTAGGTAGGACCTAACATCAACCGACGCAGGTCAACTATGAAAAGTAATTTTTGGACATTTAAAGAAATAAAATAAATGAATTTTTATTTTATTTAACATTGCGCAGTGACGCAAAAATGGTTTTATTTTTAATAATCCTTGTTAGAAAATTGAGATTTATCATCATAACCCTAGAATTCCTTTAAAATTAAGAAAAGGATCTCTCTCTAATGAAAGTCAGAGGATCAAGGATCAATGATGACACAACCTTCATTCATCATTAACGAAGGATCCAAACTCCAGTTAGGGAGTTTGTTTTCTTTGTGTTTTCCCCATTCTTGAATTCAATAATGAACATGGACCAACCCATGAATAAGTTGATCCACGATTCAATCATTTGCGGGATTGATATTATTGTGGGGTATTAATGGGAGATAAATCTATGTGATTATTGTTTTCTTCATTATTCCTCTAATAATAATGAATCTAGGCCAACATAAACAAGTCCAAGGTTCGTTCTTTGGGAATTATTGTTCTTTATCTCTCCCCCATTCTCATCCCTTTCACTATTGGATCCCTATGGTTGTGGATCAACTTTCCAACAGGTTACAAATGTGATTGGACCCCCATATTGGAGGAAAACAAGAAAGTGGGTCTGGATCTTTGTAGACTAGATCCTAAGGAGCCCAGATTTATGATCGCTTCAATTTTCAAACACTGGAGGTGCTCCGGCAGCCAGTGGAATGGACCACCAGCGCAGAGGTCTAGTGAGGCATTGTGGCGGTGCCGATGAGGTGAGGCAGAAGCGGTTGGAGTGGTGTGCGGTGGCTAGAGCGGTGAAGGCTGGAGGTGGCGGCATGTGGTGGTCATTCGAGGCCGAGCAGGATGCGGTAGGTGAATTGCATGGGAGTCGCATGGCGTGGAAGATGAGAGACACGGTGAGGCCAGCGGGGCCAGAGTGGAGCTTTGGGCGACAAACTTGGAGCGTGTGAGAGTCGGGGACGCAGAGGTAGTGATCGCGTGGGATCCATGGTCCAGCGGGGTGTGGCAGATACAGATGGGATGCAGAGTTGAAGCATGGTAGAAAGCTGGAGCGGGCTGGAGCAATGGGTTCAAGAAACCAGTGTGCCGAGGAAGGCCAAGCTGGAGCGGAGGGGGATGGGCCAAATGGGCCGGTCTGGTGAGGTGGGTTCGGCCTAGATGGAGTTGGCCAAACCTAGTGGATTGGTTCGACCCGTCATATCAGGTCGGACCCCCAGCAGTCGGACCAGGCCACAATTGACTGTGGAGGTTGACCGTGATCCACAATCAATCGAGCTTCTATAGGATCAAGATAGCTTCAAGACGGTCGACTACTGCTGTATCTTGAGATACTATGATGCAGTCGACCATGGGGGAGGCCGGACCGGGCAGTCAACCACCACAGTCAGTCCACAACCCCAATGGCCTTCCCCCTTTTGAAATCTTCAAATGCCCGTAACTTTCAAATCGTGTGTCCATTTGACGAACTGTTTAGGTAGTTGGGACCCCTATTATGAGATGGTACTTTTGAGATAGTATAAGTTAGTTTTTGTGAAAGTGTGCATATGAACTAATGTGTTGAGGAGTGAGTTCTCCTGAAACATGCATGCTTTGAGTAGAATCCTTTGGCTGACTGTGACCTTAAGACTACTTGATTTTCTGAGACTACCTATCTTATTGAGACTATGTGTCTTATCAATACTCTGTGTATTATTATGATTGAGTGTCTCATCGATACTATGTGTCTTATTGATACTAGGTTTTTTTAGATTATGTTAGATAATCATGTTTTGCATACTATAGACCTATACCTGTGTGAGATGACTATGTGTCTTATTTTTGGTATTATTCATGTACTTATTTTTGGTACAATTCGTGTATTTTCTTGTGGTATAATTCAGGTATTTCTTCATGTTATAATTAATGTATTTATTTTTGGTATACTTCATACATTTATTAGTGGTATTTTTTTTGTGGTTTCGGGGTGCCCTACTGAGTATTGTTTTACTCACCCCTACACAGGCTTTGTCCGCATGTGTCGTGTCTTGTGTAGATGATAACAGTTTTGACGGAGTTATAGGTGGACTAGGAACAGGTGGTGATTATAGAGAACAAAAAGTTGATGTGTGCTTATATGGATTCAGATAGCTATCCAGTACCTTTCCCTTCTTATCGGGTTTTCTACGGATGAGTTTCAAGAACTTGTGAATTCACTTTTCTAGACACTTTTTTGGGAGGTCTTGTATTCTAGAAATGTTTACCATATAGTTTTCCACTTTCATACTCTATTGTTGGTATCTTAGTGGTATTAATTCTTGTGTACTTATCATTTTACATTTCATCATTTTGGGATTGGAGATGTGTGCGTGTGTACCAATACTTAGGAAATTTCCTCCCATTTGTGGGATATTCCTACTCGGTGCTAGTCGTCATCCCCTGTCATATTGGAGGTGGTATTGGGGTAGTCATTTCATGGTCCCATATAGGATGATTCATGATAGAGTGGTATCAAAGGGGTCAGTTCTACTTAAGGACCAAGAGCCTGTGATATTCGTTTGGGGAAATAGTGTTAAGCGTTTCAAGTTCGGCTTTCAGTCCATGGAATACTATGTTTGTGTGGCGGCTGACATATCCATATAGTAGGACTATAAATTATTCTTTTTATTTAGTACATGAAAACATTGGTTTTAGGGAAAACAATGTTACATGCATCATATAGGGTTTGGGTGTGTTCTCATGTCTTTATTGAGTCAGCTCACCAGGTATACTCTATTGAGCTTGGTACATCTTATTAAATTTTAGGATATATTCACATAGACAACCAGCCAAGATTCCATTTCATGATCATGAGGATGATCTACCTGGAAAAGAGGTGTCAGTACAGGGTTATGTACTAGAGATATCACCTATGGGTGGTTTACCAGTGATACCACCACCCGTCGAGAAGCAGTTACTTCCATTTCTACCAGTTGTGGATGCACGCAGGATGAGTGAGATGAATGAGTTTAGGAAGGAAGATACCTCTTAGGTTTCAAGGTGACATAAATCCCCAGGTATCTAAGGATTGGTTGGATACAGTTACATGTTTCTTCCACCTTGTGAGGATCCCTTCTGACGAGATGGCAGTCCTAGTCATGACACTTCTTCATGGATTAGTGGGTTGATGGTGGAGCTTAGTGACCCAAACACACAATGAGATGACACTATATTGGGAGAACTTTTATAATCTCTTCATATATGAGTTCTTTTCAACTACATTATGCCAATTTTGTATACATGGTCTTCTATATCTATAGTAAGGCAGTCAGACAGTGGAGGAGTACTCGGCGAGATTTACTGATCTTTCTTGGTACTCCACAAATATGGTATGTAACCTATTCTTAAGGGTTTAGACCTTTGATTAGGTATTATTCTGAGATATTAGGGAATCTATTATATCACTTATAATTCCTACATATGATGGAATACTGGAGTGAGCTCTACTAGTGGAGAGCTTTCTAGCGGAGCAGACACCGGTAGTGGGAGATACCATCAGGAACCAGGTAGTGGATTCTTCAGTAGTAGGTAGCCAAAATAAGTTTTAGGGACCCAAGTGGGCCAGTAACTCTAGGGGATAACCCCATGACATAGGATCAGTTGTGTGGGGATCCCAGGGTAGATCTAGTTAGATTAAGTACATGCTATGTTACTCGTGCGACATTAGGGGACATTTAGATCATGATTGCCCAAACAATCATACGAACGATCAGGAGACGATCGAGGGACCACTAATATAGAAGAAAAGGTAGGAATAGGGTGGTTCATAAGTCTATATATGTGGTAGAGGATCAATAATGGAATTAGGAGGTGGTCAGAGGTTCGATTTATTACCACCACCACCCCTAGGTGGTCCACAACAGGCTCAGGGAGTTGGTGGACAAGGATAAGGCCATCTTCAGGTGATGGAGGCTTATGAACCTAAGGATCTGGGTATTATTAGATTTACGATGTGTTTATTTTACACCTTATTTGTATTTTTAATAGACACAGGTTCCGATCATTATTTTCTTTCCATGACCCTTGTTCGAGACTCATAGATTCTGGTGGAACCGTTGACTCAACCCTTAGGTTTAGAGACTCCTACGGGAGAGGATTTGATAATCACACACTGGTGCTGAAAGAGTTACCTTACTCATGGAGGTTATAGTTTTTATTTGGATCTATTGGTAGCGGAATGAGGCCTTATGATGTCATTCTCGATATAGACTAGTTATCCATAGTCTATGCTCAGATTGATTGTTTTAGGAACAGAGTGTGGTGTGTCCATAGTGATGGGATCATGTTTTATTTTATATGTGAAAATAAAACCCAAGAAACATAAGATGGACTCACACATAGAAGGTTGTAGCGGATCACATGTCATTTTTCAAGACTGAACCTCATTTTAGTGGATAAGATGAGTCCCCAATTTCTTGTAATGGTGGAGGAGTACGAGGACATCGTTCCTGAGGATGTTCTAGGATTACCTCCCCACAGGTAGGTAGAATTATGTATTGATCTATAACCTAGGATGACACTGATATCTTAATCTTCATATTAGATAGCTCCCACAGAGCTTCATTAATTGAGGGTATAGTTTGAGGAATTTCAAAGAAAGGGCTTTGTGAGACCTAGTGTTTCACCATGTGCAGCCCCAGTTTTGTTTTTCGAGAAGGTAGACGAGAGCTTGAGGTTATGTGTGGACTTTTGGAACCTAAACCAAATGATCGTGAGGAACAAGTATCCACTAATCAGGATTTATGACATCTTCGATCAGTTGAAAGTGGTGTGGTGGTTCTCAAAGATAGACCTCAGATCTGGCTATCACCAGCTTCGAGTACGGGATGAGGATACACTGAAGATAGATTTTAGATATTGTTATGACCACTATGAGTACTTTGTGATTTCGTTCAATATGAATAACACCCCATAAGTGTTTATGGGACTCATAAACAGGATCTTCCAACCTTAATTAGTCTAGTTCGTGGTGGTATTCATTGATGAAATCCTCGTGTACTTGGCATCCAAGGAGGATCATACGATACACTTGAAGATGGTCCTGGATATACTTTGAGAGCACCAGCTTTATAGGAATCTCTTAAAGTGTCAGTTCTAGATTCAAGAGGTCCATTTTCTAGGATACGTTATTTCAAAGGCTGGAGTTGTGGTGGATCTAGCAAAGATTGTGGTGGTGCTTGCTTGGGAGCCACCAAAGAGTGTTACTAAGGTGCAAATTTTCCTTAGTTTGGATGGGTACTATTGAAGTTTTGTACCTAAATTTTCTATAGTAGCATCACACTTTAAAGCTTTAACATGAAAGGGGTATCCTTTCGTGTGTAAGTAGAAGTTCCATGATAGTTTTCAACAGTTGAGGCCGATATTGATGAGCGCTCCCATATTGAGATTTATAGATGAGGGTGTCAAGTATGTAGTGTTCCTCGATTCATTAGGAACTGAGCATGGTTGTGTCCTAATACAGGGGAAAGTGGCGATTTCCTATGGTTCATGATAGTTTAGACCACACGAGAATAAATAATTTACCCATGATCTTGAGTTAACAGTAGCAGTCTTTGCATTGAAGATGTGGTGACACTACTTGATGGTCGAGTGATCTATCATCTACTCTGATTACAAGAGTCTCAAGTATATATTTTCTCAGAAGGATCTGAACTTGGTATAGAGTCGATGGCTAGTTTTTCACCAGAACTATGACTTTGAGATTGTCTATACTCCTGTGAAGGGGAACATGGTGGAAGATTCTCTTAGCAAGAGATTGAGTTTATAGTTGTTGAACAAGGTGTCAAATTAGTTAGCCTCATTGAAAATATCCTTTGTAGATGAAGATGGAATACCTTACCTCTAGTCAATGGTTGTCACCCCTCACTCTTACAGAGATTTAGGGAGTCACAACTCAGAGGTACTTGCTTTGATACTTTATGTGGTCAAATGTCCACAAGGCATGCCCCTGATGGATATTCGGAAAGTGGGGATCATGTTTTTCTTTTCATAGGATGTACAGTGGTACTAGTGGAATTATGGGAGGAGGTCTTGAGGTAGTTACATAAAACCCATTTTTTGGTACATCTAGGTGTGTAAAAGATGTACCAGGACTTCTGACATCAGTTCTGGTGGCTAGGGATGAAGAAGGAAGTGACAAAGTTCGTTTCTAGATGCCTCACTTGTTAGAAAGTAAAGGCTGAGCACCATGTTCCAATGAGTTTGACTCACCCCCTTGTGGTGCCAGAGTTGAAGTGGGATGTGATATCAATGGACATTGTGATAGGGTTACCACAAACATCATAGGGGCATGATACCATCTGGGTGATTGTTGACCAACTCACCAAGTTGGCCCACTTCATAGTGATTCGGGAGCAGAGTTCAGTAGATAGATTGTGATGCCTCTACATGTAAGAGATAGTTCGACTCCATGGAGTCCCATAAATTATTGTATCAGATCATGATGCTATCTTTATATCTCAGTTTTGGAAGGGATTTCAAGAGTCATTTGGGACTCAATTGAACTTGAGCACATCATTTCTCCCACAAACAGATGGACAAACTAAGTGGACCATTCCAGTTCTGGAGGACATGATACATTCTTGCATCATAGATTTTGGAAACAATTCGGAGGATCACCTACCTCTGGTGGAGTTTGGGTATAACAACAACTACCATTCCACCGTCAGTATGGAACCGTTCTAGGCCTTGAATGAGTGACCCTATAGGTCACCACTTTGTTGGATAGTCCTAGGAGAATCAACACTCATGAGCCCAGAGTTAGTGCAGGAGACTATAAAGAAGGTTTAGGTCATCCAAGAGTGAATTAAGACTATACATAGCCTTCATAATTCTTATATTGACTATTGAAGGAGTTATTTGAAGTTACAGTAGGGAGACCATGTGTTCCTTCAGGTCTCTCCTTAATGATGGATATAGATATTTGGCCATGGTGGCAAGCTATCTATCATTTTTATCATCCCTTTTTAGATACTATGCATAGTTAGAGAGTTGGAATGATTCTTATCTCTACCTATGTAGTTAGATCTGGTGCAAGAAGTCTTCCACGTGTCAATACTGAGGAGATACATGCATGATCAATCTCACGTCATTGACTAGGGATATCTGGACATTGACGATGGGGTGAATTTTACAGAGTACCCGATGGAGATCGAGGATCAACAGGACAGGATCCTTCATGGGTGGTCAATTCCTCTGGTATGCATTTGGTGGAAGCATGATAATCTTTAGGAGATCACGTAGGAGTGGGAGGCTCAGATTCTTGATCAGTACCCTCATTTGTTTGTATATACTTTTGTTTTGGATTTTGGGATGTAAATCTATAAGGTGGGGAGAATATAACTGTTGAAACTCCTTTTCGTCACAGAGTCTAAAGATTGGAAAAGGGAAATACCTTAGTCCAAATTGATTCATCCTTTGAAAAAACATAAAAAAAATCGACAAAGGGATGAACAAATAGAACATTTCCCAAAGGTCACGCAAGTTCTACAATGGTCGCGCAAGTGCACTTGCACGACGCCTAATGGTCGCACAAGTGACTTGCGTTCCCTAAAGGATAACCGCTCGGGGTCTTCTTCAGCCTATAAATAGACCCTGTTGGCCCCACATTCGAGGAGAAATTTTTCCAGAAATTCAGATTTAAGCTCCTGGCACCCTAGTCTCTTCTCAAAGATTCCGAAACACTTCTAAGGTAATTTCTTACCTAGAAAACAAGATCTAAAGAGGGGGAGGAAGGCCTAAGTGTTGAAACTCATCAACACTTGCGCACCTGAGTGTCCAGCCCTTAAGGGAAATGGCCACACTTGCGCGCCGCCTTACTTATTCAATAGAACTTGCGCACCCCTCTTCTGGAAGAACCTCAAGATGATTCTAAAGGCTTTAACCAAGAGTCGCTCAACTATTACCCTGCTGGTTAACCATCGTGCAAGTACCCATGTGTCGCGTAGGTATACCTACGCGACCAGGACTTGCGTGCCCATGCAGTACTTTCACGCCTTCCAGGACTTGCGTTCCCCTGCCTTTTTGGGTTCCCTTCTTGCCCATTTCACCCCTATTATGCCATTCCACCTCTCCTATTCAAGATTCAGTCTTCAAGACACTCTTCAAATCCATTTATGGCATGATTTCTTGATTTGACTTCCTTATCTGAAAGGAATTATGTGGAATATCTCTCAAAACATAGTTCTTTTTACATATTTATGTCACTAAAGATTGAGATTTCATTCATTAAACCTCATCCTTTAAGATGAGAGAACTCATTAACCTGGGCATCCTCCTCAGGAGTAAGTACCAACCATAATTCTCTTAACCTGGGCCTCGTTTTCAGGACTAATCCCCAGTATCAAATATGGGCATCCTCCTCAGGAGTATGTCCCAACCATAAATCTCTTAACCTGGGCCTCCTTTTCAGGAGTAATCCCCAGTCTCAAATATGGGCATCCTCCTTCAGAAAAAATCCCCAGTCATAATTCTCAAATATGGGCCTCCTTTTCAGGAGTAAGCCCCAGTCTTAATTCCTCTTAACCAGTCCTAAATTACCTTTGATCTGGGATTCCTTCTCAGGAGTAAAAACCCAATCATAAGTCCTCTCCTAATTTGGGCCTCATTTTTAGGAGTAAGCCCCAAGTTAGAGTATTCAAATCTCCATGAAGCACATATACCTTTATGGACCCTATTCCTGGATTTCTTACCTGAAGTAAATCCCAATCTTCATTTATCTAGGCAGTCATACATACATAAGTCCCACCTTATTTGTTATGATTGCATATTTCATGGAACAATTGTTTTATTTTTACTAATACCTCTTGTTTCACACACCGATCATGACTCACGTGAGATTAGAGTGTAAAAGTAATTATGAAATCCTTATTTGAGCCATCAATCATAAACATCATACTCCCTTACTCGAACTACGTGGGTTCTGATTCCTTTTCTAAACAAAGGATACATAGGTATCCCATCTACGGGTTTGATCCCAACTCTGAAAGAATCCATGTCCTTATGAATGACAATAAACTTCAAGTGCCCCACTGAGTGGATTTAAAACTAGTATGGCCATCACAATGACCAAGATACTTTTACGTATCAAAGGATACCATTGACTAAGAATTTCTAACAAATATAGATGATTCTCTATCAATTAAGAACCTCGAATAAATATAAAAGATTCTCTAAATTTCCTACATATCGATCATTGATTTTAAGATCTAAAGGGAAGCTCATTTTATACTTGGTAATGTAATAATGATTCACGAACATAACTTAAATCTATAAAGAGAGTCTGAGAGTAGACAATAATTCCCCTAAAAAAGGTGTCATGAGTCCAACCTCCCATCATCTCGACCAATGAAAATTCCTAAGCCTCATCAGTCCACAAACTAATGATCACCTACCTTTGGAAAGTAGGTCCAAATGGATGTGGAATCATTGGATGTTTCCGGTTCTACGAACAAACCCGTTAGAAAACGATTGGAATGTTTGGACCTTCAATCAAGGAGGTCATACCCGAATTCTGAGGGAAACAAAAAATGGTGAACTCGACGTGAATACTTAACCAAGTTAAAATGATGTTTTGCCTATTTTTTAGGCCCCTATTTAAAACTCAATGAGTGGGACAACAAAAACAATCATTGAAATATGTGCTCATCCAAAAGATGTAGTGGCTGAATTTATCTTGATTACGTCTGTTATATCAAACATGCACTCTTTTCCAAGATCTTCTGCATTTCCAGAATGGATGCTCTCAAGTTCACACCTGTGAATACTGCTGCTGCAAATGCCACTGCTGCTACTCCTACTGGATCGTCATCGGCTCTAAGGATGACATCACCTACTCAGCGTCTTCAACGCTGGGTATCAAATGTGCTGATTAAGGATTACCATAAACACGGTACCATCCCAACTCTGGAGGCTTCCTGAAAATCCCTCCAAGTGAAAAACTCACATCGGTCGTCCAGACAATGACGACCAGTGATCAAGAAATAGGTGGTGCGGACTACCGTCTCCAACCGTTTCGGGTCGTTATCCCTGGAATGCAATAACCATTTGCTCCCTTATTCTGAGGAGGTGAATGAGCAGGTCCCTCAGAGCCTTAATTCAAGTAGACAAGAGTCCTTCCCGAGGGCTCCCACCAACAATCACTGCTAGACTCGTGCGTTAGTGCGCCCTCAACATGATGAGGGTACCGACTCCAGGTATTCGGATCAGGTTCCTCAAACCCGAGCAGGCAAGACGAACCGCAAGAGGTGGAATCCGGTCAACAGTGAGCAGGTTCTCATCTCTTCCATCTCCAAATAAGTCTACCATCCTAACTTGGTGACAAGCAACAAGCGGGAACACACACCTGCCCGTTTTAATCCTATTGTCCAGCAGACTCGTCTGACAGCAGCACGCCAATCCCATCAGGAAATTCCGGCGGAGTACTATAGGCAGGAACATACACCTGTTTATACGTCATCAGTTAGTCAGCAGGCTCTTCTGACTACATATGATGGAGCTTGTCAACCACGTTCGGCGAAGTGAAATCAACAAGCACATACACCTGCTAGTATTGATCAAGCCTACCAACAGTCTCGCTTGGTAGCATTCAAAGAAGTCAGTCGGAAAGCTCCGATAACAAACAGGAGGCATACTCAACTCTCTGCCCCCACACTTGAGTACTGTCAGGATTCACTAACAAGAAAAGGAGGACAGGAGAAGGCACACACGCCTACTCCAAGCATGGAATGGACATATATCCCTGTTCCGGTAGCTAAAGTCACCAAGCATATTTTATCAATGGTGAAAGAGGAGAAGCAAATCCCTACTCATATTCTGGACGCTTGTCAGGATATTATAATAACTTCAATGGCATCTCAGGGAAAGACACATAAATCTATCCCTACCATTGGAGTGACACATCAACAATTCACTCCGGAATAGACACACACATCTGTTCCAGCCCAAGAGGGTTGTGGGGAATACTCCCCCATATCATACAGACAACCAAGTCAGGCACATACACCTGATTTGAGTGGAGATCGTCAACCTAACCTAGCCATCTTTCCTGATCAGGCACATACACCTGCTCAGAGCAGCCACTTTCGTCAACAAGTGGTTTCCAAGGTGAGTAAGAAGGCGTCTAAGAAAAAGACCCACCCAACACAGTCAGCAGATCAAGAGACAATCTATAACAAGGCCTTGCTCGATGCTGGAGTTCTTGAAGCCCTCAGACAGTTATCTATTGGAATTCAAGATTCTACTCCCTCATTTCCCAATAGTGGGAACATTCTGAAGGTCTTCAATAGACACTTCCTCATGAAGGATTGCTTCATGACAATTCGGTGGATATCGAAGTTTCATCTTCATATGAGAGCCACAGGAACCCTCTGTGTGGTCAGAAGACCAAGGAGCAAGAGATCTCATCTTTTGTTGTAACCCACTATGGTGGTCCTCCCCATGATGATGAATTTCACTATGAAAGTCCTCTCCACAGTAGTGATACACATTTCCCGGAAAATGCTCCAGTGGATGATGTAGTGCCGAGAAAGCCCTCTTATCTTGAGGCACTTATAAATGTGAAACTAGTCATGTCTGATGCTTCATCGCTAGCAGGTGAAATACTTTCTCAATCAGAAGATAGCCTAGGGTGTAGGTCATTCTCCGAACCAACCCTAAGTCATGCATCTCCTGGTTTGATCAGTGATTTCTCTACCAATCCTGTTGAATCCAATGAAGTAACAAGGAAGCACCAGATTTGGTCAAAATGGGTAGAAGAGTCTTCGTCAAATGATAAAGAGGAAATGTTGAACATGAGAAAACAACTGAAAAAAGGTGAAGTGCCAGTCATGTTTTGGCCTCTGGATAACTCTCAGTATGACATTCCAGAAATTTTGACGGAAGATGGAATTCATGATATTCTTCTCAACATATGGAAAACTCTTTGTCAGTTGAAAAATAAAGTATTATATTATGATGAATATGAAAATCATCTTAAGATAATAGAAGGGTTACAACGTCAGATTGATTTGGAATCTCTATCAGTCTCTCGATATCCGAAGGCTGAAAAGCAGCAAATATCCATTCAACGTTCATGCCTTGGCGCACAAAGAAGATTGTGTCAGTTAATTTCCAATTCCCCATCTGGTATTCGTGTTAGAGGATGGGGTGTTCATGGAGAACTACATTCACGGTGCTCTCCAGTCAGCAAGACCTGCCGAAAATGGTATCATGCAATGTTATTGCCCATGGCCTGCCACATTCAATGGGCTTTGGTTGTAATAAAAAGATTGCCCAAGAACAAGCTTCAAATAGTTCCTCTCAAAATCAAGAATACAGAGAACAAGTTGTTGAATTACTCATGCATCAAGCAAACGAGAATATTAAACAGGCCTCTCGTATGGAGCAAGCACATCATCAAGTGACAGAAGTGTCGGAAATCATCCAACAGTCTTTTGAACCAGGTGATAAAAGTGGATACTGGTTAATGCATACAGCTAATTTCCGGACTAAGGTTTGAAAGATCAAGAGAGATTTTAAGAAAGTCTCAGACATAGCATGTCAAGAGCCACCCCATCTCACCAGATTGGGGACTCTTTTAAACCAACCCTCAGAATCAACAAATAAGATTCAAGGAGTTGAGCGGGAACAACAGGAACAGCCCCAGTCCACTGGACTGGGGAATTTTTCAAATCATCAATCCCCTCCTCAGAGAAAGTCAGTCTTTTCTCGATTGGGGAAGAAGCCTCAAGAGGAACGAAGATCCAAATTATCAGGAGATTCCCTCCAAATTACGGTTTGTCAAGAAGTTCCTGAGGGATCGAATCAAAAAAATTCAATGTCTCATCAAAGACATGGAAGAAGACAATATCAAAGAAATGATGATATAAGGGATGTGATGCTTTATGAATCAATACATTTCATCAATGTCGTTGTTCCTGATCCACCAGATGAGGCTCACTCAGGGGACTCAGATGAAGAGGTTCCTGCTCAAGAAGATGTATGCATCGACCCAAATAAAGAAGGTGTGCGTACACGAAATCAAAGGGTTACTTAGAACCTAGGTAATCCTTTTAGTAACCCACTTCCCCCTCTTTGAAAAGGATTCAAAAAAGGGAGGGGAAATAATTAGGTTACATATACTTCCTCTGGAGAAGGCCAATCACTCTCACTAGAGAAAAGGTTTGCACAACAGGAGGAAGAAATGAAGGAATTAAGAAGGTTGAATGCAGAACTACTTCAGAGTAGTCTTCTTCTTAAGCGTGCTGGAGTCAGTCAGCCAAAGTAATTTGTTGCAGCTGTTGAGATGGATCAAGAATATCCTCCTCTATCAGTACACCCTCATAGGTCTAATCCTACGGGTCAAGTGCAGCAACAGTTGGTAGTGCTACCAATAGTTGCAGCAAAAACTACCACATCTTTCCAAGATCCAGTCATTGCACCTACACAAGTCCAAGTTCAACCGGATGTTTCTCAAAAGTTAATAACTACTATTGAGTCATTAACAGCTCGGTTAGAAACTATGAAAGGGAAATGTGCTCAGGTTCAACCAGAAAATAAAGTTTACCCTGAATGGGTAGATTCAATCTCTCCTCCATCCAGTTTTGGAAACCCTGTATTCCCTATTTTCAATGGATCAGGCGACCTTGAACAGCATTTGACGCATTACGTGTCTTGTTGTGATCCTATGATGGGAACTCCGGAGCAGCAAGAAGCAGTAAAACTCAGATGCTTCATATGGACTTTGCAAGGAACAGCCTTTGTATGGTATTCAAGCTTGCAATCCCGATCAATTACTAGATGGGAATATCTCCATCAATAATTCCTTCTTCAGTTCAGCTCAACTTTTCCAAAGACAACAGTTTTTTATCTTACAACCTGTAAGCAAAGGGAGAATGAAAGGGTCTCAGATTTCATTGCTCGCTGGATGGGATTAACATATTCCCTAAGATTAGAACTCCCTCAAGAAGAATTGTTGCCAATCTGTGTGGAAAATTTGCGTGATGATTTACGCATGCTGTTGATCCTTGTGAAATACACAAGAGGGTTTCAAGACCTTACTTCAATCTCTTAGCAGATTGAAGATTCCCTTATATAGGCTAAGGCTAAATCTCATGTAATTCCATCAGCTCTAGGAAGGAGAATGGGTAAAGCAGAAACTACTACAGTTATGCTTAAACAAGCACCTGTACCTATTTCTACCTCAAAACCTTCATCTTCTCGAAGGGCTCCACCTCCTGAGTGCCAACAACAAAGACCGTTTCATCCAGATGATCAAAGAGATCAAAGATGAAAACAATTTGAGGATATGAAGAGAAAAACATACTCTTTCCGAAATAAACAAGTTCCTGGTTACTTCATTTCATCCCTAGAGAATAATTTGGTTCAGCTGCCAAATCCCAAGAGTCCAAACAAGGAAGGAGTTGAAGACCATCCCAATTATTGTCCCTTTCATCAAATGTCAGGGCATCCCATCCAGGAGTGTTTTGTCTTCAATGACCTCCTTCAAAATATGGTCGACTCGGGACAAGTCAAACTGAAAGGATCTTCATCCCAGGTAGCATGTGTCACTACTATAGTTCTAGAGGAGGAAGGCGAATGGAAAGAAGTCAAAAGAAAAAATGCACAGAAGTATGATGATTGGATGGTCAGAAAGACAATCAACCGAACTCATGCTATTTTTCGAACACAATTAAAGAAACCGATTGTGTCTTCTGCCATGAATGTTGCGGAAAAACCCTCTTCATCAGAGGAAAAGTCCTCAAAGAAATGGCATGATTCAGAGAAAGAAAAAGAATCAGAAGAAGATGAGTATGTGTCAAAGCTTAAGTTGTCTTTGACTCTGGAAGACTTCATGCCATCTACTTCAAAGCCACGAGCACCACCCCACCAAATGGCACAGCCTAAACAGGATAATCAGGCAAAGTCTTCATCAGATGAAGAGTTAATCTTCGGTTCTGTTAATATGATTCTGTTAACGGATCCATATGCTAGTCACAGTTTCGATTTCGATGAGCCTGAATTCCCTATATCAAACAAGGGAATCAGAGGAAGTTCTAGAGTCTCAGGATACAGGGGAAAACGTGGATCTTTCAGAAGACACTATTCTAATTCTACCCCTGCTAGAACTGTGTACGCAGCAGAAACTTGTGGTAGATCCCTTCAGCGAGCTCCGCAAGAACAAGCAATTTCTTCTACCAATAGCAAATTCAGTCCTGGAATGGATATTTTGGAAGACCGGTTGAAGGTTCCATCTTCTTCCTCTAATCAAGTAAATGGATATAATCGGTCTAATCTTCCAAAACCAGGAATATTGCCAACTCCTATCCCAATACAAGATGCATCAACTTCCAAAGCATCTGCTTCCAAGGTACCTGCTAAACCACATATTCCTGTTGGGAAACGTATACATCTGGATAAAAAATATGATGTATTGAAAGACTTGGCCCAAGTACCAGCCAAGTTATCAATTTTGGATGATCTGAATTTGTCAAAAGATCTTCAGGAAGCACTCATCGAGGCTTTGTCAAGTCCTCAGGAGTTTGAAACTGAAATTCCTACAGCTGAAGTATATCACATAGAGAATAATCCTGCAGAATGACATGCAATAATATCTTTTACTGATGAAGATGAAGATGATGTTGTGCATGGGAATATTATACCTTTGTACTTATCTGGCAAAGTCAATGGTGTAGATGTTCGAAGAGCTTTCATTGACAATGGTTCAGGAGTCAACCTCATGCCCATTCGTACACTTCATCGATTGAGCCTCACAGAATCTGATTTATCTCCTTCTACCATGATGTTATAAGGATATGATAAAAATGAACAAGAACCATTGGGCAAAGTTACACTCAGAACTCAGTTTGGAGATATTGTATCCAATTCAGATTTCATGGTTGTTGATCAAGATTCAGCCTTCAAAATCTTTCTTGGAAGACTCTGGCTACATCAACATGCGGCTATCCCTTCATCCTACCATCAATGTCTCAAATATTGTTTCGATGGTCAATTTGGGACATTGTATGGTGATAAGGCCCCGTTCAAGACATGTGAGTCTCAATACATTGAGGCGGAATTCTATCACATGAAGGGAAGGGAGAAATCCACAACAAAGGAGATTACCAAAATTAATGCTCCATATGGTTTGGAGAAGATTCCAATAAATCCATTTACACATGTGAGTATAGATTATGTGTTTCCTATCAGTCAAAATAGAAAGATAGACCCAAATCAAAATACTCTTATGGAAAGATCCATAATGTCAGTTACAGCAATCGAGAAAGACAACATGGTAGAAATTGGTAACCCACCAAGCAGTAATGAAAGCATAAATGGTGACGTCTTCATTTCATCTTCTGAAATCCAACAAGTCTATACTTCACCAATTAGGACAGAATAAGTTATAGCAACAACAGAGGTGAACAATGATGTCGATTCTCAATCCATCATCTCCTCTTTATTACCCAAAGAAGACCCTACATCATCAATCGGGTCGGAAATGGAAGCTTCTTCTTCAAGATGTGAAAATTTTGACATCTCTTCTGATCATGAAAATTCTACTTTATCATCTACTATGCAAGTAAAAACGGAAGAAATAATACATGATGAAGAAGAAGCGGAAGATCTCAGAGATGCTCCTCCAACATTTGAAGAGGGTATCTCTACCACTGTGGATGAACTCAGAGAAATAAATCTGGGTACAAAAGAAGATCCACGCCCCACTTTAATCAGTGCGGCCATGACTCTTGAAGAGCAAGAGATGTATATTTATTTTCTAAAGAAAAATAGAGATATATTTCCTTGGAACTATACAAATATTCTTGGGCTTGATCCTGATGTTGCTACTCATCATTTGGGTTTACCAGAAGAACATCGAGGATTTAAGCAAGCTGCGAGACGAACACACCCAACTTATGCTTCTAAAATTGAAGCTGAAGTGGATAAGATTATCAAAGATAACTTCATCAGAGAAGTTCAGTATCCCAAGTGGTTGGCTAATATTGTCCCTGTAAAGAAGAAGAACGGACAAATTAGAGTTTTCATCGATTTCAGAGATCTTAATCGGCATTGTCCTAAGGATGATTTTCTAGTTCTGATTACAGAACTTTTAATTGATGCAACAGTTGGCTATGAAGCACTTTCCTTCATGGATGGATATTTCGAATATAATCAGATCCAAATGGCCCCATAAGATGAGGAATCCACAGCCTTTAGAGCCCCTCAGGGTGTGTTTTGCTACCGGGTAATGCCCTTTGGCCTAAATAATGCAGGTGCAACATATCAATGTGCCATGCATCGTATCTTCAAACCCTTTTTAGGGAAGTTTGTTGAATTTTATGTGGAAAATTTGGTGGTCAAATCCAAACAGCATTCTAATCACTTGGCTGATTTGTAATTCATATTCCGCAAGCTTCGAAAACATAATTTGAAGATGAACCCCTTAAAATGTGCTTTTGGGGTAACCTCAGGAAAATTTCTCAGCTGTGTTGTATGCCATCGTGGTATTGAAGTCGATCCTGAGAAGACCAAGTCAATCCTTGGTATGTCACCTCCTCAAAATTTGAAATAATTAAGAGGACTTCAAGGACACTTAGCCTATATTCGGAGTTTCATCGCCAATTTAGCAGGCAAAATTTTACCTTTCACCAAATTGATGAAGAAGGGAGTCACTTACCAGTGGACTAAAGAATGTCAAGAAGCATTCAATATTCTCAAGAAATACCTCTTGAGTCCACCGGTACTCATTCCACCTGTTGAAGGAAGACCACTTATCCTCTACGTGACAGCTCTAGAGTGATCATTGGGTGCCATTATTGCTCAAAAGAATGATGCTGGGAATGAAAACAGCCTCTACTATCTCAGTAGAACTATGTTTGAAGCAGAAACTTGGTATTCAAGTATTGAGAAGTGCTTCCTGATATTAATCTTTGTATTTCAGAAGTTAAGACACTACCTGCAACATCACGAGGTCCAATTGGTATCTCGCAATAACCCGCTCAAATTCATCCTTAGTCATCCAATGCTTACAAGACGTCTGGAAAGGTGGGAAGTTATTTTGCAGCAATTTGACATTCAGTATGTGTCTCAAAAGGTGATAAAGGGCCAAGCTCTGGCTGATTTCTTGGCTGAACACCCTTCAGTGGAAGACACGTCTTTAGATATTGAACTCCCTGATGAGGAAGTCTTCTCTATTCAAGAAAGTCCTCAGGCATGGAAAATATATTTTGATGGTGCTTCCAGAAGTCCAAAAGGGAGGAAAATGGAAAATCCTAAATTCAACAAAGTTGTCTTAGGAATTGTGCTCATTTCTCCAGAAAAGGCAGTGTTACCTTATTCCTTCTTATTGTGGGAAGTTGGTACCAATAATGAAGCAGAATACCAAACTCTCATCACAGGCTTGGAATTAGCACTTCAAGCACAAGTGAATCACTTAAATTTGAAAGGTGATTCAGACCTGGTAATCAAAAAAGTCAATGGGGATTATGCCATCAGAAAAGAATAACTAATCCCTTTGTATGATTACGTCAGAGAGTTAATGGAGGAATTCCCTTCGAAACTGACATTTTCTTATGTCCCAAGATCACAAAATGCTCAATATGATGCACTGGCTAATATAGCCACAGCTCTGGAAGATCCAAATCGGGACGAGACAACCATCAGTATTGCCCACTGTCATGCAATTTCACCTTATGTTTGAATTAGAACAGAGTAATTTAATGAAATTAGTCCCATTCCTGAACCGTATGGTCATACTACAGGATGGATGTCACCTATCAGAGAATACCTTCATAATGGAACACTTCCACCTGATAGAGTCGAGAAAGTACAAATCCGGCGACGTTTGGTCAATTTTACTCTTTATGATAGCCCAAATCACATAGAGAAAATTCTCTACAAACGTGGTTTTGATGGAGTTCTCTTCAGATGCATTGATGGTGAAGAGACAATGGTTGTCATGAAAGAAGTTCATGCAGGAGTCTGTGGTGCCCATCAGTCTGGACATAGACTGTTGGATCAGATTCAAAGGCTTGGATACTTTTGGCCTTCAATGATACAAGATTGTGTTGATTTCACAAAGAAGTGTCATTCATGCCAAGTACATGCCAACTTCATTCATCAACCTCCAGAGTTGCTTCATACAACTAAATACTCATAGCCATTTTCCACATGGGGAATGGATGTGGTGGGACCTTACCCTTTGTCTACGACCAAGCAGTTTGAGTACATTATTACTGCTACTTACTTATTTTCCAAATGGACAGAGGCAATACCTCTCAAGGAAGTCAGTTCTGAATGTGTTGTTAGCTTCATCAAGTCTAACATCATTACCAGATTTGGTGTCCCTCATACCATATTGACGGACAATGGCACCAACTTCTGTTCATCTGAGGTGAAGAAGTTGTATCAAGAATACAACATCAAATCCAACCATTCATCTCGGTATCATGCAGCGGACAACGGCCAGATAGAAGCCTTTAACAAGTCTCTTTAAAATATACTTCAAAATATGGTGGATAAAGATAAGAATTCATGGCCTGATAAACTCTTTCATGCTTTATGGGCTTATCGGACTACCACTCACACTGCAACTCGGTCTACTCCATATTCACTGGTATATGGAATGGAAGTCGTCTTGCCCATTGAAGTTCAATTGCCTTCTCTTAGAGTAGCCATTTGTGATCAGTCATCTATAGATGAACAATCTCAAAAGCAATTGAATGAATTGGAATGGTTAGATGAGAAAAGATTGTGCACTTTGCACCACTTGGAAGTCTATTAGAATCGAATAGCACGATCTTTTAACAAAAAAGTTCATCTTCATTCATTCACTCAGGGAGAATTGGTATTAGTTCTCAGAACTCCAATGATACCAGGAAAGAAACCTCCCAAGCTTGATCCAAAATGGGAAGGACCTTACTCAATACATAGGGTCTACTCCAATGGTGCTTATTCATTAATCTTGCTGGATGGAGAACTCATCACTACTCCAACCAATGCCATATTTTTGAAGAAGTATTTTGTATAAACACAAAATACATCCCTAAATGGTCCAATATGACCTTAAACTGCACAACCGTCCAGCAAGACATTAAACTGCATAACCAATGGTCCATACATATGACCTTAAACTATTTGTACTTTCGTCCCACACGACGTTAAAATGTGTCCCCTTCATCGTCCTTACTATATGATGTTAAAATGTACAGCAACGGTCCATACATATGACCTTAAACTATTTGTACTTTCGTCCCACACGACGTTAAACTGTGAAACAGTTCCCTAAATGGTCCAGTATGATCTTAAACTGCAACTAGGTCCTGTATGAACTTAAACTACATCCATCGTCCAGTATGACCTTAAACTGTAACTAGGTCCTGTATGACCTTAAACTACATCAATGGTCCAGTATGACCTTAAACTTCATCATCAACAGTCCATGCATATGACCCTAAACTATTTGAAAGTCCCTTACGTCCAGCAAGACGTTAAACTGTGACGTCCTAACTACATGATGCTAAACTGTATAAAAGTCTCTTACGTCCAGAAAGACGTTAAACTACATAATAATCAAAGGTCCTGTATGACCTTAAACTACACCACCATCCAATATGACATTAAACTGCACCATCCACGGTCCATGCATATGACCTTAAACTATTCTCACTTTCGTCCAACATGACGCTAAACTGTATCGTCCCTTTTTCATCCAACATGAAGTTAAACTGTGAAAAAAATTCCCCAATGCGTCCTACATGACGTTAAATGGTGTACTCTTTTTTCCTCACTGCATGACATTAAACTGCACAGTCCCCCTTTCGTCCAACATGACGTTAAACTATATTGTCCCCATCGTCCTAACTACATGACACTAAACTGTACAGAAAGTACTTGATACGTCCTACATGACATTAAACTGTACTTTGTCCCTGCTACATGACACTAAACTGTGCAACACCAATAGTCCTAACTGCAAAACATTAAACTGCATAGTCCCTTTATATGTCCTACATGACATTAACCTATGCATCATTAAGGTTGTTGTTACCTCTTGTTTCTCACACCGATTATGACTCACGTGAGCTTAGAGAAAACCTCAACCATAACACTCTCTTTGGGATACTAACCATGTGTAAGTCCCAACATCATTTTTTAGGTCGTTGTACCCAAGAACAACTTGATCATTAATTCATTATTTAATTGAACTACGCGGACTTTGATCCTTGCCTTCCAGGATGGGTACGTATGCATCCTCCCAAGGTTCAAGCCCAAAACCAATCTCTTCACATTGGTTCACCTCCATCTCATACGATTTTGATTTGTGAAACCGCCCCTAGAATCAATATATTTACATTGGTTCACTTTCGTTCTTGTTATACGACGTTAAACTATACAACAGTTTTGTCCAGTATGACAATAAACTACAATATTCTTTGATACCCTCACTTGAGTGGGAACCATTATTTACATTTATTTTTCAATCATGTTTCATTTCAAAGACTATGTGCATACATGGAAATGCCTAAACCTTTTATCTTGGGTTAAACCATCATTGTACTAAAGTCCCCTTTCACCCTTCACATGTACGAACCAAATTTGTACAGAGGGTATTTCTAGAACTACGTGGGCTTGATTCCCATCCTTATGGGATACATAGGAACATCCGAGTGTCCCTAGAATCCAGCCCCAAGTCTTTGGGCCTAACCCCAAATTCCACTTCCAGCCCCTTGGCTGAAAAGTCCCCATGAAAACACACACTGTGTATTTATTACAATATTCCAAGCTCTATGACCCTAAACTAATATCTCTAATCTTTTTGTCCCACACGACGTTAAACTGTAGTTTAAGAACTATGTATGGCTTGATTCTCATCCTTATGGGATACGTAGTGAAGTCTAACATTTCAATTCAGGACCCAAACACAACATGATTATGGTTAGCATTGATCTGTGTATCTCTGTATACATTGGACAATACCCATATTTATGTGTCATAATCCTAACCTTATATATTTTCAGATCTTCATAACCATTTTCATGACTTCTAGTCACAAAAATGTCAAACTTATGAGAATTATTTTGCCTGACTATGCAGCACATGCCCTTAGGTGGCCTTGCATAAATAGTCTACATAATGGACTTGTTAGCCAAAAGATACTATTTTATTTAACTATACAGCCAATTCCCTTAGGTGGCCCTGCATAATTCAACCCCCTAACGGGTTTGTTAAATAATGGTAACTTCATTCTTGGGAAGAAATCCTCTTTTGTCCTTATTGGTCTTAAATGACAGTATGTAGGGATCTGCAAAAAATAGCCATCCTTACCATATTTGTCCCATATCCTTTTTCATGATATGAAAAGTATTCAAGTCTATGGTTTATATTCTCCTTCCCTACGATTGGGTCAGACCTTCGTAGGAGTGATATATATTCAGTTCTTCGATAATATTGTTTGGAAATATCTTCTCCATATTCAAATACCTCTTTCCATACAGAAAACTCTATAATTTGGAAAATTTGAATCTCCATAAACTTTCACTGGATTTTAGCACTAGGATAGTAAATTTCTGAGAGTTATTTTTCCTGACTATGCAGCACGTGCCCATAGGATGCCTTGCATAAACATACTACATAACAGACTTGTTAGCCAAAAGATACTATTTATTTAACTATGCAGCCAATACCCTTAGGTGGCCCTGCATAATTCAACCACCTAACAGGTTTGTTAAATAATGGTAACTTCATTCTTGGGAACTACTTCTTCTAATGCCTTTTAGCTCTTTTTCATATCATTTCTCAGATTCAAATATTCTTAAGTCATAGTTTACATATTTTTCCCTCATACTTGAGTATGGTACTATGTTTTCAGATGAGTTGTCAAGGAATTGAGTCAATTATAATCTATTTCGGTCAAAGCTATTTCGACCTTAAACATTATCCTTTTTATGCCTGATGTGCATGAATTTAAACTGCCCACAAAAGACAAAGGAACTCTGAATAAAAGTCAAGTTCCAACTCACTAAACATACATTTTGTATGATTTAGGTAACATTGAGCAATTAAAAGGTTCAAGTTTGTAGGTTTATTTACATTAATCCTAGTAAAAATCAAACTATGCTTACTAGGCCCATTGGCTTAAGTAAAATCTAAAGAATGTAGCAAAAGAGATTACAGGTACAAATGAGTGAAGGTGAAAGTGTTTTTCATTGATGAACAAGAGTTAGAAGGACATCCACAGATTGGAGTCTCTTCTCTTTTCCAAGGAATTACAAAAGGCTTTCAACATAAGTCTTCACTTGATTTACGGCATCCCGAGCTTCATCAGCAGGCACCTGGAATTCATTCATTCAACTGGATACCATAAGAGATGTAGTGATACCAGCTCTTCTTGGAACAATTGTAAAAGAATGTTATTGAATGCGGTTTGAGAAAATTTTCTGTTGATCAAACAGTGACTCTGTTTCTGTCCAAGAGACTTGGAAGATGGATACATGGATTTGAGAATGAAGAATAGGAAGTAAAGAGCCATTTGGAAAGAGTACTCTTTTCAGATATTTCTCTAATTCCATGTTTGTCTTCTCTCCACCAACCAGCAGTGGAAAACATTTCATCCCCTGGCATAACCGAAATAGAGGAGTAGCAGTGCAGCAGCATTTCAGGCATATAGTTCTTTGCATCTGGAGCATTGACTCCTTGCAGATGACCATGACCATACAGGGATAAGTAGATGTTCTGTGGGAAATTAAGATGATATTTCTTCAATTACTTAGCCAAATATGGGAGAGTGTTGTTTCATATATCATAGTAATCATGGCCAACAATGTTCATCATGTCATCAATCCGCTTTCTTGAAAGTTCATCAGTCGTTCCAATTCTCTTGGGATCCATTGAATCTGCACAAAAGTTGAATAAAATAAATCTTAAGTAAGTTTATTTTTCATAAAATTTGTGAAAGAATTCGAAAAATGGCTAAGGCATTAAGGCGCGCAAGTATGGATGTTCCGCACAAGTATTTGGCGTGCAAGTATCACCGTGTAGGTCTAGATACCTTAACAGCAGCGCGACATCAAGGAAACAGCGGGAAACAGAGAAACTTGCGTGGAAAATGCAACTTGCGCGGCGAGAGCTCGAAAGTTTCAAATCCATATTCTTTGTACGGAATTGAGGCCCTCTATTTATAGAAATGGTAAGAGCCCTACGCTCCATACCCTATGCGACTAAAGGCCGTACCCCTGTGCACCAGACCCTGCACGCCCGAAGCTCATTTGCGCGCCCAGACTTGCGTGCCACCTTTCCTTTGGTTTTATTCTTTTCCTTAGAGTCAAATCCTCATTTATTTTGGATCCAACTCTGAGGGGGGACTTTTGTTGACACTCCTTTTCATCACAGAGTCTAAAGATTGGAAAAGGGAAATACCTTAGTCCAAATTGACTCATCCTTTGAAGAAACATCAAAAAAATCGACAAAGGGATGAACAAAGAGAACATTTCCCATAGGTCGCACAAGTTCTACAATGGTCGCGCAAGTGCACTTGCACGACTCCTAATAGTCATGCAAGTGACTTGAGCGCCCTAAAGGATAACCGCCCGGGGTCTTCTTCAGCCTATAAATAGACCCTGTGGGCCCCACATTCGAGGAGAAATTTTTCCAGAAACTCATATTTAAGCTCCTGGTGCCCTAGTCTCTTCTCAAAGCTTCCGAAACACTTCTAAGGTAATTTCTTACCTAGAACAGAAGATCTAAAGAGGCAGAAGAAGGCCTAAGTGTTGAAACTCATCAACAATTGAGCACCTGAGTGGTCAGACCTTAAGCGAAATGGCCACACTTGCGTGCTGCCTTACTCCTTAAATAGAACTTGCACGCCCCTCTTCTGGAAGAACCTCAAGATGATTCTAAAGGCTTTAACCAAGAGTCGCTCAAGTATTACCCTGCTGGTTAACCATCGCGCAAGTACCCATGTGTCGTGCAGGTATACCTGCGTGACCAGGACTTGCGTGCCCACGCAGTACCTACGCGCCTGCAAGGACTTGCGCGCCCCTGCCTTTTTTGGGTGCCCTTCTTGCCCATTTCACCCCACTTATGTCATTCCACCTCTCCTATTCAAGATTCAGTCTTCAAGACACTCTTCAAATCCATTTATGGCATGATTTCTTGATTTGACTTCCTTATCTGAAAGGAATTCCGTCAAATATCTCTCAAAACCTAGTGATTTACACATCTTTATCTCACTAAAGATTGAGATTTCATTCATTCAACCTCATCCTTTAAGATAAGAGAACTCATTAACCTGGGCATCCTCCACAGAAGTAAGTCCCAACCATAATTCACTTAACTTGGACCTCCTTTTCAGGAGTAAGCCCCAGTCTCAAATATGGGCATCCTCCTCAGGAGTAAGTCCCAAACATAATTCTCTTAACCTGGGCCTCCTTTTCAAGAGTAAGCCCCAGTCTCAAATATGGGCATCCTCCTTCAGGAATAAGCCCTAGTCATAATTCTCAAATCTGGGCCTCCTTTTTAGGAGTAATCCCCAGTCTTAATTCCTCTTAACCAGTCCTAATTTACCTTTGATCTGGGATTCCCTCTCAGGAGTAAAAACCCAATCATAAGTCCTCTCCTAATTTGGGCCTCCTTTTCAGGAGTAAGTCCCAAGTTAGAGTATTCAAATCTCCGTGAAGCACATATACCTTTATGGACCCTGTTCCTGGATTTCTTCCCTAAAGTAAATCCAAATCTTCATTTATATGGGTAGTCATACATACATAAGTCCCACCTTATTTCTTATGATTGCATCTTTAATGGAACATTTGTCCGATTTTTAACAATACCTCTTGTTTCTCACACCGATCATGACTCATGTGATCTTAGAGTGTAAAAGTAATTATGACATCCTTCTTTGAGCCATCAATCATAAACATCATACTCCCTTACTCGAACTACGTGGGTTTTGATTCCTTTTCTAAACAAAGTATACATAGGTAGCCCATTTGCGGGTTCGATCCCAACTCTAAAATAATCCATGTCCTTCTGAATGACAATAAACTTCAAGTGCCCCACTGAGTGGGTTTAAAACCAGTATGGTCGTCATAATGACCAAGAGACTTTTACGTATCAAAGGATACCATTGACTAAGAATTTCTAACAAATACAGATGATTCTCTATCAATTAAGAACCTCGAATACATATAAAATATTCTCTAAATTTCCTACATATCGATCATTTATTGTCAGATCTAAAGGAAAGCTCATTTTATACTTGGTAATGTAATAAGGATTCACGAACATAACTTAAATCTATAAAGAGAGTCCCGGAGTAGACAATAATTTCCCTCAAAAAGGTGTGATGAGTCCGACCTCTCATCCTCTCAACCAATGAAAATTCCTAAGCCTCATCTATCCACAAACTAATGAGCACCTACCTTTGGAAAGTAGGCCCAAATGGATGTGGAATCATTGGATGTTTCTGGTTCTACGAACAAACCCGTTAGAAACTGATTGGAATGTTTGAACCTTCAATCAAGGAGGTCATCCCCAAATTATGAGGGAAATAATAACATATCAGAATTTTAATGTATTATATTTATATATTAAATGGAATTATTTTGAGACTATACGCTAAGATAGAATGTGATTTTGAGGACCAGTGCGCCCAAAACAATTTCTTGAAGAATATTAAAATATTAAATAGCACGTGAGTGTAGTTTTCCTAAAAAATTGGAATAACATCTAAACGTGTACCCAAATCAAAAATTTGAGGGCACCATTGTGTTCAAAGTAATGACTACCTTAGGAGGGTCCTAACATCATCTGGCACAAGTCCACTGTGAAAAGTAATTTTTGGATGTTTAAATAAATAAAATAAATGAAGTTTTATTTTATTTAATGTTATGTTGAAATTAAACAATGGTTTTATTTTTAATAAACCTTATCATATAATTAAGAGTTATCATTTTAACCTAGGAATTCCTATGAAAGGAAGAGATGGAGGTCTCTCTAATGAACATCGGTGGACTGAGGATCGATGATGAAACAACCTTTGTTCTTCATCAAAAAATGATCTAAACTCTAGGCAGGGAATTTGTTTTCTTCATACTTTCCCCATTCATTAATTCAATGATGAATGCGGACCAAACCACAAATAGGTTGATATACAATTTTATCATTTGTTGGATGTATCTTGTTGCGGGGTTTTAATGGGAGATGAATCTATGTGATTATTTGTTCTTCATTATTCCTCTAACAAGAACGAATTGAGGATGATATAAACAAGTAAAAGGTTCATTCTTTTTGTTTTCTTATGATTTCTACCTCCCCCACCCTTATTTCTTTCACCATTGGGTCCCTGTGGTTGAATCTCTACTTTTTGGGAGTTTTTGAATGTGATTGGACCCCCAGATTGAAGGAAAACCCTTAGCTGAGGCCAGGTCTGTGTAGATCGGGTCCCAAGGAGCCCAGATCTATGATTACTTTAATTTATGGATATTTATGGTGGTATGGTGGTCCACGGAAGGGACCAATGATGAGGGTCCGACACAGTGGTCTGTAGAGGCACAACGACAGTGCCAACAAGGTGATGTGGTGGCAGCTAGACCGACATGCAATAATTTTTGCGGTAATGACTAGAGGTAGTGGTGTGCGGCGGTCAGTTGAGGATAAGCAGGACACGACAGGTGAACCGTGCAAGAGCTGTAAGGTGTGGTTCCCACGAGACACGGTGAATCCATCTGGCCCATATCAGAGTTGCGGGCAGCACCCACAAAGCCCATGGGAGCTGGGGATGTGAAGACGATGACTACAAGGGAGCCACATGCTAGTGGGGTGTGGAGGACACGTTTGGGAAATGTACTTGAAGTGGGATAATGAGCTGGAGCGGGCTGGATCTATAAGAGTTGGTGTCCTAGAACCAAATGGTTGTACTTTGATTACATGGATATTTAATGTATTTAAATATTAAACGTATTTTTACATATTTTTCATTATTCTGCATGACTATGATGTAATAATGTCCTATAATATTTGTTGCATTGATAAGGTAATGGAAGTTCTTTTCTATGATGATAACCTTGAGATTATATTACAATATTCTTAAATATAGTTCTATAGTTGGATGACATACTATGATGGGACACGTAGAATATAGACCGTCAGGTGTGAGTACTCGTAAGTAGAAGAGACTTCCTCTCCTGAAGTTTGCACTTGGTAATCTCCAAGACAGGAGATTATGAGAATAGACCCACCAGTAGGAATTCCACATGTTTTGGTGTAATCAGATATTTATATCTACAAGCATGTGTAATGATCCTTAGACTTTAAGATTATCATTAATACATGTCATGACTCACATACTTTTACTTGCTGATGAAAATCATCACGCAGACATTTGACGGGAAGTAGGGTATGTTGGGTGTGTCACGAGTGGCATGTTATTAATGGATAAGTTGAGGAAGGATTTGTCCCTTCCATTTATGAAAGTTGATATCTTGGTCCTTTGATTGAAATAGAAATGTCATTTGAAATTCCATGCCCAGGTTGTAACGACGAGTTTATTTTAGGTAGTCAAAGAATGACGTATCAAGAACAAAGGTTGATGACACTATCATGAAACCTACTTGTTGAGATATTGAGACCTAGGGATTATATTACATAGTGAGTGTTCGTATCTGGATGTCGTTTTTGAGACTTTTAGTTCTTTCTCGTGGGTGCCTTGACCCATTTCTAGACATTACTCTTGGACTTTAGGCAAGCTCGCCTAATTCCAATGAGAAATAATCCTAGAGGGCCACACACTAAGTGTTTCTGGTAGTCTCGGTTAAATTCTATTTGAATTTAATTAATAAATATTATTCTCAAGACAGCAGAATAATTTTATTCAGGTTAAAATGATTTCATAAATTAAATAAATATTTATTCATTGGATTTTGGGTAAAATATATTTATTTATTTTATTAAACATTTAATAAATATTTTTTTAATATTTTTTTAAATAAAATATTTTTTAAGAGAATAAATTATTTATTTATTTATTCAGGTGTTCAATAAATGGAAGTGGAGTTCAAGCGGACCAAGGCCAGTCCGATAGTAAAATAATTATTTTCAAGACGATAAATAATTATTTAACCAGTTGGCACAAATTAAAATAAATATGTTATTATTTTGTTATGTAGAATTGTATTTATAATTCTATTTTGTGCAAGTTGGTGCACCGTAAATAATGAAGTAGTATTATTATTAATATCATGGGTTTTCTTTGAGGTTACGAATGTATTTAATTGCTATAATGTAATTAAATATTGTGACTGAAGCCCCATGTAAATAAATTGACACATACGTCTATTGTGCAATGTACCAAACCGCACGGCTGGCGAATTGAGAATTTTTGAGCTAAAAAATTTCTCCCTCAAATACTCTTCTTTCCCCTCTCAAGAATGAGAAATTTTTTTCAAGGCTGAAGAATAAGTGATCAAGAACGACCGATACAAGACACTCGCTTCACTGCGCTAGCACCCAGAGAATGAGTGGTGTCGATCGAAGGCCATCGGAGCACATGTGGATCACCACTAGAGGGATTCTAGTTTGGATCCTCACAAGTATAACAAGATAATCCGAAAAGGTCATTCCAGATGATCAAAATCATCAACAAATAAAATACCAAAGATCTGAGTATTATTTTCTTTATGAAATTAATTAAATTAATTATATACATGATGTGCAAGATCCTCTCTAAAGGTTTTGAGCCTCTTTCATCTTTATATAAATATTTGATTCTATTCTATGGAGGCTGGCATTAATCATCATATTGATCCTAGAATAATCATTGATTATGGTAAGAATTAAATTTGGGTCTCATCCCAACTACATGTCCACTACGTCTGGAACCTACAAGTTGTATCAGAGCGGTTACATCATAGTTTATAATTATTTAAATATTTTTTTAATGATTTATGAATTTAATAATTTAGTTGTTTCAATTCAAGTTAATAATTTTTCAAATCTAAATCTCAAGATCTATTCCTCCTCTTTTTTCCCATTCACCTAACTGAAATGATCTTTTATTTTAATTTTTATTAAAATAAAATTGAGGATCTTATCCGAAGGTGCCAAAGGTTCCTGGTCGTACAACACCAGAACACACAACGTGTATTCTGTAGTACATGTTGTGTAGTCCAGGTTCAATGCCTTTGGTCTGGTTCTCTAAGACAAGACATTTCATTGGAGTCTTTCTAAGTCTAAATGACTCTGTGTGTTAACCAAGAATAGGTGGAATACATTTTCCAGATTACACACAATGTGGGACACTGGACACGATGTGTAGTACCTTCGGGTTATGGTTGGACTGTGTTCCCCATACATGGATTGCCCAGCTAGAGACTGTATAATGAGGAACTAAATGGCGTGTGGCCCACTGGACACGCTGTTTACTCCAAAGATTTCTAAAGTACACTCACGCGCTATTTCCTTGGGCGTGTACTTCAGATGGATAGTGAACAATAGTACACGCCGTGTAGTTGGAACTACACACTGCGTACTCATCCAAATTACACAGATTTATTAAAATTTATTATTATATTATACAAACCCTTAAGATGTGCACCATCATGTGGGCATAAATATGAGGCACAAAATGCGATAGGTGTTTTATATATGTGTGTTTAATTTAACATCTACGTAATTTTCATTTCTACTAATTGAGTAGTTATGAATAGGAATTCACCGGGTTTCCTCTAAGGTATAAGTTACGTAAAAAGATAAATTTAAATGAATTTATTTGTTTAGAATTATTATGGATTATAATATCAAGGAAATTCAGAAAATGTTTTAAAATAAAAGGATTGATTAATTAAAGATGATAATTAATTGATTCGAGTGTGATTTATCTTAAACAAGAACGATTAAAGAATTGAATGCTAGTTTTATTTATGCATAAATATCATTGCATGTATTGATAATCATGAGATATACCAAGACCTTTATATGTGGATGGTTTCTTTTTATTTATTTATTTAAATTAAATTTGTTGGCCTACGAGCCTTCTCCTCATTAATATGTAGGGCCTATGTGCCCAAGGTTTATTTTATGTAAAACACCTTTTTACCCCTCTCCTGTGTGTGAGTTAAAAAATACATATGTATTGTATGGAACTCCAAATCTAGTAGAGGTGGTTCAAGTTGGAGCCATGACGAAATCAATCCTAGGAGATACAGAGGTGGACAAGTGGAAAGTTGTAAACACAAATCCAAATGGTTCAAGGTGTTTCTCCCCTAGGTCAAGGTTAGTTTATCAACCGCTAGATAAAATAACCATTAGAAAATCTCATTATCATGACCTTTTCTTTATTTTATTTCTGTTGGATGCATGGTTTATCATTATGGATGTGTTTTCATGATCACATAATTAATGAATTAAACAAGCATACAAGATGGAACTAAAATAAACACATCTTATGCGAAAATATTATCAAGATATGGTTAATCACTTAAATAAGTTCCACTTAATATTAACATGCATGTGATAATGATAATAAGAAATTCCTACATAAGATATACAAATCTCTCAAATAAAATATGAAGTGAGTCCAAGCCTTTCGTTACTTGATTAAGGAAAAAACTCAATAAAACTATGTGTTTGACCAACCCTTGTTGGGACACTTACTTTTATATAGGAATCCCTTATGAAAGGTTTTTGGTTGAATTAACCATATTACATCAAGAGGAGTATCCCTTTATAGACTTGGTGTAATATTGAAGGCAAGAGTTGAGGAAATCCAAAGTCAGGATTTCAGGATTGGGGAGTCCACTCAACAGATCAAGGAGCTGCAATCCCACAGTTGGCAAAGACCTACCTACCTAAATACCTTCAAATAGCTTGACCAACCCTTGTTGGGGTTATGTGAATGGGAATATGGATCCTTTACACTATAATGTCATGACAATTAGACATTCTGAGTTCAATGGTGAGGGCCATCAGGATTTGATAAAATAGTGGGAGACTTAATTTATTATTTCTAATAAAAATGTAATCAAGAAAGTACCAATGATCTGCTCTTTTAATTGTAGAATAAAAATTACAAGCTCTTCAACCATGATATCCCTATAATCAATTACAGATAAAGACAAAATCCTCCCCAACATTAACTTCCAGGAATGGTTTAGACGCCTTTGGGTTATTTTATGCCATGAACGGAAGTCTTATGTATTAAAGTTAGCATTACTTGATCGACTTGTCAAAGAGGCAAGGGATTAGGATTTCCTGGTCTATGATAAACATATTAATGATGCAGTCAATGTTAAATTTTTGATGATATCATCAATTTCTAGTGATCTCATGAAGTCTCACGAAAATATGGATTCTTATAGCATGCTTCAGCACCTTTGTGGTATTTACCAGGAGAGAGAAAGACAGGAAAGGTTTGAGATATCCAAGGTAGTATTTCAGAGTAATCTTGTAGAGGGTTCCCCAGCTGGACCTCATGTAGTCAAGCTCATTGGCTGCATTGATTTCCAAGAGGTACTAGGGTTTAAACTCCCTGAAGAACTGGGCACCAATCTCATTCTCGCATCACTCCCTCCAAGCTTCTCTAGCTTTGTTTTTAATTTTAATATGAACAACATTGAGAAGACTCTATCTAATCTTCTTATCCTCATTCTCCAAGTGGAAAAAGTTATGAAGTGTGAAAAGCCTTATGTCCTTATGGTGAATAAGAGGAAAGGGAAGGAAAAGTGTTTTAAGCCCAAAGCTTCTTCACAACCGTTCAAGAAATGGAAGATCAAAGGGGAGGCATGGGAATAGGAGGTTGTTTGTTTTGCATGTGGCAAGAAAGGCCACTGGAAGAAGAAATACACCCAAACTAAGAAGCAAGGGGAAGCTTTAGGTGATTTTGTTATCGAATTCTATCTATATGTTTCTACAAATTGGGTATTAGATACAGCTTGTGGTGCTCAAATATGTATCCAAATACAAGAACCAAGTATATTCATAAAGATTGACTAAGGGGAGGTAGATTTGCGAGTAGCCAACGGAGCCAGACTTGTTGTTGTAGCTATCGGGGACTATTACCTAACATTTCCAACTAGGATGATCTTGGTGTTAAAGGGTTGTCATTATGTCTCGTATGTTACAAAAAACATTATTTCTATATCCAAATTATATACATATGGTTTTTTTTTTCAAGTTTAGGAATGAATGTTTCTTCTTTTACAAAGATATCATTTTTTTAGTAGGTCACATTTATACAATGATCATTACGTGTTGGATTACACGAACCAAGTAATGGAAATCGATAACAAAGATACTTTACATGACTCATACCACACCCAACTTTGGCATCACCAGCTAGGTCATGTAAATGATAAATACTTGACAAAGTTACATCAATATGGATATTTAGATTCTTTTGAAATAAAACCACTTGGAGTATGTCATGTATGTTTTCAAAGAAATATAACCAAATTTCCATTTAGTGGGAAAGGTGAAAGGGTTAAAGAACTTCTTTACTTAGTTCATACCGGTGTGTGTGGACCATTTTTAGTTGAATCAAGGGGAGGGTACTCATACTTCATAACTTTTACTGATTATTTTAGTAGATATGGATATATCTACTTAATGAGGTATAAGTTGGATTCTTTTGATAAATTCAAATAATATAAGAATGAAGTTGGGAACCAGCTTGGTAAGAAGATTAAGAAATTCTGCTCAAATCGAGGTGGAGAATATCTTAATCAAGACTTCATTGATTACTTACATGAGTTTGGGACCCTATCCCAACTCACTCCTCATTACACTCCCCAGTGGAATGGTGTGAGTGAAAGGAGGAATTGCACCCTGTTGGACATGGTGAGATAAATTATGATTCATGTGAGTATTCCATTATCCTTTTGGGGATATGAGTTACAAACAATGGTGCACATACTAAACCAAGTACCAACTAAATCGATAAATGGTATTCCATATGAGTTCTGGAGTGGAAATAAATCTATGTTGCTGAATTTACATGTATGGGGAATCAATGCATTTGTTGAGGCCTCTTTATGTAACAAACTTACACCCCGAGGCACAAATTGTACCTTTATAGGATACCCCAAGAAAACAAGGGGATATTACCTATAAAACCCCTCAGAAAAAAATGTTATAGTGGAAAGAGATACCATATTCCTTGAGAGGGATCACATGTCCAAAAGAGATAGTGGAAGAGAGATATACTTTGATGAAGTTGAGGCTCAAAGTACACAACAGTTGGTACATGAGAAGATTCCACAAAGCCCCGTGGAAGAAAGAACTGTTCCAGAGACACAAGAACTATGTAGAAGTACAAGATAGGTTAGATAAATGGAATGGTATGGTTTTCTAGTTAACAAGGATATTGACTCCTTATTAGTTCATAATAATGATCCTCTAACCTAAAATAAAGCAGTAAGTGGCACATATGTTTCCAAGTGGCAACAATCCATGAATTCTGAAATGGATTCCATGTACCAAAACCATGGCTGGAATTTGGTAGATACTCCAATTGATGTAAATTATATTGGTTACAAATGGGTATTAAAGAAGAAACGGTACATGGAAGGACAATTCAGTACCTATAAGGCACGATTGGTTGCAAAAGGGTTCAAACATCGTCAAGTCATTGACCACAAAAAAATATTTTCACCAGTTGCAATGTTGAAATCCATCATAATTCTATTGTACATTGTCTCTTACCATGACTATGAGATTAGTAAAATATATTTTAAAACAAACTTCCTTAATAGGAACCTTCAAGAAGATGTTACATTACACAACCTGAAGGTTTTATGACTCCAAAGGATGCCAATAAGGTATGAAATTTGTAGAAATCAATTTATGGATTAAAGCAAGCATCCAGGTCATGGAATATTCATTTTTATGAAGCCATAATAAAATTTGGTTTTATCAAGAATGAATGTGAGCCTTGTGTCTACAAATAGTTTAGTGGGTGTACAGTCATTTTCCAAATATTATATATTGATGACATATTACTTATTGTAAATGAGATACCACTCTTACAGTCTATTAAGGCATGGTTGAATCAATTATTCTATATGAAGGACTTGGGAAAGGTATCATATATTCTTGGGATCAAGATCTATCATGATAGATCTAAGAGATTGATGGGCCTAAGTCAAAGTACATACATTGATAAGATACTGAAGAGATTAAGTATGGAACAATCCAAGAGGGGATTTTTTCCAGCATCACATGGAATTCATATTTCTAAGAAAATGTGTCCTTATACACATGAGGAAAGAAAGATAATGGAAAGGACTCCATATGCATCAGAGATTGGGGCAGTCATGTATTCCATGCTATGTACTAGGCTGGATGTCGCCTATGAATTGAGTGTGATAGGAATATATTAAGATAACCCATGTGACTTCCATTGGAGGGCAGGCAAGACTATCCTAAAGTATCTGAGCTGTACTAAGGACATGTTCCTAGTTTATGGAGGAGATGGGGATCTAGTCATCCAAGGATATGCCGATGCTAGTTTCCAGACAGATCAAGATGACATAAAGTCACAAACGGTATACATATTCACTTTGAATAGAGGTGTAGTGAGCTAGAAGATCTCAAAGTAGTGTGTGGTTGTAGATTCTATAGAAGATTCCAAGTATATCATAGCTTCTGAGGCAACTAAAGCAGTTTGGATGAAAAGATTCATCCAAGAGCTGGATGTGATACCCAGTAGTAAAGATCCCATCACACTGTACAATGATAGTACTGTAGTGGTGGATCTCGCAAAAGATCCAAGGTCACATCAGTGGACGAAGCACATACTTTGTAAGTATCATATATTGAGGGATTTTTCTCATAAAGGTGAAGTTTCAGTGATTAGTATTTCCATGGAAGACAATGTGGAGGACCCCTTGACTAAAGCCTTAACTCAGCAGAAACATGATCACCATGTGAGGTCTTGTGAACTGAAAGTCATAGGCATTTGGCTCTAGTCCAAGTGGGAGTTTGTAAGAGTTTGAGTTCTAGAACCAATTGGTTATACTTTTATTACATGGATATTTAATTTATTTAAATATTAAAAATATTATTACATATTGTTCATTATTCTTCATGAGTATGATGTGATAATGTCCTAGAGTATTTTTTGCATTGATAAGGTCATAGAAGTTCCCTACTTTGATGAGAACCTTGAAATACTATAAAAATATTCTTAAATATAGTTCTATGATTGGATGACATACTATGATGGGACACATAGCATGCAGACCGTCAAGTGCGAGTACTCGTAAGTAGATGAGACTTTCTCTCATGAAGTTTGCACTTGGTAATCTCCAAGATAGAATATTATGAGAACATACCTGCAAGTATGAATTCTACATGTTTTGGTGTCATCAGATATTTCTATATGCGAGCGTGTTTAATGATCCTTAAACTTTAAGATTGTTATTAATATATGTCACGACTCACACACTTTTATTTACTGATGAAAAGTGTCACGCAGATAGTTAGTGGGAAGAAGGGTATGTTGGGTGTATCACGAGTGGCATGTTATTAATGGATAAGTTGAGGAAGGATTTGTCCCTTCCATTTATGGAAGTTGATATCTCATACCTTTGATTGAAATATAACCGTTGTGCGAAATTCCATGTCAATGGTGTAACAACAAGTTTATTTCAGGTAGTCAAAGAATGACATATCAAGCACAAAGGTTGATGACACTATCATGAAACCTGCTTATTGAGATATTGAGACCAAGGGATTATATTACATAGTGAGTGTTCATATCTAGATGTTATTTTTGCGACTTTAAGTTCTTTATAGTGGGTGCCTTAACCCATTTCTAGACAGTACTCTTTTACTTTAGGTAGGCTCGCCTAATTCCAACAAGAAATAATCCTAGAGGGTCACACACTAAGTGTTTTTGGTGGTCACGGTTAAATTCTATTTGAATTTAATTAATAACTATTATTCTCAAGATAGTGGAATAATTTTATTCAAGTTAAAATGATTTCATAAATTAAATAAATATTTATTCACCAGATTGTGTGTAAAATATATTTATTTATTTTATTGAACATTTAATAAATATTTATTTATTAGTTTGTAAATAAAACATTTATTTAGGAGAATAAATTATTTATTTATTTATTCGGTTTTTCAATAAATGGAAGTGGAGTTTGAGTGGACCAAGGACGGTCTGATAGTAAAATAATTATTTGCAAGATGATAAATAATTATTTAACTAGTTGGAACAAATTAAAATAATATTGCTATTATTTTGTGATGTGGAATTTTATTTATAATTCTTTTTTTTCGGAAGTTGGCACACCATAAATAATGACGCGGCATTATTATTAATAGCATGGGTTTTCTCTAAGGTTATGAATGTATTTAATTGTTGTTATTCAATTAAATATTGTAACGGAATCCCCATGTCAATAAATAGACACATATGTCTATTGTGCCATGTACCAAACTGCATGGATGATGAATTGAGAATTATTGAGATAAACAATTTCTCTCTCGAATCCTCTTCCCGCCCCTCTCAAGAACGAGAGATGTTCTTCATGGAAGAAGAACATGTGATCAAGAACTACCGACACAAGACACTCACTTAACCACACTAGCACCTAGAGAATGATTGTTGTCGATCAGAGTCCATCGGAGCACATGTGTATCACCTCTAGAGGGATTCTAGTATGGATCCTTGGAAGCGCAACGAGATAATCTAGAAGGGTCATTCCGGACGATCAAAATCATCAATGAAGAAAATGCCGAAGATCCATGTATTCGTTTCTTTATGAAATTAATTAAATTAATCATAAACATGATGTGCAAGATCCTCTCTAAAGGTTTCGAGACTCTTCCTTCTTTATCTAAATATTTCATTCTATTCCGTGGAGACTGGCGTGCATCATCGTATTGATCCCAGAATAATCATTGATCATGGTAAAAATTAATGTTGGGTATCATCCCAACCGCAATTCCTCTACGTCCAAAACCTATGGGATCAGTGGGATGGAGTGGCTAGTGGGTTGAGGTTGGACGGGCCAGAGCGGAGCGGGCCAGGCCGAACGGGTCAGGACGGCAAGGTGGGTCGGGCCCAAAAGGAGTGGGCTGGGCCCAGTGGTCCGGGTCGACCCATCAGATCAGGTCAGACCCCCCAGTGATCAGACTAGGCCATGGTCAACCATGGAGGTCAACCATGGGGGATACCAGACCTGTCAGTCGACTGCCATGGTCAGCCCATAGGCCCAGTGGCCTTTCCCTTTCTGAAATATTCAAACACCTATAACTTTCAATCCATGTGTCTGTTTGACGAACCGTTTGTGGTGTTGGGAACCTTGAAATGAGATAGTAATTTTGAGATACTCTAATTGAGTTTTTTTTAAGATTTAATTTGAACTAAAGTATTGAGGAGTGAGTTCTCTCAGAACGAGAATGCTTTAAACAATATCCTATGGATAGTTGTGACCTTGAGACTATGTGACTTACCAAGACTATGTGTCTTATCGAGACTATGTGTCTTATAGAGAGTATGTTTATTATTGGTACTAAGTGTCTCATCAAGACTACACGTCTTATCAATACTATGTGTCTTGTGGATTATGTCAGATAATCTTGTTTTGCGTACTATAGACCTATACATGTGTGAGCTGACTATATATCTTATTTGTGGTATACTTCATGTACTTATTTGTGGTACACTTAATGAATTTCCTTGCGGTATACTTCATTTATTCCTTCTTGGTATAATTCATGTATTTATTTGTGGTATACTTCATTTATTTCTTAGTGTTATTCCTTTTTAGTTTTGGGGTGTCCTACTGAGTAGTTTTTAACTCACCTCTGCACAGGTTTTGCCCGCACGTGTCTTATCTTATGAAGATGGTCGATGCTTTGACAGAGTCATAGGTGGACCAGGGATAGGAGGTTCCTATAGTGACCAGATAGTCAAGGTGTGCTCCTATGACTTCAGATAGTTGTACATTACCTTTCCCTTCAGGTTGGGTTTTCTGTGAATGAGTTTCAGGAACTTTTTCATTCACTTTTCTAGACTTCTTTTTGGGTGGGATTATTTTCTGGATCTGTTTAATTTTTATCTTTCTACTATAATATGATGTTTCTGGTATCATAGTGGTATGAATTCTTGTTTACTTATTGTTTTACATTATGACAATATGGTCTTGGAGATGTGTACTTGTGTACATGTACTTAGGAAAATGCCTCCCATTTGTGAGATACGTCTACTCAGTGCTAGTCACTAGCCCTCGACCTATTAGAGGAAGTCTTGGAGTAGTCATAGAATGAGATCATTTGGGATGGATCATGATAAATAAAACAACTACAAACTATCTATATCTAATCCTAAAAACATCTCCACACAACTTCTGATTACTCAACACCACCCAACTCACCCCACATCGATCTCAAGGAATGAAAACCAAATCCAGCTAAAAATATACAACCTGAAAGATATAGGCATAAGATAAAAATACTAGTAGGTCACTATAATATTTTGAGACTATGAAATTCATTGCATAAGGAAATTCATAAATGCGAGTTGGAAAATAAAATATAAACTAGAATTTTCAAATATAAATTATGAAAAAACAAAACAATTCCATAATCAATTTTCAAAACGTTTAATTGGTTTTATTAAACTAAAAAATTATTCTTTGAAAAAATTTCTGTCAGCCTAATCCATTTTAAAACCACAAACCCATTAAAATTTCTCAAAACAACCCACTTGTTTTTATTTAAATATTTTGGTCACTTTATAAAAATTTAATCAACTGAAGCTTCATTTAAACAAAAACACCCATTTTTAAATCCACTTTAAAAACCCAGAAAAGTGTCTCTAAATTCAAAATAGGTTTTTCAAAAGTCATGGAAGACTTATTTTCCAAAGGAAATGAACCTACGCACATGGGTTAAACATAAAATTCAGGAACAAAATATCAAAAATCAAATGATAAACATAATAAATATATATATTCCGCAATAATATAATCAAGGGTATTTGATACAATCAAGAACTAGATCAAGATTAATTATATCAATAATAGAGTAAGTAATTGAATGTGACATGGTCTCTACCTTTGATACTTAACATAAAATGCATCTACCCTTTTAGGAGTTTTTTGACTCATAGACTAGGTACCAGCCTATACTGAAATCCAAACCATATGTCATCCAACTATCCTGCACAAGCATCATTATGATGACAACCCTCTTACCCCTTATGCCTAGCATGGCTGGAGGGACACTAATGGTGTGTGAAGTAACTATTCTAATATATATTTAGATATCCCACATAGTATATGGGTTCCCATGACTAATAAATAAGTGTGTAGAAAGAACATGAAATTCAAGATTAATATAAAAGTCACAAACATGAATAACCCTCACCCCCAACACCCTCAAAGTGAATAGACTCACATATATCTTGTTCACCAGTGACATAAACAAATAAATTCTCACACAAGGGGAGAAAAAACATCACATAGTGATAAACAATCCACGCTAGAGGTAAACAAGTCAGGGGAAATAAAGGATTATATTTCACATCAACCATTTTAAACCATGGTTCAAAACATGCCTTTAATTCCAAAACATGGATTAGAATACCAAAACCTTTTTTTCACATTTCATCAAACACCACTTTAAACATTTTTTAAGGTTCAATGAAATTGCTCACACCATTTAAACATTTCAAAGATACCCTTAAAACATGGGTCTTCTTATTTGAAATACAAAAGAATGAAAAAGGCTTATTATTTCCATCAAACACATTTTTAAAGACCCATTAAGGTGTTTTTCAAAAGGGGTAAACCACAAACTCAATTCAAATCACTGTTTTAAACTCATAAAAGAATCACTTTATAAGTCATTTGGAGGCCAAAATCTCACATTAAAATGAAAATATATTTAAAAAATGGGTTTCAATCATCAAAAAGAAAAATAAAATAAAATATAATAGGAGGCATTAAAACCATTTCAAAAAGAATTATAGGCATTTTAAAAATCTTATAAAATGAAAAAAATTCCATTTTAAACATGAAAACATTGGATTTAGAAGAGAAACCCTTTATTCCAATCTCAAAACATAATGAAATAGTTTAAAATCATCAAATGGATATCACATATATTCACACCTTCATAAAAAATAATTTAAAAAGCGTAAAAAAACTTTGATTTCCAAAATGAAACAATTTCATAAAAACACTCACTTGGAAGAAGTAGAAACTAATTCGAAACGTGTCACCTTCAACAACAGCCACCCAAGCAAGTAAGAAAACCTCCTTTTAAAGATATAAGAGACCAAATCCATAGGTTGTAATAATCTCAAACCCAATTCAAAACTTTCATAGAAAACTAGGGTTCCTAGAGAAGGAGAATTCTAAAAAAGAGGGAAGAACGAAGAGTAGAGAATAAAGAGAGGAATAAATACCTTGGAGTTACTTAAAAAACACCAAAGTAAGGATCAAAAATAAATAGGGGGAGGATGAAATTCTCCTTAGCTCCTAAGGGTAATAAAATGCAAATGGGTGATTAGAGGGGTGAAAACCATTTTAATTTGATAAGTGTAATTTTGGGAAATTATCAAAATTTTAACACCTAGGAAGGTCACATAGTTTGGATTCACAGTTTACCAACCCATGTTCCAATCATGTACATGACACTTTCTAGACATAAAGCACTCAGATAGTTTGGATTCATAATTTTCCAAACCATGCACTGGCCACTACCAAATCTAAAATAAACTATATGGTTTCTGGGGAGCTCCCCAAGGTTTTACCAACCATGAAGAAGCCATAAAAAATGGAATTATCACCATAATAGGATCCTCCATATAGTTACTCCTAACTACAAGGGCTAACTATGCTAACCCCAAAATCCTCAAAAAACACAAAATTCTAGCCTAAAAACTATTGAAACTTATAATAACCAAAGATAATATAAAATAGATAAAATTAATCTCTATATTCACAAGTGGGTGTTATAATTATCCCATCATGCCACTTTATTCCCCCATAAAGTATGTGGTCAAAAATAAAAGGTGAGAGAAAATGAAAGATTCAAAGAGGAACTAACCATATAAACCTCTAAAAATGAATCTACCTTGAATACAACAACCAAGATCCTGAAATTAATCAAATAAATCGACCAAAATATATCCAAAAATCTAATAGCATAATCGAAACTTGAACCTCAAACAAAACCCCAAAAAATTAAGGGAGACCTAACATTGTCTCCCCACCATTTAGAATTACTCTAACATGGTTTCAACAAATAAAACTAATGAGATATGAATCTTGAAACAACTAAGAAACCAAGAGTGAAACTCACTATCAATCTAAAAGTACTTCCAAACTAAAGAAATTAAGAACAACCACAAGCATCCTCAAGAGAATGACATAATCTCCCACCTCAGGTCATGACACACATAGATAACCTAGGGTAAAAACCCAGATCACCCTCACACAGTGCATCCATAATAGCCCAAGAAAAAAACAAACTAGTATAAAAACTCAATTATTGGAACACTCACCCCAGTTATCCAATACTGAACCCAACGCCTTCCTTATTTCCAAACAATTATCACCTTAAAAGCTTAAAATAAAAGTGGGCACAACCCCCCTAATCTCATGAAAGTTTAACCCAAACAATATGGAAAAAATTACACTCATATACAAAATCAAAATAACGAGGAAACCATAAAACCCCTCAAAATCCATCCATAAGATATATTCCTCAAAAGAAACAAGGCATGTTATAAAACGACATAGAAATCTGTTGATAAGAAACATCTCAAAAAAGAACCATCCACAAGATTAAAAACTACAGCAGTTGAAGTTCCCAAATCTTAACCTATATTATAAATAGGAAATAAAATTTTATAAAATTAAAACAACACATACTCATAAGATTAAACTTAAGAACTATTTCGAAAATCTCATCCTATAAAACTTCTGAAGATGACCAAAATGGGCACAAAAAAGGAAAAAATTGAGAGACTTAAGACCATATGGCTTATAATTATTTAAATTACCACACTATAATAACATGATATATATTTTATTCTTATGTGAAATACCCCTTTATTATATATTTGTCTTATTCTTATTCTACTCCTCACTCAATGGGTTATCCTTATTCCCATTATATGAAACTAAGGCATCACCCACAACTGGTTTCCTAGACTGGTCAGCTTCCACCTAAATAGCCTTATTGAAAAACTCTGGAAAAGATGTTAGGATAGATGAAAGTATATATAGACCAAAATTTTGGGGAATACTACCTCCAAAGAAATGATATTTCTTAGAATCACTGACGACCAAACTTAGAGAAAAGATGAAAAACTCTGAAAAGTGATCATTGTAATCCCTCACTAATCAGTCACCTTGATGAAGGATTATAAGATCAAACACCCTATCCCCTCACACAACCTTAGGAAGAACCACCATAGAAACACCATCCTGAATAAATCTTAATACATACATTCACGCAGCTAGGAAGGCACTATAAACTCCCACCAAAATAAAAAACTCACAAGAAATATCTCAAAAAATCTTAATCATGAAGCTTTTGGTGTTATGATAGAATTTAAGGTCACCTTAATCTGTTACAATCACTTCAATTATTCTAAAAACCCATAATAATTGATAAAAGAAGATATATGTTGATTTAATAAGTCTAATACAGGGTCTGAGCATAAGGAAAGTTTCACATTAACCACTCCACTCAGAAATGGGTAGATACTGGAACTGAACATTCCCTTTTGACCATTCTAGGATGAATATAAAAAAACAATAAAAGACATTAAAATAATAAATTAAGGCATCAAAACATAAACCAAATGATTCCATTAGGAGTTAGGGTTCAAGGCCAGAGAAACAAGCCATCAAGTAAGGCACAAAAAATTCAAACCAATAAAATAAAATTTTATTTTAAAATCATCAACTTTCACCAAGGAATTTTTAAATAACCCTATACTAATGTGTATTCTTGAAAACAAAGCCAACCCACTCTTCAAAAGGAAAATAACATTATTGGAATACAAATTTCCAAAAAAGTAATGTTACAAAAATTCCTTTCAAAATTTAATTCTATTTTGAAACCCAATGAATCCAAAGAATGCTCATCAAAAATCACTTTAGATTTTTAAATATTTTCTAAAATTATTTTAAAAAAAAATCAAATTTTTTCCCAAAATTATTTCAAAAATACTTTTCGAAATCAATTGCTTTTGAGAATACCCAAGGAAGCAAATTTGAAACAACATTTTTTTACCTTTAAACATTTTCCAGACACCTCAACAGAAATAATTAATTTATAAAACATTTTTTTTAAACCAAGGGAATATTATCTTCTCAATAATTCAAAAAACTAGGTTCTAAATATAAACATTTAAAAAATTCCATCCATTTTTTTCAAATCAAGGTTTCAAAATCATGAACACTCAAAGGATTACACAAACTTTCAAGAATGATTCACAAGAACCACATAAAAAAGGCAACAACGAACTCTTCAATCCACATCCAACAAGTGATAATCACTTAAAGAGAAATATGAAACAGATATGAGTTAAAACAACTGAACTAAGGAAGAAATAGTGTTATATATTTTTTGGTCATACGAGTCAGGAAACTATGAACTAAACATACAACATGCTCAATAAAGGTGGAAACCTTAATCACATGGGCACCATATGACACCCCAATCCATACGAGCTAACCGTACATCTCAATTTATCCGCAATTTCACCCTAAAATAAATTAGTAACAACCAATATCACATTTATAATAAAATGATTTCAAAAAACATCAATCCACATCAAAATTCATTATAAAAAACTAAAAACAAAGTTAAATTTACAATTTAAAAGAAATATTCCCTTTCTAACTTGAGGTTCAAGGTGAGAAATAGTTTACTAGACTCTCCCTTCCCTTACCTCTGAAGCTCCAAAAAAATTATTCTTATTTCTACCAGGTCATCAGCAAATAAAAATGGATAGTCAAAAATCCTAGGCTATTTCCAAATAAATTCTAATCATACGATTCCATTTTGTATCAAAATGTCCTAGGATGTCATCTAATTGAAACCTAAATAGGTTTTCTATAAGGTGCAAAGGGTGTTCTAGATCGCCATGGGATGGAATCTAGTTCCTGAGAATCGTAGGAATCACTTTGGGAATGATTTCACCTAAATTATAGATAAAATAAAACGAAACATTAACATATAACAAACCAAAATAAATAATCATGCCAAAAAGGTCACAACTAACCACACTAATCCAACAAAAATTGTGTAAATATAAGAATCATTCATAAATAGAATTATACACCAAGGATAAATAGATATAGCACTAACCAAATATATCCCAAAACCTAAAACCTAAAAGATATAGGTGTGAGAAAAAAATCTCAGTAGTTCACCACAACCCGTATATACTATGGAGTTCATTTCATAAAGAAATTCATAAATGCAAGTTTGGAAAAAACTATAAAGATGGATTTTCAAATATAACTTATGAGAAACCAAAACAATTCAATAATAAATTTTTAAAACATTAACTTGGTTTTATTAAACTAAAAATATACACTTTGAAAACATTTACAATGGACTAATTTATTTCAAAAATACACACCAGTTAAAATTTCTCAAAACAAGCCATTTTTGTATTTTAAGGAAAATCAACACTTTATAAACATTTAACCAGAAAAATATGTATTTAAAAAAACATCCATTTTTAAATACACTTTAAAACCCCTTGAAAGAGTATTTAAATTAAAAACTGGATTTTCAAAAATCTTTGAAAACTCATTTTATAAAGGAAACAACTCAACACACATGTTCAAACATAACAACACTGACACCATATATCTGAATACATTTAACAAACATAAGAAATATATGAATACCAGAAACATATAATCATGAGTAAGTGGTACAATAAATAAATAGATCAAAATACCCTATATAAACAACTAATAAAGCAATTGAATGTGTTATGATCTATACCCTGAACCGTTAACATGAGACACATCTAACATTTTATGAGTTTTCCCTCCCATAGACTGTCACGAACCGAATCTGGTCGCCACCAATACCGGCACCAAAAATAGATCGTGGAAAGGTCCGAAGGGTGTTACCTATACTCTTGGGCTTTCACAAGTTCCCAGGTATCAAACAATTAGTTTTGGAAAAGATTTACCTGAGTATGAAAGCATTAAACCTTAAAAACAATTGATAATATAAATCTGAAATTTCCAGCCAAACAAGTCTTAAGAAAAACCATAATTGAATACATGGATTTTAATAAATTAAAATAGGTCAAAATACAAATAAATAAAGATTAAAGACATCCAAATGGACTCCACACTACAATGGGGTGGTCAACCCTGAGCCGTCTCAACAACACCGCACCGCAGGAGGGATCTAACAGCCCAAACCGCCTTCACCTGAGGCTTTACCTTTTCCTGAGTCAAACATAACCAATTATACTTACACCAAAGGGGTTTAAGTAGTGTGTTATCCCAAGCCCAATAGTATACCACCCAATTATTCTAAATTTCATGTAATACAAGGTGAAAAATCAAGCAGTTTTAATATGCAAAGGAAATCGGTGTTAAATTCCAAGAAATGCAACTTTCAATTGAAAACAATTTTCAAGATAAAACTTTAAGAATGTTAACACATTTAAATATAATTGTAAGATACTGTATTTTAATTCAAAACACATCATAATACAAGGGTAAATACCATAAATCCAATGAGAAACAAAATCGGGAACACCCTTAGGCACTAGATTGTTTCAGGCCCTATATACCTCGTACCTCAGTGTAAAGTAACCATAGAAAAATCCATTATCATGCACGATCCACTAGTAGGAAACATAAACATAACCTAGTGGTCAACTATAATAATACAAATAGTTTATTTAGAGTTTTAATTATCCAAATTCTAAGTGAAATAGGGATGAAATCCATCTGGTTCACTAGCCGTACTAGTACAAATCCGCCCCATCTAGGTACCCAGGATTCCCCCTTTATGCTCAATCAATTTAACCATGATACATAAATACATTTTTCATATGAAACACCAATAATGGTCACATAAAATCAGTAAAGTATCTATACAAATTTTAAACCCCTTAAGACACACAACAAAACACTTTGATTTTTATTGAAATAATTTCTCAAAATCCCACATTGTTTTGCACCCAAAACTCCTTGAAAACCCCACTTTATACCCTATGTGCACACCTATAAGTTACCAAAACAAAAACTTAATCCCAATAATTTTCAATGAAATCAAATAATCAATTTTATGGCACCCCCTTGTGAACCAAGAAATGATAACTTTGTAAAACTTCCATTTTCACACAAACATGGCACTTAAAGTTCACATGTTCCACAAACACAATTAAAACCCATTTTCACAAAAACAACCAAAGGGTATAAAAAATAAAAATATTATTTTCATACCTATTATAGTACAATAAAATTAATTAAGTATTTATAGGGAATCCCCAAATAATCCAATAAAACATTTCCATGAAAAACCCCCAATTTCACATGAAATTGGCATTTAAAATTCATTCGCAATAGAAACACCACTAAAAATAATTTTTTGAAGAAATAATAAAATGTGATAACCCTAAAAATATGATAAATAAATAATTATAAGACAAAAATATTGCATTAACATGGAATCACTTACCAAATTAATGAAAACCCTTAAATCATTTGTGCGAATACACAATCGCACCACCGCCGCACCTCAAGGAAAGTATATCAAGCCTAAAAATAGAATATTGGACCAATAAAACCCAAGGTTAAACCCTAGGTTCAAAACCCTAGTTTCTGTAAATTAGGAACCTCAGGTGTAAGGGAAGAAACCCTAAGAAAATTGAATAAAACCCTAAGAAAATTAAAAGAAGAATGAAGGGGACCAACTTACTTGAGGTATCTTAAAGAAATATACCCAAATAAACCAGTAGATTAATTTACAAACAACCAAAAATGAAATTGAGGTTTGAATAAATAATATAAGGTAATTTAGAAACAATAATTGGGTAAAAGAGTGAGAAATGAAGGAGTTATGAAGGAAAGAAGTTACCTCTTCAAATCTGGACGATTTGAGAACCCCTATGAAGGTTTTTCCTAATTTGCAATGCATACGAGCTCCAAAGAGGGGGAAAGGAAATGGGGGAACGTATAAGGATGTTTTATTTGAGTGGGAGGTGGAATTACCTAAAAAGAGTAAAAAAATGAATAAATTATTAAATAAACAAAATTTATTTTTAAAACTGGAAATGGGCTTTTGGGCAGGCCCAATTCCTTAATTAAAAACCCAAATACACCATGATTATGGATTTTTAAATGGTCCAAATTAATATTTTAGTGTCAATAGGTTAGGGGAGTCCAATTAGAAATTATAATGGATGAAAAATGTTAAAAAATTAAGGAGTTATAATGGAAAAAAATTATTTTTAAATTTGGAATTGGGCTCACGGTTTGGCCCAATTCATGAAAACCCACCCATTCCTCTAAAAATGCATGGGACACCCCCAAAACAAAGAAATTATGGAAATTAAATTAAAAATACCTTTAAAATATGTCATTTATGTGACAATTCTCCCCACCATGAAATAAATTTTTCCCTGGAAAGTCAACCTGAAGCTTGATTGGAAAACAAGAACGGGTACTCTTCTTGAACCCATAAATTCTGCTCCCAGGTCTCATGTGTATCACTACCATGATGACAATGAAATCGGACCAGAAGAATATACTTCCCTCAAAGAAACTTATCTTGGGAGTCCACTATTTGCATTGGCCGCTCAAATACTGACAAGTCAGGCTCTATCTCCAGTTCTTCCCAACTCAGCACATGGGATAGATCCGGGTTGTATTTCTTCAACTGGGAGACATAGAAGACATCATGGATGGATATAAACTAAGAAGGTAAAACCAAAATGTATGTCCCCTTTCCAATACTCTCAGTGATCTCAAAATTTTCGACATAGCATGGTGTCATCTTCCCTTACTTGCCCAATCGACAATGGCCCAGACGAGGGGCCATTTTCAAGAATACCCTATCACCCACAAAAACTCTAGGTCTCGATGACTTTGGTAAGAATATGATTTATGAAGACTCTAAGCTATCAATAAGAACTGCCTGATCAACTTGAATTTCTCAGAATTCTCCTACACAAGGCTCGACCGCAATAGTGAAGTCTCGCCTACCTCAGCCCAACACAGGGGGGACCGACAAGGCCGACCACAGAGCACCTAAAAAGGAGCCATTCAAGTAAAATATTAGTAACTGTTATTATATGAAAACTCAACCAATCCCAAATGGATATCCTAGAAACCTCCAAAGTCCAGAAAACATTCACGTAGCATGTCCTCCAAAATCTGATTCGCCTGCTCTGTCTGACCATCCATTTGAGGATGGTATGTCATGCTCATCTTAATCTGAGAGACCAAAGCCTTCTGAAGGCCTTACTAGAGCCGAGAAGTGAAATGGGGGTCTCTATCTGAGACCAAGGTTGATGGAACACCATGTATTATCACCACCTCCTGAAGATACAAACGACCCAACTCATCCACTTTAGCTGTATTTTTGATCGGAATGAAGTGGGCTTATTTGGTCAGATGATCAATCACCACCCAAATGGAATTCTTACCCTGAGGTGTGTGAGGTAATCTAACAATGAAGTCCATGGAGACCTTGTCCCACTTCTAGGTAGGAGTGTGTAATGTCTAGAGAAAACCGGAGCATCTCTGATGCTCTGCTTCCACCTATTGGCATGTGTAGCATCTCAACACAAAGTCTGTTATGTCCCGTCACATACCTGGACACCAGAAATGTCGTCGCACATCACAATAAATCTTGGTGGCACCCATATGGACAACCCACTGAGACTTGTGGCTATCTTGCATCACCACCTTCCACAAAGATGATTACACTACTAATCATCCCTTGAAGCATAAGATGCCCTTTGGGGACGATGACCAATCAGAGGACCTCTCCCCACCATGAAGAAACTTCCTCAACTGCTAACAAATCTCATCACAAGGTTGATCCCACTAAATCAATTCTAATATAGAAGGGTTCAACTGGACGCTCTCCAAGAATGCACCTCCACTGTGCTCCCTGGTCTCCACATGCATCTGAGCAAAGAGCCCCATTAATCTCCAATTATCACTGGAATCCCTCAAAGCATGCACTGGAACCCTTCTGCTCGAGGAATCAGCCACCACATTACCCTAGCCTAGGGTATAGACAATTTCAAAGTCGAACATCTGAAATTACTCGATCCAACAATGCTACGTCATGTTGAGTTTCTTCTGTGGGAAGATATAGGCCAAGCTTTTGTGATCAGAGTAGACCACAATCTTCTCCCCAAATAGGTAGTAACGCCAAGTATTCAAGGCATGCATCACCGCCACCAAGTCCAAGTCATGGGTCGGGTAGTTCTTTTCATGTGGTCGGAGTTGGAGAGAGCCACATTCCACCACGTAGTCATCCTGCATGAGCACACACCCAAGACCCATAACTGAAGCATCGCAATAGACCACATACGCCTTTCCAGCCTCTGTAAAAATCAAAACAGGGGTGGTAGTCAACCGCCTATTCAGATCCTCAAATGATGCCTAACATTCTGGGCCCCACATAAACTTCACGTCTTTCCGAGTGACTGTGGTCATCGGTGAATCAAATCAAGATAAATCCCTAACAAACCACTTGTAATAACCAGCCAGGCCAAAGAAACTCTTAATATCTAACACATTCTTCAGTTGATACCATGACATGACCAGACTGGTCTTCTTAGGATCCACTGAAACCCCCTGCTCAGAGATAACATGCCCCAGAAACTTCACTTCCCTGATCCAAAAAGTGCACTTTGACAACTTTGCAAAGAGGTGGTGATCTCACAAAGTTCCCAAGATGATCCTCAAGTGATATTCATGTTCCTCCTCAGAGTTAGAGTACACTAAAATGTCATCCACAAACACCACAACAAAGGAATATAGGTACTGATGGAACACCCTATTCATGAGTGCCATAAAAACTACTGGACCATTGGTTAATCCGAAGGGCATGAGCAAATACTCAAAGTGGCTATACCTACTTCAAAAGGTTGTCTTTCGGATATCATCTTCTTTCACCCTGAGTTGATGGTATCCCGAACACAAGTCTATATTTTAAAACCACTTTTACCCCTTCAATAGATCGAACAAATCATATATTCTAGGAAAAGGGTATTTGTTCTTAATTTCTACCTTATTCAGCTTCTGGTAGTCAATGCACAACCGGAGGGATCCATCAGCCTTTTTCGCAAACAACATAAGAGAAGCCCAAGGAGAGACACTTGGGAGAATGAATCCTTTGTATTCTAAGTCTTCCATTATTATCTTTAATTCCCATAGCTCAGTAGGGGCCATGTGATATGAGCTAAGAGATATCAGTTGTGTTCCCATTGCCAAATCAATCAAAAACTCCACATATCACTTCGGGTGAAAACCTGAAAAATCATCTAGGAATGCCTCCAGAAACTCATTCACTAAATGAGGTAGTGCAACATCAGGGTAAATAACATCATCCTATATCATGAGCGATGATAACTGAAAGACAAGACTTCCCAACTCTGGGAGTGGAGGTCCTTTACGACCCGACTAAGGATCTCATTCTCCTTGAAAAACCTAAAGACTCCCATCAAGTGTTGTGAAACTCACTTGTCGCCTGTAGAAATCAATGTGTGCCTAGAAGTGTAATGTACAATACATGACAAGTATTATGTCAAATAGTTCCATATCTAGGACCAATAATTCCCACTCCATCTAATCCTCTAACACGGAAAGTGCACATGAGGGGCACCTCAGACCATGCTCCCTATTCTTTCATAGCGGCGTCACCAACTCCATCACAAAAGATAAAAAATAGGTTGGTAAATTTAGAATGTCCACACAACATAAAAAAAATGAATAAAATAGAGGCACCGGTATCAAAAAGGGAATCAACTATAGAATATGTGATCAAAACGGTACCTTGAACTGTCGACGATCCCGCCTCTGATCCTACTGGTGCCTGATCCACCGCATGGAGATGTCTGTTCTTTTCCTGAGGATGACCGCTAGTATGTGGATATGCCCTAAACTGGATCTTCCCAGAAGATGACCTCGTAATACCAATATGGCCTCCAAATCGAGATCCCCCAGTCCTTGACGGCTCAGACCGTACTGGCACTCCTCTTGATGCCACTGATCCTACCCCACTCGAAAGTGGATGTGCCACCCTAAAGAAGCACTTTAAATGCCCATGCCTCCACACTGGTAATAAGGATTCATAGGAAGTGGGAATACTGGAAGGATGTTCCCCATCTTCACACACTGGTGGCACATGGCCAATATCGCATCAGAAGCTGCAGATGAAAACTGCCTAGAAGAGTGGCCTGAACTGCCACCTCTGTTCTTCACATTATCCCCCCACTTCCCTTTCTTCTATGAGGAGATTCCACTACCCACTACTAATAATGAACTAGAGAAACTATCTCTACATTTCCTATCATTCTCCACCATGCATGACCGATCAATGACCTCAGTATAGGTCCTTATCTTAAACTATAACACCTGGGAGTATATCTCTGCTCGCAAGCCTTTCTCAAACCTCTGGGCCTTCACCTGCTCATTGGAGACGATTTCTAGAGCATACTGAACCAACTCAACAAAATGGTTGGTGTAATCCATCACAAATATATTCCCCTAAACAAGGTCCATGAACTCTCTTGACCTAGAATAAGCCAACACCTCAGGGCGGTACTTTTAATTGAAGACAGACTTGAAGTCTCCCCAGTGCATTTTCTCATTCTTCCCAGTCAGAAGAACTGATTCCCACAACCTGCGGCTGGGACCCTCCAATAGAAAAGAGGCATATTTTAACTTAATCCCCTTGGGTGTATCCAAAAACTCAAACATGCACTCAATATTTTCGATCCATTCTTCTAATTCCTTGGGTTATATGCTACCTCATAAGGTGGGAGGATTATTTTTTATGAACTCTTGGGCCTTATACTTTCTAGGACCAGTCTCATCCTATCTAATAGAAGCTGTAACAGGAAATGGTCCCTGTCCTAGATCCTGGACAGCCTGGACCACAACCTCAACTATCCTTTGATCAATTAGTGTGGTAGAACTCTCTTCAGCTTCCTCCTTTGGGCGCATGGGAGCTTTCCGGGGAGGCATGTTGCTACAAAATGAAGCAATCGCAAAAAAAATATTCAATACCAAAATTCTGATAATTTTAATCAAATACATCAAATATAAATAATCTAAACACATTACATCAAGAAAATAAACAACTACTCCACTCTCGTCCAATGTACATGTGTGGTCTGTAGCCCATACGTCTCACCTAGAAGTGAAGTCAATCAGACAATTCCAACATCCCCTAGTGACTCAAGATCTAACACGAGAGGTGCATTCCAGGAACCCTACTCACAACCAAAACCCCGATCCCTAACAATCCTAGCTCATGTCTATCCCGACTCATCCCAAAATAGTAACATAATCCAAAAACATTAACCCCCTCTGATACCATTTTGTCAGGAACCGAATCTGGTCGCCACCAATACCGGCAACAAACTTGGCATGTGGAAAGTTCCAAAGTGCTTTCCCTATCCCCATGGGCTGTCAAAAGTTCTCGGGTATCAAAAAATTGGGTTTGGGAATGATTTACCCAAGTATGAAAGCATAAGACCTTAAAAACAATCCATAATATAAATCTGAAATTTCCATCCAAACAAGTCTTAAGAAAAAACCAGAATTAAATACATGGATTTGAATACATTAAAAGAGGTACAAATAAAAAATAAATAAATTATAAAGACATGCACAAGGAATCCACACTATAAGGGGGTGGTCACCCCTGAACCGTCTCCACAACACCACATCGCAGGAGGGGTCTAACAGCCCGAACCACCTTCACCCGAGGATTTACCTTTTCCTGAATCAAACATAACCAAGTATACTTACACACAAGGGTTGTAAGTAGTGTGTGATCCTAATGCCAATAGGATACAACCCAGTTATTCCTAAGTGCATGCAATACAATGTGAAAAAGCAAGCAATTTTAATATACAAAGGAAAGCAGTGTTAAATTCCAAGAAATGCAACTTTCAATTTAAAACAATTTTCAAGATAAAACATTCATAATGTTAACAAATTTAAATAGGATTGTTATCTACTATATTTTACATCCAAACAAACCCTAATACAAGATTAAATACCATAAATCCAATGAGAAACAAAATCAGGAATACCCCTAGGCACTAGATTGTTTCTGGCCCAATGTACCTAATACCTCGGTGTAAAGTAACCATAGAAAAATCTGTTCTCGAGCACGATCCACTAGTAGGGAACATACCCATAACCTAGTGGTCTCCAATAACCATCCACATAGTTTATTTAGAGTTTTCATTATCCAAATTCTAATTGAAATAAGGACGAAACTCATCCGGTTCACTTGTCGTACTAGTACAAATCTGCCCCACCTAGGTACTCGGGCTTCCCCCTTTGTGCTCAAACAATTTCAGCATGATACATAAATCCATTTTTCATATGAAACACCACTACTGGTCACATACAATTATTAAATTATCTATACACATTTTAAACCAATTAATACACACAACAAAACACTTTTATTTTTAATGAAACAATATCTCAAAATCCCACATTGTTTTGCACACAAAACTCCTTGAAAACCCCACTTTGTACACTATGTGCACACTTTTAAGTTACCAAAAAAGAAAATTCAGCCCAATAAATTTCAATGAAACCAACCAATCAATTTTAGGATATCCCCTTGTGAATCAAGAAATGATAACTTTGTAAAACCTCCATTTTCACACAAACATGGCCCTTAAAGTTCACATGTTTCACAAACACTATTAAAACCCATTTTCACAGCAACAACCAAAGGGGTAAACATTAAAAACATCATTTTAGCTCTATTACAGTTTAATAAAATCAATTAATTATTTATAGGATAGACCCAAATAAACCAATAAAACATTTCCATGAAAAACCCCCAATTTCACATGAAATTGGAATTTAAAATTCATTTTCAATAAAAAAAACCACTAAAACTAATTTTCGCAGTAATAAAAAAATGATATAAACCTGAAAATATGATAAATACATCAATATAAGACAAAAATATTTCATGAACATAGAATCACCTACCAAATTAATGAAAACCCTTGAATCCTTTGTACGAAAACTCAATCGTGTCGTCGCCGCACCTCAAGAAAGGTAGATCAAGCCTAAAAATAGAAGATTGGACCGAGAAAACACTAGTTTAAACCCTAGGTTGAAAACCCTAGTTTTTGGAAATTAGTAAACTCAAGGATAAGTGAATAAACCCTAAGAAAATTTAATGAAACCTTAAGAAAATTGAAAGAAGAATGAAGGAGACCCACTTACTTGAGGTATCTTGAATAAATCTCCCCAAATACACCAGTATATAAATTTACAAACATCCAAAAATGTAATTGAGGTTATACTAAGTAATATAAGGTCATTTAGTAACTAGAATGGGGAGAAAAGAGTGAGAAATGAAGGATTTATGAAGGAAATAAGTTACCTCTTCAAATCTAGATGATTTTAAAACCCCTATGAAAGTCTATCCTAATTCGTGATGCATACTAGCTCCAAAGAGGGTATAAAGGAAATGTGGTCTCGACGAAGGATGTTTTCTTCTAGTGGGTGGTAAAATCACTAAAAAATAGTAAAAAATGAATATGTTATTAAATAAACAAAATTTATTTTTAAAACTAGAAATGGGCTTCCTGGAAGGCCCAATTCCATAAAAAACCAAATCCACCATAATTATGGATTTATAAATGTTCCAAATTAATATGGTCATGTTAATAGATCAGGGGAGGCCAAGTAGTAATTAAAATGGATGAAATTTTTTGAAAAATGAAGCAGTTATAAAGGAAACAAAATTTATTTTTAAATCTGGAATTGGGCTCACGGTTTGTCCCAATTCATGAAAACTCACCCATTTCTCAAAAAATGAACGGGAAACCCCCAAAACAAAGAAATAATGGAAATTAAATTAAAAATACCTTTAAAATATTTCATTTATGTTTCATGGACCTTATAATAGCCTATATTAAAATCCAAACCACATGTCATCTAACTAGCCCACACACGCATGATTGCAATAACACCCCCTCTTAGCCCTTGTTCCTAGAAATAATAGAGGGCCACTAGTAGCGTGTGAACCAACTAGTGAAATATAGATATATATATCTTACTTAGTACTTGAGTTCACATGACCAGTAAATAAGTAATCAAAAAGAACATTAAAGCTAAGATTAACATTGTAGGTTCAAGAAATGACTAACCATGACCCCTAATACGCTCACAATGAATAACCCCACATATATCCAATACACCCATGATAAACAAACAAATTCATACAAAAGGGTAGAAACAATATAATATAGTGATAAAAAACCCACATAATGGTTAACCAAGTTAAGTGGTGATAAAAGGTCATATTTTACATAAACTATTTTAAACCAAGGTGCCAAACCGGCCTTAAACACCAAAAAATGGCGCAAAATACTGATCCCTTTTTCACATTTCATCAAACACTAATTTAAACATTTTTGAAACTTTAATGAAATCACTTACACCATTTAAAAATTTCCAAGATACCCTTAAAAAATGTTTCTTCTTATTTTAAATCCAAAATAAGGCTAAAGGATTACCATTTCCATTAAAAAAATTCAAAAATCCATTAAGGTTTTTCTCACAAGGGGTAAACCACAAACTCAATTCAAATCACCATTTGAAATTAATAAAAGAACCCATTTATAAATCATTTGAAGGCCATAAACTCACTTTGAAAGGGAAATATCTTAAAAACATAGTTTTCACTCATCAAAAACCAAAATCAGATAAAAATACAACACACGCCATTAAAACCATTTCAATAAGCCTCATATGAATTTCAAAAATTCTTAGTACATGAAAAAAAATCCATTTCAAACATGAAAACATGGTATTTGTAAGATAAATCCTTTATTTCAAGGAAAAAACATAATGAAATTGTTTTAAATTATCACAAGGATCTCACATATATTCAAATTTATATGAAACATAATTAATAAATCAAAATAATTATTTGAATTCCAAAATGAAACAATTGTATAGAAAAACCTACTTATAAGAAGTATAAACCAAGAAGATATATGAATCCTTTAATGGATACAACCCAAACAAAAAATAATGCCTCCTATACAATCCATAAGAGACCAATCCCTAGGTTATAAACATAACAAACATAATCCCTAGATTTCATGGTGAACTAGGGTTTTAAGAGGAAGAATAATCCTAGGAAATAGGTAAGAATGAATATTATAGGGGAAAGAGAGGAACGAATACCTTGTAATAACTTGAAAAAACCCAAAGGATGACCATGAAATAAGAGGGGATGAGGATTGAACTCTTCCTTAGATCACAATGGGATGGCCAATGCAAATGGGGGTGAAGATAGATGAAAACCCTTTTAATTCAACAAGGTGAATTTTAGGAAATTTCCAAAATTTTAACACTTGGGAAAGTTGCATTATTTGGCCGAATGTTTTACCGAAATGTGTGTCAACCATGTGTTGGACACTACAAAGGATAAGATCACTCACTTGGTTTGACTGCATGATTTTCCAAACTATGCACCAACTATGTGTTGGCCACAACCAAGGCCAAAATGAGCCGCACAATTTCTAGGGAAATCTGCATGATTCAAAAAATTGTATTGAAGCCATGAAAAATGGATCTATCACCATGACAGGTTCCTCTAAATGGGAAATTCATTATTACTCCTAACTGTGAGGGATATCCATGCTACCCTAAAAGGCCTCCAAATCTCAAAATTCATACCAAAAAACTACTAGAATCTGAAATGAACCAAGATAAGATAAAATAAAGAAAATTAATCTCTATAGTGACATGTGGGTGTCACAGTTTCAATCCTTATGCTAAGGATGTTCCCTTAATAGATATCGATAAGGATAATTTGGAGAATGATGGGTGATCCATAAATTACATACTTTCCTCACTCTATGAAATTTATTTTCTTAGAGTTAAAGGAATTGAAATAACTAAAGGCATTTGGGATAGGTTTAAGGATATATATGAAGGAAATATAAAAGTAAAGAAATAGAAGTTATAGATCTAGATATTTAAGTATGAAGATATTAAAATATTTGAAGGTTAGTTTTTTGGTGGCTTATTTACAAGATTTAATTACATTGTAATCACTATAATATATTTTGATGTGAATTTGGAAGATTCCATTATTATTGAAAAGAATATTATAATTCTTACATAAACATTTGATGTGAATGTATCATTGTTTAAAGATAGAGATATTGAATCACTATCTCTAGATGATATGTATAGAATTATTATCACTAATTAAATGAGAAAATAAATGGTTATGGATAAAAAATAAAAGTATTATTGACAAATTTCATTCAAATATTTCATGAAATTAAAGTCTAAAAAATTTCTTAATAAAGAAGTCAGTGAATCTATAAATGAAGATGAGGTATATAAAAAACTTGATGAATTTATGTCTTTATTTTATAAAATCATAAAAATAGTCATAAGTAAGTATATATGAAAGGTACCTTATAAGTGATTTAGTTGTGGAGTCGTTGGAAATTTCATAAAAATTTTCATCTATGAATGCAAGATGAATAAATTGATAAAGATAAAATAAATTCATGAATATCTTTCAATAAGATGGAAGAAAAATCCAAGTCATATTCTAATGTAAAGGATAAGAAGTTATCTAAATATGAGAAGAAAAACTTTTTTCCTAGGTATGAGGAAGATGATGATAGTGAAAAGAAGCTGAAAAGTCGAGTGATGATGATGCTGAAAAATTGATTATTGAAAAAATGAATAATAAAACATTCATTAGTGATAAAATATATAGCTCTAATATGAATAATAATAGACTCATTTTTGATTTTATTCTTAAGGTGGAGTTGAAATAATTTCTTTCAAAGATTGTTAGACTTGAAAATGAAAACAATAAGTTAAAGAAATAAAATATTTCGGAAAATAACAAAGAATATTTTCTTGAAGAAAATTCAAAGTTTCTATTATAGATTGATGATCTGAAGAAGTTATATGATAAAGAGAATAACCTCAAAATAAATATTGAATAAAATATAAAGGTGAAGGATAAAGAACTTTATATTGTTGAACGAAAACTTTTTGAAATTGAAAAAAGAATAAAAAAATTCCAAAACTTAGTTTTAGAAGTTGGTGAAAGTTTTTGAGAATATTAAGCCTTGCAAGGATTAATAGAAATAACCCTTTAATGTTATCTTTTTTTCTGAGATGTTCATAAGAGAAAGGAAGTGAAGAAGACCATGTATATGTCCCAAACAAGTTGAGTTAAAAATCCTAAAATTCTTAAGGTTTCAAAGTCCAAACCAAAATTTTATACTACTGGAGATCTTGATAAGGTTGAGAAGAAATCTAAGTAGAAAAGTAATTCATTAGGATGTTAAAAAAAATTATTACATGACAAAGTACCATGTTGGATAATAATAAATATGATGGAAATCAAGTATATAATTTTGAAGAGCACATGAGTTATAGAGGGAAGTAGGATTTATATGAATATTGTTGGTACTATGGTGTCTTTGGGTATAAAATAACGATGTTCAAGTTCAATCATAAACACTATAATGAATCTAGGAGAAGCTGGAGGTAGGGTTTTAGGGGGAGTGAACCCAATCAAAGAAGACAACCTGAATAAGCCAATATGAAGATTTAAAATAGATTCTTAACCTTCGAAAACGTTTTTAAAATATGTGATCTTCCTGAACATAATGAAAAATTATGTCTTATCATTTTATCAAAACAAAAAAAATTATAAAAAATATCAAAATTCGTATGAGAAGAAAGAAAAAATAAAGGAAAGTCACTTAGTTGTTAAAACTTATCTCAAATATAAAAAAGGAGAGATGCCATGGATATTGGATAGTGGGTGTTATTAATACATAAATGATGATTTAAAGTTTCTGATAAATGTAATAGATTACAAGTAAGGGCCAATTTATTTTTTTAATAATGATTCCCTCAGAATCAAAGGTGTTGGATCTACTATCATTGGGGAAGAAAAGTAAAAATCCAAAAGATCCTTATTTATTGATGGACTAAAACACAATTTTTTGAGTGTTTCATAAATTTTTGATATAGGGAATGAAGTTGTTTTTAGATGTGAAATCCTGACTTGGATTCCACTTAAAGGTTCCCTGAGCCGATGGGACACATGGCCTCAAGCAAGACTTCCTATATGCTATAGGATTCTGACTAGTAGTGAGGGACTAGGGTGTGTATGTGGAGAGACTATTTCTTTATGAATGAATGAAATAATTTTATAATCATATACCATGTATGGATTTATAAAGTTGGTATAGTTTATATGAGTATGTCATTAAGCCATTCGGTCATAGAAACACTTCCTCCATTTTTATATATTTGATGAATAGACTTTTTCACCCCTATCCATATTCCTTTGTCATGGTTTTCATGGATGATATTGTAGTTTATTCTTGTACTCATAGAAACCATGTTAAACACCTTGATATCATTTTGAATACACTAAGAGAGAATAATATATATTCTAATCTTACTAAGTGCCACTTATGGATCAAAAAGGATAATTTATTGGATCATATTATCTCAAAATAAGGAGAATCAGTTAACCTAGAGAAGTTGAGTGTTGTGGTTTCTAGAGAAAATCCCAAGAATTTGTTTGATATATAGAGTTTCTTGGGGATTTATGGATATTATAGGTGTTTCATACTAGACTTCTAATATCTTGATGCACCTCTAATTTGTCTTATAGAGAAAGGTGTGAAGTTATTGTGGTTTGAAACATGCGGGGGGAGAGATTTTAGGAGTTGAAAGGAAGGCTTACCTCAACACCAATTCTGATTCTACTAGAGTTTGAAAGAGGATATACAGTGTTCCATGATGTTTCAGGAATCAGTTTGGGTGTCGTATTTATAACTCCCTAACCCAAAAAGTCACGAGTCGGTGCCTTACTTTATTAAATTGGCATAGGTAAAAGCGTAAAATCCCAAAGGACTGAATAGTTTAGTAGTTTTTGAAAACTAGATTACATACATGATACCCATAAAACATTGGGAAAATAAAAATAAATCATAACATAAGTAAAATATCATCATATTTGAAACTCATTCATAAGATTCTTATTCATAACCTAGGGAAAGTAAACATAATAAGGGTGAGACCAAATTCTCAATAAGGTTAAGTAAAATGAAATCAATAAGAATAAATCAACATGGTAAGGTAAATAATTGAGAACAAATTCCATTTAAATAACTAGATAAGTAATAATCAATATGTAAAGGTAAATAACTCAAACACATTCTATTTAATCAATAAACTGAGAATAAAATGAATCCATAGATTTTATCATATGAAAATATCATGGATAATAATAATAATAATAACTAAAATTACTATGAAGTAAATTCTTAGTTATTATACTTCATGTTTGAGGAACATGAAAACCTATACCGTCAAGACCATTCACAAGACGGTTTAAAACTATGGGTATAAAACCGTTTAATTTGGATCACTTATTTGTCTCATGAGTACATATCAATTCATCGACTGGATATATAAATTATATGTCCCATACATAACTACCTATCCAAATAATTCCTCATATATTGAGTAATCAATTTAATTAATATACAATATGCCTTATCAAATATCTATATTGAATAAAAGATATAGATTTATCAATAATTCCTTAGTTAATAAAACAACTGTCAAAGTAAACACCATATGTAAAAATAGCATACGGTTTAGGTAACAATAATATCCATCACCTCATAATGTGTATATTTAAATTATTATAATAAAGTTATTGTTTCAATAGAAAGTTAACAATCATAAAAGAAATTGATATTGAAAAGATAACTTTTACCACTTGGTAATTTTCAAGATAAACCCCTTGAGTGAGATAATTAAAAGTGAGAATTAAAATACCATGATTTATTATATAATCATGATATTAAAATAAAAATGGACATTATATACACTATATTAAATTTAATTGGTCCATAACAACAAATAAGTCTCAATGGAATGTAAATTGAGATGAAATCCCTTACATTGGATTTACTTTGGGGTGAACATCCTCTAAACATATGTAAAATGGTTTTAAGCATGTTATTAACTTATAGTATGACTATAAAAATATTTATAATATCATTTATTATCTTATTATAATATCTTATCAACTGTTTGTTAACAATCATTCATTCTTTTCACTATTTCAGGTGTTAATTGCCTAGTTTTTCGAGTATGTTTTGACTTGTCATTTTTTTAGGATTATGTGGATAATGTTTTCATAATATAAATAATTTAAATTATGATGTAATTATCATATATATTTATTATATATTTATTATAATTATCTATAAAATTTGGAGATAAGAAATGAAATGCACCATTCATGGAGACGGTAGGTCGTACGTACGCATGAATGTTACTTCCATTTCTTTGTCATATTAAAAGAATTAAAATTAAATGATATATATTTATATTATAATTATAGAATTATATTTGTGTCATATATTTCACATTTTATTATTAAAATAATCCAAAATACATTCCATGTAAAGTGTGAACGAATCTCATTGCTTTGAGGAGGTGGTAGTCCACACGTCCACAAACGATGTTATCGTATTCCCACAAATGGAGTGCATAAAAGTATGTGTTATATAAAACTTCAAGGAGAATAAATACATCATAAATATCATAAATATCATAAATAAACTACAAATATATCATTATTTACAACCTTGAAAGTTTTTAAATGGAATAATGAATGACATGGGTTCGTGAGGCGGTAGTTCATTGTACACACGAACGATGGTTGTGTATCCCATTTTGATGGATGTGTGTGAAATTTTAGGTAAAAATATTAGCACAAAAACATATAATTATATTTAATATAAATATTTAATTATATAATCAGGATATAAAAACAATTTACTGGGATGATAATTAAATGAAAGAAAAGTGATCATTGGAAAATGTTACCTCTTGTTTGGGTAACTCCTTTTGGTTTATACCAAAAGACTTCCTTAGTTTTATTTATTCACAATTTATGATTATAGGATGAGTGGAGTTATGTTGTAATATTATTTTACTAGATATTTGGTGATCCAAAGGGATTTATAAGTGTGAATAAGTGAGAGGGGTGGGTGCCTTTTTATAGTGTAGGAGGAGTGATATTCTTGTAAATTTATTAAAAGGGAATTACACCCATGTTTTTCCCATGTAAATAGGATCCAATAATGGTACAAATATTATTAAAGTAAGTATAGGTTATAAATATGAACATAAAATGACTTTTTTACAAGTTTCTAGGTCATTTTGGCCCGTAAGTTTAAGGTTTAGTCCCTTTTTAAGCTTAATTTTACTTTAATTATTGTAATTAATTTTAACTGCATTCACTAATAATTTTGATCAAAAAATAAGCTAACCTTATTATAAATTATAAAATATTTTAATTAAAAATATGGAATCAATTTTTTTAAATTCTAATCACATAAGTGAGAGAAATTAATTTAAATTTAATACTACATGCGGGATGACAAAGCTGGTTTTTAAAGTAAAAAAGTTCCAAAGTTTACTATATTTTTATATTAAATTTAAATGTGAAATTAATTAAAATAACCTAAATTGAATTAATTTATTTATAATTTATATAAATTAAATTTAAAACAAATAAAAATATAATTTAACCTTGTAAATAAATTAGATGAAAAAGCAGTTTTGAATAAAATTCAGTATTTTTCACCATTTATCAAAAAATAAAACCCTACCAAAATTTTTTAAAAAAATAACCCTAAGATAATTTTTATATTATTATTTCAAAAGTTAAGTTTATTTTGATATATAAAATTTATAAAAGTTTCAAAAAGTTTATTTAAAATAGGTTCTCCATTAAAAGGTGGTAAAATTATTTTTTGAAAAAATATAGGTTTTTATCGTAAAAATTAGGTTTGTTCTTATCTTATATTTATAAAATACATTCGATGAATGTAAAAAAATTTGTTTAGATATATAACATATAAATCTACTATATAAATTATATAAAAGTGTTATAATTTAATTTACCATGCAAAATGTGACTAAATAGTGTTTTGTTTAAATCAGTTGTTGCGTGCATTGTAAACTAACTCAGTATGGCATGTTTTTCAAGATATCAAAAAAATTAAATTTATTCTAAAAGTAAAATGTGGTAAAGTCTTGGTTTTCTACATTATTCCCTACTAACAAAATTATTCCTTGAAATTTTAGGGTTATTACCTTCTAAAAAGATGTGGGTAGTTATACTTTATATATTTCTATGTTTCCCATGTTACTTTTTCCATTTTATGATTTCTACAGAGTTCATTTACCAGAAGAGTCATCTAATTCCTCAAAAAAACTATAATATCAATAATATATATAGTTTCTTCATAGTATGAAATTTTAGGTTACAACTCTATGTCATCAGAGATGAGAACATACATTGGGTCTGGCATGTACCTATTTAGCATAGGTATGTGGAACACATCGTGTACTTTTGAGAGATTTAGATACATTTCAAAATGATAAGAGAAAAATAAAACCCTTTAAAAAATCTCAAAGGGTGTGATATACCAAGGAATCAATTTAACTTTCTTACCAAACCATATAACACACTTCCATAGAGATACTTTCAAGTAAATGTGATCTCCCACTTGGGGATCTAAATCTTTCCTCTAATTATCAACATAACTCTTTTTCCTAATTTGAGATGCTTTAATATGATCTTGAATATCCATTACCTTTGTCATCTTCACTTAAAAAAGTTTTGGGTTTATGAGTTTCCTTTCACCAACATCATCCCAACAAGTTGGAGTATGACACCTCTTTCCATATAATGCTTCATATAACACCATTTGAATACTCAAATGGAAACTATTATTATAGGAAAACTATAACAAAGGTAATTAATGATCCCACATACGTTTAAATTCAAGTTATTGTGACCTTATCATGTCTTCTATTATTTTAATTTTTCTTTAAAACTTTCCATAAGATTGAGGATGGTAGGTATTACTCAAATGAAGTTCAGTATCAAGAGCCTTCTAAAAACTTTTCTAGAATTTTGATGTAAAACATGGATATTGGTAAAAAATAGATATAGGTGCACTATTAAGTCTTAAAAAATCAATAATATATATCATTTCGTGGTGATCAAGAGGAAGGTCTTACCTTATATCAAGAAAATGTGCAGATTTGGTTATGCGATCAACAATAACCCATATTTCATCATTCTTTCTAGGAGTCTTTGGAAGTCCTATAAAAAATCCCATGGTAATTTAATCCCATTTACACATGTTAATAGGAAGATGTTACAATACTCCTTTATGATTCTACTTCATAACTTTCAATTATCGACAAACAAAACATCTGGACACATAACCAGTAATTTCATTCTTTATTTTATCCCACCAAAAATATTCCTTCAAGTCCCTATATATGTTTATGATTTTAGGGTGTATATAAAAATTTGAGTTATGATAATCATAAAACAATTTCCTTTTTAGCTCAGTTATATATGTATCGCATATCCTCTTTCCAAATTTTAGAACACCATCTTCATAAACAAAGTCTGCTAATTTTCCTTCATTCACACCTTTAATTTTCTTCTGAAGGTTGTAATCATCAAATTGATAATTCTTTATATTCTACAATAAGAATAATTTTTCAATAATTTAAAAAATTATTTATGTCTCACGTTATTTATATGTTCCCATATCCATATTTAATAGATCCCTAAACAAAGTATCATTCTAAATCCTCATTTGGGTCAGAACTACATGATCATTTCTTATCAATGAATTTTCTTCCTTATTTACTTTCCATGGGTGGTAGTGTATTGATCAATAAAAATAATTGAGTATCTGGAGCCATCAAATTTGTCTCATATTTATCTCTTTCTATGAGAAGATAAATTTCAGGCTTTTATGATTTGTTCATATCTCACATCTTTCACCATAGAGATAATGTCTCCATATTTTCAAAGAGAAAATTATTGTCGCTAACTCAAGATCATGGGTTGTACAGTTCTCTTCAAGAGTCTTCAATTGCCTTTATTTATATGCCATAACTTTATCATTTTTCATTAAAAAACAACCAACTCCCCTATTTGATGCATCAATATATATAAAAACCCATTACTTCCATATGGTGGGTCAAAATCAGATCATTGACTAATCTTATTTTTTTCATCAAATAATTATTCAGATTCCTTTGTCCAGACAAACTTAACTCATTTAAGTGTAAGATAGGTTAATGGATTATCCAATTGAACAAAATTATGAACAAATAGTCAATAGTAACCTTCCAAACCAATGAAACTACATACCTTAATTATGTTTGTTGGAGCAGACCATTCTATGACTGCCTTTGTCTTTGAATTATCAAGTGATATTTCATCCTTAGAGATGATATGGCCAAGAAAAAACTTCTTGAAGCTAAAAATTCCACTTAAAAAAATTCCCGTATAACTCTTCCACTATAAGAGTCTTAAGAACGATCCACAAATGATTATCATGGTCCTTGTATCTTTTAAAAAACTCCATAATATCATCAATGAATACCACAAAAAAAATCATCAAGATATTCCTTGAATACTATTTTCATTAGGTCCATAAAAACAGAGGGTGTATTAGTCAATCCAAATGTAATTATTGTTAACTCATAATGTTCATACCTCATCCAAAAATTTGTCTTTGTAATTTATTCATTCTTTACTCACAATTGGTGATACCTATAATGAAGATCAATATTTGAAAAACATTAGGTTCTGTTAAGTTTATCAAACAAGTCATCAATGTGAGTAATAGGGTACTTGTTGTTTATTGTAATAACATTGATTTCGCTATAATCAATGCACAACCTCATGGATCCATCTTTCTTCTTAATGAAGAAAATAAGGGCTTCCCTTGGTGAAACACTAGGATGAATAAATCCCTTATTACTCAAATCCTATAGTTTTTTATTTAATTACACTCATTCAATAGTGGACATTCTATAGGGAGTCATTGATATTAAACTTGCATCAAGGATTAAATCAATTGAAAATTCAACTTCATGCTCTAGGGGATGTCTAGGTAATTCCTCAGAAAATACATCAATGTGTTCCTGCACAAAAGTTAAATCCTCAATTTTAAGATTACCTTCGTTATTACTAGATGTTTTTTTTCTTTTCTTACCTAACAAATCCATTAATTAGAGCTACTAAGGGTGTATATAGATAATAATTAGGTGAGGAAGCTTCTTATCTAAATATAATGAATTATATATCTTTCTAACAAATCATAATTTTCTTCCTAATAAAATAAATTTTTGAATAATATTTTGAGATTCAGTCTATACTAAGGATTATATCAAAGTCAATCATAGGTATGATAACAAGTTCAAAAGTAAAGCATGTTTATGTGTCATAATTGGGACTTCCTGACACATCTTTGTTGTAATGTGACTTCCCGTAAGAGTTTTGACTAAAAAAATCTTATTAAATCAAAAGAAAATTTTTTAATTTTCTTGGAAAATGGATATATATAAAAGTTTGTGATTATCTAGAATCAAATAAGTAATTGGCTAAATTTGAATATGGGATTAATGTACCTTCCACTATGTCATTGGGTACTTCTACCTTAGCTGTTGTGATTGAATAAGCTTGGACATTTTCCCTTGGCCTCTTCTATGGTAGATTACCTTGATAACTTGGGAATTGAATCATTTAGTTCCCCATATATTTACAATTATAGTACTTAATATCATATATTTTTTTCTTCCCCTTTCATTCATAAGCATGATGGAAACTATATTTACATATATAACAAACTCCTAGTCCCTTAAAATATTTCCCAGGGTGATTTTTACCATAGTTTTCACAAGATGTAAATAAATAAAACTTCTTCTTATTATTTGATGCATTCCCTTTTTCATGGTGCTTATATGGTCTCTTATTTTTCTTGGTTTCCCTTAAATATATTGATTCTATAAAATTACTTCCCCATCTTGATGGAAAATAAAACTATTTCATCATATGATGAAAAAAATTAGGAGACTAGTGACCTTCGAAGAATTTTTTTAAGACCTTCAAAAAATTGATCAATATTACACTCTTTGTTTTGTGTTTAATATGTAGCATACCTAGCTAATCTTGTAAAGGTATCTTCATAATATGTAACACTCACTTATTCCTTTTTCTTTATGATAAGGAACATTCTCTTTATCTCATTTTTTGGATCATGAGGGGAGTATTTATCAAAGAATGTATCCTTAAAATTTATCTATTATGTGAGTTCTATTTTTTCTTCCTCTAAAGTATTATAGATCAAATACCACAATAGATTAGAATCACCTTTGAGATAATAAACCAAAATTGTAACCTTTTCTATTTCACTATATCCCAAGGCTATAAATATTTTTTTTTTAAAATTAATCTATTACTCAGATAAAATTGGATTAGTTGTAACACTAAATGATGGGGGACTCAGTCACATAAATAGACGTAGCATAGGATATTATCTTTTTGGAATAGGTTTCTCAATCTGGGTATGGTTATTTTTCATAACCTGATTAAGTTTCCCTAATATTTCTATAATTTTCTATGTTCCAATATGAGCTGTATTGGTTTCATCAAAAGGGAAATATCTACATTTCCTCTGAGTATTTATATCATTCAACCTTCTAGGTTCCATTTCTAAGTAATGTTATATACTATATTAGCTCAAAAAATCATTATGTATCGCACATGACATAAATTTATGCATCGTAAATATTAGAATCATTAAATTTGGTTTCTTTAGGGGAATCTTTACTTTTAAATATTTCATAATTATTTTTAAATAAAATGATAATTATCCTAAGAATATACCATAGGAGTGTCAAATCAGGTGCACAGTAAGGCCCGTTGTCATGTATCATGCTATGCTCGAGTCAAGCTCAATGCAATTTTTTGGAGTTTTTACCCCTAGGTACATCTATGCTAGAACCACATCCACTTGTAGTATCCAGATGAAGGTTTATCTCTAGGAAGACTCTCATAATATCTACCTCACCAAAATTCTAGTATATTATTCTATAATTATCCTCAATTACTATATTAGGGTTTTTCCTTAACCTACATTTTTTAAATCTAATTTCTAAAGTTACTGTTAAACTTCCTCTGATACCAACTATAATGCCACAACCTAAGAAGTCTGGATCTAGTGCCTTACTTTATTACATTTTCATAGATACAATTTTAAAATACCAAAGTACTAAAAGTTTTAAAAGTTTTGGAAAACCATATTACATACATTATACCCATACTACATTGGGAAAATAAAATAAAGCATAACATCAGTAAAATCTCAGCATCCTTGAAACTTATTCAAGGGATTCTTCTTTATAACATTGGGAAAGGAAACATAATAAGGGTGAGCTCAAATGCTCATTAAGGGTAAGTATAATAGAATAAATAATAAATAAGTAAGAATAAATCAATGTAGAAAGGTAAATAACTAAGAACATGTTCCATTTAAATAAATGGATAAGGAATAATGAATATGGAAAGGTAAATTACTCAAACACATGTCATTTAATCAATAAACTGAGAATGAAATGAATCCATAGATTTTATCATATAAAAATATAATGTATAATAAAAATAATAACTAAAATATCTATGAATAAAATTATTGATTATTGTACGCCATGTCTAAGGCACATGAAAACCTATACCATCAAGGATTTTCATAAGAGGGTTTAAAACTACGAGTAAAAACCCATTTAATATGGCCAAATTATTTGTCTCATGATAACCTGTTGATTAATTGAGGGGATATATAATGTTTGGGGCCCACCTATAACAACCTTTCCAAATCATTCCTCATATATCGAGTAATTTATTTAATTTATATACAATATACATTATCAAATACTGTATTGAAAAATGGTTACAGATTTATCAATAATTCCATAGTTAATAAAATAACTATCAAAGTGAACCGTGTATATAAAAATGGTATATTATTTGTGAAATAATAATATCCATAACCCAATAATTTTGATATTTAAATGATTACAATGAAGTTATTATTTAAAGAGAAAGTTAACAATCACAAAAGAAAGTGAGATTACAAAGATAAATTTTACCACTTGTTAGTTCTTCAAACTAACCCCATTGGGTGAGATAATTAAAATTGAAACTTAAAATACCATGAATTATGATATAATCATGAAATTAAATGAAGAATGGTCAGTATATATACCACATTTAATTTAATTGGTGCATAACAACAAATAAGTCTCAATGGAATGTAAATTGAGACAAAATCTCTTACCTTGCATTTCCTTTTAGGTGAAAATACTCTAAACAATTGTATAATAGTTTTAATCATATTATTAAATTATAACATACGTATAATAATATTTATAATATCATATATTATCTTCTTATAATATCTTATTACTTGTATTCACTATTTTCATTATTTCATGACTTAATTGCCTAGTTTTTTTAGTATGTTTTGATTTGTTGTTTTTGTTCTTATTACGTGGATCATGATTTAATAATATAAATAACTTAAATCATTATTTAATTATCATATATATTCAGTATATATGTATTTATAATAATCCATAAAATTTGAAGATAATAAATGAAATGCATCATTCATGGAGATGGCAGGTCGTACGTACGCATGAATGCTACTTCCATTTAATTATCGTATTAATGGAATGAAACATGAATGATATATATGTATATTATAATTAAATTATCATATTTAAGTCATATATGTCACATATTTTTATTAAAATAATCCTTAATACATTCTGTGTATAGTGTGAACGAATCTCATCGCTTTGAGGATGTTGTAGTCCACACATCAACAAACGATGTTATCGTATTCTCACAAATGGAGTGCATAAAGGTATGTGTTATATAAAAATTTCAAAAGCGTAAATAAATCATAAATATCATATATAACATATATAAACTATGAATATAATATTATTTTCAACCTTTAAAGGTGGTAAATGGAAGAACAAATGACATCGATTCGTGAGGTCGTAGTCCACCGTACACACTAATGATGATTCTGTATCCCATTTTGATGGATGTGTGTGAAAGTGTAGGTTGAAATATTATAATAAAAATATCTCAGTATATTTAATAAACTTAGGTTATTATATAATCCTTATATAAAAAAATTAAGGGTTCTATAATTAAATGAAATAAAAGTGATCATTGGAAAACATTACCTCTTATTTGGGTAACTCCTTTTGGTTTATACCAAAACACTTCATTGGTTTGATTTATTCCCAATTTGAGACTTATAGGATAAGTGGATTTATTTGGAAGTTTATTTTATCAGATTTATGGTGATCCAAATGGATTGATAAGTTTGAATAAGTGGGAGGGGTGAGTTCCTTTTATAGTGGAGCATTTGTATTCTTGTAAATTTTTGAAAAGGGAATTCCACCCATGTTTTTCCCATTTAAAGTGGATAAACTAATGGTAAAAATTTGATAAAATATATTATAGGGTAGAAATATGAATATAAAATAGATTTTGGACAAGTTTCTAGGTCATTATATCCCTTAAGTTTAAGGTTTAGTCCCTTATTAAGCTTAATTTTACCTTAATCAGTGTAATTAATTTTAAATGCATTCACTAATATTTTTGGTAAAAAACTAAGTTTAACTTATTAGAAATTATAAATTATTATGATTCAAAATATTTAATCCATTTTTCTAAATTATAATCACAGAAATGTAATAAATTAATTTAAATTTAGTCTTGTAGGTGGGACAACAAAGCGGGTTTTTAAAATAAGAATGTTCAAAAGTTTGCTATGTTTTTATGTTCAATTTAAAATTAAAATCAATTTGAATGGCCTAAATTGGATTAATATATTTATCATTTATCTAACTAACTTTAAAACTAATAAAAAATATAATTTCACCTTGTAAATAAATTAGATGAAAAAAAACGTTTTTGAATTAAAATTCAGTATTTCTCAATATTCATCAAAAAATGAAACCTCATGAAAAAATACCAAAAATTCTGCCTAAGATAAATTTTATGTTCATATTTCAAAAATAAATTTTATTTTGACATATAAAATTTATAAAAATTGGATTTAAAATAGGTTCCCCATTAAAAGGTGGTAAACGTATTTTTAGAAAAAATATTGGTTTTAATGCGAAAAATTGGGTTTGTTATTATCTTATGCCTATAAAATATATTGGATTAATGTCAAAATATTTTTTTTGATATATAAAATACAAATTTACTATATAAATTCTCTAAAAGTGATATGATTTAATTGACCATGCAAAATATGGCTAAATAGTGTTTTTTACTCGGTATTGTGTGCATTATAAACTTACTCACTATTGCATGTTTTGAAATATATAAACAAAATTAAATTTATTCTAAAAGAAAAATATGGTAAATACTTGTGGTGATAAATTATTATTGTAGGAGTTTCGATTTTTTTTCATACAGATTTCAGTAGTTGAGGCCTCATGAGAGAAATCGTCCAACACACGATCTCGAGCTTACAATAGTTTTCCATACCTTACATTTCTAGAGTCACTATCTGATGGGTGAGAACTTTGTGGTATATTTGTAACTCAATATCCTCAAATATATCTTCTCATAGAATGAGTTGAGTCTCATACGATGAATATGGGTTGAATACCTTTATTCCTTTGATTCTGAGCTTTCCTATACACCTGAAAAGGGTAATGCGGTAGTTGATGCGCTAATCAAGAAGACTCATCCATAGGACATAGAGGAATCTAGTGATGAATGGAAATTGATATCCTTATTTTTTAAGATGAATATAGAGTTTCATGAGATTCATTAGAAATATTATTTATTATCCTTGATAGTTACCTCTTCGCTCCTTAATAGGGTAAAGAGTAGGCAGTTTTTAGATCCAAAAGGCTTGGTCCTACAAGAAAGAATTTCTGGTAAGGATATGCCTTTGGACTGGTCTGTTAATAGAGATGACATCCTACCTATAAATGTAAATATCTATATTCCTACATATATAAGATAGGAACTTGTTTTTGAGTCCCATGCTTCTTAGTGGACAATTCATCCAGGTATATCTAAGATGTTTTGAGATATGTGACTCCAGTATTGGTGGCCTGGGATGAGACATCATATAGAAGGTTTATTACTAGGTGTTCCACCTATCAACAAGTGAAGGTGGAGAACCAGTGTCCTATTAAATTTTTATATCCATTTCCAGTCCTAAAATGGAAACTAGAATATATTTCTATTGATTTTTTGGTCGGATTACCTAGGTTGCCTCGAGGTAGTGACATTGTTTGGGTAGTCATGGATCGACTGAATAAATCATCCCACTTCATTCCTATTTGGTATAATTTCTCAATTGATAAGCTAGGAATACTAGTATCTTTGTGAGATCATACAGTTATACGGGGTCCCTCATACTATGAAGTTGTACGAAGTATACTAGACTAATGTTGTTGTTCAAAGGTGAACCTATGTTGGGTTAAAAACTTAATGTTATAAAGTTTCATATTTCCAAGTTCTACGTTTATAAAGATATGATGTTTTGGTGATACAAAGTTTCCTCGAATAGACCTTATAAATATTGATTATCAGAGGAAGTTCATACAAGTTTTGGACATAGATAACTGGAAAGTGACATTGGATTAAGTATACTGGATGAATCCTAAAAATGTTATCAAATTAGATTTCTTTGGATATAGGAAAAGTTACATGTCCTCTAAATGATTGTTTACAAATTCATCAAATGGATTATTTGGAATAAATTTTTTCATAAAAATGATTGTTTTCTTTTATAAGAATTCTATTAGAATACCTTGTACAAATTTTAAGTTATGAAGTTTCAGGAAAAAAGGTTTCCAAGTGGTTTCTAGGAATTTGTGTAAGAACACCGGTTAATGATCCATCAGTTGGAAGAATTATGTGGAGATATACCAACATAAGGATATAAGTAATTTATGAAATCTACATAAAGATATTAAATGTGATCATGTTAAGATGATCAATCAATATTAAAAAAACGATGGAGGAAAGCCATGATTATCACTAGGTCTTAAGGAATATTAAAGATGAATGTTTATATTGGGTCTTAAAGGAAATATTATATATTTTAAGAGGTTTTAATGTATTCAAAGGAAGGAAGTTTCCTAGTAGTACACATAAAGTTTTGGTAATGATATTTCAATTTTATATTCGTGCCTCATCCATAATTCTTGGAGGAACACCACCTATAGAAAAGAGTAAATTGATCTGTGTTTTATTCGGTCATTGGAAGTTGGTAAAAGTGATTATAAAGTGGAGAGTTTATATAATGAATAGGTTAAAGAGGCATCAGTCTGAAGAATATTGGATGAAGTCTTCCCCTTTTTTGGTGTCATATGGAAAGTGTGAAGAAGTGATCAAATGAATAGGTTGAAGAGTAAGTAGATGAATAGGTTGAATAGGTGGTCGACTAAACATTGGTGACAAGCCAGAAAAAATTGATCGAATGAATAAGGTACCAGACCAGGTTTCATTAAACTATTTTTCTAAGATGGAGATAATATCAGATAAACAATTTCCTATAGAATTCAAGGAAGAGGTTCTTGCTTGATGTTGAGCAAGAAAGTGAAGAAGAACTTTCAAGAAGATAATGTTTGGAGAAATTTCAAGCAATACAACAAAAACATACTGAATCCTATTGGTGATAGTTTTACAATTGTTACAAAATAGTGTTACATCATTTACCTATGTAAGGATCACATGCATTGTCAATTTAATATAGTGATACATATGTGAAAGGATATTTCCTACTTACTATAACCACCCAAAGGTTTATTTTCTTATGGTTTGTGTGGTCTTGGATTATTTTCTAGTGGTTTGTCTGGTATTGGATTATTTTTAAACTATGCCATGAAATAAATACTTATATCGAGTAGTGAATCTTGTAAATACATGTTTTCTTATGGTTGTGCTTGTTTTATTGTTTTCTAGAAGATTCATATCTCTCTAACAGGAGGTGAATAATGTTTTTTAAGTAAGAAAACATAAAAAGAGAAGATCTTTTATTCACCCCTCTCCCTCCCAGTGTCCACATAGATCTTGATTGGTACTTTCACATAGTTTACTCTTAAGTATGGGTGAACCTATACATAAAGGTCATTCCATTTACTAAGAATTTGATAATCAAGGGTCATTACCTCATATATAAGGTTTATTTATCATATATAAGGTTCATTCCCTTTAAATGTTTTTAAATGTTAGGGTTTTGGTTGACTCAAACTGTCGTATATGATTGATAATTCCCCTTCTATCAATTGTAAAATATGATATATCCATAAATGAAAAAAAAATAGTATTTTGGATAAAATTAATCATAGTTTATAAATTTTTTGTAAAAGGTAAGTATTAAGAATTATAAATAAGATATTTTCATTCCTAAATAAAATATAAAATGATTATATTTATATCTCATGTTTAGAAAATAAATAACACGTTTTTTTATTTGTTTATTAATTTTTAATATTCATGTTTTTAAATTTTTTATGAGATGTGAATATTATATATGGTTTAATTTATGTGATACATTTATTCTTATAAATTTTTAAGCTATGCATTACATGTTAAGTATGACAACATAAAATTTAGTTTTAACTACATTGAATTTAGTTTATAGTTAAATTTATTAGGTTTAATTTATATGTTGAATATAATTTATACACATTAGGTTTTAGAGTTATGATGAGATGGATTATATATTGATTAAATTATCCTTGGGTAAATGGAATTTGGGTTAGACTTCCCACTATCTTAGAGGCTTATGTTTTGTTCCAGAAACGTGGGGGTTGACTATTTGTGTCTCTAGGATTATACATGTGGTGATTATCAATTTCTTATAATTATAAATCTTTACATGAAAAATTCATGTACTGTAAGAACCTTGACTTAAACATTACATAATCTTGAGTTTTAAGTCAAAAATTTAATCTATTACATTTTAGGATCTTTATGGTTTAGAGTTTTAGCAAATTAGTTCATAACTCTTACATAAAAAACTCATACAATACATGTTGGACACTTCTTATTAGTATTTATTTTTTTAAAATAGGAAACTTTTAAATAGAAACATGTTTTGTTTTCATGAAAATTATTTATGATTTTGAACTTTACTTATTATTTGTTCCTATTCATCCTTAAAACCTTTGAATTTTTTTTAATACATTAAATGAGCGCAAAACAATTAGTTTATTTTAAAACCATGTGATCATAAAAAGTGTTTTCTTTAACATAATAAAAATTGATCTCAAATAATCATTTACCAATATATAAAATCATCTTTATTATCCAATTTTTTTCATAAAACACTTTATAAAAAACATAAAGGTAAAATCATAATCATGAGGGTTTCTTAGAAAACATGAGAACCCATGAAAAACATTTTCCTAAAAACATACCTTTTTTCCCTAAAATTGAATAATACTAAGTTTAAAAATATAATTAGCTTACCTTTTAAAATAAAATGTTTTCCATGAAAACTCATTAGCAAGTATAGAAACGTTATGTAGGTTCCTTGGGTAACCATCTTCATAGAATCCTTATAAGAACCCTTACAATTGTAATAACCATATGGTCGACTCCAACATAATTCTATAGAGAACATAATCATTACCCAATTAATTGGAGAGTGATACTAATATTACCCAATCATAAACAATGTACAGCTACCATAACATATATGATATGCATGAAAAATTTCATTCCCATCATAAAACTTATAAAAATATTCTTTTGAACCCACAAGTAAAACATTTTCAGATATTGATATATCATTTTTATTTAAAACTTCATTTTCAAAAATAAAACACCCCGAATAAAAGGGAAGGTGGTTTATTATTTGAAGAAAACATGGAAGATTATAAAATAATAAAATCAAATAATGGTTGTGTAGGTATTAAAATCCATTGATTCTATATACATTAAAATAGATTATTCCTTTTTTATAAAGAAATTCAAAATGTTTTGTATAAAATACATAAAAAGAATACCATATAAAACCTTTTTAATAAAGAAAAACGAGGCATAAAATATCATTTATAATTCGTTTATGTCCTTATATAAAAATTATTTTTAATAATTTCTATATTGAATAAAAATATTTAGAAAATAAATATTTAAAACATTTAAATCAAGTTTTTTAAATTAAAGTTCCCCTTACCTCAAGTCCAAATTGTCATGTATGTTCTTTATATTCCTAAATAATAAACTTATGTTCAATGTTTAATTTATTAAGAACATTTTTAAATTTTATCATTCATTTTATTTCATTTCTTACCATATTATATTCAATTACTTAATCATTCAAGTTCATGTTGGATGCTTTGATGATATTTGTCCCATATGTCCAAAATGACTTCAGTTGGTTGACTATGGCCAAAGTGGTCATTTTAGTATCATATCCTGAATAATAATAATGAAATAATTATTATTATTATATATCAATTATAATTTTAAAACCAATTAATACTGATGGTTATGATAAATGGACTACATTACAATCATGGAGGCGGCATGTCGTATGTATGTATGAATAACGTTTCTATTTTTCAATGATCATGATGGAAAGATGGTAAGTATTATTTTATCTTTATATATTGATAATTATGTCATAATTACAATATTATTTTTTTATAAACACTTATATATATGATTCATGTGATGTGGTTATGAAAAATTAATGACCACGCTTCGTGAGGGTGGTGGTCTGCACGTACGCATGAATAACGTTATCATTTTTCATTGGATGAAAAGGTAAGAAAGTATATGATATATTATCTTTATAGAATGATAAATATTTTATGAATATTATATATATATATATTAAATCTAACATTATAACTATATGTGATAGGTAGTGACGGAAAATGAATTGCATTGGTTCGTGTGGCGGTAGTCTACTGTACACATGAACAATGATTTTATTTCCCATTTGATGAAAGTGGATATGTATATAGGTTATAAAATTAACATAAAAACATATTAGTATATTTAATTTATTATTTTTATTATTTCATCATGTTTTAAGATGATTTTAATGAGGTATAATAAGAAATAAAATGAAAACTCTTGGTTAAGAACTATACCTCTTCTTCAGTTAACCTCTTAAGGTTTACACCAAAATCATTCATATGATGGTTTTATAATCAATAAAGGACTCTAGGATGTGGAAAGTTATGTAAGTAATTTAAATAAGAAAAGTTAATCTGAATAAAAAGGCTTTTTAAGGGTGACTAAAAGAGGATAGGAGGTTCCCTTTTATAAGAGAGGGGATGGGAATTCTTGAAATTTCATAAATTATTAAATTAATATAAATTTCCTCTCTTGTTAAGATTTCTCTAAATTGATATGATTAGAATATAATGTGAGGATTATTATAAATTTTATCATCCAATAAAAATTGTAAAATTTTAGGTGATTTTTTCACCATTATCTTTTTTTTACCCTCTGTTAACCCTTTTGATGATTACCATGATAATAAAGTGTTTTACTCTATAGGATTCAAGATGGTAACTATAAAAGAACAATTGTAACATAAATTTAACATGTTTAATATTATAAACCGTATAAAATTTAATTTTAAGAATATAATATTTAAAAAAATAAATATTTAATACAACAATGTTGACAATAAAATATCATTAATATCAATTTTTGAACTGTTCATTTAATCTAACTTTGAAAAAATATAAAAAAAATAAATTCAAATATAATCATTTAAAATATCCCTAATAATTTATATTTACCTATAAAATTATTGTTACATATTAACTTATCAAAACAATATTACATTTATAGTTTTTAAAATCATTTACTTGATTTTTCTAATGATTATATAAGCATTGTTCCATTATTGCATAACCATTTAGGGTAATTATTTCATCATTAAAATTATAAATAAATTACCATGAAAAATAAAAATAATTTATATTTTAATTAAATATTTATAACTAACCAGTAGTTTTTCTAATCCCTATCACAAAATACTATAAATATAAAAATAAATAAAATGACATTTTTTTACTTTATCTTTTACTTAAATATTATAATGGTAAAATTCGTAGAAAAATGTAAAAAAATGTCATATATTATACTATTGGGTGATTTTGTATCAAATATAATCATAACAGTAAGTAAATTTAAGTGTTAGAGTCATTTTTTAGTCCTTATCATATATTTTTAAACCTTAATTACCTAATGTACCCTCAACGCGGTGACAAAAAATTACTAAGGTTACTATTCAAAATGACCAAAAAAAAGGTAAATATTTACCAAATTTGGACCTCCTAATTAAAAAAATTAAATCCATTTTTCAAAATTAAATTTAATTAAGTTGAATAATTTAATTTAAAATCAAACCCACAAAACACTGCAAAAAACAGTTTTTAAAAAAATGATTTTTTAATTAAAAATTGTTTTTATTCTAAATTAAAAAATAAAATTGATTTCGATGAACTTAGTTTGATTAATAATAATATAATAGAACTATTATTACTTTTAAATTATTTTTTAAAAAATAATATTATATATTCTTGAAAAAAATACAATATTCAATAAAAAACGGTATTTTTCACTATTCACTGGAAAATTAAACTTTTCAAAAAAATCCCAAAAATTGACTCTAAGATAATTTTGACATGATGATTAAAAAAATAATATCCTTTTTATCAAATAAAATTTTAAAATTTTTCATAAATTAATTCTAATATTCACTCATAAAAAAGCAATAAAACCATTTTTAAAGAAAACATATTTTTAAAGAATAAAATGGATTTACTAAAAATTAAGTGCTTATTTCATAATAATATAATCAATAAATTTATATTTATTAATACATTTATATATATTTAATAATTTATTTAATCCTATTCATACCCATAAATTCAACGTCTAGGTTATAATGATCAAGTTTAAATAATAATATTTCATAGTTTGTTTAATCTCGATGTTGTGTATCTTATACACTATTGAATATAGTCTTTCTTTTAAACAATTAGGATATTATATTCTACCCAATTTAATAAATTATATCCTCATAATTTTAACTTGATCTTGGTGATCATTGGTTTGACATTTGAAAATACCTTTTTTGAAATCCCACATCATAAAAAGGGTTAATAAAAATTTCTATTGATAAGAGAGAAAGGGATGTATGAAGGTAATCTAGAATAAAACATAACTAGGTTTCCAGATATTATAATATTAATGGGAAGTAAAAATATGGACTTAGAGGAAAAACCTAATATCAAAATAGTGATGTAGATTGACAAAGTTCATTGATCATGAGAAAGTGAATGGTTAAGAGAAAGTTAATGAGCAGAAAAACCATAAGCCAAAGAGGTGAAAAAAGGCCATCAATTTATCAAAAATGAAGGTAATAGGATAACATTTTTATTTCAAGATCATTTTCCTAGGTTTTAGGAATTCCATTACCATCTGGACTACAAACATAAGTAAATATACTTACTTTATAAATATAAATTCATCTTTTAATCAATTTCCACCACAATATAATCTTATACTCAAAACGATGAGTATTTAAGATGATTTTTTATGCTTGAAGCCCTAAAATAAACTTATTATGGATCATATAATCCACAAAAGGATAAAAATATATTCCTATTATCTTTAGAAATTAACCAAAACTAAAATGGTTATAACAAGGTAATATAATTCTCAAAATGAATAAACCTACATATGAAAAAATATTACATTAGTCTCCAAAATTCATTATTAATACCCAAAGTTCAAACTAAATCATTCTATAAATTAATATCCTTAAAATTATTCAAAAATATTTATGACTATGATTGAGACCCAAATATTAGAATTATTTTATCCCATATTCTTTTAATATATATTTAATATTTATCTCCAATCAATATTAGTAACTCAAAAACTCATATACCCAAAAATATATATTCTCTAATCATATAATATTCAAGATATACTAATCATTTCTATAAATAAACCAAATCACCATATATCCCCATTCAAAACATATATGCTTCCAAAATATAATTCAACCTTTAATCCTCAAATAAAATCACATAATATTTTGTTTACCTTAATAATATAATGTTCCTAGAAATATAGTGATATTCTTCTAAAATTCACTTAATCACCAAATCACTTTTCAATCTCATGGTTAACTATATGATAAAACATATTATCCTAATATCAACTTAATATTTATCTAAAAATAATTTAAAATTTTCATATTGAACTAGTACATCATGGTAGGACAATGGTAGGCATTTCAACCTTGTTGTCCTTTGGTTGTGGGTTCAAGCCCCACAACTTTACTATATACTGAAGGTTTTCCTTTTACAAAAACTATTTTAATATAATACTTATAAAATTCACAAAAATATAATTAACATCCTCAAAAAATATCATTATTCATCAAATCACCTTTTTAACTTCTAAGTTTTTATGTACAAATAAAGTTTCTACAAGATAAAAGTATATAATTTGACTATTATTTTCTTAACATCACAAATATATTAACAAAAAGGTTTATTTATCCTTCTTTTATATGTCCTTAGATGAATGTCTCTAAAAATTATCACCTTTTCACTACACCAATTTTCAAAGGTATCAATTTCATATAACATATATTTTCAAATTTTGAAAACAAAATTTATTATAGAATTATTATTTGTTTTTTCATGATTCTCATAATATTTAGAATATATCATAATATCATTGATAAAGTACCACTACATCATAATTCTTAAAACTCAACACATAAACACACCATTCATTAAACTTCATTCTTAAACCTTTAATCATGTTTTGTAGTCTTATTCCTTAATATTTTATTCCTACAAATGAAATCTATAAAATATGAGCTTATGTTTTTTCAATATCAACCCATTCATGTTTCATACTTAGAACATAATAAAATAATTCATTCCTTAAATCCATACCTTAGGGACTTATTTTATGTTGTAGATATCCTATTTATCTTCCAACATAAAGTCCATATTTCTAGAAAAGAAATATTCAATTCCTTGGTGGTATTTCCCATGTCGAATGAGATGGACTAGTTAAGATTTTGAAATAAAATATATTCCATGATACATAGTAATTTCATATAAATTAAATGGTTTTGGATATATCAAATAGTTTCTTACAGGTGATTTTGATTTTCAAAAATCTTTTAAAATCATTTTAATAGTCTTTTTCCATGATAGTGATGATTGAATCACCTAAAATGGATAATAAGGTTTTGTGAGATCCCTTTTCATTCATCTTGATAAATGATCTTTAATCTATAGAAAAGAACATCATTAAAACATGAAAATAATTATTTCATTTTAAAAAAAAATTGGTCCTTATAAAGATATTACCCATAGAAATTCGATAATACTTTAACCTTCAAATGATTTATACCTTAGTTTATTATCCTTCTGAATACAATCTCTAAAAATAGTAATATTTATCTTTAACATACTAACACCTAAGTTTATATGAGACAACTAACTTATGATTCCAAACCAATACATTAACTGCTAAAGTGTTGTAAATCTTTTAATTATACACTTCTAACAATATCTTAACCTCTAAATTTATCTAAACATTTCCTCTTATACAAACTATAAGAAAATATCCTTAAACATTACATAATCTTGTGTTTTAAGCCAATAATTAATTCTATTAAATTTTAGGATATTTATAGTCTATATTTTTAGATAATTTGGTCATAACGCTTACATAAAAAACCAATAAAATACATGTTGAACACTTCCTCTTAATATCCATTTTCCCACAATTCAAAAAAAATTAAAAATAAATTTCTTTTCATAAAATATCATTATAGTTTTGAATTTTACTTCTTTTTGTTATTATTCATTCTTAAAACCATTGAAAAACATTTTAAAAATGCGGGATGTGAACAAAAATCTCAGTAAGAGACATAAAAAAAATAAACCGTTTAATCCATTTTAAAACCATGAAATCATAAAAAGGTACTTATGGATCCCTCCGCTCCAGCTCCTATGGTCGCTCCTACTTTTCCGGCTCCATCCTTGGTTTCTAATGGCAGGGGCTCTGGCATCGGGGTAGATGGGTTTTCAAAGGCATCCTTCAAGGATTTTTTGTGCGGAGTGGCCTCCCGGGGTCATGTTGATGCCTTTCCTTCTCGTTCGGTGGAGTTACCGGCCATTACTACCATTGTGTTAGACAGTCGATTGGCTAAGAAGGTGGAGGGGGTCCCTGTGGTGAGACTCTCATCTCAGGAGATTCGTGAGGCAGCCTCTTTCCACGATTTGACCCTGGTGGACCGCTTTGGTCGCAATAAGCCTTCTTGGAATTTTTTTCATAGCTTTGTGGACTCTTGGGGCCTCTCTCAGCCGGCGGTGGTCTCTGAGTTTTCCAGGGTGGCTTTCTGCATCCACCTTGCGTCCAGGGAAGATTTTGTTAAGGCTTGGTCAAGAGAGATCATAATATGTGGTTCTTGGAGTTTCTCTCTGTCCAGATGGTCGTGGGACTGCCACTATGGCTGTGAGTCTCCCTCGGATGCGGTCTGGATTTCTCTTCTCGGGTTACCTCTTCCCTTGCACAACCCGTCGATTCTCAAGGAAGTAGGCAACTCTTTCAGATCTTTTCTCTATTCTGATGAGAGAACTATATATCTTCAAGCAGCCTCCAACCCTCGTATGTGTGTGGAGTTGGATCTTGCGGTGCAACATCCGTCCTCTATTAGGGTTTAATCTATCGATGGTTTTTCTTGGACACAGAAATTGTTCTATCCTCAGGTTCTACATTTTTGCATCTGTTGTGACTTACATGGGCACCTAGAGAGAACTTGTCGGCGTAGAAGGGAGGTAGCAGAGACCTCCCGGCGAGGCCCGACTGGGAACTCGAGTCGTGACCCGACTCCCTTAGTTGGAAAGATAAAAGAAAAAGTTTTCGTTGTCTCATGCCCAGTTTTAAATTTGAATTGTCCGGGGGATCATGGTACGGTGATTCCGATGTGTGGTGTTTCTTCAGCTGACACGGCCATCATGCGGTAGGATCCGCTATCGGTTTGTCGGGACCTCATTTCCTGGTCGCCTGCTTCGGGTGTTTAGGAAAAGACCTCGTCTTGCAGAGGGAGAATCAGACCCCAGAGGGAAGCGGAGCTTTGTCTAGCCTTTTCCATGTGAAGCCCGATGCGCTCCTTGCATCTGCCTTCTTCTCCCTTCTATGTTTCTTCTCATCTATCGTCGGATAGGATGTCATTTTCTTTGCTGAGAAAACTGTCTTCCCTTACGGAGAAAGGGAGGGAGTCGCACGGCTTGAGCCCAGGAGTGGAGAAGGAACTGCTGGTGTCTCGTTTATCTCCTCAAAGGAGACTTTTAGTGTCTCTTATTCAAGGTGATCTGGGGCTAGATCTCATGGGTTTTCAGTAGCCTGGCGGGAAATCCATCTTAGAGGATGAAGATGTTACTTTTAAGAAGGTAATCTTGTCTCTGAAATAGATCTTGTAGGAAGAGATCCCCTTGGGGCCCCTTACACGTTCTAAAACCAAGGGGAAAGGTATCACCCCCGCCTCTCCTTCATTCTCTTTTAACTTGGTTCCTAAATCCTGTAATAGATTTCTTTAAATGTTATCTCTTGTTATTTAGAATGCACGTGGTTTTGGTGTGCAAGCTAAGCGTGCGCTTTTTGCGTCGGAAGTCAGGAAGTTTCAGGAATCTCTGGGGGTCGTGTTGGAACTGCAACTTGATCCATGCAAGTGGGCTTGGATTTCGAAGAGGATGGGTTTCCCGAACTCCATACATAGAGGCTCTATTAATTCTAAAATCTGGTTGGGATGGAAAAATAACATTTCGGTGGAGTTGGTGAATATTATTCCCCAGTGTATGGATACTAGAATTGATATAGGTGGCCTGCAAGTTTTGTTTTCGTTCGTTTATACGAGCACGACGGTTCAAGGAAGAAGGAATCTTTCGGACCACTTGAATACTACCCAAACTGGGGCCCTTCCATGGTTTGTGGGAGGGGATTTTGACTCTATTGTGGATCCGTCAGAGAAAAAAGGTAGCTTGGGGATTAGTCAGGAGGGTATGTTGGATTTCCAGGAGTGCTTGGTTCATGATGGTCTCATGGACCTAGGCTTCTCAGTATCTAGATTCACGTGGTGCAATAATCGCAAAGGCCATAATCACATCTAGAGTCGTCTGGACAGATGCCTCACCAACATGCAAGGTTTCGACAGTTTTCCGAGAACCTCGGTTTCTCATCTCTCTCGTATTCTGTCAGATCATGCTCCGATTTTAATAGAAGTTAGACATGAAGCAGTGCTAGGTAATTATTTTCATTATTCCGGGGAATTGCACCATGATCCAGCATACATGAATTTAGTGGAAGTTTCTTGGCTCAGGGAGGAGAGGGAGTGTTCTTGGGGTGGGTTGGTGAATCATCTCAAGCATCTCAAAGATGACATCAGAGGGTGGATTAGTTTCTGACCAGACTCTTCTAATGGGATTTTTGGCATGCAAGTTGAGATTGATAGATTGGAGGGGGTCCTTCAGATTTCCTGGGATGAGAATTATTTCATTTCTCTTTGTGACTTGAAGGTCGCACTTGCTGAAAGGCTACTGGAGATGGAGAGAGTTTTCAAGGAGCGGTCTCGGGTTAGATGGCTCAAGGAAGGTGATCTCAATACTGCCTTTTTTCATACGTGCATTAAGGAAAGAAAAAACACAAAGATCAACATTAATTTGGAAGATGGTTCATATACTTCAGAGGTGAATATTGCTGGAAACATGGCTTTGAATCATTTTGAGGAGCTTCTGGACAGGGAATCCACGTCGGGTTTTGTGAGGAGTGATAGGGATTCTACAGACTTCTTAATTTTCCTGCCTCTGTTGGTTAATGATAGAGATAATGAAGGCCTTTCCTCTATCCCCCAGGAGGAGGAGATCAGAGACGCGTTGATGAGCATGCCAAAGGAAAGTGCGCCTGGCCCAAATGGTTTTTCTGTGTCATTTTTCAGTTTTGCTTGGTGCATTGTTGGCGCAACTGTTGTGGAGGCAATTCAGGACTTCTTTAGATGGAGTCATTTGAATAAGGGGGTGTCCTCTTCTTGGGTGGTCCTTATTCCTAAAATAAAAGATCAAATCCTCATTAGCCAGTATCGGCCCATCTCCCTTTGTAATGTTTCTTACAAGATTTTAGCCACGGTGATCGGTAGGAGACTTTCAAGAATTATTCCCAAGGTGGTCTCAGCAGAACAGCATGGCTTCATCTAGGGCCAAAGCATCCAGGGTGCAGTGGTCATTTCTAGTGAGTTAATTCATGACATTAACAGACAAACGGTGGGGTCAAATGCCATCTTTCAAGTTAACATGAATAAAGCTTATGATTATTTGGAATGGAGTTTTATCATTCAGGTAATGAGGGGGTTTGGGTTTCAGGAATGGGTTTGTGATCTCTGTTACAGGTGTTACGCTTCACCGTGGCTCTCGATAGCTTTGATGGGGAAGTGTTTTGGATTTTTCAAAACTGTCCGAGGTGTGAGATAGGGTGATCCACTTTCCCCAACCATATTTGTTCTTGCACAGGATGCTCTTTCAAGGAATCTAAATAGAAGTCTTTTTTAGGGCAAGTTGAAACCATACTGTGGTAGAAGTAACTCAGGGAGCATATCCCACTTGATGTTTGCAGATGACATCCTGTTACTCCCGAATGGTAGGTATAGGTCCTTGAATCATTTCAGTGACATCATGTCTAGATATAGCTATGTGAGCGGTCAATCTATAAATCCTTCGAAGAGTCATGTTTATATTTCGGATAAATGCTCTGGTAGAAGAGGTCGGGATATACAGAGAGTGATTGGGTGCAGACAAAAGAAACTGCCCATTGTGTATCTTGGGGTACCTCTATCCTATGGATGGATCAAGAAGCAACACTTCAATGGAATCACTGATCGTCTGCTTAGGAGGATTGTTAACTGTATGAACAAACTTTTGTCTTTTGGGGGTCGGTTCATGCTTATTAACAGTGTTCTTTTGTCTAGCCCCATGCACATTTTTTCTATTATTCAACCTCCGAAGGGCACTATGGAGAAGATAGAGCGTATTCTCATCTCATTCCTTTGGGATGCGAAGGTGGAAGGGAGGTGCCACTGGGCCTCCTGGAAACGGATGGCAAAACCGGTTGATGAAGGGGGAGTAGGTTTACGTGACATACAGGGATCTGTCCTTGGTTTGTAGGCTCGCCTTTCATGGGAGATCATTACTGGGGAGTCACTGTGGGCATGATTCTTCAGAAGGTGTTATGGATGGAACTTGAGGAATATCATGCTTGGTGCTACTGTTTTGGCCAAATGCATGTTTGCACGTATGGAGGAGTTGCATGGCCATGTTAGATGGATTATTGGATGTGGGAATATTAGCTTCTGGAATGATAACTAGGAAGGTGAAAAGCTTTCATTTGTAGGTTTTCCACAACCAAATATCTCTTTCAGAGAAGCTAGTGACTTCTTCGACTTCATCCATGCTTCGCTAAACCCCGCTCAGATGAGCGTTTTTGAAAACGTTGTTATGAAAGATGATCCGGATATATTCTGCTTCACGGATGCTAGTTCTGGAAGTTTTAACATCTGCAACTATTGAAGGATTCTTCAGAGAGAGAACTCGAGAGAGGAAGACGGACCGATCATGTAACACCCTGAGCTTCCACGATACGCTTCTCTTTCAATAATGCAATAGCTTGCATTGTACGCAAGTTCGAGATTCTAACACACCGCGACTAATCAAAATAGCCATTATGAATAGTAATACCCACTTTTTGAAATTATATATATTTTATATTTCAAAATGGACTTCATTTTTGGATTCGGAATGTCGAAATTATCCTATGTTGAATTTTTGGTATTTTTCTGAGAACTTCCAATTTTTTATGAATAGTGAAAAATACTTAAAAACAAATTTTTTAATCAAAATAATTTATAGTGATAAATTATACTATTGATTGGTTTTAAAGTATCATTAGAATATATTTTTACAATTTAATCCAATTGTTTTCATTAGAATTAATTTAACTTTGAAATTGGACATAAACAATTGTTAATCTTTTGATATATATTGTTTCTTAAAAACACGCTATTTGTTGTGACAGCGGGAATTAATTATAAAATTAAGTAATTCAACTTATATGTTTGGAATTTTGAAAAATAGACATCATTTTTTAATTTGGAATATCAATTATATCTTAGGGTGAAATTTTGGCATTGTTCTGAAAAACTTCAATTTTTGATGAATAGTGAAACTACTAAGTGGTAGTTAAAAAACTGATTTTTTGTTTAAATTAAATATTACCACTTCTGTGATTTTATTTTCAAAAATCCAATATACATGGTTTTCATTAGGAATTAAAATGTGGTTCAATGGGATTAAAATAATTTTTTGGTGAATAGTAACTTTTAAGTTTAATTAATCGCGATTAAAGGTAATTAGTGAAATTTAAGGTAAAAATGATATTATAAAAATTTGAAATTACCTTGAAACTTGTCCTACACCTATTGGATGAGTCATGGACGGCCAAGAAAATCCATGGGTCAACTTGGGGACCCCATGGAGCCACTTTGGTTGGAAAATGACATTAAAAACGTTTTATTTAATGTTAAAATAAAAATGTCACAAACATAAGTTGTTTTACTAAAACAATTTTTAAATGGGGTTATACAAGTCATATTTTTTACTATAAATATTAATTAGAAATATAAAAAGATTTCCTATATCATGATATTTTTTTTATAATTTTTAGACATTAAATAAATTAAATAATTTATGACACCATGATGATGCAGCGATTACCTCATTAATTAACGATTTTAATAAAATGGAAGAATAATGTAAAATATAAGAATTAAACTTGTCCAAAGCCTATTTTAAGAGTATATTTAAAACCATTATCACCTTATACTCGAAATATATATGTGTGTGACCTTTAAAATCCTAAAATCATTGTATAATAAAGTAACATTTCATTACTTTCCAAGAGTGCCCCTCCTCTCCACTTATAAAAGGCCCCCACCACTACCACCTTACTCACACTTTCAAAGCCTTTTGTCTCAGAAAAACTCTGCCCAAATACTATCCAAACTTCCCTCCCTTACTCCTAGAAGACTCACTTTGGGCATAATTCTTCCCAAGTAAGCCTTTGGCTCAAATCAAAAGAGTTACCCGATTTTAAGGTAATGTCTTCTCTTATGTTATTTTGTTTTATTTTGCTTATCCAAACTCCTAAACTCTTTTTATTAATTTCTTTTGTAACAAAAACAGTATCCTCAATATACTAGGATGTTTTTATAATAATTATTCTAGCTACACTTACACACACCTACATCTAATGGTTAAAGAACATACTGTTTCTGTGGATGGAAAATTTCTGCCTCACGAAACGATGATTGTTCAACACTCATATAACACCTTCAAAGGTGGACATTAAGATGTCACTATATTTATATATATGATATATAATATGTTTATGTTTTACTTAAAGTTCTTTATTTTTCATTTATAGCATACCTTTATTGTTTCCATTATGGGTAAACGTGATACTTTCATTTTAGGAAGTGCGGACTACCGCCCCTCAAAGTGATTTGAATAATTAATGCCATATGTGGGATGTATAAAGGATGGAATAAATGATATTATATATGATATTATACTGGAATTATAATATACCTTTATATCATTATGATTTCATTAAATACGAAATAGAAATGAAAGTAGTGTTCATGCGTACGTACGGCTTACCGTCTCCATGAACGGTGCATTTCATTTCTTACCTCTAAACGTTATGGAATATTATAAATACATGTATATACTGGATATATATGATATATAGGATATCTATATCATAAATATAATTCTGGATATAATGTATATTTCACCACATGAACAACTTGTAATTATAAGAAGTCTATTTTTGACTCAAGTACCAAAGATCGACAAAACGACCGTTATTAACCTAAATAATTACATAATGTTAATAACATGGTAATAAGTGATATAAAAAGAATAATAAACTTGAAAAAGTTTATTAATCAATTATAAATTAACTCTAGTTTATTATTCATGAGGTTAATGAACGGTCGAGTCAAGACGGACACAAGGTAAGGGAACTTCTTAACCCAATTTCCATTCTTTGGGTTAATCTCCTACTTCCAAATTATGTCATGATATTATTATGTCCTATCTTGTATTTGTACTGTATTTATGTGTACTTATAGTGAATAATAGATCTATTTTATTTTAAAAAAAATGATCTTTGTAAAGGACTTTGTCTCAATCTCCTTTCATTGATGCATATTTTGTTTTATACACAACTTTCTTTTATACGGTGTATAAACCCCTTTGACTTTTACATTTATTCAAAAGGAATCTTTTTATACGAAGCATTTTACTAAACGACAAAAAGGAATGTTTTCTTGTCGTACATATGCGGCGACAACGACTTCTCTGCCGTCGTGACCATTATTTGAGTTTCGGCTTCCTCTACAAGCCATAACTTTTTTTAAAATGAAAAATAAATTCCAAGTTTTAATTTTCATTCATTTTGGTATTGAAAATGGTTTTGATAAAGTTTTTATTATATCAATGTATTGTATTGATATCTTGTGATTGAAATCTTATGTTTCCTTTATGCATGTTTTATGTGATACAATTATGTTATAGTTTATGATACATTTAAACCTGTTCATATGAGGAATGCATTGGACTTAATAAGTGATGGGTGGAGCCCGCTATATCTCCTCGATGCATCGGTAGGTCTCATGAGACAAACTAGTGTCTTGGCACGAGGCCTTGAAAAAATATTATTGTAGACTTGGCACGAGGCCTTGGCTACGTGGTTATGATAGTCTAGAATTATTCATTCCATCATTATGAAAGTGGTTATTGATATTTCATGTGATTATTCGACTAGTAGAATATCCATGTGAGTAAGTAAATGGAATTATTTCATTTTACTTTTTCCATATTATGCTAAAGTTCAAGTTTAAAAGGCTTTTGTTTTAGTTATACATTGCCTTAAATGTTAATGTTTATTTATGAAAGCTTCCGCTATATTGTTATCCTTACTGAGAATCTGAGCTCACCCCATTCAATGTTTTAATTTTTTCAGGATGTGAAGAAGTATATTATGAATGACCTGCAGGGATAATATAAGGGGATATGAAGAGAAGTTGTTGTTGTAGTTTTGTTTTACTTTATGATGTAATGTAAGTCTTATGAATGTATCTAGTGTTTCCAAGGCTACTAAACTAATCGGTCTTTCGAGACTTGATCTTTTGTGATCATTCCAATGTTACGAAGTAATGCACCGACTCTGGGTAACTGGGGTTGGGGCGTTACAGATCACTTGGTGTAAGGAGATCCCGACGAGGATGAATTTTATACTATGGAGAATCAAGAATAGAGCATTACCGACAGAGGAAAATATTCAGAGGAGAGGGGTTTGCATGGTATCCCGGTGCTTTTGTTGTGACCACCCAAATATTGAGATGTCGACACACCTCTTCTTTCAAGGTCAGTGGGCTTCCTTGCTCTGGTATGCTTTCAATCACTTTCCGTCTTTTGTTGGCATGAGCTGGAGTTACCAGGAGTATGTGTCAGCATGGTTCTCTGGAACTGAGGACAGAGCCATGGAACGAACGATCAGGACCATCATACTGGTGGCAGTTTGCTAGATTTTATGGGAGACCCATAATCAGGTTAGGTTGGGTAGTAAAAGATCCCCTTGGGATCTTCGAATACAGATTAAGTCCCTCATTGTGGAGTTATCTTCTCTGGTGAAGGGGGGGACAGCTTCGGTCACACTATGCAACTTCCTCAAGAACCCATGCAAGCCTCCAGGAAGCGGTGGTTTTTGGGTTTCATGGCAGCCCCCTATCCGTGGTTTGAAATTAAATATTGATGGGTCTTGCATGGAGGGAGTGATGAGGGGCTGAGGTTTACTACGTGATGGTTGGGGTGCAGTGCTTATTGCTTTTAGTGCATTTTATGGTCCAGGTAATTCTTTGGAGGCGGAGGTTTGGGCACTTCTTTCTGGTTTGATGGTTTGTAGGAGATGGGGATGGCATGTGGAGGAGGTTGAATCAGACTCGGAGGTCCTTGTTAAAGCCTTGCAGGGAAAGTGTGAGATCCCTTGAGAGCTTACTTACCTTTTCAGAAGATGTAAGGTGGAGACAGATCAGGGGAGATTAATTCACCATAGCTGGAGGGAGACCAACTTTGCATCTGATGCACTTGCACGTTTGGGTAGGCAGGAGGACTCTCTTTTCATTTATGATAATCTTCATTTCCTTCCTCTTGAGTGTTTATGCGTGGTTCGAGGGGATGTCCTTGGTCTGCATCATTTTCGGGCCCCTTGAAGGGTTCTTTCTTCTTTCTTGGTGTTTGTGGTTTTATTAAATAATAAATTTCAGTCCATAAAAGGTACTTGCCTTTAACATAATAAAATTTGATATCAAATAATTGTTTAACAACATGTGAAATTATCTTTAATTCCCAAAGTTTTTTTTCATAAAACACTTTATAAAAAATATAAAGTAAAAAATTATAATCATGAGGGTTTCTTATAAAACATTAGAACCCATGAAAAACATTTTCTTATAAACATACATTTTTACCCCCAAAGGGAATAATCCTTCCTTTAAAAAGATCATTATCTTACATTTTGAAATAAAACTGTTTCCATAAAACTCCATTATAAATCATAGATAATTCATTTAGGTGCCTTGGGACATCATATTTATAGAACCCATATAATAACCCTTACAATTGGAATAACCATACGGTCAACTTACAACATAATTCTCTAGAGAACATAATCATTACCCAAGGTATTGAAGATATATACCAATATCACACAATTATAAACAATTTTGAAGGACCATAACAAGAATTAAACACATGATATCTTTCATTTATATCATCAAACTCATTAAAATTTTCTTTTGAACCCATAAGTAAAACATTTTCAGACATTGATGTATCTCATTTCTTGAAAACCCCATTTTAAAAACTAAAACACCCAAAACAAAAGGTAAATAGTGTTTTTATTTGAGAAAAAATATAATATTATAAATGAATAAAAAAATTTAATAATGTTTATAGTGGTGGTAAAATACATTGATGTCGTATATGTTAAAATAGAACATTCCTTTTACTTTTTGTAAATAAAGTCAACACCTTTCATATAAAATACATAAAAAGTTCACTTTTAAAATTTTTTAAAGAAACTAAAAAGAGACATAAAATATAATTAATAATTAATTTATGTCCATATAAATACATATAAAAAGGTTTTTTGAGAATATTTACACGGAATAAAAAGATTTAGAAAATAATGGGGTTTTTAAAGTAAAGTTCACCTTACCTCAAGTCTGACTCATCATGTACATTATTTATATTATTTAATGATAAAATTATGTTAATTACTTAATTTCTTAATTAAAATTTTCAAATTTATTATTCATTTTATTTTATTTATTACAATTTTATATTGAATTACTTAATCATTTAAGTTTATGTAGGTTGTTTTGAATATATTCTAATCATGTGCCCAAAATGAATTTAGTAGGTTGACTATAGTCAAAGTGGTCCTTATTCCATAATATCTAGTATAATAATATTGAAACAATTATAATTTTTATATATCAATTTTACTTTTAAAATCAACTATGAATAATGGTTATGAAAAATGAACTATGTTACAATCATGAAGATGGTAGATCATACGTATGTATGAGTAACGTTCCCATTTTTCAACTATCATGATGGAAAGATGGGAAGTATTATTTAATATTTATATAATGATAATTATATCAGAATTTCCATATTACTTATTTAAATACACTTATATATAACATCCATGTGATGTGGTTATGAGAAATGAATCACATCGCTTCGTGGAGGTGGTAGTCCATATATATGCAATGGATGGAAAGGTGAAAAATTATATGTTATATTTTCAATAAATAATGGTAAATATGTCATAAATATCATATATATACATTAAATCCAACATTATAACCATCCTTGAGAGGCAGTGATGGAAAAAGAATTACATCGGTTTGCGAGGTGATAGTCCACCATACACAGGAATGACAGTTTTTTTACCAATTGTATGGAAGAGTATGTGGATATAGGATATTAAATTAACATAAAAAATATATTTATAATAAAAATATAGTTTTATTTTTTTATCATTTCTAAAGAAGATTTTAATGAGGTAGGATAAAAATAAAACGAAAATGTTTGGTTAAGAACTATACCATTTCTTTAGACAACATCTTAAGTATTAAGCCAAAACATTTACTAGGATGGTTTTCTTATAAAAAATGACTATAAGAAATTTCTAGATATTTAATGAAGTTATTTGGATAGTTATTGACTGAGTGTGGTGAAAAGAGGAGAGGAGGTTCCCTTTTATAAGAGAGGGGAGGGGCATTCTTAGAATTTCTTAAAGTATTAAATTAATATAAATTAATTATAATATTGAAATGGATCAAAATTAAAATTATTCTAATAAAATATTATTATGAGTTTAAATAATCTCACAAAATAAAAAAATTACAAGTTTAGGTGATGTTTTCACCCTTATATTTTTGTTTTAACACTATGTTAACCCTTTTGATGATTACCGCAATAATAAAGTTTTTTTTACTATTTGGGGGTAAAGATAGTTAATATAAAAGGGAAATTGGACAATAAATAGACCATGGTTTATATTATTAAAAATATCCCATTATATTGATTGAAGATAAGTTTTTTAAGAATTTAAAATATTTAATAAAACATTATTTATAATAAAATATCATTAATATCAATTTTGGAACTATTTATTTAATTTGACTTTGAAAAAAAATGAAAATAAATAAATTAGAATATAATTTTTTAAATCATCTATAATATGTTTTATTTACCTATAAAATTCATGATAAAAATAAAATTACCCAAAAAATATTATTTTTAGTGTTTTAAAATCATTTACTTTATTTTTATATTGCTTGCACAAGCACTGTGTTGGTGTTTCATAAGCATTTAGGGTAATTATCTAATCACTAAAAATTATAAATAAATTAACATGATAAAAATAATTTATATTTAAAATAAATATTTAAAAATTAACATAAGTTATTTTAATCCCTATCACACAATATTATAAATATTAAAAGAAAGCAAGTGACACTTTTGGTTAAATATTTTACTTAAATATTATAAAGGTAAAATTTATATAAAAATGAAACAAAAATCATATATTCAAATATTTTATTCTTATATATGATATAGACTCATAAAATTAAATAAATTCAAGTGCTAGGGTCATTTTTCAATCCTTATCATGTTATTTTTAACCTTAATTGCCTAATTTACCCTTACCGTGGTGATTTTGTTTACTAAGGTTACTATTCACAATGACCGAAAATAAAAGTAAACTATTTAAAAAATTTGGAACATGTGATTATAAATATGGAATAAATTTTTCAAAATTCAATTTTCATAAGTGTAAGAATTTAATTAAAACCTAAATCCTTAAAATGTTGAGAAAATGATTTTTCAGAAACATTTCTATTAAGTAAAAAAGAATGTTTTTATACCAAATTCAACCATAAAATTGATTCCAATGAAATTAATTTGATTATTATCATTAAATAGAACTATTTTTAATTTTTAATCATTTTAAAAACAAAATTTATCTTTTTAAATTCTTAAAACAAAAAAAACATTTTTTAATAAAAAATAGTATTTTTCACTATTCATTGGAAAATATATCTTTTCATAAAAACACAAAAACAATAATCTAAGATAATTTTTACATGATTATTTCTAAAATTATATCCTTTTTGTAAAATAACATTTATAAAGGTTTGAGAAATTAACTATAATATTCCCCCACAAAAATCAATAAAATCCATTTTTGAAGAAAACGTATTTTTGAAGAATAAAATGACTTTACTAAAAATTAAGTTCTTATTTAATAAGAATTAATCCATAATTTTTTTTATTAGAAAATTTATATATATTTCACAATTTTTTTAATCCTATTCATACCCTCTAATTCGATGACTATGTTATAATGATCATATTTAAATAATAATATTTCATGGTTTGTTTAAGCTCGATGTGGCATATATTGTACATTATAAAACATAGTATTTATTTTAAAATATCATGATATTACATGTAACTTATACATAGTTTGAATTTAGATATGCATGAATATGTTTTAATTCTATTTTTGGGTGAGTTACCCAAACTTATGGGTTGAGTAGAGAGTTACACATTAATATGATGTGAACATATTAATCTAATGGTTGTAATATAGATTCCAAAACTAAATAATTAGAAGAATACATACATAAAGGAATAAAATGATATAATAAATATTACATGTGATAAAATATTTCTTAATTTAATATTAATATGATTTATATTAAATTGGAGAGACTTTGAAATAAATCCCCTTATATACTAAGTGTAAATTCGTTCTAAAGAAAACACATGTCAAGACCTTAATCATCTAACCAGATAGTTTCACGTCCAAGAGGGATTCCCATGGATTATCTTTTATAAGTAATGGTGAATGTGCTTAACCCTAATATTTAGGTAACCACAACTTTTTATGATCCTTGAGTGACACTTGGCTAGGAAACCCTAAGAGTTAGGATACCCGAGGAATAGAGATGAGTTTATATCCATATGATGGATTTGGAAAAATAGTTATACACTCAAATATCCAAGAGTGATATATCATATGATTGTAAATTTATCCTATCTAAATAACTATAGTAATGAGGTTCACACCAAATTGAGTTTATTGATTAGTTATATATGGATCTTAGCCCACTAAATTGATATGATGTGTGAGGTAATCATTTTAGTGGGAGTACTTTCATTAAAATTCATTAATGAAAAATGTAAAACATGATACTCACCCATAGATATACCATTGTTATAGATTATGAAATCTATCATGTTAATCATTTTGATATCACTTATAGGTATGACCTATAAAACAATTATATATTGGCATCTAAGGATTATAAGTACTCTTAAAGAGAAGAAAACTGAGTATATGGATGCGAATGTTATAAAGATTAATTTCTCCTACTTTGGATAATTGTTATTATATACTAGGTGTACATTACACATTTTTGTTAATAAACACATAATCATGGATAAGTGGGAATTGAAAAAGGTTGAAGTAGATCTATGTGTTAGAAATAGAGAAATAATTTCTGAATTGGAATTTGGGACTTATGATCTATGTCTACCTAGTGGATTAGTTCTGGAATTTGAGAATTGTTATCATTTTCCTAATATAAATAGAAATTTTATTTTGGTATCTCATTTGGAAAATTTTTTATTTTCATGCATTATTAAGAATAATAGTTGGTGTCATTTGATTATAAATCATTTTATACATATTAATCTTTTTATTGGGTAAGATGACCAAAGAAAATTTTAGTAGAAAAGGTGATAGGGCTAGTGGACTATTAGATCTCATACATAGTGATGTACGTGGACCAATGGGTACACAATAAGGTGATGGTCTTAGATACTCTGTAACCTTTATTGATGAATTTATTTGGTATGGTTATGTTTTTTTAATGAAACACGGGTATGAATCCTTTTAAAAGTTCAAATAATTTTAGAACAAAGTACAAAATCAATTGGGAAAAAGTATTAACATTCTATGATCAGATCAGGGTAGTGATTACTTAATAAAAAAATTTATTGATCATATAATAGATCATGAAATTGTTCCAAAACTCACTCCTACTGGGACACAAAAGTGGAATGGTGTATCTGAGAGGTGTATTCATACCCTGTTATACATGGTTTGATTGATGATGAGTTAGTATGAACTTCATAGTTTATTCTATGGATATTCTCTAGTGACTATTTCATTTATAGTTAAACTCATTCCATATAAAGTATTCATAAATATACCATATGATATATGGACTAGTAAATATCCTAATATGTATTTTATAAGGATTTTGGTCTAAAAATCATACATATGATGTTTGGTTTTTGAAAAAATAAGCCTTAAATCAAAAAAGGTTTATTTTGTAGTTATCCTAAAGAAAAAAAAGGGATGTTATTTTTATGCTCCTTTAGAACACAATTTATTTTTGGATCTAGATGGTGTGTTCCTTATGAAGGATCACAATAATTGAAGATTTAGTGGGAAAAAAATTTATCTTGTAGAAGTTTAAGACCAAAAAACTAGATGTGCTTATGAGATGGAAGTTAAGTTGGTTCCACAAAGAGTTATAGAAGAAGAATCCACTCGGGTTACTCAAGAACCTCTAGGGTTTGATAGGATTCATCAGGATGCCATGAGATATGGATTTCTTATGAAAAATGATGATGAATTAATGTTCATATTTGATGAACCTACTACCTACCAAGAGGCCATTATGAGTTCTAATTTTTAGAGATTGTTAAAATCCATAGAATCAAAAATGAAATCCATGTACACTAACCAATTTTGTAACATAGTGGATGAACTTGGAGGGGTGATACCCATAGGGTGAAATTGTGTGGTTCATAAGAATAATAACATGGGTGGTATAATTTCTACCTATAATGAACTACTAGTGGAAAGGGGTTACAAACAACTTTATGGTATTGAATATAAATAGGCCTTTTCACCAATTGTGATGATAAATTCCATTCAGATTTTTCCTTCCATATAAGATCATTAGGATTATAAGTTATACCAAATGGATTTCAAAACCTCTTTAATTAATGAAAATTTATTATAGGAAGTGTATATGATAGAAACTGAAGGTTTTAAAATCTCAAATGAGTCCGATAAGGTGTGAAAGTTACAATGATCCATTTATAGATTGAAGCATGATTCTTAGAGTTGGAATGTTTGATTTTATGATTAAATCAAAGAGTGTGTTTTCTTCAAGAATGTGAATTATTATTTTATATAAAATCATATTATTCATAGTGTAGTGTTGTTTATGATATTGAATGTAGATGACATACTTATTATTGAAAATGATTTCCCAACTTTACACTCTGTAAATATGTGGTTGGGTAAATGCTTATAAATGAAATACATGGGTGGAGTATCCTGCATACTGGGTATGAATATATATTGATATAGATCTAGTAGGTTTATTATACTACGTTATAACACATATATTGGTAAATTTCTAAAGTGGTTTAGCATGGGGAACTCCAAAAATGGATCTTTACTAGTGTTTCATGGAACAAATCTTATGAATATTCAATATTCTACTAAATAATTATAAAATATGGATCATTATTGAAAAATAATTTTATACAAATGGTTTTAAAATATTGGTATAGGCATGGGGACCATTGGTGTAACCTATAACAATGGTTCCCTAAATGGTTGGATCCTAGGCTGTGGGGATAGGTTTATAACAATGGTTCTCATGAACTGTTAGTATAACATCATTGGTATTTTCTTATATGAATTATTCCTTAGAACTATTGGTATAAATGGGATATACCATCTATTTTAAGTAATTTTTTGTATAGGGACCGTCCACCATACAACACAACCCGTCCTACTTGAACCCCCCACAAAAAACGTACAAACAAAACATACATAAAACCAGTCACAATATGAATTCGAAATAGGATATATTATATATTTTACATTAAACTATTTAATATCTTAAAAATCAAGATATAAAAACAAATATACAATCTATTTTAGTCATAAAATTCCATCTAAAAAGTTTTAAACATCATAAATATGAATTTAAAAGTAAGGAAAATCAATATATCACTCTAAAAAATCCTCATTAGTGTCACCTCTATCATTGTAGTAATCACTTTAATCATGATCATCCAAAAAAATCATTATAATAATCATTATTTTGAATAACATAATTAATTTCGACACTCATATGGTTATTTCCCAAATCACCAATAGGATTTTCATTTCCATCACTTAGATAATCATACAATGATCACATTTTCAAAAAGTATGTATATCAAAAAAAATAGTTGAATATAGTGAAATGATGGACACATAACCATAATTTCCTTTATGTACTACTTGGTGACTTTGTTTCCTTGTTCACACTCTTGGAATACTATTTTTTTTGCTCTGAAACTTCTGCACATGTCTCTTAAAACTACTACTTGGTATTAGAAAAGTTTTTTTAATTTATTGAAGTGGGACAATGACTAGTGGGAATGATAAACTTCTTAGGCTGACAATGAACCCTCCACTGGTTCTCCTCACCCAATACCCATTGCAAATGATCATAGAGGCCTAATTTTTCATCTTTTTTCTCCTGAAGAGCCACTAGAGCACATTGTTGAAATTAAAAAATATATGAAAATGTAGGAAATAGATGTTAAACTTTTAAGGCATATAATAAATCTTACAATATTTTCATACATATTAAAATTAACACTACTCTCTTCATTATTTTTTTTATGAGAAAAATAGTTTGGATATAGGTGCAAACCCTTCCATATTGAACACCATTGACTAAAAAATTCAATGCATGTAAAAAATAATATTCAATAATTTTATTAATGATGAAAACATACATGGGAAACAATACCGCTGTAATGTTATGTTTATTATTCAATAAATACTAAAAAATGTAATCATTCTTAGTTTTACTCAAAAAATATCTATTTTATCTCATGTTTCAACATGGTTGTTCATCCTAAAGTGTTCACATTCTTCATAATACACTTTTTTTATTTCCTTCTAACAAATCCTGGAAAAACATTATTAGTTTAAGAATCAAAGAGTTATTAAGAATCATAATCATTTTCAATAAAAACAATTAAATTACAATAATATATAAATTGTTTAGTATTTCAATAGGAAATAATCTCCAGGTATTTTATTACTAGACAAACATTGAGGTTTGTTATACCCTCTAAATTCATTCCAAATCTACAATTTTATCCAATATATAACTCATGATTATATTATCTCCATAGCGCAGCTAATTCCATCAGTTGTAGATCCCTCATAGCTTAGCGATTGGAAAAATTATAGAGATACTACCAAAATATTGATTCATATGAATACAATTTAATCTAATAATTTTTCTTACACATATTTGAAGATAACAAGTGAATAGATAAAGAATAAATGTTGTATTTGTTGTCAATATAACATAATTTAAATGTATAAGTAAGACTAAAATGAGGATATCATGATGCTTAGAGGGTTTTTATTGTTTCATGAGTTGGAATTGGATGTCATGATTGATAATGCATCCAATCCCATAAGTTACTTGAGGATACAATCTTAAAGTGTTCTTTTGTTTGGATTATTTAAGACAAAGTTTTATTGGATGTCATTATTGATAATACATTCAAGTTTTACTCATTTAGTACATGTTCTTATCTTTAAATAATCAATAACCACATTCTAAGAAGATTTAAGAAGTTATCCTTTATGTTTTTAGAAATTGAAATGTTTACAACATTTTAAATATGAAATTTGAGTTAGAAATATTTTAGATTAATTAATAATTAGATAATTAAATCTTTAATGAGTAAGAAAGTTTAATAACATGAAATTACTCAAAGAAAAGAAACTATGACACAAAATAAAGTATGAAAACAAATTAATATTTCTCTCAAATATTTTTTATATGAATATGTTTTCATAATATTCTATGTGAGTAGACTTACATTTTAAATATTCATGAGTCTTAAATAGTTTAAAATTTGATGAAGGAAAAATGTTCACATAAAAATCTTGTGAATATACTAGGAAAACATACAACATATCAAAGGAGATCAGTGTAGATAAAAACTATGTGAAGGTACAAATATAGTATCCATGGTGAGTTTTCAAATTAAGTTTTTGGGTTGTTACATGAGTAAGCTTTCATTATTTGATACTACAAACAATTTGTGATTCATAAAGTATGTGGAAGATGTTATGTGAAAAGATGGTTTGCGATGCACCATGCACTATAAAACAAAGTATTAAGTATGAAAATGATAATGAAGTATATAATCCATGTGGTATGAATATAATATTTGTGTGAATTATGGTGTGTGAAGACAATACAACATTATTTTTGGTGATACAAATAATGGATGGTTAACCACAATTTTTGGAAATATCATGGGATAAGCATGTGAATTGTAGATTATAAATAATTGTTAACTTCACTATCATGTGTTATAAAGGATTATATATAATATATTATCAATATTATAAGTCTTAATTTTCACTAGTTGAGTCTTGTAAAGTACAATAGATCCTATGTGAAGCATCATTTGAGAAAAAGTTCACAAATAGTGTGTGCAAATGAGTTTTAAACTTCATATCTGATTTTCATGGATGAGAAAGAATGATATGATATTGAAGTACTATGTGAATTATAGTTTTTTTTTAATTTCATGAATATATTTCCACATACTATTAATTGCATGAAAAAACTAAAAACATTAAACTTGTTTTTTCGAACATAAATACTAGAAGAACCGAGTAATTAAATCAAAAGTATGCAGTGTGAAACATGTGATATGAAAAGGTCATGTGAGGTACATGGGAATAATTTTTTATAATATATGAAAATCATGGAGTTTTTAATATCTTTAGAGTTTAAAAAAATCTTATATCATACATGATACGCAACACTGAGCTTAAACGAACAATGAAATATTATTATTTAAATGTGATCATTATAACCTATATTTTAAATGGGAAGGTATGAATAGGATTAAATAATTTATGAATTAAATATAAAGTTCTAACTCAAAATAAATGTATTGAAAAATTCTTATAAAATAATCACATAATTTTTTAATAAAGTCATTTTATTATTCAAAAACACATTTTCTTCAAAAAATAATTTTTTTCTTTTTATGAGTGAATATTTTAATTAATTTTTAGGTGTTCTATAAATTTTTTTAACCAAATTAACTTTAATTTTGAATTAATCATGTGAAAATTATCTTAAAATTATTTTTTTATAATTTTCAGAAAAGATTGATTTTTCAATGAATAGTGAAAAATATAGATTTTTATTGAAAATGTTATTTTTTATCTTAAAGTATTTAAGAAATAAAATTATGTTTTGGGTTAGTATTAAAAATTAATTACTTAATTTTTATTTAAAATAATTAAATTATGGGTTTTTAAATTTAATTTATACATAAATTTAGCATAAAAACATTTTATATTTTAAAACGGGCATTTTTCTGAAAAATTGTTTTTCATCCCATTTTGATGGTTTAATTTTAAATTAAATTCTACTAATTTTGTATTTTAAAATTTGAAAAATGGATTCATTATTTTGAATAAATAGGTCAAATTTTAGTAAATAGTTCTTATTTATTTTGGGTCAATATGAACAGTAAAAATGGTAAAATTTATCACCTTGGTAAAGGGTAAATTGGGAATTAATGCTAAAATAAAATGATAATGATTATAAAACAACACCAAAACATGATTAAATTTTATTTTATGATTTAAGTTCATCCTTAGTCATCCAAGATTCAGTTATATGGCATTTTAGGGACATTTGGATGAGATTATGACATTTATAGTATTTTATTTCAAGAAAAGTCAAACATATCACAGTCATGTTTTAAATAATTACAATATTTTTAATATGAGGTTATCTAGAGGATATGTTCAACTATAAGTATTATTTTAAAATATAAAATATTTATCTTCATATTGGTAATTTGTTTTTAATTTTTAGTGAATATATAGTTACCATAAATTATTTCACAACGATGATGCAATAATTATTTAATTAATGGAAAGATAAAGTAAGTGATATTAAAAATATTTAAATTAATATAATTAAAGATAAATAATTTGATTAGTGAATTTTATAGATGAAATTTCAATGTTATGGATGTATTAAAATATTTCTTTTGTGAATTATAAGTGTTATATTGATATTATTAAATTCAAAGTAATGAATAGTTATATAAATTGACATTATTGAAATTTTAAAATAAATAATATTTTGTTAAATGATATAAAATTCATAAAATTATTATATTTTTAATATTTATTATGATAAGGTTTAAAATATCAACCATGGTCTATTTATGGGTATTTTTTCATTTTATAGTAACTATATTGGCCCTTAAAGAGTAAAAACCCTTGTTGTCATGATAAGTTTAAAAAGGGTTAATGAGGGGTTAAAAACAAATGATAAGGGTAAAATTGTGATCTAAATTTATCCAAAAAATTATTTAATAATTTTATTTAGACCCATAATCATAATATATTCTATATAAATGAGTTTTTATCCATTTAGTATTGAAAATTAATTTATATTAATTTAATATTTTGGAAAATTCCAAGAGTGTCACTCCCCTCTATTATAAAAGGGCACCTCTTCTTATAAATACTTCACACTTAAAACCCCATTTGTATCAAAAAATTCAGGCTTAAATACATTTCTATAATCCATCCCCTTGTTTTATAGGCCTTATTTTAGGCATAAAACCAACCTTATAAGGATTAATGTTTCAATCAAAGGAGGTTTTCCAAAGAGGTATAATTTGTATCTTCTTGTTTTAGTTTTGTTTCTTCTTCCACCTTATTAAAATATTATTCAACCATGATAAAGTAATAAAAACATTATAATCCATATACTAATCTATTATTATCTTAAAATCATAACCTATATCCATCTACAGTATCCATCAAATGGGATAAGAATTCATCGTTCATGTGTACGATAGACTACCGCCTAGTGAACCGGTATAATTTGTTTCCATCACCATATCTCAAGACTGGTTGAAATTATGGAATTAATGTTTATATATTATATTCATGTAATATTTATCATTAAAAAAATATAATATATCATTTACCTTCTAACCATTCTATGCACTGAAAAATGATAATGTCCTTCATTCGTACGTGTGGACTACCACCTCTATGAAATAATGTGATTCATTTTTCATCACATAACATTGATGTAATATATATAAGTATATTTAAATAATTAATATGATATTATTATGATATTATTATCATTATTTAAATATAATATAATACTTACCTTCTTTCCATAATGATCATCAAAAAATTTAAACGTTACTCGTGCGTACATATGGCCTACCATCTCCATGATTGTAACACATTTCATTTTTAATAGTAATGTTTAATAGTTGGATTTAAAATTATTATTTTTGTATAAAAATTATAATTATTTAATTATTATTATTATTTATATGGTTTAATAAATACCAATTTCACCATAGTCAACCTACCGAAGTCATTTTGGAATTATGAACCAAATATCGCTAAAATGTTTGATGTGAACATAAATGATTAATTAATTGTTATAACATGGTAATAAGTGAGATAAAAGGAATAATAAACTTGAAAATATTTATTAATAAAGTAAATAATTAACCTAAGTTTATTATTCTTAAAGATAAATAATATATGTGACAAGTCAGACTCAAGGTAAGAGATTTTTATCTCACTTTTATTTCTATTGGACACATGCCTTATACGATACTTGTTTCTTTTTTATGGTGTATATACTTATCATGAATGTATTTTATGATTCTTATCATGATAATTGTGGTATATACATATCCATATAAATTTCACTATTTCATGTGGATTATGATTCAAAATTTATGAAAGTGGTAAGGGTTTATTTCACAATCTCATCATTATTCAGGACAGTTTATGTTTAAGTTTTGGTTCTAGAATATTTCTCTTCCATGTACATGTTTTCAAAAAAATGATTTCAAATATAATTTTAATATTATATTATAATTATTTAAAAGAATTTTTATTTATGTTTTTATTTTTACAAAATGGTTTGAGAGGAAATTTTATTTTTTTTCAAACGAGGTACATTATAAATTTTCTGGAAAAAAAATGTGGAAGGAATGTTTTTTTAAATTAAATGGCATGAACAAAATTTCCTACCATCATGAAACCTCAATTATTTGACACTTACTTTACATGTTTACATATTTGTTTTAAAATAAAATGATTTCATTTTTAAGTTCTTAGTCTTTTAAAAAATAGAGAGAAGTAATTTAAAAATGAAAATTTTATTTTCCTCAATAATTATTCCAAGTGAGATTTCAAACTCATTTTCCATATAAAATTAAATTATTTGATGTTAATCAGTATTTAATGGGGATATTATCCAATAATACCATCCTTATTCATTCTATTATGTTTTCTATTTATGATTACAAGGTGTTTATTATTATATGGTGTTTATGAAACCTATTACCTTTTATAGGTTATACTTTGTTGAAATTAAGTAATGATGATGAAACCCATTTCTTTTCCAGGGGTTATGCGATGATGGATTTTTTATGAATCCCATTTATTTTCATGGGTTCCGATTTGATTAATTTTTTATAATATTGTGGCACACATATTTATGGATTTGATTATGTGATGGTGGCAACATTATAACCAAGGATGGTGGTTATGTTATAACCAAGGAAATTGGTTATATTATAACCAATGATGGGTGGGACCTACATATTCGTATAATTAATTGGGTAAAGATTGATATATCATGAGATAAATAATACTATAATAGATAGTGAACATATTTTAGTAAGGTATATTTTTCATTATGATAGTCTTGGGAGGGAACCTTAACTACTACGATGGCTTAGGGAGTGAACTCATTCCATTATGATAGTCTAGGAAAGGATACTTGACTACTAAGGAAATTATTTTCTATTCTTATGTGTATTCCACAATTCCATGTCTTATGCTGATGTTATACTCATGGATTGTATTCTTTAATTCTTTTATGATTCATTTCTTATGAACTTCTAAGATTTATTCCATAACTCAAAATTATAATATATGATATGCAGGATATGGTTTTCAAATGTTAAGATGGTTTTCTCATACTATTTTTACTATGTTATGCTTATATGATCATTAATATCTCCATTTTTTACCCCTACTGACCATTTGAGATCACCCTTTTCTTATGTTTATTTTCCTAGGGTTCTAATGAAATATTTTAAGTATGTTATACATAATATGGAAGTTATATTTTAAGGCTTTAGTGGGAGATGATACTGAATTTTATGAACCAATTATTTATGAAAACAAGTTATTAAGAGTTTTTCCTAATACTCATAAACTCTAAACCTTAAAGGTCATGGGTTATGTAAGTGATCCAATATTTCATTTTGATTTTGTAAGTTTTTTATGGAAAACATTAGGTCACATTTATCGGTATCAAATACAAAAATTTAAAGATTATTATTGGAACCCTTGTTTTAGTGACCAAAAAATCATGTTTCTTATGCTATTAATGAGTTTTATGTTTTATAGTAGTAGTTTATAATATAACGCGGATTTGTGAGAAATTTGGTTGAGTGTTGAAAACACTCACCGCTAGACATGTCTCATCATTTAATATGAGTCACCGCTAGAGTGAACTCACCATTAGAGTGTAAATTTGACAAAGTATGGGAAACACTTACCATTGAGGATGAGTGTAAATTTTCCTAAGTGGTGAAAACACTCACCACCAGACATGTCTCACCATCAAGGTGAAAATATGGAAAAGTATGTAAGGACTCACTCCCAAGAGATAACTCACCATTGATCCAATAAAATTTGATGATTGTTGGAAACACTTACCATCAGAGATGAGTCACCACCAGCTAAGTATGGAAAAGGTATACCATTAGGGATGAGTTGTTACTAGAATAAAAAAATTAAAAAGTGTTGAGATAACCTACTGCTAAGAATACTCACCGTTCAGATGAATCACCGTTGACATGACTCACGACTAGCCTAAGTCATCTCTAGAGTGGTGTCACCATTCAAAGGATTAACCAACACTATTTTTGTTTATTTTGAATTAAATATTTCTAATGGATATATTATCAAATTTAATATCAAGAATTGTTTTTATGATTGTTATTAAATTATTAAAGAGCTTCATTAAAGTCTATGTCAATCATTCAGTGTGATTATAATAATATCCTGATGATTATTTATATATTTTTCTATTAAAAGAAGTAACAAACTCCCTCGCATGAACATGAGTAATACATAGTGGAATACACATACACATTAAGTGATCTAAAGTGATATTTCAAGAACCAAGAAGGAGAGTGTTGTGAAGTATGCCTTATATGAATAATCATTACCAGTAACCAACTGTGGAATATTGAATATCATAAAACATTTAGTTCCTCCCACATTTATAACAAAAAGGATTCATAACACTTTGTTCTACTATGATTTTATAAACCATGACTTAATATCCTACTCAAGCTACATTTAAGGAGTCACAATATTTAGATCACATCAGACCAAGCAATAATTTCATCTCCACATATTTATTTGTTGTCTCTATTTTTTTACTTAAATTATGAGTATTTTGTGCTTACTCTTTATATTTAACACACACACTATCTCTTGTTATTTAACTATAAGATACTTGATATCTTCTCAACTCCCTTTACACTTATTTTCCCATTTATTGTGGAAGAGGTCTATGTGTGACCTATGATTTTTTTTATTCCCATGGGTTTTGTGGAATAGGTCATTGTGTGAGCCAGAGATCTTTATCATTGTATACCAGATCTAGGTCATAGATCATAGATTATTTTATATAATGTTCTTGGAAACGGTTTATTTCCTAGTGCAGAGAATTAAGTCTCATCTTGAGACTGAACCTCTTGTATTTTATTCTTCTGTGTGTTTGTTTTTTTTTTGATTCTTAAAAACTGAATCTTTTTAAAATGTAAAAAAACCAATACATTGATTGTTAGTATCAATTGGTGTTTATATAAGGTTTTGATTAAGTAAATTGATTTAAACAGTTAAATTAGTTTTTTTATAATTTTTTTAACTGATACCTAATCAATCTTTGATATATATTTTAAAATATCAGAAATTATATAAATATGTTATTTTGTTTAACTAGGTTATTTTAATTTAATTAAGGGATTTTAATTAGACTTGTTTTAGATAGGAATTTTTATTGGGTACTAAATTCACCCCACTCTTGAGATACTCACATCGACCAACATTTGGTATCAGAGGTTTTTTCAAAATCTTTTCAACTATGGTTTTAGTTTTTATTTAAGATCTTAAATTTCTATCATTTCTAAATTTAGTTCTTTAAATATATAACGGAAAATAAGGTTATTTTACTAACATACCTATTTTATTTAATATAAAAAACTATTCTCAATGGAAAATAAAAATGAAAATTTATATTAAAATCATGGGTTTTGAAATTTGGTCTTCTATAGAGGATAAGTATGAGTTACCTAACACTACTAAAAATACTTGGGATGATGATACAAAACTTTCTTATAATAATAATTATAAATCTATGAATTCTCTATACTATTCTTTTAGAGATGAATAATTCAATAGAATGTCTGCTAGTAAAACTACATATGAAATTTAGGATACTTTTGATATTAATCATGAAGGAACTATTAATATTAAAGTAACGAGATTGAACACTTATAAAATGAAACATGAAGTTATTAATATGAAACCTGATGAGATAATTTTTTATTTTTATCTTAGGATTAATGAAAGAGTCAATACAATTAGCTTCTTCGGAAATCTAGTTTCAAATAAAGACCAAATCACGGGACTGATGATATTTCTTCTAGAGAGATCGAGAGGGAAATCTGTGTCGAAAAGGGAATCCTGTGACATCAGTAAACTATATCTCAAGTAATTGATTGGGAAGTTGATTATGTATTAATAAGAGATTAAATTAAGTCATTAATAAGATGATTAATTAAATAGAAAATCCATATCCTTTAAGACTACTGCATTAAAATAGAAATAAAAGGAAAAGGTATAAGCTAAAATCTCCAATGATGAAGAATCACCAATAGATAGTAATTAATAAATGACTCATATAGTAAAAAGTTTTAAGAAGTTATAAAAGAATAAGATATTCTTCTAGAATCCAAGTTAAAAAGGAAAGTATGACAACATAGGAACTTGTAAGGAAAGGAAAAGGGATGACAACTCAAATGAGATTACCTATTATGAATGTAAGTGAAAAGACATGTTAAGGCTGACTACCATAAGATTAAATACAAGAAGAGGTGTGAGGTAAAATATAGAAAATATAATATATCCATGAAATCCACATGGAGTGCCTATAAGGATAGATTGAGTGACTCAGATTCTACTCATAAAGAAAAGAGTGACAGATCTAACATGTGATTCATGAAAAGTACATCTGAGTTACCTATTGTATCTACTTTACTTAATTTTTCTCATTCTAAAAATGAAAAATATGAAAATGGTATGTCAAAAGAAGAAATGTTTGAATAATAAAACATGATTAATTATAACATTATTGATCCTAAGGACAAATATAAATTTCTTAATAAACAACATGTTTTATCTTCTAATATTAAGCCAGATCTTGCTATAGAAAAAGAGAAGAATGATCAATTATTAAGAAAAGATAATGAACTGAAATTGTCAAATGATAAACTGAATAAATATTTAGAAATTTTTAAAAATAGAAGATAAAATCTAACTCAAATATTAGGGAAAAATATTTCTCCAAAATATATTACTGGTCTAGGTTACCAACCTAGGAAAAGAAGGATTGTTAAGATCACTTTTGTTCATAAGTCTAATTTTGGTAATCCTACTGCTAGTTTTTATTCAATAGGACCAAATAAAGTTTTTATTTAAATTTTTTAGAAATCTACTTATATAAAACCTATCAAGAAAATATGTGTTCATAAGGCCCTAATTAATAACATATCTAGACCCAAGAAAATATGGGTACCAAATTCATTCTTGATATAAACGTTTTTATATAGGAAGGTTTCTTGAAAATCTCCTATAGAGATATGTGGTACTTGTATAGTGGTTATTCTAGACATATGATAGGAGATTACTCGAGCTTCAAGAACCTTATAAAGTTTGATGGTGGTTATATGAACTTTGGATAAAATTATAAAGGAAAGATCATTATCTTTGGTCAAATTGGTAACACTAACTCAGTTTTAATTTCTAAAGTACTTTCTGTTAATGGTTTAAAATATAATATTCTTAGAATCTCACAATTATGTGATGGTGGTTTTCATGTGAAGTTTGAGAACAATTATTGAAATGTTTTTAATTATAATAAATGATTTAGTATTTACTACTTTGAGAATTGATAATGTGTATGTTTTTACAATTGATTCTTGGATTTCTCAAAATGTTTCTTGCTTAAGTACCTTTCATAGAGAATCATGGAATTGGCATAGGAGACTGGATCAATATAAAATTCACTCACTTAGAAAGATTATCAGGAAAGGGTTAGTTAGGGATCTACCCAAACTTTAATTCTCAAATGAAAAAGTTTGTAACCCTTTTCAAAAAGTTAAACAACACAATATTTATTTTAAATTAATGAAAGAAATTTCAACTTCTCAACCTCTTGAGTTGGTTCACATGGACTTGTTTAGACAATCCAGAGTTTCTAGTTCAAATGGGAATCACTATATCTATGTACTTGTAAATGATTTTTATAGGTATACTTGGGTATTCTTTTTATCTCACAAAAGTGAAGATTTCTATTATTTTACCAAGTATGTTAAATTTTTAGAAAACCTAAGTAGACTTAGAATTAAGACGTTAAGAAGTAACCATGACCCTAAGTTTGAAAATCAATACTTTGAATATTTTTTCTCACAAAATGGCTATAGTCATAAATTTTCTTATCCTAGGACCCCTCAACAGAATGGATTTGTAGAAAGAAGAAATAGAACACTTCAAGAGATAGCTCAAACTATGCTTAATGAATATGAATTACCTATCTACTTTTGGGAAGAGGTTGTGAATATATCCTGTTATATAATCAATAGAGTTTTAATCAAACCTATATTAAAGAAAATCCATTATGAACTTTGGAATAATATGAATCCTAAGGTTAATTAATTTATATTTTTTGGTTTCAAAGTATTTATTCTAGACACTACGGGTAATATTGGAAAGTTTTCCTCCAAAAGTGATAAAAGAATTTTCTTGGGTTATTCAAATTATATTAAATCCTATAGAATTTTTAGCAAAAGAACCAATATTGTGGAAGAGTCTGTCCATTTCAGGTTTGATTAGATGGATCCACATAAACCTAATACCCATTTATAAAACCTTGAGGATGGTTTATCCACTTTGAACATTAATTCCAAACCTTCTGAATTTGTTTTAAAACATGTAGAAAAATCATCTTGTTCCGAGGAACTTTAAGATACTGAACCTATAAAGGACCATGAAGTGAATAGACATTATTTTTCTAGAATTGTTAGGACTCTTAAATATCATCCTTTATTTTCTATTATTGGACAATTAGATATAGGTACACAAACTAGAGCTTCTTCAAGAAACCAGGTTGAACATCAAGCATTATTGTCATAGTTTGAACCTAAGAACATCAATGAAACAATTAATTATGAATTCTAGGTATTTTATACTCAATAAGAACTTAATCAATTTGAAAGAAATAATGGTTGGAAACTTGTTGATATGACTAAAGACACCTTGACCATATGCACTAAATGGGTCTTTAGAAACAAAGTTGATGAATCTTACATAATAGTAAGGAATAATTCTAGAATAGTTGGACAAGGGTATTTTCACAACCCGTCCCTCGGGGCTTGTGCCATGACTACCCCAAGCCCACCTTCCATAGGCCAGGGGCTGGCGACTAGCACCAAAAGAGTAATTCCCCAAAACTGGGAAGTCATTGCCTTTATAACCTATAAAAACACACAATAGAGCACACAGTTGGATACAAAACACTAAGTAAACTGTATAACAAAAGAGTGATGAAAAGTAAAAGGGGCCGGAAATACAAGACCAACTGTAAATTACAAGGAACTGGAAGTACAAGTACAACTGAAGAAAAGAAAAAAAGTTTTTGGGTCATCCTCTGGGATTCCTACCTGAAGGGTAAGTACGGATAGCCTCCTCAGCACTCCACGTCTGTCAGTCTCCTCCATTTACTGGCTTGTTGTAAGGTCCACCTTCGGGTATCATCCAGTCCTGGTACTCTCAGCCTCAATCAGCATTGTCCATCATCTGCATCCAACACAACAAGGTGTGGGTATAGCACGTGTAGGGGTGAGTATAACGATACTCAGTAAGGACCCTGAGACCATTAAGGTCTCACAAATCCACCAAGGATAAACCACAAAGTAAGAAATCAACAGATAACCTTACTTAGGTATATGCCCATACATATACCTAAGTTATCAAGTGATCCATCTCAATCACGAGGAAAACATAGGAAAACTATCTCAGCTCAAACCAGGATTTTTTATTCTAGGGGTAGTATCAAGTAACATCACCAACACATTATTGAAACCTCGACTGCTAGAGAACTACTCCTCTATCGAGTATAGTGGGCCTGCCGCATTACACAGAGGCGCTTCCCACTAACCTTGGACTGCTGAGGTAATCCTTCTGTCGAGTACTGTGGGTTTGCTACGTCACACAGAGGTGCTCCCCACCATGGGTCTGCCGCCACACCCAGGTTCTCCCCCTCATAGCCTGTGGAGGTACTCCTCCTATCGAGTACCATGGGTCTACCACGTCACCAAACCCGATCCTCCACTGTGGGTCTTCCGCTACAACCAGGCGCTCCCCACTGGGCTAGTAGAGTCTCTCTAAGTCAAACAGTCAGTAGTCTCCAGGTCTCAGCCAGCTACTAGGTCTCCTCACTCTGCTCGCTCGTCAATGGAAGGATCCGCTCCATGAGCTACTAGTCAATACTCCAACTATCATGAAGTCCCACAAAAAAGTATCTCAAAGGTCCGCCACGTCATATGGGTCTCAACAAAACAGACGGTGCGTCAATCGGATGCCCGGTTTGTGAGTTAATAGTCTTTTAGTCCCGGGGGCCCGGTTGGATTCGTGCATGATCCAACCCGACTATATCTCAACTATACACCAAACATCAGTGGGGTATACTCCAAGGGACCGTCATGCTCCAAGATTACCAGGGCTACTAATGATTAGTCAAATGGACGTATGGTGCCAATGATATGGCCAAAAAGAAAGTAAAGGGTCGTAGTGGGCCCGGCCGGGTCTGGTCTGACCCAGTCGGACCGACCTGGCCCGACCTGGCCCTACCCAGTCTGGTCCGACCCAGTTCAGGTTGACCCGGCCTGACCCATTAGTTCTGGCCTGGCCTGTTGGGTGGGCCATCCTGTTAGGTTCGGCCCAGCCCGTTGGGCCCTCCCCAGCAGGTCGTGAGGGGTCGCGAAGGGCCGCGAGGGAATGGACCTTCCACGGGTTGACACGAGGGCGACTCGGCCCGAAAGGCACCATTAGGGTCTGGTTCGGCCGGGGCGCCGTGATGGCATGGGCTAGTTCGGTCGGGGCGGCTCGGGAGGGTGTCGTGAGGCCGGTTCAGCCCGAAGGGTCATGGGGCCAGGCTCGGGGTGGCTTGGCCAGGGGCTGGGGTGGCACAGCCAGGGCCGGTTTGGCTGGGGGCTTAGGAAGCTAGCGGTCCAGGGTGGCGCGGCTGGGGAACAGCGCGACCGAGTTCGGTTCGGCCGACGGGTCGGGGTGCGGCGCAACCAAGGCTGGTTCGGTCGGCGGCAGCGTGGGTCCGGCAGGCTGGTGCGGCCGGGGCGGCTCGGGAGGCCAGTGGTCCGGGGTGCAGCGTGGCTAGGGCGCGGCGTGGCCAGGGCACGGCACGGCGTGGGCCGGTTCGGCCGGCGACGGCGCAGGGCCGGTGGGCGGTGCGGTTCGGCCCGGGGCGTCGGAGTCGGTTCGGCCGGAGTGCCGGAGTATCGTGGGGGCGGCACGGGTTGTGGAGGCCATGGGTAGCGCGGTCATTGCCATCGTCGCCTTCAGCGTCGTTGCCGCCTTCCTTCGTTTCAAAGAACACCGCAAATCAACACAAGGGTTACGGAGAGGACGGGCTATTTATTTTGGCCTACACTCCCCACATTAGGGTGGTAGCATGAGTTTTACCAAGAACATAAACAAGAACGAGAACGGAAGATATTTTCAATTCCCATAATCCCTCGTTAATTTCTATTCCCAACCCTACAAAGAAAAAATAGGGGAGAACATGAGATGTGTTAATAAAATAATGAATAAACCCCTACCTTGTTCTTTGTTCACTGACGTTGGCACGAGAAGGAGGACGTCAATTCGTTGTAGACGAACACGTCCTACGTTGAAGGAGGATCTGAGGAAGAAATTAGTAGTCGAGGTCATTCTTCATAGTTGAAGGCATTCCTCGTCGGCATTCTTCGTAGGTGGAGCATTCTTCATCGGTGGAGAATTCTTCATTGGGAGATTTCTCCCAAGTTCCTCCTCTCCCAAATCCTCCTTTACAAACCAAATGAAATGTTAGCCAAAGATAATAGATAAAAATATCTTATTAAGTCGTTTACACCAATTTCAAATTATCCTAATTAAACACCTAGGTTGGAAAGATTAATTAGGGTGGATTGGCAGAATTAAATTAAGGGAGGTGGTGGCACCATTAATGGTAGAGGAGGTCAAGAGGCTCTCTCTCATTAATGAGGAGAGTTGAGAGGTTTTCCTATTCCACCATTATTAGGGGGGTCGGGTGGTCCCCACTCCAAAAATTCAAATCGGGAGGTTTTGAATTCTCAAGTGGTCCCTACCACCATAACCTCTCATGGTAGGTTAAGGTGTGGTGGTCCCCACCTCTAACTTCCTCATGGTTAGTTACAATAGATAAAATAAAATAAAACATGTGTTATTTTATTTTATTATTTCCACGAAAAACCCAAAAAACAAACTTTCACCCTCGGCCAATTTTCGTCAAGGTGAGAGTCTCCTTAAGTGATTACTAGCACTGTGAGTTCAACAGTGTCCTCAGATTTCAATTCCGAGCACCGGTTCAAAAGTTATAAAAACCTACTTGAACTTTAACTGAATATACCCGAAAAAAACTTTAGAAATTTATTCTGGGCACACCGGGCCTTTGAATCACGCACCGTCAATTTTCACAGACTTGTAAAATTCCCATATATTTAAAAAAAATATGGAAATCCTGGGTCTTTATATTCTCCCCACCTCAGGGCTTTAAGTCCCTGTAAGCTACAACTCAGACTATGGGAACAAGTTGGGGTACTAAGCACGCATCTGAGCCTCCCGCTCCCATGTACTCTTCTAGAGGTTCCCATGATGCCAACAAACGTGCACCAGAGGTATTGACCATCCACATAGGACCCTCTCTTGTCGATCCTCAATCTCTACTAGAACCTCCGTAAAAGTCGCCCCATCTTCGACGTTCAGATCGCCATGGTCGATGATGAGAGAAGGGTCATGCACATATCTCCTCATCTAGGATATGTGGAAGACGTTGTGCACCCAGTGCAACTGAGGTGGAAAAGCTAAGCAGTATGCCACCTCTCCAACTCTACTGAGGACCTGAAAAGGTCTGATGAATCTTGGAGATAAATTTCCGCCTCGGCCAAATATTTGTAGACCTCATCAGGGTGAGACCCGTAGAAAGACGTGGTCACCATCCTCGAACTCCAGAGGTCTCCATCTCCTGTCAGCATACGACTTCTATCTGCTTTGTGAAATCTTCATCCTCTCCTAGATGATATGCACCTTCTCTGTGGTATCCCGTACCATCTCTGGTCCCACTGGTGTTGACTCCCCTGGGTCAGTCCAACACAATGGTGATCTACAAGATCTCTTGTATAACACCTCAAAAGGTTCCATCCCAATGGTGGAGTGATAGTTGTTGTTGTACGCAAAATCCACCAAAGGTAAGTGATCCTCCTAGCTGCGACCGAAGTCAAGGACAGAAGCACGCAACATGTCCTCGAGGGTCTGAATGGTCCACTCAGTCTGACCATCCATCTGAGGATGGAAGGTGATGCTCAAACGAAATTGTGTTCTGAAAGCCTCATGCAACTCCTTCCATAGCTAGGAAGTAAAATGTGTGTCATGATCAGAGAAAATCATCGAAGGTACAACGTATTTCTACACAATCTCCTACACATAGAGGTGTCCCAAGCTCTCTATTGAAACCTGATCTCTAATCAGTAGGAAGTGGGCCGACTTGGTGAGTTAATCGACGATCACCCAGATAGAGTCATGACCTCTGTATGTACATGGAATTCCTATCACGAAGTCCATGTATATCCCATCCCACTTCCACTCTGGGACCTCTAAAGTTTGAACCAAGCCTGTTGGTACCTGGTGCTTTGCCTTCACTTGCTGACAAGTGAGGCACCGAGAGACAAACTTTGCAACTGCCTTCTTCATTCCCGGCCACCAGTGCTGTCGTCGAAGATCCTGGTACATCTTTTACACTCCTAGATGTACCGCTAGAGAGGATGTGTGGAATTCCCTCAACACTTACTTCTTAAGTGACATTGGTACCATAGTACATCCTCTGAAGATAATGACGTGCTCCCCACCTTCAGAAAATCCATCAGGTGCCTGCCCCGTGGATATCTGAGCACATCGTGTCTCACAATCATTGTCCCCATGTTGTGCCTCCCTGACTCGCTGAAGAAGTGGGGGAGTGAATGTAGGAGACTAAAGGAAGGCTGCTCTATCTCTATCCACAAAGGATATCTATAAAGCAGCCAGCTGCTCTGTCACCTCGCCTAGCAGCTGTATACCAGACCTCCTACTGAGTGCATCTAAAACAATTTTCCCCTTCCCAGGAGTATAGACTATCTCGAAGTCATAGTCCATGAGGAACTCAAGCCAATGTCATTGTCTCAGTTTCAGGTTCTTTTTGAGAGATGATATACCTAAGACTCTTATGATTAGAGTATATGGTAAAAAATCTTTCCCCTCAGATAGTGTAACCACATATTCAAGGTGAAGACCACTGCTGCAAACTCCAGGTCATGGGTGGCGTAATTCTGATCATGCTTCCTCAATTGTCGTAAACCATATGTGATCACTTCTCGCTTTTACATCAGGGCACATCTGAGCCTGATCCTTGATGTGTCGCAGTAGACTATGTACCCTACGCCTTCCTCTAGAAGCCTCAAGATGGGGGGCACTAGTCAGCCTCTGCCTTAGCTCCTGAAATCTCTACTGGCATCTCTCCGACCACACAAAGGGTTTCTCCTTCTTTTTCAAGGCTAATAGTGGTTCTGTAACTCTGGAGAAGTCTGGTACAAACCTCCGGTAATAACCATCCAAACCCAAGAAATTGTGTACCTTCGTCACACTCCTGGGTGGCTCCTAAGAAAGTACCACCTCAATCTTCGCTGGATCCACTGCAACTCCAGCCTCTAAGATGACATGTCCCATAAGGTGAACCTCTCAGATCCAGAACTGGCACTTTGAGAGATTACCATAAAGCTGGTGCTCTCAGAGTGTGTCCAGTACTACCTAAAAATGATAGGAATGCTCCTCCTCAGTAGTTGAGTAGATCAGAATGTCGTCAATGAAGACTATGACAAAGTGATTGAGGTATGGCCGAAAGATACTATTCATGAGTCCCATGAACACTGCTGGAGTGTTGGTTATGCCGAATGGAATAACCAAGAAATCATAGTGTCCATACCGAAATCTAAAATTCATCTTATGAACATTGTCTTCTCAAACTCTGAGCTGGTGATATCCTGATCTGAGGTCTATTTTCAAGAACCACCGTGCTCCCTTCAACTGATCAAAGAGGTTGTCAATCCTCGAGAGTGGGTACTTGTTCTTCACAGTCACCTGGTTCAGGCGACGGTAGTCTACACAAAACCTCAAGCTCCCATATACCTTCTTGGAGAATAGAATCAGGGATGCCCAAGGTGAAACACTGAGACGGATGAATCCCTTCCCTGACAAGTCCTCTAGCAGTACCCGCAGCTCGCGAAGCTCTGTGGGAGCCATCTGATATGCTGGTGTAGATATCGGTGTTGTACCAGGGTACAAGTCAATGTAAAAGTCTAACTCTTGGTGAGGGGGGTATACCTAGAACATCATGATGGAATACATCCACGTACTGGTCCACCACTACAGGATAGCTCGGAATCTCCACATGAACTGCTCCGAGGGTAAGCTTAGCTAACTGATGAGTGATTGGTTGCACCCTCTTCCGAGTAAGTCTATCATGTGCTGAAAAGGCTCCATTCTCATTGGTGAAGGTAAACCTGGTCCCATCCGTGCGGACACACCACACTTTGCGCCTAAGATAGTCAATATGAGTATGGACTGTAGATAATCATTCCATACCCAAGATGACGTCATAAGGCCTCGATGTCGCTACTAGGAGATCCCAGCCAAAGCTCTCACCTCCTAGGGTAAGCTCACACTACTGGATCCAGTTTGTAATCATCGAATCTTCTCATGTAGGAGTCTCTAACCATAAGGATCGAGCCAAAGGCTCCGTCAGAATCTCCAAGCTCCGAACGAGGGCGTGGCAATGAAATGGTGACTAGCACCTATGTCTATAAGTACTGAAGCTATGGTGGAGTAGACACAGATCGTACCTCGAATCATCTCCGGAGCACCATGATCGTATGCCTCAGTATCCTAGAGCTAAGATCTCCCCTGTCCACCTGCTCCCTGCGGTCAGGGTGGACCTCCTGGTGGTGGTGGTGGTGGTGGTAACACCTCGAATCATCGTCCACCGCCAGCTGAACAGCCAGCTCCTTTTCCATGTCCACCTGCTCCATACGGACCACCTTGATCGAATATTTGTCTCTTCTTGGGTAGTCCTTCGACCATCTGTTGATCATATGAATGGTGGGTTGGACAGTCACAAGCCATGTGACCCTACCAGCCGCATGCGTAACACTACCCGCTCCTGGCATGTCTTTCTCCACTTCCGGTGCCCTGCACAACCAATCCTGAGTCATATGGTCGTCCACCTGTGGGTCTGGTCCTCTTGGACCTCTGTGACATCTGTCTGCTGCCAGCTATAGAAGACTCCTCTACATGTCTATTGGTGGTGGATCTCATTGCTGAAGACTGCTCAGCAAGGAAACTCTCCACTATGAGGGCCCTCTCTAACACCCCCGCCTGCGTCGGGATGCTGAGTGAGATCACTGAAGCCCTGATCTCCTACCTAAGTCCCTTCTCGAAAGTCTGGGCCCTGAAGAATGGGTCATGCACCATATCAATGCAGTAGCGTGAGAGTTCTGTAAACCTCGATGAGTACTAATCTACAATCATATTACCCTGCTGTAGATAAAGTAGCTCCTGAATGCGCACTGCGCAAAGATCCGTTTGAAAAAACTCTTCCTGAAACAAGCTCTCGAAGTCTTCCCAGAGAGGCATCACCTCATCATGAACCTAGAGGATCTAGCTCCACCATCTTTCCGTTGCCGCTTGTAGAAGGCTAGTAGCCAGAATCACCATGAGATCGGCTGGTGTCCCTACGAGTCAGAAGACTCTCACCACAGCCTCTAGCCAATCCTCAGTCTCCTGTGGGTTCGTCTCTCCCCTGAACCTAGGTGGCCTCTAGCGTTGGAACTCATGGAACATGCTCAAGCGGCAAGCAATGTCTACTACTGGGGATGGTGGCATCGATGGCCCAACAGGGAGTGGTACTGCTGGTGCCTCCACTGGAAAAGGGCCCTGCACCGAGGCCTCGTCGCTCGATGGGCTATCAGCACATACGACTCTCGAAACTCTAGCAGGCTATCTTCATGGAGGCATCTTAAAAAGAAATAGGTGCGCAATAGTTAAAAATGTATTCCTGGTGAGCTGACCTGGTTGATCTGACTTAAAGAAAACTTTTGAAACACATACGCAATCAGTTTTTTCGTGCAATGAGTCAGAAATCAAAAGTCAGGGTCCTGGTGTATGGATACGTCTGCCAGCACACCAACACTGGACTCCCTGAACTAAAAACCACACTCACTACACTTAACACTATTTCTTCACAGAAAATATCTGATTCCTATGTTCTGCAGTAGAACCGACTCCTTTGATACCAATTTGTCATGACCCATCCCCCAGGTCTCGTGCCATGACTACCCCAAGCCCGCCTTCCATAGGCCAGGGGATGGAGACTAGCACCAAAGGCATAATTCCCTAAAACTGGGAAGACATGGCCTTTATGAACTATAAACACACACAACAGAGCACACAATTGAATAAAAAACACTAAGTAAATTGTATAAAAAAAGAGTGTTGAAAAGTAAAAGGGTACAGAAATACAAGTAAAAGGGTCCAGAAATACAAGCCCAACTATAAAGTACAAGGAATTGGAAGTACAAGTACAACCGAAGAAAAGAAAAATAGTTTTTGGGTCATCCATCTGGATTCCTACCTAAAGAGTAGGTATAGATAGTCTCCTCAGCACTCCACGTTCATCAGTCTCCTCTGTTTACCAACTCATCGTAAGGTTCACCTCTGGGTACCATCTAGTCCTGGTACTCTCAGCCTCAATCAGTGTTGTCCGTCGTCTGCATCCAACACAACATGGTGCAGGCATAGCCTGTGTAGGGGTGAGTATAACGATACTCAGTAAGGACCTCGAGACCCTCAAGGTCTCACAAATCCACCAAGGATAAACCACAAAGTAAGAAATCAATAGATAACCTTACTTAGTTATATGCCCATACATACACCTAAGTTATCAAGTGATTAATCTCAATCATGAGGAAAACATAGGAAAACTGACTCAACTTAAACCAGGATTTTTATTCTAGGGGTAGTATCAAGTAACATCCCTAACACATTATCGAAACCTCAGCTACTAGAGAACTCCTCCTCTATAGAGTACAGTGGGCATGCGGCATCACACAGAGGTGCTTCCCACTAACCTTGGACTACGGAGGTACTCCTCATGTGGAGTACCGTGGGTCTGCTGCATCACATAGAGGCGCTCCCCACCGCGGGTCTGCTTCCACACCCAGGCGCTCCCCCTTGTAGCCTACTGAGGTACTCCTCCTATCGAGTACCGTGGGTCAGTCATGTCACCAATCACACTCTTCCACTATGGGTCTTCCGCCACAACCATGCGCTCCCCACTGGGCTAGAAGAGTCTCTACGAGTCAAACGGTCAGCAGTCGTCAGGTCTCAGCCTGCTACTAGGTCTCTGCACTCTTCTAGCTCATCACTGGAAGGATCCACTCCATGAGGTACTGGTCGATACTCCAACTATCACGAAGTCCCATTAAGAAGTATCACAAAGGTCTGCCACATCATTGGGGTCTCAACACAACAAACGGTGCGTCAATCGGACGCTCAGTTTGTGAGTTAATAGTCTTTTAGTCCTGGGGGCCCGGTTGGATTCATGCATGATCCAACCTGATCGTATCTCAACTATACCCCAAACTCCAGTGGGGTATACTCAAAGGGACCTTAATGCTCCAAGATTACCAGGGCCAATGACGGTTTATCAAACGGAAATCTGGTGCCAATGATATGGCCAAAAGAATGTAAAGGGTCGTAGTGGGCCTGGGTCTGGTCTAACCCGATCGGACCGACCCAGCCCGACCCAGTCTCGGTCGACTCGGTTCGGGTTGGGCAGGCCAACCAGTTAGGTTCGGCTCAGCCCGCTGGGCCCAGCCCAGCGGCCCGCAAGGGGTCGTAGAGGGCCACGAGGGTGCCAACCAGTCGCGAGGGTGTGGACTGTCCATGGGTTGATGTAACACCCCAATCTTCAATGGTATGTTTCCCTTTGAATAATGGAATAGCTTGCATTGTATGCAACTTTGAGATTCTAACACACTGCGGCCAATCAAAGTAGTCGTTATGAATAGTAATACCCACTTTTTGAAATTTTATAAATTTTATCTCTTAAAATGGACTTCATTTTTGGATTCAGAATATCGAAATTATCCTAGGGTGAAATTTTGGTACTTTTCAGATAACTTATATATTTTGATGAATAGTGAAAATTACTAACTTTTTTAATCGAAATAATTAATAGTGATAAATTATTAATTTTAGTGGTTTTAAAGTATATTTAGAATATATTTTTACCATTTAATACAATTTTGGCCATTGCACATAATTTTACAATTAAACCAGACATAAACAAGGGTCAATCTTTTGATAGTTATTATCTCTTAAAAACACGCTTTTTGTTTTAACAACGGGAATTAATTTTAAATTAATTTCTGCCACTTCTATGTTTTGAATTTGGAAAAATTGATTCTATATTTGGAATCAGGATGTATAAATTGTGTAAATAGTTAACTTTTATTTTTATACATTTTGAATAATTACTTCGGTAAATATTCTATTTACCATGGTTAAAGGGTAAATCCGATAAATAAAGGTAAACAAAATAATATTATAATAATAATAAATTACCCTAAAACTTATCCTAACCTTATTGGTGGATACATTTCCGTCCATGGGCATCTTTGGGTCGATTTTGGGACCCCATAGAGCCACTTGTAGGTGATAGGGACACTTTATATTAATTAAGTTAAAGTAAATACAAAAATGACATAAGCATATATCTTTTAGAAAAACAATTTTTACATAGGGTTATATATGTTATATGTTTTACTATAAATATTCATTATAAATATAAAAATATTTCCTACATAATGGTATTTTATTTATAATTTTTAGACATTAAATAATTTAATTTATTTATGACACAATGATGATGCATTAATTACCGTATTAATGAAAGATTAAGCTAATTGATATTATAAATACCAAAATAAATGTAATTTGATACTTTTTATAAATTAAAATAATTTTATAGGTTACTTTGACATATTATTATTGTTTATATAAATTTTTTTTTGAAGTAATAATGCTGTTATAAATTTATCAATAACAAAATACCCAATAGTGTCAAAATTGACATAAAAGAGTTTTTAAAACAGATATTATATTATTAATTTATATTCAATTATTAAAAATCTAAGGTTTGTCAAAGAGACTTATATCATGATATTTTTATCATTAATGGACCACTTGGGGGTCTCTTGGAGGTATATAGTATGTTTATTAACTATATAATATAAAAATACAAAGTGACATGGTAAGTGTCAAACTAATTAACTAAGAGTTAAAACTAAAATATAAGGTTAATATAATGACCCAAACCTGTCTAAATTCTATTTTTTGAGCTTTTTTCGACCCATCCCCACCTTAAACTTTAAATAATCCACTTTGGAGCCATTAGAAACTGAATATGAATTTATTATAAACTAATATTTCTAGATTTTCCTAAGGTGCCCCTCCTCCCCCTTATAAAAGGATACCACTTATAACCAATTATTCACACTTTCAAAGCCTTTTTTTGGCTAACCCCTGCCCAAATACTCTCTCAACTTCCCTAAATTCAACCTAGTGGCCTTATTTTGATCATAAAGCCAATATAATGATCAATTTTGATCAAATAAAAAGGAAGAACCCGAAGAAGAGGTAATGTTTTCACCACCCTCTTTCAAGTTCATTTCTTCTTCAACTTCTTCTTTATTTGTTATTAACATTATAAAATGATAACTCCAGTATATCCCATATACTATGATATTATTATAAATATGGTACAACCATATTCAGTATTCTATCCATATTTTGAATGACATGTCACCATACGTGCGTATGTACGGCTTACCGTCTCCACGTCGTGGTGTAATTGTTATTAAATATATTATTATTTGGATGGGTATAATAATGATGTGTAATTCATTTAAATGATAAATATAACATGATAATTATTCTGTATATATTATATACCATCCAATTATATATTATTTTAATAGAAAAAGGATGATATTGTCTCTTGTGCATACGTACGGACTACCGTCTCCACGAACGTGATGAGATTCATTCCCCATCGTACCCATTCAAGAATAATTCTCATTAGATGATTAAAAGTAATGTTTAAGAACTTTATATCATTATTGATATGAATAAGATACAACATATCTATAACAAACATGAGTTATGTAACAAAACATATAAAAGAAAACGAGTAAGTTAACACCCGAAACGACGATAATACTAAAGTATTATTAACAAAGAATTATTAGAAGATCATATATGATATCATAATTATGTATATGGTTCTTTTATAATTTAATAACAATGTTTTAACTATTATATAGGAGGTTAACATACCATCGACTAAGGAAAAGTACAAGGTAAGGGGTTTTCATCTCACTCCTTATTCCCGTGAGATTCATGCCATATTGCCACTATTACCTTTTGTGTGGTGTATGTACTTCCCATAATTGTATTATTTATGTCATACACTTTAATTTATGTGTATTTAAATATTCATTGTATGATACCTCTTTCATGGGGTGTATGTTTTGTAATTTACCAAATTGGTAAGGGTTATTTCACAATCTCTTCATTATCTGAGGTTGTTTATACATAATTATCTACTGGGACATCTTTATCATCCACATCCATGTTTCTTAAAAATGTATTTCAAACAATTCTTTCTATTTTACAGAATATGGGTTAAAGTCATTTATACCCTTTTTTGACTTTTCATAAGAGGTTTATAAAGGAATATTTCCGTCATTTTCCAAACAAGGTCCTTTTTAACCTTTTCGACAGAATTAACGTAAGAATGTCTTTTTTTAACTTATACAGTGGGTGCGGCTATTTTCCGCCATTATAAAATCTTAGAATATTCCATTACAAGCTTATAAGGATATTTTAAAAGTAAATGTTTTATTTTATAATTATGTGACTTTTAAATTATTTCAAAAAAATAGATATTTCTCTCAAATAGTTTTGATTTCATCTATGTCAACATCCTTTGATGGATTTTAAGCTTATTTGAATTTGATTTATTATGAAACAAAACTTCCATATTGTATTGAATATTTTGTGATATGTTTGATTGTGGGTGTGTTATTTTTATACCATTCATGGTTTATGGTGAAAGTATTGACATTTTGTATGCTAGTTTTAATACGAATGTTTATGTTATGTTGAAACCAGTTCTTATGAGAAATGCATTGGACTTAATAAGTGACGGGTGGATCCCGCTATAGCTCCTAGATGCATCAGTATGTCTCATGAGACAAACTAGTGTCTTGGCATGAGGGATTGAAAAAATCTTATTTGTGGTCTTGGCATGAGGCCTTGGCTACGCGGTTATGATAGTCTGGCATTATGCATTCCATCGCTATAAAAGTGGTTATTGATATTGCATGTGATTATTAGAATAGTAGAATATCCATGTGAATAAGTAAATGGAATTATTTCATTTTATCTTAGGCATATTATGCTAAAGTTCATGTTTAAAAGGATTTTGTTTTATCTATACATTTCCTTAAATGTTTATGCTTATTTATGAATGTTTCCGCTATATTGTTATCCTTACTGAGCATCTGAGCACACCCCTTTCAATGTTTTATTTTTCCCAGGATGTAAAGAAGTAATTTATGAATGACATACATGGATAATATGAGGGAATATGAAGACAATATGTTGTTGTAGTAGTTTTTCACTTTATGATGTAATATAAACTTTATGAATGTATCTAGTTATTCCAAGGCTACTAAACTAATCGGTCTTTCGAGACTTGATCTTTCTTGTGATCATGCCAATGTTATGTAATAATGCACCGACTCTAGGAAACTGGGGTTGGGGCGTTATAGTTGGTATCAGAGGAAGTTTAGTACAAACCTTGGAAGCTATATTTAGATAAACTCTGATTAGATAACATATCCCTAAGATAAACTTTGAGGATTAGTGTAGAAGAACTTCCTAGAATTTTTGTATTGTAGAGATTTTGTGAGTTTTCCAAGAAATACATCCATGTCTGGATACGAGCAGGTAGAGGTGGCTCTGGCACAGATGTACCTAGGGGTAAAACCCGAAAACACCACTTTGATCTAGACTCGAACGGGAACTGGTGCACGACAACGGGCCTTGCTGCACTCTTGGTTACGACACTCCCGGGGGATACACTTAGGATAATTCTCATTTTCTTTACAAACCATTATGAAGGGTTTATGAGTAGAGAATTCCTTAAATAAAACATCTTTATGATTATGGATTATATCCATAAAACGTTCAATTTACGTTAGGTATTTTACAAGTTTGGAATTATTCATTGCAATTCATAAACTGACATAGTTTATGATATTGTATAGAATTGGCACCCAATAGAAGGAATGTGAACTCCAGAAATACGTATGATTCAAAGAGTAAGAAGGATCATATCTTTCATGGTATTAATCTAGTGTTTAGAAGGGAAATTATCTCCCATGTATTATCATCATATGAAGAAATAGTATCATGTGTTGATAAGATAAGTAAAGAATTCTTGGAGTCCTATGGCTTTGAAGGGAGGCCAGAGAAGGAAAGGATGGTAGAGAGAAGGACAGATAAAGGGAATAAGGTAAAGAAGGATTTCTTCATATGTGATAACTGTGGAAAGAATCACCTTGGAAAATTCTTGAAGGTAATAGGAGTATGTTATAAGTGTGGAGGAAAAGGGCACCAAGTACGCAACTGTAAAGGTAAGAAAATGGTTTGAAATGTACAATGCTTCATTTGCAAGGAGTTTGGACACTACGTGAACCAATGTCCCAATCATCAGACTATGCCGCAAATGATACTATTGGATAATAATCAAGTTATGATACTACCACAGATGAAGAGGAATGATTAGAGTTCTTATGTTAATTATGTCATTTGAGTGTTGTATCAACAATGTACTTGTTATAATAATTATGGAGTATATAAGGATTGTACTGCAGTACTATTTCATTAAGGACTTGAGATTGTGTGGAACAAAGAAAAGTGACTCAATATCAGGTTAAATTTTTGGAAAATATATGGTTGAGAGAAAGATAAACCATAATATGGTTCTGATATTGAGGTAGTGATTTTGGAATAATACATGGTTGATTTGGATAAATTATATTGGATATTCTTGAATACCTTGAAACTGATTAATGATTTGTATATTCCATCATTGTTGGGGTTTACAAAATTTTTGATATAAGGAGTATATACAGTATTTTATAAGTAATAAGGGATCATGAATATAATCAATAAGGTTTTATGGTAATTTAGGATGTTGCAGTGTTTTAAAAGAATACATGATGAACGTGTTCACATGTTATTACGCGGAAAAAAGGATCTTCACTGTATTTACCTTCCTTATAAATTATGGACTGTGAGTTTGGATAGAAGTATTTTGGATAATTCTAGTTTGAGATTATTTTTGGATTGCCATAAAAGGACAACCCGGAGGTCGGGCGACAACCCGTCACGTCCGAAAAGGCTGAGAGACTTGAACCCGTAACCAAAGGACAACAAGGGTGTATCACATACCACTGACCCACGTGATGTCCTGGATTGAATAATGTATTTTTTTAATGATTCTTCTAGATGAATTATAAATTCATTTTTTTGAACCCTATGCGAATAGGATAAATAGAATATTATTTTTAAGTTCTATTATCTTTTAGAGTGAAAGATGAGTTTGTGGTAGAACTTAGTTAAAGGATGGGACTCTACTTGTCAAGTATATATTTTTCTTCTTCTCTTATTCAATGAAGAAAATAATTCCTATACTTTAGTGAAAGAATCTTAAAACAAAAAAAGTGTTGTCCTAATACCATATGTTTTGTTGAACCGATGGTATTTTAAATCATCGTAGATTGATAAATTTAAGGACCTCAATTTTACACTTGTTTGTGATTGTTGACCTCAATCATTACCTATAAATATTTATATTTTTCCTCCAATTATATGTCTTTAATTACTACCAATGTTCTCCTAATAGATATCATGATTTGGTGGTGACCCTTTCATTTCCTTTTCCTCTTATTAAGACTAAATTTTATTAACCCAATTTCCGATGTGGGTTTTCCCACAAAAAATATTTTCAATCTTCAACCTTTTATTTTAGAAGAACAATTTCAAATTACGAGGATGAAATTTATTGAATGAGGGAAGAATGTAACACCCCAATCTTCCACGGTACATTTCCCTTTGAATAATGCAATAGCTTGCATTGTACGCAACTTTGAGATTCTAACACACTGCGGCCAATCAAAGTAGCCGTTATGAATAGTAATACCCGCTTTTTGAAATTTTATAAATTTTATCTCTCAAAATGGACTTAATTTTTGGATTTGGAATATTGAAATTATCCTAGGGTAAAATTTTGTTACTTTTCAGATAACTTTTATATTTTGATGAATAGTGAAAATTACTAACAAATTTTTTAATCGAAATAATTAATAGTGATAAATTATGAATTTGAGTGGTTTTAAAGTATATTTAGAATATATTTTTACAATTTAATACAATGTTGGTCATTGGAAATAATTTCACAATTAAACTGGACATAAACAAGTGACAATCTTTTTTATAGTTATTATCTCTTAAAAACACACTTTTTGTTTTAACAACGGGAATTAATTTTAAATTAATTTCTGCCACTTCTGTGTTTTGAGTTTGGAAAAATGGATTACATATTTGGAATCAGTATGTACAAATTGTGTAAATAGGTAACTTTTATTTTTATACATTTTGAATAATTACTTCGGTAAATATTTTATTTATCATGGTTAAAGGGTAAATCTGGTAAATAAGGGTAAAAAAATATTGTAATAATAATAAATTACCCTAAAACGTGTCCTAACCTTATTTGTAGATACATGTCCGACCATGGTCATCTTTTGGTCGATTTTGGGACCCCATTTAGCCACTTGTAGGTGATAGCGACACTTTATATTTATTAAGTTAAAGTAAATACAAAAATGACATAAGCATATATCTTTTAGAAAAACAATTTTTACATAGGGTTATATATGTTATATTTTCGACTATAAATATTCCTTAGAAATATAAAAAGATTTAATACATAATTATATTTTATTTATAATTTTTAGACATTTAATAATTTAATTTATTTATGACACAAGGATGATTCAGTAATTACCGTATTAATGAAATATTAAGCTAATTGATATTATAAATACAAAAATAAATGTAATTTGAGACTTTTTATACATTCAAATAATTTTATAGGTTACTTTTACATATTAGGATTGTTTATATAAATTTTTTTAGAAGTAATAATGTTGTTATAAATTTATCAAGAACAAAATACCCAATAGTGTCAAAATTGACATAAAAGAGTTTTTAAAAAAAATATTATGTTATTAATTTATATTCAATTCCAAAAAATCTAAGGTTCATCCAAGAGAAATATATCATGATATGTGTATAATTAATGGATCACTTGGGGGTCACTTGGAGGTATATAGTAAGTTTATTAACTATATAATATAAAAATACAAAGTGACATGGTAAGTGTCAAACTAATTAACTAAGAGTTAAAACTAAAATATAAGGTTAATATAATGACCCAAACCGGTCTAAATTCTATTGGTTGAGTGTTTTTAGACCCATACCAACCTTAACCTTTAAATAATCCACTTTTGAGCCATTAGAAACCGAATATGAATTTATTATAAAATAATATTTCTAGATTTTCCTAAGGTGCCCCTCCTCCCCCTTATAAAAGGATACCACATCTAAACAATTATTCACACTTTAAAAGCCTTTTGGTTCGGCCAAACCCTACCCAAATACTCTCTCAACTTCCCTAAATTCAAACTATATGCCTTAGTTTGATCAGAAAGCCAACCTAAGGAGCCATTTTGATCAAATCAAAAGGAATAACCCGAAGAAGAGGTAATGTTTTCACCACCCTCTTACAAGTTCCTTTCTTCTTCAACTTCTTCTTTATTTGTTATTCCCATTATAAAATAATAACTCCAGTATCTCCTATATACTGTGATATTATTATAAATATGGTAAAACCATATTCATTATTCTATCCATCCTTTGAATGACATGTCACCATACGTGCATACGTACGGCTTACCGTCTTCACGTCGTGGTGTAATTGTTATTCAATATATTATTATTTGGATTCGTATAATAATGATGTGTAATTCATTTAAATAATAAATATAACATGATAATTATTCTGTATATATGATATAACATCTAATTATATATTATTTTAATATCAAAAGGATGATATTGTCGCTTGTGCGTACGTACGGACTACCGTCTCCACGAACGCGATGAGATTTATTCCTCATCGTATCCATTCAAGAATAATTCTCATTTTATGATTAAAAGTAATGTTTAAGAACTTTATATCATTATAGATATGAATAAGATACAACATATCCATAACAAACACTACTTATGTAACAAAACATATAAAAGAAAATGAGTAAGTTAACACCCGAAACGACGATAATACTAAAGTATTATTAACAAACCATTATTAGAAGATCATATATGATATCATAATTATTTATATGGTTCTTGTATAATTTAATAACAATGTTTTAAATATTATACAGGAGGTTAAAATACCATCGACTAAGGAAAAGTACAAGGTAAGGGGTTTTCATCTCACTCCTTATTCCCGTGAGATTCATGCCATATTGCCACTATTACCTTTTGGGTGGTGTATGTACTACCCATAATTGTATTATTTATGTAATACACTTTAATTTATGTGTATTTACATATTCATTGTATGATACCTCTTTCATGGGGTGTATGTTTCGTAAGTTACCAAATTGGTAAGGGTTATTTCACAATCTCTTCATTATCTGAGGTTGTTTATACGTAATTATCTACTGGGACCTCTTTATCATACACATCCATGTTTCTTAAAAATTTATTTCAAAACATTCTTGATATTTTAAAAAATATCGGTTAAAGTCATTTATACCCTTGTTTTAGTTTTTTAAGAGGTTTATAAAGGAATCTTTCTGTCATTTTCCAAATAAGGTCCTTTTTAACCTTTTCAACAGAATTAAGGTAAGAATGTATTTTTTTAACTTATATGGAGATTGCGGCCATTTTCCACCGTTATAAAATCTTAGAAGCTTCCCTTACAAGATTATAAGGATATTTTCAAAGTAAATGTTTTATTTTATACTTATGTGACTTTTAAATGATTTCAAAAAAATAGATATTTCTCTCAAATAGTTTTGATTTCATCTATGACAACATCATTTGGTGGATTTTAAGCTTATTTGAAGTTGATTTATTATGATACAAAACTTCCATATTGTCTTTAAGGTTTTGTGATATGTTTGACTATGGATGTGTTATTTTTATACCATTCATGGTTTATGGTGAAAGTATTGACATTTTGTATGCTAGTTTTAATACGAATGTTTATGTTATGTTGAAACCTGTTCATATGAGTAATGCATTGGACTTAATAAGTGACGGGTAGAGCCCGCTATAGCTCCTCGATGCATCGGTAGGTCTCATGAGACAAACTAGTGTCTTGGCACGAGGACTTGAAAAAATCTTATTTGTAGTCTTGGTACGACGCCTTGGCTACACGGTTATAATAGTCTAGCATTATGCATTCCATCATTATGAAAGTGGTTATTGATATTGCATGTGATTATTCGACTAGTATAATATCCATGTGAATAAGTAAATGGAATTATTTCATTTTATCTATTCCATATTATTCTGAAGTTCAAGTTTAAAAGGCCTTTGTTTTAGTTATACACTACCTTAAATGTTTATGCTTATTTATGAATGTTTCCGCTATATTGTTATCCTTACTGAGCATCTGAGCTCACCCCTTTCAATGTTTTATTTTTCCTAGGATGTGAAGAATTAATTTATGAATGACCTGTAGGGATAATATGAGGGGATATGAAGACAATATGTTGTTGTAGTAGTTTTTCACTTTATGATGTAATGTAAACTTTATAAATGTATCTAGTTTTTTCAAGACTACTAAACTAATCGGTATTTTGACACTTGATCTTTCTTGTGATCATACCAATTTTATGTAATAATGCACTGACTCTGGGCAACTGGGGTCGGGGCGTTACAGCTGATGCGAGGGAAGCTCGGCCCGGAGGGTGCCGCGAGGGGTCAGTTTGGCCAGGGCGTCGTGAGGACGTGGGCCAGTTCGGCCAGGGCGGCTCGGGAGGGTGTCGTGAGGCCGGTTTGTGGGGCGCGGAATGGGGTGGCTCGACCTGGGGCCGGGGTGGCGCAGTTGGGGCCGGTTCGGCTGGGGGTTCGGGAAGCTGGTTGTCCGGGGTGGTACGGATGTGGCGCGGCACGGCTAGGGACGGTTCGGCCAGCAGGTCGGGGTGCGGTGCGGCCAGGGATGGTTCAGCCAGTGGCAGTGTGGAGCTGGCATACTGGCGTGGCCTGGGTGGCTCAAGAGGCTGGCTGGCCGAGGTACGGTGAGGTCGAAGCGCGGTGTGGCTGGGGCGCAGCGCGAGTTAGGCCAGTTCGACCGGCGGTGGCGTGGGGCCGGCAGGCAGCGCGGTTCGGCCCGGGGCGGTGGAGCCAGTTCGGCCGGAGCGCCGGATGGTCGCGGGGGCGGTGCGGGTTATAGAGGTCGTGAGTAGCGCAGTCATTTCCATCGTTGCCTTCAATTCCATTGTCTCCTTCCTCTGTTTCGATGAACACTGCAAATCAACACAAGGGTTACGGAGAGGACGGGCCAAGTTAGTTTGGCCCACACTCTCCGCATTAGAGTCGTAGCATGAGGTTTACCAAGAACATAAACAAGAACGAGCATGGAAGATATTTTCAATTCCCATAATCCCTTGTTAATTTCTATTCCCAACCCCACAAAGGAAAAAGATGGGAGAACATGGGATGTGTTAATCAAATAATTAATAAGCCCCTACCTTGTTCGTTGTCCATCGATGTTGGTGCGAGAAGGCGGATATCGATACGTTTTAGATGAACATGTCCTACATCGAAGGAGGTTCCGAGGAAGAAAGTAGTAGTTGAGGTCATTCTTCATAGTCGAAGGCGTTCCTTGTCGGCGTTCTTCATCGGTGGAGCATTTTTCGTCGGTGGAGCATTCTTCGTTGGGATCTTTCTCCCAAGTTCCTCCGCTCACCAATCCTCCTTTGCCAACCAAATGAAATGTTAGCGAAAGATAATAGATAAAAATATCTTATTAAGTCATTGGCACCAATTTTAAATTATCCTAATTAAACAACTAGGTTGGCAAGATTAATTAGGGTTTATTGGCAGAATTAAATTAAGGGAGGTGGTGGCACCATTAATATAAGAGGAGGTCAAGAGGCTCTCCCTAATTAATGAGGGGAGTTGAGAGGTTTTCCTCTCCCACCATTATTATTGGGGTCGGGTGGTCCCCACTCCCAAATTCAAATTGGGAGGTTTTGAATTCTCGGGTGGTCCCCACCACCATAACCTCTCATGGTAGGTTAAGGTGTGGTGGTCCCCACCTCCAACTTTTATATGGGTAGTTACAATAGAAAAAATAAAATAAAACATGTGTTTATTTTATTTTATTATTTCCATGAAAAACCCAAAAACTAACTTTCACCCTCGACCAAATGTTGTCGAGGTGAGAGTCTCCTTAAGTGAATACCAGCATTGTGAGTTCAACGGTGTCCTCTGATTTCAATTCTGACCACTGGTTCAATAGTTATAAAAACCCGCTCAAACTTTCACTGAATGTACCTGAACAAAACATCAGAAATTGATTCCGAGCACACCGGGCCTTGGAATCACACACTGTCAATTTTCAGAGACTCGTAAAATTCCCATATATTTAAAAAAAATACAAGGAAATTCTGGGTCTCTATAGGTATAGTCAATAAGAGGGTAGAGACTATGAATATACATGTTCACTTGTATCCAGACTTAAATCCATTAGAATACTGCATTCCTATACAACACGTCTAGATTTAAAACTATATCAAATGTATGTCAAAAGTGCATTCTCAAATGAGCATATATTTGAGTATTTTTTTGTTGAAAAACCCCCCAGATTTCAAAATCCCCATTTTACAAATCATGTTTTTAAGCTAAAAAAAGATTTATATAGTTTAAAACAAGATATTAGATCTTGATATGATATACCTAGATCTTTTATTATTTCCAAGGTATTTTCAAAAGGTATAGTTTATGTTACCTTATTTATAAAAGGAATTTCAAAATATGTTTTAGTTGTTCAAATTTATATATATGATATTATTTTTGGAGCTTCTAAAAATTCTTTATGTACTAATTTTTCAAGAATAGTGCAAACTAAATTATAAATGAGTTTAATGGGTGAATTAAAATTCTTTCTTGGTTTTTAGATTTTTCAAAATAAATAAGGAATTATTTTAAATCAAATTAAATACACCAAATACCTTTTAAAACATTTTAATTTGGATATCACTAAGAGTAGAGGTACTCTTATGAGTACCACCTATAAATTGAATCTTGATAAAACTAGTAAATTAGTGGATAAAGACCATTACAGATTCATGATTGGAATACTTCTCTAATTAACTGCTAGCCGACCCGACATTATGTTTAGTGTGTGTAAGTGTTATCTTTTTAAAAAATACAAACGAGTCACACTTAATTTTTTGTAAAATGGATTTTTAAATACCTCAAGTATACTAAAAATTTAGGACTTTTTTACCCTTGAGTATAAGCATTTGACTTAGTTAGTTATTCAGATGCTGATTTTGGTGGTTTCAAGTTAGATAGAAAAAGCACCTATGAAACATGTCACCTTTTGGGTAAGTCTATAGTTTATTGGTGTAGTAAGAAATAGAATTATGTTGCACTATATACTATTGAATCTGAATATATAGTTGTAGGTAGCTGTTGTGCACAAATTTTGTGGATGGAACATACTTTAATAGGATATGGATATCAATTCTGACATGTACCTATAAATTGTGACGGTACAAGTGCTATAAACATTTCTAAAAGCCCTATATCTCACTCTTGAACAAAACATATTGATGTAAGAAATCAATTTTTGGGAGAACATTTTCAAAATGGTGATATATCTCTTGAGTAAATTGGTACAAAACAACATCTTACTGATATTTTTATTATTCCCTTGAATTTTGAGATAATTAACTACATCAAACATGAATTTGGAATGATTAATTTTGGTTAAGAATAGTTTTATAGGACTCACCATTGAGTTTACTCACTATTGAGTTTACCCACCATTGAGTATACCAACCATTGAGTTTACCCACCATTGAGTTTACCAACCATTGAGTTTACCCATTGTTGAGTATAACCCACTGTTGGAATTACTCACTGTTTGAATCTATTTTCCTTTTTCAATTTTATTATATTTGTTTTTAATTCATTGTTTCTATTTTATCTTTATAGGTTATTTATTTATTCAATTTTTAATTCAATTAAAATTTTATTTTGTTTTTGATTTTAAAAATCCCTAAATTCCATAAATTATATAAACTAGAAATTTTTCTAATTCTAATATTCACCCTCTCTCATTTTTTCCTTGAGACTTTTTGCTACTTTTCTCTCCCAATTGTTGGCCTTCCTTATCCTTCTACTAAACCTTCTGAGCCGATCTTCATGGTTAGAGTGAAGATAGCTTATGTATCTTCTCTAAATGAGTCGCATCCTTCAAATAAGTAGAAAAATAAGTCGAGTCATTCAACTATTGTTGATCCTGTGAACCCCACGCTTGATAAATGTTCAGTAGTTCCCAAAAAAATAAATTCAAGTCGAGTGGTTTGTTTCAAGAAATTATTTGGTGCTCAGAGTTCTAAAAGACCAAGGATGGTTAGAATGGTTTTTTTTCTTACTAGTGAACTTTCTATCCTAGGTTAATATATTAGTTCTATCAGTTTGTTTTGTTCATTTTTGAGGAGAATGAACATTGGATAAAAACCATAATTAATGGCCGCAAATTTTTCTTTTCTTCAAGTTAGTGGGATAGTTGTTTGAGAGTTCCTCATGAAGGAGTCTCAAATGACTATCAAGTAACAGTTCCTAGGGATAGTGAAGATTTTGTGTATGAAGATGTTTTATCTGAGTTGAGTATTTATGGGATATTAATAAGGCTAGTTGCTACTGAGATATATGGAGAATGTTGCCTACTTTTCAATTTTATTTAGAATATGCTTTGTCCAAGGAAAGGTGACTTCTCTAAAATGAGGTATCAAAGGTTTATATTTTTTGCCTTTTGAAAATTGGATAGAATATTAACCTGTATAGATATATGATGAATCACATGATAGATATGTGCAATACATATTTGGGATAAAATTTATTAATCTATCCAAATCTTATTTCAACCTTGCAGGAGGCTAAAAAGCTAGTTTTTGAAGGTGAAGAATCTATAGTGAACTATGGAGGATCTTTCATTATAAAGCTAATTTGTAAAAGGATGAGGATTAGTCGAAATACTTAGAATAAATAGTGTATTGATAATAGTGAAAGTATTTATGATGATTTCAATCTAGTTGATCATATATCTAGACAAAAAAATCTTATATATCCTGGCTTAGAACCAGATGAGTTGGTTGAGTATTTTGATGAAGATGAAGAGGAGGTTGCTACCTCTAGTGATAGGGAAAAAAATTCTTAGTGTATTAAGGAAGTGACTCTGATTTACCTTAGAGCCCCCATCTATATCTTTTGGTTCTCCTAGTCCACCTAGGTCTCTCCCAATTAGAGAATATCTCTTAAAAGAAGGCAATGATGAGGAAGAAACTAAAGTTTATGGTGAATAGAAATTCAAAATCACCTCTAATTATTCTAAATAAAATATAGATCACGTAGAATAAGAATATGGATATGATGAAGAAGAAGTAAGATAAGATGAGGTAAATGGAAATGGAAATGGAGATGGAGATGGAAATGATGGATTATTGGACCTTGATGGTCATGTTGTCTATGTTAAAGCTAAGGATTTTGAGATACCTCCAAATATCCTTTCTTCTATAGGATTTTTAGGGGTTTCTAGATATAGAGAAATACCCAAATTAGTTCAAGGTATGGAAAGAGATACTCCATATGAGAAGGAAGCATCAGTTTAGGGGTAGAAATCCCGAAGTCTAGACAGACACCCTATTGTTAGAGATCTTAATGTGCTTACTACTGATGTTCATAAAGTTGTTGACCAATTTGTTACTGTGTAGATAGAAGTTGAGCCTACTGTTTTTGATAATAAAAAGTTGGTGTGTATATATTTGATGTGCATATGAGTTTTGTACCTACTTTGGTTGTGTCAATAGTTTCTGGCTCTCAAGGTGTAAAAACTCATAGTAAGTCTTCTATCAGTTGGATAGATCCAATGTTTAAGGAATTGAATAACTTTTCTGATAAGGATAGAAATCCACCAAATCATGGTGGACCTACTATTTGAGAATAAATGGATCCTACGAGATCATTGGTTAATCATATTGATGTTTCTAGTTAGTTTTAGAGGTTTTGTTATGATATATTTCTTTCCCTTTTCATTCCTTCAGTGCCGGTGGATTTTGTTACAAGAGGTGACTTAGATTCATTCATAGAAAAGACTCTCTCTGATTTTAGTTTTTTGTTAAAAAATCAACCTTCCTTGGTTACCAAGCTCAATGATAAGGATTCAAGACATTTTTTAGGGCTTATAACTCAACACGTCCAGCTCAAGATGATACTTCATATTTGAGAAGTAGATGTGTAAAATAGAAGGTTGGTAGGTGAGATAGAAGATCTAAAATCTACAGTGGGAATATGAGGTCTTATTTTGTGGATTCCATGGATACATTGTTATAAAGGATATATAATCTTAATTCCATCTGTTCTACATCAAGTGTTCCACCTCCACCGATTGATGTTGAGCTGATCATATATGTAGTCAGAGATGAACTTCATGTTGTTGCTGCTCCATGTGATGTACCATACATGCCTTAGGAATGTTTGAAAAAAATATGACATAGTAGTGACCATATCCATATTATGGTTTGGGATTATATGAAATACAATAAGGATGATAGAGATAATATCAAAAATTCTATTAAGTATTATCTTTCTCATATTTACAATAATCATGAGTTGAATTCTCATTTCACGTTCTTAGCAGAGAACCTAATAATTCCTTTAGTTAGTTAATCCTTTTTGTCAAAAAATCAACCTTCCTTGTTACAAGAGGTGACTTAATTATGGACTCTATAGATCTGTTCAAACCCTTTATCTATGTTTATTGAACTATTGTGGGGGCTCAGTATACCATTATTATTATAGATTATATGACCCCTCCAATTTTTACCCCAGATTTATTTAGGACTAGTGTAACCAGAGACTGAAATTCACCTTTACCAGCTCATTTCCAGCCTTTCAATTTGACTCCCAGGGAAATAGTTCAACATCTCAAACCAATTATTATCAAAGATCCTCCCTCTCTAACTGATGTCCCTACTTTTATCCCTATAGTTCCTTCAGCCTCAACTACTAAACCTTCAGCTTCAGACAAATTAAAGTGAAAAGATCCTCTTGATCCTTTAACTCAACCTAAAAATAATTGATATTAGTATTTTATTCTTTTATGTGGATCTTTTTTTATAACTTTTGTTCTATCTTTTTGGTTCACTTCACATGATTTTCAATGAAACTTCTCTTTTACTCTTATTCTATTCTATGATTTTCTTATTTTCTTTTCTCTTTTTAATAATATTAAAAGGGGAGAAGAATCTATAGAATTTATCTAGATAGTATTATTCCTTTTATACCATACTGATATTCCTTTTCCATATTTTTTTAATTCCTTCTTTAATAAAGTATTTTTTATACTATTTACTATCTAAATTCACTTGATACTCTATGTATCTTCTTTACCTTTTATGTCATAGTTTATAAAATTCCATGTTTTTTTATCATTAAAAAGGAGGACATTATTGGAACCCTAGTTTTAATGAACATAAAATCATGTTTCTTATGTTATTAAATAGTTTTATTTTTTATGGTAGCATTTTATAATATAATTCATATTTGTGAGAAATTTGGCTAATTGTTGAAAACACTCACTGCCATACATGTCTCACCATTAAAGATGATCCACTACTAGATATGACTCACCATTAGAGGGAAAATTTTACAAATTATGGGAAAAACTATTATTGAGGATGAGTATAAATTTTTCTAAGTGTTGAAAACACTCACAATAATAAATGTCTCACCATCAAGATAAAAATATATAAAAGTATGGAAAGACTCACTGCCATGATATAACTCGTCGTTGAACCAAGAAATTTGGATAGGTTTTGGAAAAACCTACCATGATAGATGAGTCACTTCTAGGATGAAAAATTTGGATAATGATGGAAAATACCTACCTCTAGGGATGAGTCATTTCTAGGATGAAAATTGACAAAGTGTTGAGATAACCTACTATTGAGAAGAATCACCGCTCAGACGAGTCACCGTCAGTATGACACACCACTAGCCTAAGTCACCACCAGAGTGGTGTCACCATTAAAAGTAGTCACCACCACTATTTTTATTTATTTTAAATTAAATATTTCTAACTAATATATTATAAAATTTAATTTTGAGAGTTATTTTAATAATTGTTCTTAAATTATTTCATATCTTTATTAATATATGTGTCAAACATCCAGTATGAGGAGAAAAAGATCTATATGATTCTACTTTTATGCTTCTATTAAAAGAAGTAGCAGACTCCCTTTCATGCACATGAGTAATACAGAGTGGAATACATGTATGTGTGAAGTGAGATGAAGTGATATTGAAAGAACCAAAAAGGATATTGTTGTGAAGTGTCCCTTATATGAAGCATCCTTACCAACAACCAACTATGGAAGATTAAATCTCATCAAACAATCAGTTTCTCCCAAAGTGAGAACAAAAATAGTTCACGACACTCTATTATACTATGATTTTCTAAACTATGACTCAAGATCCTCCTCAAGATACATTCAAAGAGTCATGAGATTCAGAGCACATCAGGCCGAGCAATAATATCATATCTATATCTTTATCTACTATCACTATTTATTTTACTTACATTACGAGCAGTGTGTGCTTACTCTATATATTTAACATGCACACATACACTCTTGTGATTTAACTAAAAGATACTTGATATATTCTCAACTCCCTTTACACCTATTTTTTCACGTATTGTGGAAGAGGTCTATGTGTGGCATGTGCTTTGTTTTATTCCCATCAGTTTTGTGGAAGTGGTCCATGTGTGGCCTAGATAGATTTTTTATTGTATAATAAATCCAAGTTGTGGATCATAAATTATTTTATATAATATACTTGGAAGTGGGTGGTTTCTAAGTGGATAGGATTAGGTCTCAGTTTGAGACTGAACCCCTTATATTTTATTTTGATGTGTGTTTTTTTTATGCTTTAAAATTAAATATGTTTTCAACTATAAAAAAAACAAATAATTTAATATTTACTCTCAATTAGTGTTTATATAAGTTTTTTATTAAGTAAATTAATTTCAAATGTTAAAGTGGTTTTTTCATAATTACTTTAACTGAGACATAATCAATATTTAAGAAATATTTTAAAAGATCAGAACTTATATCGATCTATTATTTTGATTAACTAGGCTATTTTAATTTAACTTAGGGATTTTACTTAAACCTTTTTTCAATATAAATTTTTATTGGATACTCAATTCACCCCCTTCTTGAGATACTCACTCCAACCAACAATTATTTTTTAGCACAGAATTCAGAAGTGTGGGTTCTATTCTATTACAATTGGTATTTATGTAGGTTTTAGATAACTTTGGAGATTATAATGTTTTCATGTGAGTTTATCTTAAGAGTTGTGGATTAAATCATGGGTTTTTAATTTTAAGGTTGATCATAATTTCAATTTTTTAGAAACCCATTTTGATGCTTTTAGTTGGGAAATTTTAAGGTGAATAATGATATTTTTTGAGACATTTATTTTTGAAGTAATTATAGTTTATTACATTTTAGGATTAAAAATTAAAGGTATGAGATAAAATTTAAGGTCAAAAATTTTCTTTAATGTTAAATATATTAGGGTTATTTTTTTGGATGTTTTTAAAAAATTGTGGAATTTTATAAGGATTATATTAATGTAGTTTTAGAAAAAAAGACAAACCATAGGTCGGGTGAAAACTCATCACATATGGAAATTCCTCAAATCTTGAACCCACAACCAAAGGGCGATAAGGGTGTATCACCTACCACTGGGCTACGTGATGTCTTGGTTAGTATGAAATCATTTTTATTTATTTAAATGATCAGATAGATAAAGTATAAGTTCATTTTTGGGAACATATGTTTTATTATATAGATAACTATGGATTGGAAATTGATTTAGTGATTAAGTGATTAATGTTATTTCAGAATAATATCACTACAATTTTTTGGGAACAATATAATATTAATATAAATAGAACACTATGGGATTTTATTTGAGGATTCATGTTTGAATTATATTTTAGAGGAATATATGATTTTTCATGTTTCTTAATGGTGAATCATTTCATTTATAGAAATTAATAGCATATCTTGTAGATTATGTAATTAGTACAATTACATTTTTGTTATGAGATTTCAAGAGTAATTGATGTTATTTAGAGATAAATGTTAGAATTAATCTTGGAAAAATATGTCATCAAATCCTTTTAATTTTTGTGTTTCAATATTCTTCTAGAATATTTTTTATTAATTTTAAGCATATTTATTTTTTGAATGATCTAAGTTTAATTTTGGGTATTATTTTTGAATTTTATATATTAAAAGTATTTTTTCTTCATTTGAAGGTTTATTCATTTTGGAAATTATCTTATCTTGTTCTAACCATGTTGGTTTTGGTTAATGCCTAAATATAATAGGAATAGATAGATATTATTTTGTGTATTTTTAGATACTTATAATTTGATTCTAATACTTAAATCATGAATAATTCATCTTGAATACTCATTATTTGGAGAAAAGATGAGATTCATGTGAAAATTTATTAAAGGGTGAAATTCTACTTGTCGAGTAAATATATTTACCTATGTTCTATGTATAGACAGAAATGGAATTCCTCAACTTGAGGAAAATGATATTGAAACAAAAACATTATTCATTTACTTATCTTACAAAGAAACTAATGACCATTTAACTTATCATAAATATTTGATTTTTCAATGGGTAACTTTCTCATGACCATGTTCTCTATCACTCTCCATCAGTACTTGGGAGTTAGGTTTTTATTTCATATCCATGTTTTCACTTTCCACTAATTTTCTCATATTTTGAAATCAATTTATTTTTTATTCTAGATGACCTTTGTCATTCTCTTACTCTCTTTTCAAGAGGAATTTTTATAGATCCTTTTTACGATGTGGGATTTCAACAAAGGTATTTTGGAAATTTAAACCCTGGTTTCCAAGAAAAACTTAAAATTTAAAGGATTAAATTTGTTAAAGGGGTTATAATGAAATATCCTGTTATTTTAAAAAAAATATATAGTGTACACGATACACAACACTAAGCTTAAATGAACAAAAAAATATTATTATTTAAATGTTGTTGTTATAACGTAACCGTTAAATTGGATCGTATGGATAATATTAACTTACTTATGAAATAAATATAAAGGTATAACCTAATATAAATTTATTGAAAAATTATTATAAAATAATCACACATTTTGTAATAAAGTTATTTTATTCTTCAAAAATATATTTTCTTCAAAAATGAGTTTTCTTTCTTTTTATGAGTGAATACTGTAATTAATATCTTTTTTTCTAGAATTTTTTTTTGAAAAAAATTAATTTAATTTTGGAATTTAGCATATCAAAATTATCATTAAATTAATTTTATATAATTTTCTAAAAAGATTGATTTTTAATGAATAGTAAAAAATACTGATTTTTATTAAAATCATGTTTTTATTTTAAAGTATTTATAAAGTAATATTATATTTTGGATTAGTATGAAAATTTAATTAGTTAATTTTGATTTAAAATAATTCAATTATGGTTTTTTGAATATATTTTAAACATGAATTTACCATGAAAACATTTAATATTTTAAAAATGGAATTTTTCTGAAAAACTATTTTCCATCGCTTTATTCTAGTTTAATTTTAAATTAAAATTTTCACTTCTATGTTTTGAAATTTTAAAAAGGGATTCCAAATTTTTAATCAGGAGGTCCAAATCTAGTACATATTTCACCTTTATTTTTTGTCAATATGAATAGTAATCATGATAAAATTTATTACCTTGGTAAAGGGTAAATCAGGTTATTAATGTTAAAAAGAAAATGATAAGGATTATAAAATAACCCCAAAATGTGCCTAAATTTTATTTTATAATTTCATTTTATCCGTAATCATACAATATTTGGTTATATGTAATTTTAATTCCATTTTGATTAGATTATGACATTAATAGTATTTTATTTCAATAAAAATTAAACATGCCATACTCCTGTTTTTAATAACTATAATATTTTTCATATATGAGGTTATCCATAGTATATTTTAGACTATAAATAGTATTTTTTAAATATAAAATATTTATCTTCATCATGGTAATTTATTTTTTATTGTTAGTGAAGAAATAATTACCTTAAATTCTGGCACAATGTTAATGCACTAATTATTTAATTAATGAAAAAAAACAAATAAATGATATTAAAAATATTAAAAATATAATAATTTGAGTAAATAACATGATCCAATAATTATATACATGAAATTTACATGTTATTAATGTATTAAAATAATTTTTCAAATTATAAGTGTTATCTTGATATTATTAAAGTCAAAGTAATGAATAGTTCTAAAAATTGACATTATTGATATTTTAAAATAAATAATATTTTATTAAATGATATAAAATTCCAAAAAATATAATATTTGGAAAACTTTATTAGTATAAGGTTTAAAATATCAAACATGGTCCATTTATGGGTAGTTTTTCAATTTATAGTAACTATATTAACCCTCAAATAGTAAAAACCCTTATTGTCATGGTACGTTTTAAAATGGTTAATGAGGGGTTAAACCTAAATGATAAGGGTTCAATTGTGATATAAACTTGTCAAAAAATTATTGTATCATAGTATTTAGACCCATAATAATTCTATATTAAAAATAAATTATTTTTTATCCATTTAAAATTGAATATTAATTTATAATAAAAAAATATTTTTTGAAATTCCAAGAGTACCCCTCCACTCTCTTATAAAAGGGTACCTATTCTTATCAATACTTAATAGTTCAAACCCCATTTTTCCTGCCAATACATGCCCAAATCCATTCCATAAATCCATACACTCATTATATAGTCCTTATTTCAGGCATAACGCTAACCTTAGAAAGCTTAAGGTGTCAATCAAAGGAGGTTCTCTAAAGAAGAGGTATAATTATTTTCCACTTGTTTTAGTTTATTTTCTTCTTAAACCTACTTAAAATATTATTAAACCATTATAAAATAATAAAATAATTATAATAAATATAATAATATTTCATTATTTTAAAATGATAACCTATATATATCTCCAACATCCATCAAATGGGAGAAGAATTCATTGTTCATGCGTATAACAGACTATCGCCTCGCGAAATGATGTAATTTGTTTTCAATCATAGTCTCTCAAGAATCTTTGTAATTATCGAATTAATATTTATATATTATATTCATGAAATATTTATCATTATAAAAAATATAATATATCAATCACTTTCTTACCTTTCCATGCATTGAAAAATGATAATGTCATTTTTGCGTGTGTGTGGACTACCACCTCCACAAATCTATGTGATTCACTTTTCATCACATCACATGGATGATATATATATATATATATATATTTAAATAAGTAATATTATATATATTATATTATTATCATTCTATAAAGATAAAATAATACTTACCATCTTTCCATAATGATCATTGAAAAATGGAAATATTACTCATGCGTACGTATGACCTATCATCTCCATGATTGTAACATTGTTCATTTTTTATAATAATATTTAATATTTGGATTTAAAAGTATAATTTATGTATAAAAATTATTATTATTTTATTATTATTATTATTTTAATGTTGTAATAACAACTACTTCAACCATAGTCAACCTACCAAAGTCATTTTGGACTTATGAACCAAATATCACTAAAATGTCTGATATGAACATAAATGATTAAGTAATTATTATAAGATGATAATAAGTGAGATAAAAGTAAAAATAAAATCAAAAAAAATTCTTAAAAAATTAAATAATTAACCTAAGTTTATTATTCAGGATGATAAAGAACATATGTGACAATTCAAACTCAAGGTAATGGATTTTCATTTCACTTTTATTTATGTTAGACACATGACTTATACAATAATTCTTTCCTTTTGGTGGTTTATATACTTTCCATGAATTTATTTTATTATTCTTATCATGAAAATTATAGTATATACATATCCATATGATGTTCTTTATTTCATGGATCTTATGATTCAAAATTTATCAATGTGGTAAGGGTTTATTTCACAATCTCATCATTATTCAGGATTATTTAAGTTTAAGTATCCGTAGGGGAATATTTATATTCTATGTCCATGTTTTCTAACAAAATTTTTCCAAAAAGGATTTTAATATTCTCATTTAACTATTTAGAATTTTTTTACCCATGTTTTACTATTTACAAAATAGTTTGAAACGAATGTTTTTTTTTCATTTTCCAAATGAGGTACTTTATGACTTTTTTTGAAAAAAATATGGAAGGAATATTTTTTTAACTTATACAGAATGAATGAAATTTCCCAAAATCATAAAACCTCAATGATTTGATTCTTACTTTACAAGTTTAAAAGTTTATTTTCAAAGAAAATGTTTTCATTTATAAGTGCGTAGTTTTTTTAAAGATAAGTGATTTTAAAAGTGAAAAGTTATTTTCCTCAAGAATTATTCCAAGTGATATTTCAAAATCATTTTCCATATAAGATGAAATCCTTTGATGTTACTTAATATTTAATGAGGATATGATCCAAGTATACCATCCTTATTCATTATATTGATGGTTTATTTTTTGATGAAATTTTTTTTATGAAACTTGTTACCTTTCTGTAGTTTATACTTTGATAAGATGATGAAATGTTTATGAAACTTGTTTCTTTTACATGGGTTATGCTATAATGGATTGTTTATGAAACCCATTTCTTTTAATGGTTTTTGATTTTATTATTATTTTTTATAATCTTTTGGAACATATATGTATGGTTTTCATTGATTGATGGTGGTTATGTTATAACCAAGGAAAGTGGTTACATTATAACCAAGGATAGTGGTTATGTTATAACCAAAAATAGGTGGTACCTATAACTACCTCTAATGCATTGGGTAAATATTAATATATCATGATATAAATAGAACTATAATGGGGAGTGAAGCTAGTGTAGTAAGGTATATTTTCCACTATGATAATCTTGGGAGTGAACCTATAATGCTAAGACGGTTTAGTGAGTGAACCCATTCCACTATGATAGTTTAGTAAAAGATCATTAATTGCTAAAAAATGAATTTATATACTTATGTGTACGCCATAATTTCATGTATTATGCCACTTTTATTCTCAAGTATCATTTTATTTAATTCCTTTATAATTCATTTATTATAAGCATTCAAGATTTATTCCATGAATCAAAATTATGATCTATGATTTGTAGGGTATGGTTTTCAAATTCTAATATCATGTTATCATACCCTTTCTCTAATTTTAGGATTATATAATCATTAATATATCCTTTGTTTAACCTTATTGATAATTTTATCTCACCCATTTCTTATTTTTATTTTCTCTAGGTCGTGAATAATGGTTTTAAGTATGTTATACATAAGAGGAATACTAGATGTTTAGATTTTAGTAGGAGATTATGTTGACTTTTATGAACCCAAGTTGTTAAGATTTTATCCTAATTATCTAAAACTCTAAACCTAAAAGTTCCTTGGGTATGTAAGTGGTTTAATATTTCCTTTTTACATTTTGAGTTTTTTATGGTAAAAAATGGGTCATGTTTATCGGTATCAAAGACAAAAATGTAAGAATTGTGTTTTTAGCACCATCTTTAAGAGCACGGGTTCTGCGTTGTTACATAGTTGATAAGTAAAATAAGTTTCACGAAGGAAATATTTGAGAAGTCCATGAAATACTTATTATTACATTAATAATATGATTTTTTATAATTTAATAGCACTGAAGAAACCAATACACCACTGTATTAAGGAAAGAGAAGAGACTAAAGTCAATAGATCTTTACAGGAGATAATTTTCATGTATGAGTATCTAGTGAGCTAAGAAGATCAATATCATATAAAATATGGAGTGAGTTTTGATACTGGTATATTTCTTCAAGATACCATTTATGTTCTTGAATTCTATGCATGATAAAGACCTATCGATCTAGCCTTCTTGTGGGTAAAGATCTATTTACAAGAGTTGTTGAAGCAACCTAGTGTAGATAAAGATATTTCTATCATTAGATTAAATATGAAGAAGGATTTTGTGATTTAGGTGTCAAACAATTCATTGTAAAAGAGATTTTATGTGGGGTGTATAACCAATTTTCAGTGAATTGTAGTTGGGGTGTCTAACCAACTATTGTTGTAATCACTTACAAATATAGTGAATAATTTGTGCTCGGGTGTCTAAACATCAAAACAAGGAGTATAACTTTATGATGAACTTTGAAAATACGAAATGTTTATCACAATTTTATTACTAATTCAAATGAGGATAATTAATGAGATATTATTAAGATGATCTAGAATCTTAATACGTTTTAGAGGTTAAATTAAAATAAAATAATTTGTAAAAGTAGACCACTGATTCACCCCCCCCCCCTCTTAGTGGTAAATATGGCATGGGAATATATCAATTATATTAGAGAATATGTCCTCTATAAATATCTAAGAATAATACTAAGACATATATAATCTTAACTTAGTCAATAGATGAGGAGTTCACACATTTTATGGGAATAATTATCACAGTTGAAGGAATGGAATGCTAACCTACCTCTAATCACTTGGTTTCAAAGTGGGAGATTCTATAATATTTAGGTTTCTAATCATCGCTAAAAATTCTATTATGAATCAATATGATAACATAAATATGGATTTAGATGGAAAGGATAAAAATTTAATCTTGATATTTATATCAGATAAGGTATACACAAAATTCATGGTTCTTCAGACTGCTAAGGAGATCGAGGAAAAATTGAGAAGTATCTATGAAGGTCATATTAAAGTCAAATAATCCAAGATAAAATTATAGGTGAGTATATTAAATACATAATAAATGGATGATGATGTTACTATTGATGACTACTTTACAAGGGTTAGTGACATTGTGAGAAACATCTAAGGTTTTGGTGAGAATCTAAAAGATTCTATAATAAAATATTAATAAGAAATTTTCTCAAATAGTTTGATTAATAGGTATCAACACTAGAAGAAAGAGAGTATTTGATACTAGTTGAGTTAAAAAACATACCCATATCTTATGATATAAGGAAGGCTCCATCTTTTAAGAAGAAATAAAAATATGAAATGGCATTTGAATCCTTGAGAAACAAATTGAAGGAAGAAGAGATTGTAAAACGAAGAGATTTAGATGTTAAGAGAGATGAAGATATTATTTAAGTCATTTCAATTATATCAAGAATATTAAAAAATGGTAAGTAGAGAGAAAAATAAAAACAATCATCAAAGTACTATAATTTTGATGATATTCGACACTTTTTCTTATGACTGTCCAAAGAAGAAGGGTGTTGAATCTAAATCTGATATGGAAGATGAGAAATTAAAAAAATATATAAGAATAAAAAGATATGTTCTAGTAGTAGAAAGATAAATTTTATGATAAAATATGAGAAATATGATTCATCATTGATTATATATTCGAATGATGAACTTAATTTTCTTACTAAATTTGAAAAAGGATTTGATTCATCAAGTAGTGATGATGATGTATAAGAAAGAACAGAGCTAGAATGATAGTTCAAAGGTGAGTTGGATCAGGAATTGAAGATATTTAAAATATCATAAAATAAAATAATACATTGTTAAAGGATAATAATAAGGGTACTAAAGAAATTTATTAAATGTTAAATAAATAAGAATCATGTGTTGATGAGATCAAGAAGCACAGTATTAGAGAAATTGAATAAGAGAGGATTATCAATGATCTTAATGAGAAGAAAATTGAATGGGAAGAAGAAATATATAAGACACAAACTATCTATGTAGAATATCAAAATTAGATAAAGAATACATAATATTTCACTAAGTCCATTAAATTTAAAGTCGAATATTTCTAAGCTGGTAAGATAAAGGGTCCAAATAGGGAAGAAAAATATGTACCTAAACTGTCTCAGAGAAAAAATATATTTTTACCAGTACATGTGACATAAATAAATATAAACCTACTTGGACCAATAATATAAGTGAAAAATACTCCCTTAAATCAAATGGAGAAAGAAATGTTTTAATAAAATCACTTTCCCTAGGAAATATAAGGCTCAGTTTAAAGAAGTACAATAATAAAAAAATTCTGGAGATAATAATTATCAATGTGGAAGATATGTATTCAGAGGTTTTTTCTAGTTCTGTTGTAGGTATGGGAATAAATCCAACTCTTTCTGGTATAACATTTCATTACCATAAATAAGAAATTAATCTATAGGGTCTATGATGATCATATGAGAACAAGTTCTCAAATAAATAAAGTTGTGGGAAAAATATACTAAAACTGCTAACACAAAACATGTATGAATAATTATAGGATATTTTTGGTTGATGTGAACATGAGGTTAAAAAAGATGAGGAATTATTGAATAAATTGCTAAGAGATCTTACCTATACTATAAAAGTGAAGAATGTTTAGGAAGTTGAATAGGTCAATAATGAATTCTTAGAGGTCTGGACATATCAGTTGGAGATAGCAAAGAGAATAGAGAGATAAGAGATGGATGCTAAAGTTAAATAAATCCAAGTGGTCACACACAAAGAAGTTATAATTCATAATAATATATCCATAAATTATAATATAAAAATACATAAGGAATATGAAATAAGTGGTGACATGAAGATTCAAAAGAATCTATGTGAAAAGTATGCATAAATTGGGCATGAGATAAATAACTTCTTGACAACCCTCTAACTCAAGAAGATAACATGAAAAATATGATTCAATTAAAAGGAAATGGAATTTCCTTGAATCTTTAGGTGAATAAAATTTATTCAAAAAAAAATCAATGGGAGATTATTAGAAATCAACCTATTAAGATTGTTGAGAGAAAAAGAACCAATGAGTTTGGAAGAAAAGAGAAGTCTAGGTTGAAAGATAATTCTTAGCCTCAGTGATACTTATGAGGAATCTAATAAGTCTATACTTATTCTATTATATAAATATTTTTTACTAACATGAAATTAATTGAATGGGATTGATGCATCCCTTGAGGGGGAGAAAATACGAGTTAAATCTATCAGGTCTTCACTATATAGTGAATTTATAATTTCTAAACAAATTTTTAAAAAATTAAAATATGAGGTATTAAACACACTCAAATATCCTTATTATAAATTATTTTAAAAATATCATCAAGGGGTGGTTGATTTTGAGTAAACAAATGGGAGCTATATGTTTTTCACATGAACATTCTAATTTATTTTTTTAGATGAGTATGAGATGGATATCTTTTATAATTTTATGTTTTTAAGTGGCCCCAAAATATAATGGAGTGGGTTATCTGAGTTTGGTATCACATGAATCATAATTTATGGACAACATTGACATATTTTTTATATAATATTATTTTTTACAAATTTTTTCCCCATGTATACTTATATTTTTCTAGATAAATGATCTTTTCTAAGGAAAAACATGTGATGTCATCTTTCTCTCATAAATAGCTAAGGTTGATGCTTTAAATGATTGGAAAAGAAGAGGATTTCATGAAATCATGAGAATTTGATTTCTAAGTGAGAATAACCCTATTGTACCTTTTCATTTATTTTAAAAAAGAGGGAGAAAAAACATTGAATTTATAAAGAGAATTAGTATTGAAAAAATCAAAGGGGAAGATTAAATATCCCAAATGAATGGTGGAAGAGTTAATATTATACTTTTGGTTAATGTATTATAAATTCAATGTATAGGGAATATTGCCAATGAGCTTGTAACCTAGTGTTACAAGCTCTTGCTCGGCATCCAAAAGACCCAGGATCAAATCCGGGCAGGGGAGAATTTTCCAGGGGGGCTGTAGCAGTACTGTAGCAGGTACTGTTGCAGCGGCGACACTGTAGCAGCGGCAGCACTGGTGGCAGAGGGACTGTAGCGAATACTGTAGCGGCACGATTACTGTAGAAAATTATTCATCGTGAGGTCCTTTGGGCCAAAAAAATGGGCTTTCAAGCCTTGTATTCAGTCCATTTGGTCTTGGGCCTTCGGGCTATGTAATGGATCTCCCTCTACCCAGTCTAAAGAGGTCTTTGCTTTAAATAATAAATTGAGGCTTCGACCCCAACCTTTTAAAAAAATGTATAGAGAATACTTAAATGAGGATTTTATGATTCTTTGAGTGTTGTTATGGTTTTATGAGTTGGTATCGGATTTCATGCTTGATAATTCATCCAATTATATAAGTTTTTTGAGGCTACTATCTTGAAGTGTTCTTTTATTTAGAATATTCAAGAGAAAGTGGAATTGGATGTCATGTTTGGTAAAAAATAAATTATTTATTCAGTTAGTGATTGTGTTGGTATTTAAATAATCAATAGATTTATTCTAAGAAGATTGAATAAGTCATCCTTTTTTTTGGAAAGTTCACATTTTTTAAAGCATTTTAAATATGAAATTTGACATAGCCAAGGTTGAGATTAATGAATAATTGAATAATTAAAGCTTGAATGAGTAAGGTAGTAGAATAACATGGAATTACTCAAAGAAAAGTAATTATACTAAAAATTGAAGTATCTAGACAAGAAATATTATGAAAAAGAGTACCTTTTGAGCTCATGGTAATTAAGTTATTCCTCATGGAGGATCCTAAGAATCTCAAGAGTATTTGTATGAGATAGTTGGAGTGTTATTCATGAGTCTCTATAATGGAATATTGATATGTGAATATGATAGTTCATGAAGTATAACTTGTATGAATGAGTGTTTCTTACTAAACAAAAATAATGTAAAGAAATCTATTTTCACTTGTGAAGTGGAGGCACCATTTGTCTAAGCCATAAAAAAATCTAACATCGTATAAGAACAACTATATGAGAATGAGAGAGTTTTCAATCAAATAAAAAAATAAAAATCACAAGGAAATAGGTTTGAATACATAATATGCAGATGAGATCATTATATGATGAATATATGCATAAAGGTGGAATTATATATGGTTCATGCATTGAGAAAATAATCTTATAGTATACGATGAATGTCGTCCAAATTTATCAGTTTTTTTAGGATGTATATAGCTTTTATTGGGGATAATGATACGCCATCTGTGTTCCAATGATGTTATTTTCTTCATAGTGATAAAGTAAGTATGCAATGATGTGGATGAAGTTTTTGATACATGATATGTGATTAACATGTAGAATATGCCATGCGAGAGGAAATTATATATCAGGAGACAAAGTAAAACACCATAATCATACTAAGTGAGTAGACATGCTATGTAATACTTTCTATAAATTTGTGATTCCATGCAGTCACAAAACACCATCATCGTACTCTATTTAGTAAATCAAAAAAGTAATATTTCTCACATATTGTGTATGTGAAGTTGTTTGTGGAAGATTCCATGTGATTATATTTCCATGAGATATCTTCAAGATCTTTAAATAGTCAAAATTTTGATAAAGAAAAAATTTTCACATACGAAGCTTATGAACACACTATGTGAACATACAACATCACAATGGAGATCAATGTAGATAAAAACTATATAAAGGTACCAATGCGGTATTCATGATGATTTTGGGAAGTAATATTGTAGGATTCTATATGATTAAGGTTGTAGTATGTGATAATGCATACAATTTATGATTCATGATTATGCATAAGTGTTATGCACAAAGATTTTTTGTGATATACTATGCACTACACAATAAATGTTGAAGTAAGAGAATGATATTAGAGTATGTGATCTATGTGGTATATATAAAACCTTTTCACGAAGGATGGTGTATGAATAAAATACAACATTATTTTTTGGTGATGTAAACAATGGATGGTTAAGCATATTTTTGGGAAATATCATGATCTAATCTTGTGCAATATAGCCTATAAATACCTTTTAACTTCACTATTTTGTATTCTCAAGAATTATAGAGAAGATATTATCGAGATCTGAAGTCTTCATTAACCCCAATTGAGTCCCATAAAGTAAAAGAGATCATATGTGAAGAATCATTTGAGAAAATTTCATGAAAAGTGTCCACAAAAGAGTTTTAAACTTCCTATTAGATTTTAATGCAAGATAAAGTATGTTATGTGGTTGAAATTCTATGTGAATTACAGTTTTATGTAATTTAAATGAAGATTGTTTTGAGTACTATTTATTACATGAAAAATAATTAAAAATATTAAACTTTTTTTTGAAGCATCAGTATGTGTTTCACCAAGTAATTGAAACAACAGTACTTGGTGTGACACATGTGCTATGATAATGTCATGTGTTGTGCATGGGAATAATTCTATATGATATATGAGAAGCATATAATTGATAATTAAAATAAGTTTTATAGAGCACACAGAGAAGTCCATGTAATACTTATGATTTCATAAAGAATCTATGTTATGAGAATTAAAGAACACTGAGGAAACTAATACACCACTATACCAGGGAAAGAGAAGAGACTAAAGATGGAAGATATTTATAGAAGAAGACTTGCATTTTTGAGTATTCAACGAGCTGAGAAGATCCATATCATCTAGAATATGTAGTGATGTTTGATACTAATATAAGTTTTTAGGATACTATCAATGTTCTTGAAGACTTTACATGAGAAATACTTGTTGATCCAACCTGCTTGTGAAGAAAAATCAATTTATAAGAGTTTCTAAAGTAATAATGTGCATATCGAGATCTTTCTATTATTGGATTAAATTTGAAGAGGGATTTTGTAATTTAGGTTTCTAACTAATCACAGGAGTGGATATTATATTTGGAGTGTATAATTGATTACTGGAGAATTTAACATGGGCTTTCTAACCAACTATTGTTGTAATCACTTGCAGATATAGTGGAGAATTCATAGTGGGGTGTCTAGCCAACATGATAAGGAGTATGCATTTATTATGAACCTTTTAAATACTGTGTGTTGATATCTCTTTTATTACTACTACAAATGAGGTTTTGTTTTAAGATGTTATTGAGAAGATAAAGAGACTTAACAAGTTTTATAGGTTGGATTAAAATAAAATAATTCATAAAATTAAACCACCAATTCACCCCTATCTCAGTGATCAATCTGTCCTAGGGATCTAAAAGTGGTATCAGAGCATATTTCTCCTATAAATATCCAATAAGAAAAATAATACATGGATATTATTAACTTAGTCAACAAATAAGGATTTCCCTCATTTGATGGGAGTAATTTTCATAACTGAACAAATAGAAAGTTACCCTACCTCCTATCACCTAGAATGGAAACAAGAGATGATAAAATATTTGGGTTTCCACCCATTGTTGAAAATGATTCTATGAATAATACTGATAAGGTAAATATGGAGTTATATGGAAAGTCTCAAAATTACATCTTGATGTTTCTATCAGATAAGGTTTATATAAAATTCATGGGTATCTAGACTGCTAAAGAGATCTAGGACAAATTTAAAATTATCTATGAAGGTAATATAAAATTCAAAGAATCCAAACTATAAGTCTAAGGGAGAAAATTCAAAGACAAAATAATGGATTATTATGAGACTATTAATGACTACATTATAAATATAAATGATATTTTGAGAAACATATGAGTTTTTAGTGAGAAGTTAGAATATTTTATCATTGTAAAAAATTGATGGGAAATTTTCCAAAATATTTTTATTCAAAGGTATCAACATTGTAATGAATATAGGAATTTACACTAGATGAGTTACACAACATAATCATATCTTCTTATATGAGGAAATATATAGCTTTCAATAATAAATAAAAATATGAAATTTCCTTTGAATCCATGAGAAAAATAGAGGTGAAGGAGGAAGAGGTTTCAAAACCAAGTGATTCATATGCTGAGAGAGATGATGATATTAGTAAAATAATTACACTTATATCAAGATGACTAAAAATGGGTAATTGGAGTGGAAATGAAAAAAAATCATAAATTTTTTGGAATTGTGATGACATTGGATACTTTTCTTATGCCTATCTAAAGAAAAAGGCCACTAAATCTAGATTGATGTAAAATATGTGTATTTTTTAAAGAAAAGGTATAATAAGGAAAAGAAATATCCCTACAATAGAAAAAGAAATTTTATGAGAAAACATGAGAAATTTTTTTCATCATCATGTAGATCTTAGGATGATGAGATTAATTTTCTTTCTAAACTTGAAAAAGGATTTGATTCATCAAACAATGATAATGATGTAGAGGAATGAATAGTGATGGAATGATATTTGAAAGGCGATTTGAAATAATGTATTGAGTATATTAAAAAGATAAAAAAGAAATTTCTAAAGGATAATATTAAGGTTACCGAAAAAAAAATTGAATAACTGATTAAGAAATAATAATTCTATGAAGATGAGATCAAGAAACACAATCTTAGAGAATCTGAACAAGATAATATTATCAGTGATCTTAAAGATAAGATACTAAAAGGTAATAAGAATTTTATAAGAGAAAACTATCTATATATAAGATCAAAATGTGTTGAGAATATTTCACCAAGTTCATTGAGGTTAAAGTAGAATTCTCCCAAACTGGTGTGATAAAGGGTCTAAATAGTCAATCTAAATCTACACTTAATCTTTCTCAATGAAAAAATATTATTTCTACCATTTTAGGTGAAAAAATAAATCTAAACCTACTTGTATAAATAATATAAGTGATATACACTCTATTAAATAAAATTGAGAAAGAAACATATCAATAAAATCAATTCTCCCAGGAAAAAGAAGTCTCAATTTAAAGAAGTACATAAAAAAGTGTTTGTAAAAAATAATTATCAAGGTAGAAGATATAAGTAAAGAGGTTTTTTATAGTTCTATAGTAGGTATGGGAATAAATCCTACTATTTCTAGTATAAAATTTCATTTCCAGAAATGATACATAAATCAAGGGGAGGGACACTTAAGATGCTAAAAAAATATGTATGAATACTTGGAAGATATTTTTGATAGATATAAAAATGTGGTTCAAAAAGCTAAGGAATTCATGACTAGACTACAAAGAGAGATTCATTATGCTATAAAAATGGAATAAATTTATAAATCTAAATAGTTTAAGAATTAATTCTTAATAATCTAGTCATAGCAGTTAGATATGGTGAAGAGAATAAAGAAACAAGATATGGATGCTAAATCTAAATGAAAAAAAAGTGGTTACACATGAAGAAGTTATCATTCATGATAATTTTTCTACAATGATAACTTGAAATTAAATGAGGAATATAGAATAACTAATGAATTTAAGATTAAATAGAATCTATGTAAAATGAGAGGATAAATTGGGCAAGAGATGAAGAATTGTATAAAAATCCTACTAGCTCAAGAAGAGAGCATGAAAAATATGATGCAAGAAAAAGGGGTTAGTTAATTGAAAACTCCTAGCCTTAGTGATACTTATGGGGAATCTAATATGCCTCTACTTATTCCATTATCTATATATTTTTTACTAACATGTATGGAATTTAAAGAGATAAATTCATCCCTTAATAGGAGAAAATATGAGTTGAAGCTGTCAAGTCTTAACTACATAGTGAATTTGGAATTTCTAAACTAGTTTGTAAAATAATGAAAGATAATGTATGAAAATCACTCCAATATCCTTTTTCTGAATGATTTTAAAAATATTATCAAGGGTTGAGTTTATATTGATCTAACTAGGGGGATTTATATGTTTTAAAATTGAACTTTCTGATGTATTTTTTTAGATGAGCATAGGAAGGATATCTTTTATATTTTGATGTTTTGGAATAGCCCCAAAATATGAAAGAATGAGTTATCTATATTTTGTATCACATGAAATATAATTTATGGACATTATTGATCACCTTGGTTATACATTATTGTTTTCTACAAAGATTTTTACTATGTAAACTTAGATTTTTTTTCTAAAGTCTCTTTTCTATGAAAAATCTATGATGTTATCCTACTCTCCCAAATAGCTAAATCTAGGGATTTAAATAATTAGAATAGAATAGGATTTCATTATGTATTATGTAAGAGATTTATGAGTTAGAATATCCTTATTGCACCTTTTCATTTATTTTCAAAAATGGGGAGAAAAAATTACTTTATAACCTTAAGTAATATTGACAACAAATTCTAAGGGGGGTATTGAAGAGCTTAAGTGAATGGTTGAAGAATTAATGTTTTATTTATTGTCAATGTATCATGAAGTCAATGTATAAGTAATACTTAAATGAGGATATGATAATTCTTGTATGGTTGTTATCATTTCATGAGTTGGCATTGAATTCTATGCTTGATAATGCATCTAGATCCATAAGTAATTTGAGGATATTATCTTAAATTTATTTTTTGTTTGGAATATTAAAGAGAAAGTGGTATTGGATGTCATACTTGATAAGATATCTATGTTTTATTTAGTCGATGATTGTGCGGGTATTTATATAATTAATAGACACATTCTAAGAAGATTGAATAAGACATCATTTGTTTTTTGGAAAGTTCACATTGTTTATAGCATTTTAAAAGTGATATTTGAGCTAGCCAAAGATGAGATTAATGAAAAATTGAAAAATTAAAGAGTGAATGAGTAAGGAAGTAAAATAACATGGAAGTACTCAAAGAAAATTAATTATTCCACAAAGTAAAGTATGCGAATAAGCTATGCTATGAAAAATAGGTCATGTTGAGCTCACTGTAATAGAGTGATTCCTCATGGTGGATCATGAGAAGCTTGAGAGTGTTTATATGAGATTACTGAAGTGCTCTACATAAGTCTAAATTATGGAGTATTATTATATGAATATTATAGTGCATGAAGTTTCACTTTCATGCATGAGTATTTATTACTAAATATAAATACCATGGAGAATGTTTTTTTTCTTGTGAAGAGGAGGAACCATATTTATCAACCACAAAAAGGAGATAAAATTGCATACGAAATGCTATGAGAGAATGGGAGAGTTTTTAACTGAAGAACCAAAACAATTTACAATGGAAACAAATTTTCATACTCAGTATGTAGTCAAAATCCGGATTTTTTTAATGGTTTTTTAAATTTTTTTATAAACAGGATAGGGTTTCTAATTATTTTAAAAAGGGGACCCAAGAAGTGTGAACCCCATTCATTCTTCTTTGATCTATAAAGGAACTGTGAACAGGGTTCATGCTTCTACCCCAATCGCCAAAGAAGCTTGAACCCCATTCATGATTCCTTCACGGAATGGAAAAAGAATGCGTGAATGGGGTTCACATCTGGCCAAACATTTCTTATAAAAGTGATTACCCCTACAAATCCTATTCTTCTCCTCTAGTATTTGTTTTGAAGCTCTATAGGATTTCTTTCTCAACATATATTTGTGGCATTTTTTAAAAGGTAAAATTTCTATTTAAAATTTTTATTGTATAAATGTTATTTATTTTGTGTGTATGATTTATTTATTTAATATTTATGAGTGCATTAATGTATATATGTATAAATTAGTGTTTTTTATATGATTTAAGTTATATATAATGTTTATAAAATATAAATAAGGTGTTTATAAAATTGAAATGTTATGTATAAAATGTAACTTATATTTAGATAAATAATTCTTTTTAAATGTATATATTCTATAAACAAAGGTGGAAATTAGCTATATATATTATTAAAAATATATTAGTTATATTAAGTATCATATTTAAATTTATTAAAATATATATTTAATATGACTTTTGTAAATAGTAAAAAAAAGTTTATTATAAGTAATAATTTTTAATTATATTGAGTATAAATAACTAGTCTTCTAAGTAATAAAGTATAAAATATAATTACTTATATTTTTTAAAAGTAGAAAAATGACAAAAAATAGTTTTATAAAATTGAAAATAACACAAGTGTATAATAATTATATTAATTTTAATTAAATTTAATAAATTTTATTATTAAATATATATATATATACATACAGACATTGAAAAGTTAAAATTTTGGAAATCAATTATATATGTTTATTATATATTACATCTAGTTATAGGTAAAATTATATAATATGAAGAAAATAATAAGTATACAAAAAATCATGTTAAGAATATCATCTGATAACAGATCTTGAGGTGACCGACCAATGCATAATTGAAATTTCATGTCTTTTTTGTGTATGTGTTTAAATAATTTTTAATAATTTCATTTTATTTTCTACGTTGGTGACCTATGATTCATCCCTCTCTAAGTATATAAGGACTTGCATGTCCACCTAAAAATGTTATGCATTTCATACCCTTAGACCCCCTCACTTGCATTTGAGTAACTTTGTAATAAAAAGGTGTTTGACAAGAGTCATTTTATAAGAGGTGTTACATGAGAGGCATTTAAAAAGAGGCATTGTCATTTAAAAGGAGACTGGTGGTTGCTGAAATATGCTATAATAGAGACTCTATGAGTTCACCCCTAGGTTTTGGTTAGTTTATTAGATAATGATAATCTAATCCATATAATAAGTCTCAAGATCAAGTTATGGTTATTTATTCATAAGTAATTATAATTTATGAAACATTTGATGATGCGGTATAAAAATATATAACATTTTATTAAATTTTATTTGGTAATAATATCACCGTCAATATAATTCAACGGTGAGTTTATTTATATCGATCAAGGTTTTAGTTATAGTTTATCATATGTAATAGTGACAAATTTTCATGACATCCTGATTATAAATATATGTATTTATATATATTATTTATTAAATGTAGTACATAAAGGGAAAATATTTATAACATAATAAATATCTAAAATAAACATATTATCAATTTAGAATGTTTACTAGTCTTAAAATGTTCATATAATGTATAATTTAAATTGCATGTTTATTTTTTTGTATTCTATTATTTAATTTATAATAATTGGATGATCTTGAGATGACTGAACAATGTATGATTGAAAATGCATGTTGTGTTTTTTTATTAATATATTATGTAATAATTTCATTTTTTTACCTTGTAGATGACCTGCATGTCATCCCTTTCTATAAGTATGTAAGGACATGTGTGTTCGCTTAAAAAAATATGTATATAAAACCCCTAGACACCCTCACTTGTATGTGAGTATCATTTTAATAAAAGGGTGTTCATCAAGAACTATTGTTGTTTAAAGATGGATTTTTACACCATGTCTGAGAAGATACTTATGGTAGCTAAAAATTGACCTAATAAACGCACAAGGATCCCCCTTAGGTTTTGGTTGGTTTATCAAATAATGATAAACCAATCCATAGAAAAAGTCTCAAGATCAAGTCACTTATTCAGTCATAACCATTTTAAATAATTTAAAATTTTCATGTATTATATAATATTTTATTAATTATTTTTTTCTAGGTAATCATATTTGTGAAAATATATTGCAATGGTGAGGTAATTTATACCGAGTAGGGTTTTATTTATAGTTTTCCAACTACAAGAGTGGAAAATCTACGTGATTGTGTGACATTGGATGAAGTTTGAAATAATATTAATATTAGGGTAAAACTGAGGGTTAATCAGTAAATTAGTTCAATAACATATCGAAATATTCAATATCCTGAATGTTTCTGGAACACTGAGTACCCTATGGTTAATTATGAGGATTGTATGGATATATATTTGTTATTTGGACAACAGTGTAGTAATGGTCTGATGGAATTGTATATGGTGATTTCTGATATTGATGTGGTGTAACCTACTACTATAGAACCATGTTTTTTGATCTCTTTAGAAGTTGGTCCTTCACAACACTCTTATTTATCTCCTCCTCATATGACTCCTATGATAGAACCAAATTATGAATAAAATGATCAGAATTTGGAAGGAAATGTAAGGGGAATCCATTTGTGTACTAATGATATAGTGAATGAAAGTTTATCTAAGGATGAAGTATTTGTTGAGGAATCAGGAGATGATGTGGTTGATGGTGATGTGGGGAATTAACCTTATGAGGTTCCTATGATAGATATCCATCTGCGACAGGGTAATGTGGGGACTGAACCTTCTGTGATTCCTATGATAGACAGGTATCCACATCATCCAACAGTTAGTGGTAATCATCCATCAGTATTGAATTCCTTAGTTGAAGGAACGTATCATGAACAAAATTTTTATTAGGATGTCATTACCCTAGGTTTTGAATTCCCTGAAATTATAGGGAATGTATCTGCATCAACAGATACAAAAATCTATGTTGGGTAGGATTTTGAAAGTAAACTTTCCATGAAAATGTGATAAAAAATACCAAATAGAGCGTCATTTCACATTTGTGGTTGATGAGTCAAAGAAGAAAAAATATATCATTTGATTTGAAAAATATGGGCCATAATTTAAATTATGATTAAAGAAAATATATGATAATTTTTTGCATGTTGGAAGATAACCAAATTAGAAGGCCCACACACTTGTGTGCATCCAAGCTTGTCATAGGATCACACTTCACTTAATGAAGATTTTATATCAACTGTTATTATAGATATGATATGAACATGTTAGGTCATTTTATTTCCCTTTTTTAGGAATGAATTCAATAGTTGTTTAACTATATGATATCCTACAACAAAGATTGTAATTCAAAACAGAAGGCAATTGTAAAAGTGTACGGTGATTGGGATGAATGTTATGCAATGTGTCCATAACTATGGAATTTTTTCCTCTCAAAAATTAGATTATTTATCATTTTAAAACCATTGAGTATGTGTCCCCCAATCACCAAGTTGGTTAATAAAAGGTGAATTTCAATAGGATATTTTGGGCATTCAGGACATGCATCGCTGCTTTTCCATATTATAAACAATTCATTTAGGTCAATGGAACTTTTCTTTATGGAAAATATACAGGTTTTCTACTTATTTTTGCCACATAGGATGGTAATCATGTTCCTCTACCACTAGTATTATCTATTGTTCAAAAGGATAATTTTGAATCCTAGAGTTGGTTTTTAGCATTTATATGCATTCATATCACACAAAACCAGGGAGTTTTTATGATATCTGATTTCCATCAATCAATTATAGAGGCCTTAAATATTGATGGATTTTCATGGAGAGATACAAATTATTATCATTGATGTTGAATTAGACATATTTAAAGTAATTTTCATAATAATTTCATATATGAGGCAATAAAGAAGATAATTCTCAAGTTGGGTATGTTTTTTTAAACTTACTATTCTTGAAAGAAAATTTAATATCCTTTTTAATAAATTATTTTTTTATGGTTTCAACTTATTATCCCCAACAAGAAAAGTTTTGTTGGAGTATTAAAGATATTCTAAGGGATAATGAAGATGTGTATGAATATATGATGCATATTTCAAAATAAAAATGGTCATTATAATATGATGGTGGTGGGAGATATGGCCATATGACCACTAATATATTGGAGTGCGTAAACGGGGTGCTCAAGGGTGTGTGAAAACTTCTGATCACAAGGTTAGTTCAAGAGAAATTTTATAGATGTGTGTATTGCTTTTTTGAATGGTCCCAAATGGCCTATAATAGGATGGAAAATGGAATGAATTTTACTCATTATTTCAAAAGTGATACTAATAAGATACTACATGAGGCATCAAGATGGAGTGTTCTAACCTTTGACTGGGAAAAATTAGCTTTCAACTAAGAGAGTGATACGACCGAGCTACATGCACCAGTGGTCAAGTTCTTATGGTCATGTTGGATAATAGGTATTGTGATTTCGGAAACTTCCAGGCATTGAGATATCCTTGTGCACATGTTTTTGCAGCTTTTTCTTTGATGAACATATCATGGGAACCCCATGTTGACCCGGTGTATCACATGAGCACTCTGGTTAAATGTTGTAGTGATTCTTGGATGCTTGTCAGTGACTTTCATTCTATCCCATTGTTTGCTGATCATCCGACTTTTATCCCTAATATTTCCAGCTTTAGTAATTTGGTTTTATTTTTATATATGTTTTTTTGAATTTTTGTCTGTTTTTAAATTATCGGGTTGATATTACTAGGTTGCACCCCAGGGAAGACCAAAGTCTAATTGAATCGGAAATGATATGGGATGGCCTTAGAAATGGGTAGGAGGCTATACTATATAATTTTTCATTAAAAATTACATAATCGTAAGAGATGTCGCCAAGTGGTAGGACAAATCTCCACATATTGTCATCCATGATCGACTGTGTATTTTTTCATCAATGTTTATATTTTTTTAAGTGTACATTTTAGTAATGAATTTTTTTTATTTCTGACTTTCTCTATTTTTATCCTATTTCAACTTTGGTTTGTTTCATTTTTTGTATTCTATTAGAAATAATTTTATGATACTATAACTATTAAAAAAATAACCAGACAATGAAAATGAATATATCATGCAGCCACATGTTCTATGCGAGTTTGTCATCACTATTGATTTATAAAAAATAGAATAAATTAAACATCATTGGAGATCAATAAAACAATAAATGTATAGACTAAACTGACATCACTAGCCACATATATTTTTTACCTCTTTCTCATCATAATGCTAAATTATACATGCTAATTGTATACCTTATTTTTCTTGTTGTATTATCTTAAAAAATAATTTACAATTTTTATTGAATTTAGTATAAAAAATTAATAATGATATCATTTTTATAGATGCAATGTCCTCCATTTCTCACATACCAGGATACGCATGTTTCATGACTGGTTTTAGAGGGATGTCTGGTGCCTCCTTTGAGTGTATGGAGATCTCATCATTTCCATCATGCCACACCACCTCCCACTATTATCCCCCATCTTTATCATGTTGGGTTCTATGGTGTAGCGATGTGTGACTTCACCTTTGTTGATCATCATCTAATTGTTGTTCTCATAGATAGATGGAGGCCATAGTCACATACGTTCCATTTTATAGAGGGGGAGATGACTATTACACTGTAGGATGTGTCTGTTATGTTGGGCCTCCCTATCGATGGTGCAGTTGTGAAGGCTGAGTCAGAGAATATTCGTTTGAGATTATTCATAGATTACTGGGAATTGAGGTCCACAACAATGGAAGGTCCACCGTCGGTAGTATATTATGCATTCCCTGGTTAGACCGTCACTTCGTACATATAGCAAAGGATATTGATGAGATCATTGTGATGTGATTTTCACGTGCTTATATTTTGAGGTTGATCGATAGCATGGTTTTCATTGATCACTCCACTACATTTGTACATCTGATGTATTTACCTTTATTAGAGGATTTGGACAAGGCAAACTATTATAGATAGAGGTCTTCTTGTACTTCATATACATATAAGTCATTATGCAGTGCATTTCGCATCATTAATATGTATATAACAAGATGATTTATTCTTCTATATATGTGGATATAGGATCACATCCCTTTCTTAGCTCCACATGCTCGTGTGACATTTCCTGTAGATATTGTAGCAGAGTCTCCATGGGACGATGGTATGTTATTCCTTCCTTCTAATGTCTAAATTAATTATATAACTTTCTATTATGAAATATAACTATAACAATGTTATCTACAGGTGGATTCAGACACATCGACATTCAGATATAGCCAAATACAATGTCCATGCCTACAGACTTATGTCGTACAGCCTTAGTTCAGACGATGTAAGTGGTTATTATTTATATTATTAAATATTTATTATTTATTATACATCTCTTCATTTATTAATTGATTATGAATTTTTTATTTCAGGTTAAATGGATTCCATATAATAATGATGTCATCCATAGTATTCCAAAGCCTTGTATATTGATGCTTGTTATTGGCTCCTACATGGTTCCATTGATTCATTTTCATATTGTCGAGTGGAATTATAATGATAGGGTTATGAGGTAGTTTGGATTCCTTCAGCCCGTTCCTGACTCTCCTACTCAGTTACCTTCACTACATTCCCTAAAAATATTAGGGAAGAGAGACTTTGATTGGAGGATGTATTATGCAAGATATATTGATCTATGGGACAAATGACATGAGTCCCATTTATGAGGGGTGGGGATAGTATGTATGCATTTATTAGATCATCTGTAATATGCATCCTAGTACTAAAGGTCCCTAGTCATGTTTATTATATGACATGGATGTGGATTTTATGAGTTGATAATCATTCTCCCTTCCACTGTTGAACAGATTTTTTATTAACATTACATAATAGTGGAATTTTTTTTGAAGGATGTTCATATCACTCATCTCATTCAAAGCTCTGATCTAGTAAAGGGAGGCACATTTTACCAGAACTATTTTCACAGAGTTGATTCCTTCCATGGATGAGATTTATCATGGAATTTTCTTTGAACCACCACATGATGCTGAGGCTGGTGAGCCTGATATAGATGTACTAGGGGTGATGGCCCTATTATAGATGTTGATGTTCCACAAGAGTAGGGTGTTCATCATGATTATCCAGATGCTCCTCTAGCTTCTCATTCACCACTAGAGGTAGATATAGACCTTGAGTGGTCTGAGATGGATGCTTTATTAGGCTCTTCTTTGTAGAAATATACAGCACAACAACCATCTTCTTTATATGTTGGTGAGAGTTCTAGCCAGTATCCACTATCCTTAGAGGCAGGATAGGGTACAGGTGGTGAGACTATACATCCACTTCCTGTCACATAAAAGGATGTGGAGGCAGTTAATGATGATGATATACAGAAGCAGCGTATGCCAGAGAGGAGACATAGATAGACATGGTGTAGACACATCTAATATATGTCTGGCTATGGTATGAAGAAGAATCCATACCAAAAATGTAGATTAGATTGATGATACATGTTTTATGTGCCTTACTGTTATCATTTATAGAGTTCTATTGTTTTTTTTCAATAATTTTGTTACTGTTATCAAATTATCTATCAAAATCAATAATTAATATTTTCCATTCATATTAATACTTAGTATTATTATCTATATATCTATTTTAAATAATATTCTTAAATTTATTATTAAATATTAATTATATTAATTATTTTGAATTCAATAAATATTATTACTATTTAATAATTAATTTTAGATGATTATTTATTGTATATAATATGGATTATAATATTATGTATTAATATAAGTGGGTACCTACTTGAAAATATTATCTAAATTTCAAGAGTACTAATTAGTTGGTCTTCTTGATTGATAGTTATAGCATGGTTCCACGTGGTTTGGCTCACCTCATCATTGGAGTTTTAGTTACACAGTTAAACAAGATTGAAAATCACATTCCCCATAAATTTATGGATCAAATTTAGATTTATTTATTCAATGACAAGGATTACTGCCTTTGGATCATGGAAAGAATTGGAGACCTCATCTCTAAGCTCTATCATTCCTACTTGCATAGCTTCCCTGATTTTTATCATAAATGGATTTTTTATTTTAAAATGAGTTTTATTCTTCCCTCGAGAAATATCCTCCTTTGGATTGTTTGGAATAATCAAATTTCTACTGATGATTGACTAATTATGATAGGTATACAACTTCCTTCAATTATCCCATTCTGTATGAAGACACTGGATTGTTGTGAGCATATTTTACTTAACTTTGAATTTACTGATAAGGTATGAAATTTTATTTTTATCCAATTATTATACAAACCTATGTTGGGTGATGACATTCATACCTTTATAAGTGTTGTTTCTAATTTTTCTCTAAGTCAGTAAATTCATAATCTTTTCATGGTTACAGTAGCTGTGAGATTTTTCTATATTTGGAAGGCTTGAAATTAAATCTTATTTGATGATTAGTATATGAATTTTTGGGTAATTCATTCACTTATTTGCATAGATATCCAACTGGCCTCTAAAAATAAAACAATTTCTATGAATAATTATTTTAATGTCTTGATTATTTCATATTTTCTTGGAGTTTCATATATTCCAAGGAAACCAATTCAACACAAATACATTAGATAGATTCCTCCTATTTCTCCATTAATTAAAGTTAATATTGATGGTATAACATTGGGATCTTCTGAATCATCTGTTTATTGTGGTATTTATAGGGATTATAGAGGGTTTCACTAAGGGTTACTTCTTCTGTTTCCTCAGCTCTCACTATACTTTTCTAGGTAAAAATAGAGGTTTTTATTTATGTTATGATACATGGATGGGATTAAGGTTGGGCAATGAGTCCTCTGTATTAAGATATTCAGGTATGGGGTTGGAACTTCCTTGATCCTGATGAGGTGTGGGTCCCCCATACTATAGTCAGAGTCGGTACTCCCCCACATGATGAGGTGTGGGACCTTCACCTATAGAAGTCGATAATTCTCCATGAGATAGGGTGTTATCCATCCATACTTTATGCATACATTAATTTAATTTATATACACCTTTATACATAAATTCACATCTATAGTTTTATAGAATGATTCCAGCTACATGTTTATGTATCTGGAATTCTTTGTAACATTTCTATTTTAACATTATTTATGTCACTATTTATGTATTAGGCATTACATTCTCATGTTTATGGGGATTTTATCATTTTTTATCATCATTTTTTATGTGTTTCCAATGTATTTTTTTCACTAGAATATGATTTTTTTCATTGTATATTTGTTTCCATTCACTATTAGTATGTTGTTGACTGTTAATATATTGAATCCATTATATAAGTGCTTCCAGTTCGTATGTTATGTTCATTATTTCTTCATGGTTGGCATGTTGTGTCTTTTTTTAGTATGTTGTGTTCACTATTAATATATTGTGTTCACTGCATATTGAATCCACTGTATATTTTTTTCTATTCACTTTCATTATATTGTATTCACTATTAGTATTTTTATTGTTAATATGTATTGTTTCTACTATATATGTGTTTCCATTCCCTATTAGTACGATGAATCCATTGTATATGTGTTTTAACTATATATACATTTCCATTAATTGTTAGTAATTTTTATTCACTATTGTAATATTGAACCCACTATGTATTGTTTATTATACACTAATAACATATATATATATGATTCATATTACATAATACATTGAAACCAACATTTTAGGATAAGTGCATGACTGAAAATTAACTTTTTTAATATCAAAAACTTTTGAGGAAAAAGTGAGAAACCCTGTGTTCAACCATAGATGGAGATAATAGTTCCATTAAAGTACAAATTAAGCCTACCAGATTTAAGATCTATAAATAATTTCTATGAGATAGTGTTTACCTGCATATCTAGTTTTCCTGTTAGAAGGTCTTCAAATTGGAAAGCCAGCTTGTCCCATGACTGAATATACTCCTCAACATTGATCTTCCCCTCATTGAACCCCCTTATCATTATCATATCTTGCTTTTAGATCCAAGAATATTATTCCTCATTCGGATACACCTTCAATATCATGCTCATCATCTTGTTGGCATCTTCATCAGTGGCTTTAATAGTCAAAACAGAGTCCATCATTTCCTATCCCAGGTGCATGAGCAATTACAACAATTGCTCAAGCACTGCACTAGACTCCACCTATTGGTAGATGACCTTGAGGGGTTCACTGTCCACCAGCTTAGCTTTCAACTTCTTCGCGAATATAGTCTCCATAGGAAGCGGAAAATAAGAGTAGTCTTTTCTTTATTTGTGTATTCCCCTACACCTTTATTTTTCCCTTGTAGGATAAGTGTATGAATCTTACAATTATGCGTGACTTCAGGTGTATGCAAGAGACTTTCGTTTGCAGTTAAGGTGGTATTTATCAGGCATAGAATGAAGAGTCAAGGATGGATCACACATCACTTTAGATATACATTATTCATGTTTTTTCATACATTTTTATTTAGTAATCACTACTAGAAATCCCACTTTTACCAACACTTATATCCTAACGGTTTAGATAAACCGTTGGGAATGGATATATATACCAATCGTTTGCTTAAACCATTGGTATAATCCTTATTATAGGCACTTTTACCAATGGTTATCAATAACTATTAGTATATGTTGGATTTTTACCAACAGTTTGTGTGGACCATTGGTATAGTACTTACTATACATACATTCCCAACGGTTTTTAAAACCCGTTGGGAAAGTTTTTCCCTAAATTCAGATCGGGCATCCAATTCTGCCTCTGCTCGATTACAGGTCCCCCTCCGCTCGATTGGTGCCTTAAATAGAATCTCCCTCTTCCCCATCCTGCCAAACTTCTTCCACTGATTGATCCATCTTCAATCAAGGAAATTTTTTCTTCTACACTTGAAATTTGTAAGTGATGCCTTGGTTTTGTGGTTCTGAAACTATTTTTTATACCTTGGTTTTGTTGTTCTGTAACTATTTTTTTCTTTTGATTTGGCATAAAGGAGAGCTTTGTAGACATTAATCATGGTTGTGGGTGGTCATTTAGGATGTAAGATAGTATGCCTTCATTTTACTTGATATATCAAATAGTATTATTGATTTGTGTTCAATTTGATTATCTTTGAAAAATTATGTTGTTTAATAAGTTTTGTTTTAATGGTTGTAATAATGACTATATGGTATACTGGTTCACATGGTTTGTATAAGGGTTCACATGGTGTCTAAGATAATCTAGTGTCCTAGGAATGTACACAGAGTACATGACTTGGATATCCATGTAAATATATATGGCCAATCCCTTATGGTGAAAAGTATGTTTGGCCAAATGGGGTGCTGAAAACGTCCCATTTAAACATGCCTTTGTTTCATGGGTATGCCCATATGATGTGTTGGCCATACTATAGAGTGGGTAGTAATTATCTCACCCAAAACACTTTCATCCCTAAAATCGAAGACTACATGATTAAATTGAAGAACCCATGTTCTAATGACATGCCTAACTTGGTTTCTAACTCACGTCACCTAAACATAAACTAGAACATTGGTTAAATGTAAGAACTCATCCTAAACATACACTATAACATTGGTTAAATGGAATAACCCATCCTCGTTACTAAATTCCATACACATATGGACAAAAAACCATCATTCATGAACATCCCTATAATTCATAGGCTTTTCACAAAACACATATCCCTTAAATGTCATGAAATTCCAGTAGGTACTGATATAAAGTTTTCATGTTTACAGGTGGAAGCTCCATAGCTTTGGATAATATATTCTTATAATTATAGAGTGAAACCCCATTCGGTGTTTTGAGGTTAACCCAACTCCACACATGAAAAAGAAGATCATTATCCGTCAATAAAACAAATGTAAATATATAAATGGTGATTCATATCAGTATCATTAATAGATTTCCTTAGGAATTCCTAATCCATTAGGGTATTCTTCTGATACCTCCCTTGTTGGATTTCAAATTCAATTATCCTCATTTAACACCACTTTGAGGCATCTCTTCATTTACAATTATGTATTTGTTACAGGATATTCTGAAATCTTTATCTTTTATATGATTTGGAGCTATTTAATTAGAAATTTCAAAACCATCCATAAAAATCCTACTTCTAACACTTTAATTTTCATTTCTAACCCCGTATATTTAATTTTAGAACACTATGAAGAGTCTTATTACACAGGAAAAGTTGATTTTCTTCATCCTTGAAGGTCTTGAACAACATCGAAATTGCAAAAAATATGTCATCATTTTTATCATTTGGAGTATAGGCATAATATTTTCATTTTTTTGAAGAAAAAAAACATTTTTAAGGTATTTTTAATTTCAATTTCATGTTTTCAGGGTGGGGAGGGGGAGTGTGCAGGTGAGGTGGGGGATAGGGTGGGGTGGGGGGCTATCCAGGTGGGGGTGGGTTATCTAGGTGGGTTCATGGTTGGCCAAGTGTCACAACCATTATTTAATTATGAGGTAATTTTTATATTTTTTTGGTATTTTATTTTTCCCTTGTTTTTACTTCAGTGTTTTTAGATAAAATATAGTATTTTTACCCAACAATAAGTGGTTCATGTTTGGCACACAATTCAATGAAATGAACAACATTTTAAGTGAAAACAAGAACTGACATACAGAAAACTGACCAAATATCCATGCTCTCTCAATATTTATAGATGCCAAAGTGAGTCACTTGGTTTGCAGGATTTCTGACCATTCCTCACTTCTCCTCTCTTTGTCTCCAAGGTAGGACACTCAAGAAAGATTCAGGTTTATGAGATAATGGAGTGGTTTACTAGGTTATCATCATATTGTGATGAAGATATGGGGGGACTCGATCCAAGGGCACACTTGGGTGGCCATTCACAACAATCTGAGGAGGTTAAAGAAGGGGTTACAGAAGTGGGACAGGGATATTCCACCTAGTGACCAGAATTTGGAGAAGCTCAAGAGGGATGTGGACCATTTGGAATCCAGTCTGGAGGAGGATTAGGATGATTCAATTTTCTCCAAGCTTTGTGTTAAGAAGAGTGGAGTGGCTGACTTGATCCTTGCCCCGGATCGCAGTGCAAGGGAGAGAGCAAAGATCAAGTGGCTTCGTGAAGGGGACAAAAATACAGCATGCTCCCATGCTTTCATAAAGGAGAAGAGGAGGCCTATAAAACCAAACATAGTTCTGTAGGATGGATCATACACTGATTATGGGGATGTGGTCAGGGAGAAGGTGTACAATTTCTTCAAAGACCTCTTGGCAGGCCCAAGCTTGACCATGCCAAATGGCTATCCGGTAGGGAGTAAGTAGTTTTGGGGAGAGGTTCCTACCCTCATCTCAGCCCATGTCAATGAAGCACTGGAAGAGATACGAGGGGAAGAGGAGATTCACAAAACCCTGATGAGGCTCAATCCAGAGAGCACTACGGGACCTGATAGCTTCCCTGGCTCATTTTACAAGGAATCCTGAGAAGTTGGTAAACATGATATCATCTCTGTTATCCAAGACTTCCTTCGTGGCAGTGGCCTGTCATGGGTGGCAAGTGCTACTTCTCTGGTTTTTATCCCAAAGATCAAGGATCCATTCTCTCTCAGCCACTACAAACAATTAATCTTATGAAATTTCCCTTACAAGATACTGACTAGTATTCTTAATGCTAGGTTGTTTGAGCTTCTGCCCCGGTGGATATACCTTAAACAACACGGCTTTGTAAGAGGCCGCACAATTCAGGGGGCTATCGCACTATCACAGGAGATGCTGAGGGACCTCAAAATCAAAACCCATGGCTCGAAGATAGCAATTAAACTGGACATGAATAAGGCGTACGACTGAGTGGAATGGGGCTACATCAACAAGGTACTTGCCTGCATGGGGTTCTCAACTTGGGCATGTGATATCCTCTTCTGTTGTTATAGCTTAGCATTGATGGTTGTCTCCTTCATGGGAAAAACCCATGGTTTCTTTAAGGAAGTCATAGGCCTTCGACAAGGGGATCCTATCTCTCCCAGCATATTCATCCTAGTTCAGGACCTGCTCAGCCGCATGATCAATAGAGGCATTGCCAATGGGGCCATTCGGCCCTACCGAAGGAAACTGGATCTCCCATAAGCTTCCCATATGATTTTTGATGATGAAACAATTATTTTTATGAATTCTAGGAAGAGGTCGATGCGGGGTATCAATAGAATTCTGGAGGATTACTGTCGCTGGAGTGGCCAAGCGATCAACAAAGACAAAAGCTGCTTCTATATCTCTAAAAAATGTGATGAAAGGAGGGTGACGCATCTGAGTAATAGGTTGGGGATGAATTGGGGGTATTTCCCAATGGAATACATTTTCACACCTCTATCCCCTGGCAGGACAAGAATACGGGATTTTGAACGGATGGTGAGTAGGATTGCAGGACATGTGCTCAACTGGAAAAACTATTTTCTATCCTTCGGGGGTCAGATTTCCTTGGTCAACAGTGTCCTAATAGTGATCCCAATTTATGCAATGGCTTCCCCTAATGTCTCGAAGGGGTTCATTAAATCCATTGACAAAATGCTATCAGGTTTTATTTAGGATGCTCAGTTGGAGGGGAGAAAATGTTGGGTGTCTTGGGAGAGGATGGAGAGGAAAATTTAGGATGTAGGGATAAATGTGAAAAGTTTAGAAGTAATTTTACTATGGATGCATGTGAAACTGGTGTGGGAATTGATTGAAGAGCGTTCTCTTTGGGGGAAGATCATGGCTTGAAGTCTGGGCAAGAATGAGCACAACAAGCCCATGAAAGGTTCCCCCCTATGGTCCTCCATTTTCCACCTTCTTCTGACTCTACGACGCAATTTTAAATGGATCATAGGAGAAGGGAGTATCTAGTTTTGGCACCAAAACTAGGCTGGGGAAGTGATCGGATACCCGGGCTTTCCTTCTCCCACAATCTCCTTTAAATAGGCGAGTCTTCATCCTTGTTTCATCAGGTTAGTCCTGATGGGGAGGTGGGGGTTGTGCTGGTTGGGGGGGTGTACAGGGGTGAGGTGAATTACTACAGGAAGATTGGTTGTCATATGAAGATTGATATGGGTGTAAATAATGTTTGAGTTATTGAAACTGTTATTCAACTCTACTGAAAGATTTTTTTCATATGAATATTGAAATAGGGAATTGTATTACATGACATGGTTAGAAGATTTTGATGGTTTTATGTATTTTTTTATGCTATAGTAGGTGTTTTTTATGTTGTTTTAAGTTTGTATGAGTTTTTTGTGCTATTTTTTATGCAGGTGTATACTGGAGGGGCTGTTGTGCAATAGTTTTGGAAATACACAATACCAACAGTTTTAAACCATTGGTATAATTTGAGCAAACGCATTCAGATTGTGTTGATAATTTAGGACAATGATCCTTTGGTCATTTTTGTTGTGTACGAGTCAACCTCACCTCAATCTGAGTCACGGTGTGGACAGTACCACTCTAAGTGTCTCTATTTTGTATAAAATGGACATCATTTTAAGTGAAAACAACAAATGGAATATGGAAAACTAAAAAAACGCATTCATATTATGTTTATACTTTAGAAAAATGACCCATGAGTCATATGTGACATATATGAGTCAACCCCACCTCAATCTGAGGCATGGTGTGGCCGTTATCACTCAAAGTGTCTCTCTTTTGTTTAAAATGGACACCCTTTTTAGTAAAAACAACTGGCATACAGAAAACCAACCAAACGTAATCATATTGTGTTGATATATTGGAACAATGATACATGGGACATTTGTGATGTGTAGGAGTCAACCCTGCATCAATCTGAGGTGCGGTGTGGCCGGTACCACTCAAAGTGTCTTACCTTTATTTGAAATGAACAACATTTTAAGTGAAAACAAAAACTAGCATACGGAAAACCAACCAAATGCATTAGGATTGTGTTGATACTTTAGGAAAATGATCCATGGGAAATTTTTGACGTGTATGAGTCAACCCCGCATCAATTCGAGGCACGGTGTGGTTGGTACCACTCTAAATGTCTCTCTTTTGTTTAAAATGGACATCATTTTAAGTGAAAACAACAACTGGCATACGGAAAACTGACCAAACGCATTTGGATTGTGTTAATAATTTACGAAAACGATCTATGAGTCATTTTTGATGTGTATGAGTCAACCTCACCTCAATCCGAGACACGGTGTGGCCGTTATCACTCTAAGTGTCTCTCTTTTGTTTAAAATGGACATCATTTTAAGTAAAAACAACTGGCATACGTAAAACTGACCAAACGTATTTGGATTCTATTGATACTTTAGTACAACGATCCATGAGTCATTTTGGATGTGTATGAATCAACCCTGCCTCAATCCGAGGTGTGGTGTGCTCAGTACCACTCAAAGTGTCACACCTTTATTTGAAATTATCAACATTTTAAATGAAAACAACTGGCATACGGAAAACCAACCAAACGCATTCGGATTCTATTGATAATTTAGTAAAATGATACATGATTCATTTGTGACGTGTACGAGTCAACCCCGCCTCAATCTGAGGCATGGTGTGCTCCTTACCACTCAAAGTGTCTCACCTTTATTTGAAATGATCAACATTTTAAATGAAAACGACAACTAGCATACGGAAAACCGACCAAACGCATTCGGATTGTGTTGATACATCAGGAAAACGATCCATGGGTCATTTGTGACATGTATGAGTCAAACCCGCCTCAATATGAGGCACGATGCGTCCGGTAGCACTCTAAGTGTCTTTCTTTTGTTTAAAATGGACACTATTTTAAGTAAAAACAACTGACATACGGAAAATCGACCAAACATATTCGGATTGTGTTGATATTTTAGCACAATGATCCATTGATCGTTTATGACATGTATGAGTCAACTGAGCCTCAATCTGAGACCTGGTGTGGCCGGTACCACTCAAAGTGTCTCACTATTATTTGAAATGGATAACATTTTAAGTGAAAACAACAACTGGCCTATGGAAAACCAACCCAATGCATTCGGATTGTGTTGATAATTTATGATAATGATCTATGGGTCATATGTGATGTGTACGAGCCAACCCCACCTCAATATGAGGCACAATGTGGGCGGTATCACTCTAACTATCTCTATTTTGTTTAAAATGGACATCATTTTAAGTAAAAACAACTAGCATATGGAAAACCGATCAAACGTATTTGGATTGTGTTGATACTTTAGCACAACGATCCATGGTCCAGCCTCACACAATCCACTTCTCATGTGAGGAACTCCTACCCCTATTCTAAAACACATGACATTTAATATGCCAAAGAAAACTATATTCTCTAAGTCACACAAACTCATTGATACACACCCATTATCATCATCACTAAGTTCAAAGACACCCGCCCCAAACCATGGGACATTATATTTGTGTTTGGTTGAATTCATTTATTCATTTCCTTATTTTGGGTTATTAGCTTCTAATTTCTGAACTCAATCATGTATGTGTTATACAAAATGAAATTTTGTATGTATTATTAATTCTGTATCACATATAATTATGTATTTAGTTTTTAATGTATTGTATTCATAATTGAGTATTGTATTGTATTCATAATTTATTATTAAATTATGTGTCCTTATTGTATTCATAATTGATTATATAATTTCCTGCTGTACAATTCACATAGCAGCACATACAGCAGCAGGCTGTTGTGTGAATTGTACAGCTAAGCCTATACCAACAGTTTTAAACCGTTGGTATAGGTTTTGTGTGCACTTTTTACCAATGGTTCTCTTATAATTGTTGTAAAAAACCTTATCGCATCTCTATACCAACAGTTTACATAAAACTGTTTGTATAATATAGATTTATTCACATATACCAACAGTTTCTTTGAAACCGTTGGAATATGTCTATTGTCACGGCTTACTTGGCTACGGTTTGTAAAACCATTGGTATAATTTATACCAATGGTTTTACAGCCTATACCAATGGTTTTCAACTATTGGTATACCTTTTATTTCCAGTAGTGAATCCATTTCAAGTTTCCATTCCATGAGGCAAAATTTGTATATTATAAAATTTTCCTAACTTTTTTTTTGCAAGTACATGGGTAGTATACAAAGGAAACTAGCTAAAGAGGGAATATTGTTGGTGTCTTAAAGAAGAATTGAGGGAAAAAATTTCATGCTTTAAGATGTTCTATTTTTGGATTAGGTAATCACTACTTTCTCAGTTGGGTTTTTAATTACAGCTATCCATTCCGGGATTCATTGTTTTGAGTAGAGATTCATGGAATGACATCATAATATCAAAGATCATTCTTTACATTTGAGTTATATTCTATGATTTTACATTAAGAAATTTCTAAGAATATTATGTTTCATCTAATGAAATTTTTAATTTTTTTACCAGGTTCAACTGCTTTGAGAAATTCACAATTATGATGTACCTCAAACTGGATTCTCCTACTTGCAAATGGATGTTGGGTGATTTTTTTTTCTCGTGTTTTGTTCAAATAAAAAAAACATATTGTTTGCAATAGTTAAAAACTACTATTTAAATTATGTTTTCTTTTATACAAATATCTATATAGGATTTAGAAGTAAAATTTTCCATGACCATTATGGATAGTTCTGTTGATTCTATTGTTTGAATTATTTTTAATACGTGTCTATGTGAAATGATTTGTACTCTGAATTTAAATATTTTATTTTCATAGGTTTAGAGTTAGTTTCACATGTTTTATTTATATTCAAAGTTACTCAATTTGGAAAAACTGATTATTTACTTAAAGCTTGTATTTTCTTGCAGTAAGTTTCCTTCTCTTTCTATATTACAAGTGTCTAAACTTTAAATAATTATGAGTGTATGTATTTGAATTTGTAATTAATTAATTATGTCATGCAAATGAGTGGGTTGGGTACTAGTAAATTATAAAATAGCAATAATATCATTAAATATGACTAAATATCGATGAAATATTCATAAATATTTATAAATATCAACAAATATTACTAGATATTACTAAATGTTAATAAATATTCATAAATATTAATATTTACTTATATTTAATAATATTTATTAATATTTATGAATATTTACTTAGTGGACATCTATTATTCATGAATATTTATTAATAATTATTAACATTTACTAATATTTATTTAACATTTATTAATATTTAACAAATATTTATTTATATTCATTAATATTTAATTAATATTTATATTCTTAATTAGAGGGTTTCACCCTCAACCTGTTAAAAAATTATTAAAAATTATAAATATTAATCTAATATTTACTATTATCTAATTTATATTTATTAATATTCATGAATATTTATTAATTTTTACTTAAAGTTTATTATTTTCTGATTAATATTTATAAATATTGAAAACATTTTATTGATATTTATTAATATTTATTAGTATTTTATTTATATTTTTTATTATTTAATTAGTATTTATTTATATTTATTTATATTTATTCAAATATTGATAATTTTTAATTAATATGTATTTACATTTAATTAGTATTTATAAATACTAATGATTTTTTTAATTATACATTCTGGAGTAAGTGTAAATGGGGTTCACACTTCCTTCATAAAACACTGCCATATATCTGGGTAAGGGATGCACCGAATTTTATCAGCACTATACAGAAAGTGCTGATAAAAGGGGGTCTTTATTCATGCTAGCTAAAAGAACTGATAAAAGTTTTAAATAAAAAATATTATTAATTTATATAAAATTATTATATTTATATTAAAAAATAGTGTTTATTTGTATACATTAAATAAAAACGCATGTTTATAATTAATATATTTTTTAATAATTCAAATATATATATATATAATGTTTAAAAAAATAATTTATAAGATTATAATTAAATAAATATGTTTTTAAATAATTATAATGTTATAATAAATTTCATTAAATAATAAATATATTTATTATATTTATAATTATATATTTATAATTATATATTTACAATTATATATTTATAATTATATATTTATAATTATATATTTATAATTATATATAAATAATTTTTAAATATATATATATATATATTTATTTATAATTATATATATATAAATATATGTTTCCAATAAATTTGGTCAATAAATATATTGGTGCATGAATATAATTGACCTTCATATGTTATGTATTCATCATGAATGTTTATTTACACATTAGACCCTCATTACTATTCTTGTTGTTTATATATATGTGGTGAATCATTTTTTATGATCTATACTTTACTAGGTATATATCTATATATATTTATAATTATATACAATTATTTATAAAGATATTTATAATTATAAATATATGTGTGCGTGTGTGTGTGTAAATAATTATAAAATAATTATAAATATATTTATTATAATTATAAAGTTATAAATATATATAATTAAATAAATATATTTATAAATATATGTTTTTTCTTACTTTCATTAAAGAAAGTATCCTCATTTCATGTTTCAAAAGTGTTTAATCACTAATTGGACTTTTCAATGGTTTTTTCATTCAATGGAAGAAGTTTTATTCCTTATATATATGATGTGATTTGGTTTCATTATTGTTTTTTCTAAAATAGAAAACAATTATATTGTAATGTATTTCAATATATTTATTTATATTTATAATTATAAATATATATATATGTGTGTGTGTGTAAATAAATATAAAATTATTATAAATATATTTATTATACTTATAAAGTTATAAATATATATAATTAAATAAATATATTTATAAATATATAAAAATATTTATAAATAAATAAAGATATATTTAAATAATTATAAAAATATAATAAATATATTAATTATATATATTTATAAAATTATAAATGTAATAAATATATTTTTTATAATTTTATAATTATTTAAATAAATATATATTTACTATAACTATAAATAAATATATATAAATTTATAGTTTTTAAATAATTAAAAAATTATAATAAATATATAAAAATATTTATAATTATAATTCTAAATAAATATAGATATATTTAAATAATTATAAAATTATAATAAATATATTAATTATATATAATTATAAATATAATAAATATATTTATTATAAATTTATAATTATAAATAAATATATACTTATTATATATATAAATATAAATAAATATTTATTTATTTATAGTTATTATTATAAATAAATAATTATTTATTTATTATACATATAATTGTTTAAATATATATAAAAATATAAATAATTTATAATCATTATAGTTTTATCAGCACTAAAAAAGCATTGATAAAGGCATGTTTTATCAGCGCTTTCTATTTTAGTGCTGATAAAACATAACTTTATCAGTGCTTTTTAGCTAGCACTGATAAAAGTTTTCCCCACTTTTATAAATAAACCCTAACAGTCTTCTCCTTCTCTCGCACACCTCAAACTCTTGTGGAAGTCGACCCCTGCTGCCTCCTCCTCCTCATCCTATGCCATTGTCTCCTCCTTCACCGCCATCACGAATCCATCCTCCGCCACTGTAAATACCTCCTCTACCATGAACCTCACCTTCGCTGATGAACTCCACCTATGTTGTGAACATCACCTCCTCCACAAACCCTAACTCCACCACATGCCAAACCCCAACTCCAACCTGAACCCCTCCTCTGTCGCAAACTCACCTCCTATGTATACCGCACATCCACCGCTGAACCCCACCTCTATTGTGAAGCCCTCCTCCTCCACGAACCCACCTCTGCTGCCAACCCCGACTCCGTTGTCGTCGTCGCCGTCAGAGTAATGACAATAATATTCTAAGGTATACATTTATAGTTTCTTAATTTCTAGTATATGCATGTTTTATTTATCTAGCATGGTGATCTTTGTTTTGGGATTATTTTCATTGCATCTAACAGGTGTTGTTATATCATTATAAACCTATAAAATTCAACTTCATATATATTCAGATCCATTTGGATTCATACAATATTCATATGAACTTATTTTAAATCTAGTAGATTAACTTCTTATACATCATTTGGTTGAGATTATTTTGGTGGATCTGATGAATTTGGTTGTTCAAATCATTTGCATTGGGTGGATTGACTCATCTATATATGTTGTAATGTCTTAATTTGTTAGATTGGTTCTCCTTACATAATTATTTTTTTCTATATATAGTGAATTATAATAATCATGTGGATAGGTTTTTAATTGATGGGTTAGCTTCATTGGAATTAAATGGATTGAATTCTCAACATATGTAAATCTTGAATTTTTGTCTACTGATAACCCGGAATAATGAAATCCTTAAATAATATTCTAGTGAAATAATCATCTTCTTCTAGTGAAATAATCTTCTATTTTCAAAAACTTATATAATTCTATGTGTATAAAACATTATATAATCATCTACCATGGACTTTGAATAATTAAATCCTTTAATAAATATCTGGTTTATTAACCATATTTTGGATTGGTTTTTCTGAGGTCATGGAGTAATGGAAAATTTTATTGTAACTTTTGATGAATTCACAACCATAAAAAATATGGATTCTCAATAATTGGAGATTGTAATTTTTCCATGACTTGGTATTTGAATATGATACCATGATAATAAACTAGGATACCTCAGATTTAAAAAATAAGTTAGGTTTTAAAATTATTTCTTGGTTGAACATGCATTATATAATTCAAGTGATTACCAAATAACTATATAGATAGGTTATTAATCAATCTTAAAACATTAATAATAAGATTAATTATTTTGATATAATGCATCATAGTATTCATGGAGTTATTTTGAATGATGATTTTACAGACATAATTGCATACTAAGAAAATTGATTTGATATTAAACTATCAAATAGAGAAAAAAAAATGGAATTTTAGATCGAGTATTTATTATATTAATGAAGTATATAAAAAACTTCATACTTTTATCAATAAGAAATTTTTAGATGGAGGAATAACCATATTTCAATGTTAAAGGTCGATAATGGTATGTGGGTTGATACAAATGAAGGAATTAAAAATTTAATAACATATTTTTATCAAATCATATTTTCTTCTCAATATAATTTTATATCTAAATATATAAATTATTTTTTTATTACAACTTTAAAAAATTATATGAATGAATTATTAACTATTTATATTCAATGATATGAAGTGGTCATGGTATTCAGGTTGATGCATCCATCAAAGGTACCTAACCTATATTTTCTTCTTGAAATTTTCTTTAAAAGGTTCTAGACTATTTTGTGACTTTATGTTTTTAACTTCATGAATGAGTTTTGGAGAGTTAAGAATTATATTGAGACTTATAATGATACTCTCATCATATTAATTCTAGAGGTTATTAGTATGAGTTCAGTTAAGGATTTTAGAATGACTAGTCTCTATAATGTCATTTATAAATATACTTTATAAAATCATACCATCTATTAGTTTAGGACCATAGTTATTTTATTATTTTTACCTAAGAAAATATGTAATTAAAATTATTAGGAAAACAATATAGTTTCTTCTAGTGATGAGTGTCATAGGTAAATTCTTTGTGTGAAAGGAATGACACTTGGGAAATTTTTTATTATGTAATGGTTTCATGCTTATAGATTTTCTTAGGTGTATTTATAAAGTATGTAACCAATAATACTTCATGTGAGTGGAATATACATTTTTCATGGGGTGTACAACCAATTGATTTGGTGTGATCTAAGGATCATTTGGATAATGTAGTGTTTGTAGTAAACTGGAACATGAGTGTTTCATGGTTGTGAGTGTGTTCACTGACTATGAAACATATCTGTCGGGAATTTTGTGTTGTGGTGAAGGATAATTGATATAACTATAAAATGTAATCATGGAACATCACAAATTATTATATAACTTGCAACAAGGATCATGTTATAGGTTTATTTTTTCTAACTATTGTTGCTTATAATTAACAATATATGGGTGACAAAAAAATTTAGGCAAGACGGTACTCACTGGACATGGGTAAGGGATAACCAATGGTGGGGAGCATAATATCAAATTCTTATGTAAAGTATTATTTGAAGGACCCCGGGACACCCTGAGAGGGGAGGGGTGAATCAGGGTGACAACTTTTTCTTCTTAAAGTTGTGGATCTTGTTCCCACGTTGGTAGGAACTTGTTAAACCTGTATGATGAAAAAGATCAGAAAGAAAACATGCACATGCACAGAGAATACATAGCCCTTTTTACTTGGTTCACCACTAAGGGCTACGTCCAAGGAGCATACGCCGACAAGTTGTCGGTCGTACCAAAAACCACTATGCTTCACTAGCTGGAGATTACAATTGTTCGGGCACAGTCACTCTGTCCCAGGCTCACTGCCTTTACAAAGGTTCTGAGAAAGCTCACTTCTTCCCTCGAGTCACTCCCGTTGACTCCCCCTAGCTCACTACCGTTGGTGAAGTCACACTCAGTTTATAGACGTGAAGGTCTCTTCAATTGATAGTCATGAAGTTCATTGGCTCCTGTTCAGCATGATACTTTACTTGCATCAGAGTCCTGAGTTAATGCTCTGTTAAAATCCAAATTCCAACCACTGATGAATACCCCCTTTTCCTTTGTCCACATGGCAAACAACCTTTGGAAAAGGCCTTCTCAAAGTACCCTACTTCGAAAGGCTCCCAATTTTGCAAAGCTCAAACAAGCCTTCATGGATCCCCTGCCATTTCGCGAAGCTCAATCACGAAGCACTCCCGCGATGCTCCAGCCTTCGCAATGCTTCGCTATCGCGAAGATCCTACCTCTTCGCGAAGCTCACTGAGCCAACGCGGGGCACACATCTTTCGCAGAGCTAGAATAGCCACCGCGAAGCTCCTCTTTCGCGAAGCACACTGCCTTCGCGAGAGACCTTTGCGAACTGAGAGCAGAGGACTTTCTCTGAAATTATCTCTACTTCTCTTGAGGGGGTCGGCCTCTATTTATAGGCGATTCTACCGACCCTTGACCCTTCCGCGTGAATTCATCACCACGTCAACTCAAATCACGAAGCTCCGAAGTTCCCGCCGAAAATCTCTCAAAATTGCAAAGCACAATGGCAAATTTCCATTCGCGGATCTCGTCGTAATCGCGGAGTATCACCATCATCATCCCTTCGAGCCTTCGCCGCGAAGCTCCCTCACAAAGCCCTTCATCGCCGTGAAGCTCCCTCGCAAAGCCCTTCATCGCCGCGAAGCTCTCCATCCTCTGTCGTTCACAAAGCTTGACGTAATCGTGAAGACTCACCGCCTTCATTCTTCTGGTCTTCATGATTTCCAAACAATGCATCCTCTCTTCACGAAATTCATGACTTTTCCATATTGAATTATTATCTTCATGGAAGTTCACTTTTCGCGATGCTCAGCAACTTACAGATTTTGGACCCCAAAAATTTGGCAAACACTGGGAAACGGCGCCACCTTCAATAGTGATGTCTGCTTGAACGGTATGATCTCTTTGCTGGAACACGATCCAAACTTCCATTTATGATTGACAAAAAACACAAACCATACTCCAAAACATGCATATAAGACCATGGTTCCAACATTATTATCACATCACCCTGTGGAATAATGTGATGAAATCATACTACACTGATTGATTTGGGATGAATCGAGGTGTTTTCTATGTATTGTTTTCTAATATATATTTGAAATTTTATCATGCTTAATTATGGGTGTTGATGTGTAAATGGATTCTTTAATGCATGTTATACTATTTTGACATGATAAACCTTTTATAGATTTATATTTTATAAAATTTTGGTTAATTTGTATTCATTTATTTATATAAAGTTCCTCTCTTGGGATTTAAGTATTTGTGAAAATTCCTAAGTGGATCTTTTAAAATGATTCATGTGTTCAAAATATCCTTTTTTGGTTTTAAATATATTTAAAATTATTTAAACACTTGGCATGGACTTAGGTTGCATTCTAAGTGTTTTTCAACTCACCCAATTGACTTTCATAATGGGGTGTGAATTTTTTAAAGCATATTTAATGTTGGTTTCATTTTAAAAAGGATTGTGTGAAGTTTTAAATGAAAATTTGTAAAATATAGAGGTTTTTCACTCATTTTAAATGATTAAGATTGTTGGATCATGAAGTTTACTTGAATGCTTTAAAAAAGGAATTTTGGTTTTGTGAAAGAGTGTTTAGAACTGGTTGGTTTATTTTAAAAATGGTGTGTTATTTTAAAGAGGAAATTGTGTAAATGGTTGGTTTTTTTAATGGGATTTAAAGTGTGATTTTATAAAAAAAAATTCAAAGAAAATCTGGAATTTATTTTTACCATAATATTTTAAGTTTATATTTTTATAGAATTAGTAAATTCATTACATTATATAGACAAGAAAATTAGATCGATAATAACACCGTGGAAAGGGCATGACACAAACTCTATCCAATCCATAGGATATCCATCCTGACCTCACTCATAGAAAAGATGAATTAATGTTTAACCCCATTGCAACTCCTAAACATAATTTTCATCCAATTTCACCTACATGGTTTAAATTAGGGGAGTTCTCTACAATTACATCTTTTTTCTGATTTGGTGTTAGCTTCTAAGGGGATGAGTCTTAGGCAACAAAATGAATTAATAACTATCATTAAAATTTTTATTTCCCCTTATTTTAAAGTCCCCTTTTGTGTAATTATTTTTTTAAATATTAATATTATCTAATCAAATAGGATGGATATGAATAAAGAATGGGTAGATGACAATCGTATGAAAAATGAGTATGAAGATAGAGTGAAAGAGTCCATCAAGTTTGAAAAATATCATGCATATGACCCTTTTAAAATCCTTTGTCCATGTTTATGATGTTTTTATTCAAGAAAATTTAGTCCATAGGAGTTAGAAGAACACTTGCTCTGTCACGGAATAGATTAAAGTTATAAATGTTGGAATAAACATGGGGAAAATGTGAATGTAGCTAGTGGCTAGGATAACACTGCATTTTATGGATCTTTTGATATGATTAAAATTTTGGACAATAAAGAATACCTTATTGGGGTTTTGATTACATATATTAATGATAATGAATATTGTATTAAGGAAATGATAAGGATAGTTGAAGATGAACTTCATGATTTCTCAAAATTGTTTGAGCAGTTAAAGAGTTGTGAACATACGCCATTGTATGCTAGTTGCACTAAATATACATCATTGTCAGACATACTAAAGCAATATAATTTTAAATAAAGCAATGGATGGAGTGATGCCAATTTTATAGAACTACTTTCTCTCCTGAATAACATGCTCCTAGAAGACAATAAGTTCCTAAGATGAACATACGATGCCAAATGAATGCTATGCTCGATGGGTGTGATCTCTGAAATAATACATGCCTAAATGAATGATTTTATACTATTTATCAAGGACCACAAATCAATTACAGAATTCCCAAAGTGTGGTGATATATGATATAAGAAAGACGAATCTGGTCCTATGAAAGTTTTATAGTACTTTCCAATCATTCCAAGGTTTAGGCGCCTATATGGAAGTGAGGAAATTGTAGGAAAATTAACGTGGAACATAGATACAAGAAATAAAGATGAGAAACTACATCACCCAGAAAACTCTCCTTAGTGTAAGAGAATTGATCATGAGTCCCTGAATTTGGAAACGATTGTAGAAACCTTCATCTTGCATTATCTATAGATGGAGTAAATCATTTTGGTTTTCAAAGAAGCACTCACAGTACATGGCTGGTTATGTTGGTAAATTATAATTTTCCACCATGGTTATGCATGAAAAAGAATACATAATGTTATCTATGATTATATTAGGACTAAAACAACCAGGTAATGATATTTATTTTTATTTGGCTCCATTGATCTATGATTTTAAATTATTGTGGGATTCAGGTGTTACATTGTATGATTCTCACATAAATGAGGATTTCATGTTGAGATCCATGTTGTACGGGATGATAAATGACTTTCCTACTTATGTAAATTTTTCAGGATATAGAATTAAAGGAACTCAAAGGTGTCCCATTTTTTAACAAGGTACATAGTCAATTAGGTTGAAACATTCATCAAAAACCATGTTTTAAGGACATTGTAGATTTATACCCTGACGACATAAGTACCAATCTTGGATGACATCATTTGATGGAAGTTAGTAAGAACATACATCACCATCTCCACTAACATGTGATCAAATGTTTGAGAGGGTAAAATATTTTGACTCTACTTTTGGTAAACTATTTACAAAAAATCTTATAAAAACTAGTTAAAAAAAGTGATCATTTTTTTTGAATTAGCATACTGGAATTGTTTGTATGTTATGTATTTTCTTGATGTTATGCATGTTGAAAAGAATATATGTGATAGTTTTATCGGCACATTACTGAATGCACCTAGAAAAACAAAGGATGTAATTAAGGCTAGGTTGGATATGGTTGACATGGTAATACAAGAAGAGTTGGTGCCAGTAAAGGGTGAAAAACAAACTTTTCTTCCTCCAACTGCTTACACTCTTTCTAGGAAGGAGATATACTAGTTTTTAAACTTATTAAATGGCGTAAAGGTTCTATAGGGGTATTAATCAAATATCAAGAACATCATGTCAATGACCGATTTAAAGTTAAAGGGTCTAAAATTACATGACTTTCATGTTTTGATGCAAGATCTAATTACTATAGATTTACATTTCATTTTTCCCAACAATTTCCATCATACATTAACCAAGATCTGCTTCTTCTTCAAAGTTATATGCAGAAAAGTTATAGACCTGGAAAACCTACCGACTATGGAAAGAGAAATTGAAGTCATATTATGTAAATTGGAAATTTTCTTCCCACCAACATTATTCGATATGATGGTTCATTTTACGGTTCACTTGGTGAGATAGATTTTACTATGTGTTCATATACACTATATATGGATGTACCCCATTGAACGGTATATAAATATTTTGAAATGGTGTGTCAAAAATCAAAGTCGGCAATAGGTTTGTATTGTGGAGTGATATATTGTTGAGGAATCCCTTGAATTCTGTACCAAATACCTATCCGGTGTGAAAAGCATTGGTCTCCTAAAATCTCATCACACTTGGTGGATTATGAGTAAACGAATTTCTGGAAGATATGTTTTCATAATAAATATTACATATTAGGATTAGTTCCACCTTTATGTTTTACATAACAGTTTGGAGGTTTCTCGATATGTTGAAACCCACAAAGAAATTCTTAGACATTTGAATCCATCAAGGGCTGAAATATGGATATAAAATACACATAATCAATAGTTTATAGGATGGTTTTGGGACCATATTTTTAAGGATTCAAATGAAAATCCATATTCAATTTCATAATGACTTTGATGTCTACTCGAAGGACTAAGTTTGTATGAATTATCTTACTTTTTGGTTATACATTCTATACAAATGAACATGATGAAGATAGTACCATGAAAAATAATGGAGTTACACTTGTGGTTGAATCAATGAATGTTTCTAGTAATAAGGAAAGAAATAAAATTTATGTGATTATGTCATACTTTGGAATCATCAAAAAAATATGGTAGTTGGATTATAAAACATTCCAAGTAATGATTTTTTAATGAGAGTGGGTTGATAATAGGCGTGTTGTTAAAATAGATGAATTAGGATTTATGAAAGTTGATTTTAGTAAGGAAGGGTACAAAGAAAAACTATTTATAATAGAATCACATGAATTACAAGTACTTTATGTTCCAGATCCTGTAAACCAAAAATGTTCAATTATTCTATTATCGACCAAAACCACTGAAGGGTCAAATGAAAATTCAACTCAGGATGACTCTTTCATTGGGACGTTGCAATCATTTCACAGTAGTTTCAATGTAGATGGAATTGTGTATGTTATAGGAGACCACAATGAAGGGGTTTGGATGGTTGATAGAGGGTTCAAATCCCTTCAACCATTAAAAAAGAAAGAGAGAGTTCAATAATCAGGTTATATTTTTTTAATATACATCATGTTACATCATGTTATTATTCTTTCACAACTGAATTTATGTAATCTAAATTAAATGTTAAACCACTTCTATAGATAATGAATTCTACATGTTCAAGTGCTCCCAATCCTAAGGCACAATAGATCTTTCAACCTGCTGATTCTTGCAGTGCAGAGGAACAATGACCTTATGCGCGTGCTGGTGCTCCCAATCCTGAGGAGAAACAAGATTCTAAACCTACTACTTCTCCCAATTTAGAGGCACAATGTCTATCTATATATACTAAAGCTACCAATCTATAGGAACACAGTAATGATGTTGAATATTAGTAAATGGTAGGAAATCAAGGCTTGATGACGCAGAAAAAACAGGATCATCATAATTTGACGGTGTTAGCAAAAATCATTAAGGTGAAATTCAAGGGCATCAAATATGAGATCAGATGGAATGCATGGGGCTAGCATATTAACCCCAATAAAGCCATGTTTAGTAGTTACATTGGAATCATCACTCGGTAATGCATGAATATTGATGTAGATTTGTGGAACCATGTTGTACTCGCGCTAAATACACTGATGTGAGAAGATATTATGGTAACATTATGATATCATTTCTTTATTTTACTAAAAAATAAAATAATGAAACATTAATTTACTCTTTATCATCTATTGAAGGGTGTATTTATAGTAGATGACACCTATAAGAAACTTGTATTAATGCTTTATGGAAGGATTCACAAAGTATTTTAAAAAATTCTAATGAAACATCATCTTAAATATGATGAAGTGAAAATAAACCCACACCCACCACTTATATATGCACACTTGATAACCTAAGAAGCGTGGAATGCATTTACTAGTCATCGTGAAGATGTGTCTTTTCTGGTATATTATGGATATTACTACATTAATTGATGACACATGTCTTCATCACTTTGATTAATAATTTTTTATTTATGAAATAGCAACTAAGTGTTGGAAATATGGAATGAGAAGCAAAACTACCGTACCCCTACCAATAAGCAAGGATGGGGAATGATTCACTTGAAACAAAATTAGTACATGTTTTAAATCTACCGTAATAATTTTATGTGACATAAAATAATACCATAATTATGTTCTATTGTTTATATGTAGATTGATGACTCCAAATCCAAATCTACTTCCATTACACACCATGTGCTATGGAAGGAGGAACATGTAAATAAATATGAGATACTAATTGATAAAAACACACAAAAATTTTGGGAAACATGTGTAAGTATTATATAATAAAAAAATATTTAAATCATTATTACATAACAATGATCACTTATTTTCTTATATTTTTTATCCGACATAGTCACAGAAATCATCAACACCTTTACCGTATGAAAACATACTATCGATGGCCATGAAGCAGCCAAAATAGTATGGTTGTGTCAGAGGTGTGGGTTTTGGGGTGACATCCCGAACATATTTTAAGAGAGAGAACAAACAAGAGGAGGATTAAAGTGAAGAAATGAAATGGATGAGATAAAGAATAGATACCCTTTAAGAACACTTACAATGGTAGAGAAAGATGTTGAAACTTTTATGGGGGTAAGAAAAGAGAAGAAACAACTCAAGAACAACCACCGCATGAATATTCTTTTCCGCCCCCCACCAGCTATGAGGAGAGCCATTCCCCTCAAAGAGATGTCTTATCTGGGGTAATCAATGTTCTAATAAATGTTTATGTGAAATGTGAATCAAATAAACACTGATATATTTCCTATACTGATATTTTATAGGGTGATAATGACTAGGATTTATATCTATCAACACTCACCCATCGCCTTTTAGTGAGGGCTATGGTGCTCAATATCCAAAACGAAATGCTACACAGTAGACCACAAACAATAGTTCATGTGAGAGTGTTAATTAGCATATCCCCTAAGATGATCACTAATCTACCTATTCCAATCGATGAGGAATATATTCATACGATCGAAAAAGTTTTTGGAACATTCATCACATGATCATCACATCTTGTAAAAAAACAAGTCGCCAAGGTGGTATTCATTTCCAATTTATTTTTCAATCTAAAACTTTAACAATTAATGAAAAAAGGTTTGAACTGATGAATGTTATTATAGATGCACAAATTGAAGGGGGTGAAATGAAAGACCGATGCGAAACTATATTAAGGATCAATCAATCGATCAAAAAGATCTATCAAAAACACCATTACCCCACCAATTCTATATTCTCATTTACTATCATTGAAGGTTCATGTGGATACAAAGTTAAAAGATGTTCATACTCACATATTTTATTTTAAATAAAATATGTATAGAGAGAAAGTTCAATACTTCATTGGTGTTGAGAATGTAAGTAAAATCATTAACTATGATTGTCTAGGTGGCTCAGTTGTAAATGTATACATGAGATATGTTTTCATGATTTTATTTTCCAAAAGATGATATACTGTGTTGATTATAACTAAATAAATTTCATATTTTTAGAAGGTGTATATATGAAAAACAGTTGAAGGTATTTTTCCATGAAATTTTTTTTGGACTCATTAGTCCTCACAACACCTCTACAGAACAACCAAAAATAGATACCAAAAAAAGAATGAAATAGTGGATGGTCGGGTTAAATCATTTCAAATAAAACTTTTAGATGACCAAATCTATTTAATAAAAATGATGCAGGGGTAAAACTCTACAATTTATTCATATCAAATATATTTTTATTTCTTTCATTACTTGTTCCTTTTTTTGTTTTTAGGTAGTATTGAATGATCATTACGGTAAATTTGGATACTCAAAATATTTATTTCCAAGATTCAATGCATGTATATCCAACAAAAGTTCTACTCATGATGGAATTTTTCAATTTCTAATACACTACATACAACATTTTAGAACTAAACGTAAAGTTATATAATTTATATTATATTTTAATGATTATTCTTTTATAATAGGTCGGTGTATCAATATCATGAAAAATAAGGAATGAGGCCAAGGGATAAGCATGAGGACTAAGACAAGGTCTACGACTAGAAAAGTATCAGGGTATATATAATAATATTTCACTATCCAAACACATATCAAAATAAATTACTTATTCTACTCAATGTTTTTGCAGTGTCCAAAACAAACCAATGAAAAATATTGTGGTTATTATGTTTGTAAATTTATGAGAGAGATCATATTCCATGAACACACTATCATCCTTGAAGAGGTATTTTTTAATATAATTACTATTTCATTTAAAATATTTATTAATGCTTTGTGTATTTATATTTTTTCAGTACTACTATGACTATCAAAAAGGCTCATATTCACAAGATGATATAGATGTGCTCAGAAAAAAATGGGAAACATACCTAATGGAAGAATGTACACAAATTGAAGGAAGATGTGACTTCAATATAAGTAGTGAATTGTTTTATATTTATGTTTAATTTACTTATTTTTATTATTACTCATATATGAATTATTTTCTTATATAGGTGGATTCATTTGTTCGAGTTGGGGAGCTTCCTTCGAAACTGATCATGCTCGTGAGGGATTGGACTTCGAGGATATAACTCATAATTCAATAAGAATGTAAAGTTTTTTTTAATATACTATGTTTTCCTCATAATATTATCTTTTCTCTACTATATTTACATAATATAAAATAAATTTTTGACTACTCTTACAGACAATGTCTTCCACAGACTTATTCTCCCTCAAAACCTTTTCACCCCTACATTGTCGACATTTATAACTTTTCTTCAAAGGCAGTGAAGGAAAATTAAAGGAAATTGATAAATGTTGACAATGTAGTGTTTCCATTTCAAAAAAGAAAGAAAATAGAAATAATGATAACTTAAAATGTGGTCAATATGACTCAAAGAGTATCTTTTTATTTAATTAATTAATTTTATCATCATTTTATCTATTATTTGTAAGTTAATTTCCTTATCATTTTTATCTAATACTTATTTAGTTTTTTTTTGGATCTTTTGGAAAGTCATACCTTCTTTTCAACTACCTACAATAAGCTAAAAAAGATAGAACATGTTCCTTTCAGGTGGAAGAGGAAACCCCATGTTGCATGAAATGTGGAGGGAATCGTAAGGATGCATCTACCAAGGGATTTCTCAGTAGTTGAGTGCAAAGTATGACTTCCCAAAAGATATTTCATGAATATTTTCTTGAACAGTGTAGTAATTAGTCATAGCTCAATCAGCCACACCTCAATCTAATACACAGTGTGCTCGGTATGACTCGAAGTGTATGTTTTTAGTTTATAATATTCTTTTATCCTTTAATATTCATGTCTTACGAACTACCATAATTTGATCCATGACTCGTAATTATGATATATGATATGCAGGGTATGAATTTCTAATGTTAATATCACCTTCTAACATCTTTATGATCATGTTATCCTTATATGGTCATCAATATCTCCCTTGTTTACACTTATTGATCATATTTGATCGCCATTTATTATGTTTCATATCCTTAGGTTATTAAGAATGGTTTTAGAAATGATATTTCTAAGAAGGTTTATAGTAAATAATAACTTAATGAGAAACTCTTATGAACTAGTTTTTATGTTTCCATGTTTCCAAAAGCAGTAGACCTAAACTATTCTAGCATGGATCATTATGTTATGTAAAGAATATTAATATACTAATATGTGATATCTATGTATGAAATTTATGGGTCAATATATTTGGTATCATAGTAAATAACCTACTAAAAACTGAGAAAAAAGAATAAGTGATCGGTATCACTCAAAGTGTCTATTTTTATTTTAAATTGACATTACTTTTAGTAAAAAGAACAAGTGACATACTGAAAAATAAGAAAATTCATTTTTATTGTTTTTATGCTTTATAAAAATGATCCATGAGTCATTTTTGATGTGTAGGAGTCATCCTCACCTCAATACGGCATACAGTATGACCGGTATGACTCCAAGTGTGTATTTTTATTTAAAATTGACATTAATTTAATGAAAAAAGAAGAAGTGACATACTAAAAATTGAGAAAATACATTAGTATTATTTTGATACTTTAGAAAAATTATCCATGAGTCATTTTTGACATATAATAATCAACTACACCTCAATCTGATGCACGGTGTGACCGGTGTGACTAAAAGTACCCATTATCAGTTTAAAATTAGCATTTTAGTTCAAAATGTTCCACTCATTGAAAACCAAGAAAACACACTCTTATTGTCTTGATAATCTAAGAAAATGATTCATAAGTCATTTTTGATTTTTATGAAGTATTATAATACCAAATCGATGCATGATGTGAATGGTATGACTCATAATGCATGTTTCCAGTTTAAAATGTAATTTTAGTAAAAAAATACAACTCGCATACTGAAAACTGAGAAAATGCATTCAGATTGATTTTATAGTTTATAAAAATGATTTATAATTCATTTTTGACATTTAGGAATCATATGAACCTCAATATGACATACGGTGTGATCGGTATGACTCCAAGTGTGTCTTTTTATTTTAAATTCACATTAATTTAAGTAAAAACACAAGTGACATACTGAAAAATGAGCAAACGCATTTGGATTGTTTTGATATTTTAGTAAAACAATACATGAGTAATTTGTGACATCTAGGATTCAACCAAACCTCAATATGATAAATGGTGTGACTGGTATGACTCCAAGTGTGTCTTTTTATTTAAAATTGACATTAATTTAATTAAAAAAGAATAATTAAAATACTAAAAACTGAGAAAAGGCATTGGGATTTTTTTATATTTTAGTAAAAATGATTCATGAGTAATTTTGGATATATAGGAGTAAATTTTACCTCAATACAATGGATGGTGTGACTGGTATGACTCCAAGTGTATCTTTGTATTTAAAATTAGCATTAATTTAAGTAAAAAAAATAAGTAACATACTAAAAAATGAGAAAATGAATTCAGATTGTTTTTATACTTTATTAAAATGATCCATGATTAATTTGTGATGTGTATTAATCAACCACACCTCAATATGGTGCACGGTCTGACTGGTATGACTAAAAGTGTCTCTTATCAGTTTAAAATTGATATTTTAGTTCAAAATGTGTCACTCACTAAAAAACAAGAAAATGCACTCTGATTGTCTTGATAATTTAGGAAATAAATTCATAAGTCATTTTTGATGTGTATGAATCATTCTCACATAAAATTTATGCATGATGCAACTGGTATGACTCATGGTGCTTGTTTCCAATTTGAAATGACATTTTAGTAAAAAACCCAACTAGCATACTAAAAACTAAGAAACTAATTTGGATTGTTTTAATAATTTATAAAAATGATCTATAATTCATTTTTTACATGTAGGAATTATCCACACCTCAATCTAATGCACGGTGTGACTAGTATGACTCCAAGTGTGTCTTTTTATTTAAAATTGACATTAATTTAAGTAAAAATAACAAGTGACATATTGAAAAAAAAGAAAATTCATTCGTATTTTTTTGATATTTTAGGAAAATGATCCATGAGTCATTTATGACATATAAAAATAAAACTCACCTCAATACGATGCATGGTGTTACCGGTATGACTCCAAGTGTGTCTTTTTATTTAAAATTGACATTAATTTAAGTAAAAAGAACAACTAACATACTAAAATTTAAGAAAACACATTCATATTGTTTTTATATTTTAGGAAATGATCCATGAGTAATTTTTTATGTGTATGAGTCAACCTCACCACAATACGACGGATAGTGTGACCGGTATGACTCCAAGTGTGTCTTTTTATTTAAAATTGACATTAATTTAAGTAAAAAAACAAGTTACATACTAAAAACTAATAAAATGCATTCATATTGTTTGTATACTTTAGGAAAATAATCCATGAGTCATTTTTGATGTGTAGGAATCAACCACACCTCAATCTGATGCATGGAGTGACTGGTATTACTAAAAGTGTTCGTTATTATTTTAAAATTGACATTTTAGTTCAAAACATTTCACTCACTAAAAACTGAGAAAACACCCTCTAATTGTTTTGATAATTTAGGAAATCAATTCATAAGTAATTTTTTATGTGTGTGAAGTAGTCTTACATAAAAATGATGCATGATGTGACCAGTATGACTCATAATGAATGTTTCTAGTTTAAAATAACATTTTAGTAAAAAAACACAATTGGCATATTTAAAACCAAAAAAAAGCATTCAGATTGTTTTGATACTTTATAAAAATGATCTATAAGTCATTTTTGACATGTAGGAATCAGAAAACACTCAATACAATGAACGATGTGACTGATATGACTTCAAGTGTGTCTTTTTATTTAAAATTGACATCAATTTAAGTAAAAACAACAAGTGACATACTAAAAATCTAGAAAACACATTCAGATTGTTTTGATATTTTAAGAAAATGATCCATTAGCCACTTGTAATGTGTAGGAGTCAACCACACCTCAATGAGATGCACGGTGTGACTGGTATAACTCCAAATGTGTCTTTTTTATTAAATATTGACATTTTATTAATGTATTTTTTTCATATTAATGTTTAATTTATATATTTATAGTATTACTAACATAATATTTTTTTTCTTATATAGGCAGAATATTTTTCTCAGGTTGAGATGATTTTTTCAGCAACTAATACCATGGGAGTACATTTTTTAAAGGGGATCACAGGCATCAAAAGATGAAATATTAATGTTTTAAATTTTTTTGGATAATTGTAAATGTAATTATATAAAACATTGTTTGAAATTTAAATAGTACTATTTTTTATATATACCATGGGTGTACATTTTTGTATTAATAAGGTTAATTAAATGTATATAGCATTGTTTGAAATTACAGGGTTTTTTAGCATTTTTTGAAATTATAGGTTTTTTCTGGGTGTGTTGTTATATTAACAACGCATTGCACCCAGCTAGGCATTTATCAGCACTAAGAATGGAACTAATAAAGGTTTTATTTATCATCACTAAAAAATAATTGATAAATGGGGTCCTTTATCAGCACTTTTTTTAGTGCGTATAAAGGTCCCCCTTTATCAGCACTTTTTTAGTACTGATAAAGCCCCCCCCCCCCCCATCAGCATTGTGATTAACAATTCTTTTTTAGTAATGTTAAAATAATATTTCCACACTTTTAAATATAATATGTTTATAGTGAAATACACACAGGAAGCATGAACCCCTTTCATTCTTCCTAGAGAGGGGAGAAGCGTAAACAGGGTTCAAGCTTATCATGTCCCCTTTTTAAAAATACCGGGAACCCTATCCCTTTTATAAAAAAATAAAAACTCATTAAAAATTAGCCTCAAAATCACTATGTGATGTGGATATGTACAAAGGTGGAATGATATTCAATGTATTCATTGTGAAAATAAACTTATAGTATGTGATTTATATAGTACATGTTGATAAGTTTTTAGAGAGTGCATGAAGCTTGTATTAGCAAGTTGGCATTGTCATTTGTGGACCAAAGAAATTATTTTCTTCACAATTTAAAATTAATTACATGATTATAAGGATTTATTTTGGGATACATGCTATGTGATGAACAAATAGAAGATTCCATGCGAGTGGATGTGTTATACAAGCAGACATAGTTAAACACCATCATTATATTATGTGAGAATACATGTTATGTGATACATTCTATGCAGTTTGTGATGCCATATAGTCTTAATACACCATCATTGAGATTTAATTTGTAAATTAACAAAGTAATATTTCTTTTATATCATGCATGTGAATCTATTGTGGAAGATTCTATGTGAGCAAAAATTCATAATAAATCTTTATAAACTTAAATGGTCAAAAAATTGATAAAGGAAAAATGTTCTTATACCAATATTGCAAAAAATATATGTGAAAATATAGCATTACAAAGAAAATTATTGTAGTTAAAAATTATGTGATGGTATAAATTCAATATTCATGGTGAGTTTATGAAGTAAGTTTGCGAGCTGCTATGTGAGTAAGGTTACAATATGTGATAATGCATGCAATTTATGATTCATGAAGTATGTGGAAGCTGATATGTGAAAAGATGGTTTATTCATACACCATGTGATAAAGAATGAATTACATGAATGATAATGGAGTATGTGATCCATGTGTTATGCGTACAAGATCTATGCAAAGGATGTTGTGCGAACATAATACAACATTATTTTTTGTGATACAAATGATGGATGGTTAACCACATTTTTTTGAAATATCATGAGTTAATCAAGTGAATTTTATCCTATAAATACCCATAAACTTTAATTTTATGTTTTATCAATAATTTTAGAGAAGATATTATCAAGATTTGGAGTCTTCATTTGCTCTATTTTTCACCCCATGATGTAAAAGGGCTCTTATACAAAACATCATTTGAGAAAAGTTGATGAATAGTGTGTGCAAAAGAGTTTTAAACTTCCTATTCAATTTTCATTCATTAGATATGATGTTATGTTGTTGAATTTATATGTGATTATAGTTTTTTATAGTTTCATAAAGACCATTAAACATACTATTTATTACATTAAAAATAATTAAAATCATTAAACTTCTTTTTTGAAGCATCAGTACATGAAAAACCAAGTAATTGAAGCAATGGTATGCGGTGATACACATGTACTATGAGAAGGTAATGAGATGTACATAGGAATAATTACTCATACTCTATGTGAAGTATATACTTGATAAGTAAAATAAGTTTTACAATATAGTTGAGAAGTCCATGTAATACTTATGATTTCATGAAGAATCAGAGTTGTGATAATTAAAGAACACTAAGAAAATAAATACACCACTATATCAAGGAAATATAATAGATTTAAATGGGAAGATATTTGTAGTATAATAATTTCATGTCTAATTATTCAGTGAGATGATAATATCCAGATCATCTAAAATCTAGAGTGAGGTTAAATACTGGAAGACATGTTCAATCCACTGTCGATGTTCTTAAAGACTATACACAAGCAAGACCTTTTAATCCAACCTACGTGTGGAGTAAGTTCAATTTAAAAGAGTTTTTGAAGAAACCTAATGTATATCAATATCTTTATATCATCATATTAATGTTGAAAAGGGAGCTTTTGGTTAGGGTGTCTAACTAGTCGCTGAAGAGGTGATTGTAGTTGGTGTGTATAATCGATTACTAGGGAACTGTATTTGGGGTGTTTGTAGGGTCCTAAAAATTCTTCCAAGGGAAGAAAATACTCCCACAATCACTTCGCAGAAGGAGTAAATTTGTAACACCCCAATGTTCCATGGTATGTTTCTCTTTTAATAATACAATAGCTTGTGTTTTACACAGCCCCAAGTACTAGAATACCACGACCAATAAAACTAGCTATTTAAAAAGTAGTTATGAATAGTAATACACACTTTTTAAAATTTTATAAATTTTATTTTTCAAAATGGACTTCATTTTTGGATTCGGAATATCAAAATTATATTAGGGTAAATTTTTGGTATTTTTCTGAAAACTTTTAATTTTTGATGAATAGTGAAAAACATTGCTTTATTATTTAAAACCGGTTTTTTATTTAAATAAATATTATTTTTATTTAAATTTATTTTAAAGTAAAAATAGATACATAATACCTATATTAGTCCAATTTAATTCTTTGGAGTCATTTTATAATAATATTAGATATATAAAATTGTATTGAACTTTTTAACGTCTTTTACCCACCTTCTAGGCACATTTGTAAATTTACATAAAACGTAATTTTACCACTTCTTTGAATTGAATTTCAAAAATCTGATAGAAAAATTTGTCATCAATAAGTAAAATTAGATTCAATAGGATGAAAATATTTTTTGGTGAATAGTAACTTTTGAATTTTATTTACCGCGGTTAAAAGTAAATAGGGTAATAAAAGGTAAAAATAATATTATAATTACCCCAACACGTGTCATAATTCTATTGGATAAGTGTATTTAGACCAAAATAAACTTTAGGACAAAAATATGATCCTTTTTTATCCACTTGGATTATATTAGGACATTTATTATATTTTATTTAAAGAAGAGTTAAAAGTGATAAATTCAACTTTTAATAAAAAAATATTTTTCATATAGTGTTATAAATAATATAAATTCAACTATAAATATTCAATATAAATCTAAAAATATTTCCTACATCATGGTATTTTATTTATAATTTTTAGACATTAAATAATTAAATTTATTTATGACACAATGATAATGTAATAATTACCTTATTAATGAAAGATTAAAATAATTGATATTATAAATATTAAAATAAATTTAAATTTAAACTTTTGATGCCATACATGAATTTTCTAGGTTAATATGACATGTTAGGGTTGAATAAATGTATTTTTTTCGAAGTAATCAAGTTGTTATGACTTTTACAAAAACCAAATACTAAATAGTGTCAAAATTGACATAAATGAGTTTTTAAAACAAATACTATTTTATTAAATGATATAATATTCATAAAAATATAAGATTCAATAAAATTACTTAGATAATGTTAGATATGTAATTAATGAACCACTTTAGGTTCTCTATGAATTTTATAGAAAATATATTAACCATGTATTAGAAAATTATATGAAGACGTGGTAAAAGTTAAACTATTTAACTAAGAGTTAAATATAAAAGATAAGGTTAATATGGTGACCTAAACTTGTCTAAAACCCATTGGTTTAGAGGATTTTGACCCATAACAACCTTATACTAGAAATAAATCCATTTGGAGCTATTATAAACCAAAAAATATTTTACAGTAAATTAATATTTCAAACTCTTCCTAAAGTGCCCCTCACCTCTCTTATAAAAGGGTACTTCCCCTTCTCTCAAATTCACACCTCCAAAGAAATTTTTCTAGGACAAACCCTGATCAAATATTCTGAAAAAAAAACCCTCACTTAAACCTAGAGTCCTTACTTTGATCATAAATCCAACCTAAGGAGCCATTTTGTTCAAATCAAAAGGAAGCACCTGAAGAAGACGTAATTATTTCATCACCTCGTTTAAAGTTCTTTTCTTCTTCCACTTCCTCTTTCTTTGGTGTTTCCATAAAAAATAATAACTCCAGTACCTTATACATACTGAGATTTTATTATAAATATGGTACAATCTTATTCATTATTCTATCCATACTATGAATGACAAAGTCACCATACGTGCGTACATGCAGCTTACCGTCTCCACATAGTGGTATAGTTTCTTATTAAACACTTAATTATTTAGATGGGTATAATAATGATTATAATTTATGTAAATAATAAATATAACATGTTAATGATTATTTATATATAATATACCATCCAATTACATATTATTTCACCATAAATAAAATGATATTGTCGCTCGTGCGTACGTACGGCTTACCATCTCCACGACGCAATGAGATTTCATTCCCCATCATAACCATTCAAGAATAATTTTAATTAAATTATTAAAAAATAATGTTTAAGAAATTAATATCATTATGTATATGAATCAAATACATCCTATCCATAACAAACATGACTTACATAACAAAACATATAAAGGAAAACGAATCAGTTAACAATCGAAACAATGATATTATTGAAATATTATTAACAAAGAAATATTAGAGGATCATATGTGATATCATATTTATGTATGTGGTTATTTTATAATTTAATAAAAATTATTTAACCATTATACAAGAGGTTAAAGTACCCTTGACTAAGTAAAATTACAAGGTAAGGGTTAATTTTACAATCTCTTCATTATCTGAGGTTGTTTATACGTAAGTATCAACTGGGACTTCTTTATCATCCACATCTGTGTTTCTTAAAAATTTATTTCAAAACATTTTTACTATTTCCTATACCATGGGTTAAATTCATTTATACCCTTGTTTTAATTTTTATAAAATGTTTTGAAATAAATCTTTTCGTCATTTTCCGAACAATGTACTTTGTGACCTTTTTGACAAAATTAAGGAAAGAGTTTTTTTTAACGTATATGGAGGATGCGGATATTTTCCACTATTATAACACCTTAGAAGATTCCCTTACAAGATTATATGAATACTTTAAAAATAAATGTTTTATTTTATAATTATGAAACTTTTAAATGATTTCAATGTAGAAAGAGATATTTCTCTTAAATAGTTTTTGGATTGATTTCATCTATGTAAACATATAATGTTGGATTTTATGTTTAATTGAATTTTATTGATTATGATAAAATATTACATATTTCATTGATAGTTTTATGATATTTTTTACTATGGATGTGAGGTTTTTATGTCATTCATAGTTTATGGTTAAAGTATTAACATTTTGTATGTTAGTTTAATACAAATGTTTATGTTATGTTTCACCCTTTTCATATGAGGAATGCATTGGACGTAGTAAGTGATGGTCGAGGACCGTTATAGCTGCTCGATGTATTGTTAGGTCTCATGAGACAAACTAGTGTCTTGGAATAAGGCCTTGACAAAATTTATATTTAGGTTCTTGGCATGAGGCCTTGACTTTGTGGTTAAGATGTTCGACATTATGAATTCCATCATTATAAGATTAGTTATTGATATTACATGTGATTATTTGACTAGTATAATATCCATGTGAATAAGTAAATGGAATTATTTGATTTATCTTTTCCATATTATGTGGAAGTTTAAGTTTAAAAGGCTGGTGTTTTAGTCTTATGCATTTTTTAAATGTTTATGATTATTTATGATAGTTTTCGCTATATTATTATCCTTACTGAGCATCTGAGCTCACCCCTTTCTTATGTTTTATTTTTTGTAGGATGTGAAGAAGTGTATTATGACTAAACTGTAGGGATAGGATAAGGAATATGAGTGTGTTCAATGGAGACACAATGTTTCTTTTAAATTTCATAATTTAATGTGAAACTTATGTATGTATCTAATACTTCCAAGGCCACTAAACTGGTCATTATTTCAGGACTTGATATCTTGTGATCATGCCAATGTTATGTAATAATGCACCAACTCTGGGTAACTAGGGTCAGGGAATTATAGTTGGTATTAGATGAATTTTAGTAAAAACCTTGGAAACTAGATTTATAAATACTCTGATTAGAGAACATTACCCTAAGATATACTTTGAGAATTATTATAGAATAACATCCAAAAAATTTGGTAATGTAGATATTTTGTGGGTTTTCCAAGAAATACATACATGTATGGATACTACAAGTGGACGTGGTTCTAGAACAGATGTCCCTAGGAGTGAAAACTCTAACAAGGAGTTTCAGGCTTGACTCAGGGTATCATGGTACACGACAACGGGCCTTACTGCGCACCTGGTTTGACACTCCCAGGGGATATGCTTAGGATAATTTATATTTTCTTTACAAACCATTATGATGGATTTATGAGTAAATATAACCTCAAAGAAAAAAATTATGAATATAGATTATATCCATAAACTATTCAATTTATGTTAAGTATTTTACAAGTTTGGAATTATGCATTGTGATTCATAAAAAAATCTAGTGTATGACATTGTTTAGAAATGGTACATAGTGGAAGGAATGGAAACCGTATCAATGCACATAATCTATATAGGGATTGACCTATTATTTAAGATAATTATAGTGGAGCTGGTGATGCAACTGTTTCGAACAACTTATAACCATATTGGGATAACTCACTCAGGTTATGAATAATAACCTTACCTATATGAAGCACCCTGATCCACAACATGGAAGATCAATGTTAGACCACTTCATGAGGAAACAAACACCAACATTCAATGGGACTATAAATCCATTTGTATCTGAGTAATGGATAAGTTCCTTAGAGAAGATATTTCATGCTTTGGGGAGTACCTAAAACGAAAAAGTTTTCATGGTATTTTATCACCTCTCAGGAGATAAAAATCAATGGTGGTCATTAATTAAAAACACAAAGGAGGATTAATAAGTATCAAATATTTAATAGAGGTAGTTTAAGGAGATTTTATTAGAAAAATACTTTCCTCATGAACATCGAGTAGATGTGGAAAGGAAATTTCTGAGTCTGAGGCAAAAAGAGGATGAGAATGTCACAAAGTATGAGGCAAACTTTATAAGGTTAGAAAGGAATGTTGTAGATTATATATTTAACCCAAGAAGTAAGATTGATCAATTATTTTATGGGTTAAAACCATTTTTCCATCTAGCATTAGTCTCACAATCCTTCTTGTCATACGAAGATATAGTCTCATGTGCTATTAAGATAGAAAAGGAATTCTCTTAGTCTTATGACTTCAAATTGAAGCAAGAGAAGAATAGATCTACTGAAAACTCTAGAAAAGGAAGTAAGGGGAAGAAGGATAAAAGTTTAATTTCCATCCTGTAGTAATTGTGGGAAGAAACACCCCGGTACATACCTAAAGGGGATGGGAGTTTGTTACAAGTGTGGGGAAAACAGCCACCAAGCTCATGATTTCAAGGGGAAGAAAGAGGATGTCAATGTTAAGTGCTACAATTGTAAAGAAATGGGTCATTATGAAAATTAATTTCCCAAGTTTCAAAGGAACTTACCACATAAAATGTTAAGGTAGTAAGGCCAAGCTTATGTGATCACAACTGTTGAGGTTGAAGCTCTGAATAATGTGGTGGAAGGTACTTTAATCGTTTCCTCAAAATTATCCAATGCTTTATTTGATTCTGGATCATCACATTCTTTCATATCTTCCCAGTTTTCCAAGAAAAATAAATATTTCCAATTTGACTTAACAAGGTAGTTTTCAGTCAAAAATCCTAAGGGAAGTATCATAGCAACAATGTTTTGTCAATCAGTTACCATTATGGTATATAGATGTGCTTTATTTTCTGATCTTATTTTCATACCCATGATTGAATTTGATATAATCCTCGGTATGAATTTTCTTTCAGACCTTGATGTGAAAATTTATTGTAAGAATAAGGAGGTTACAATTTTTGATGATGATAAGTAATCCCATATCTTTAGAGAAGAAACATCACCATATAATTCTCATATAGATCTACACCCAGTAGCTCTACTAAATTCAATTATTGGGGAGGAAGGGAGTGAAGTAACTATAGGTGATGAAATGAATTTTCCAATAGAGTATGTACCTATTGTGCAAGAATATGTTGATTTGTTTTAAGAGGATTTACCTAGACATCCTCCAGAATGAGAAATTTAGTTTTCCATTGACTTAATTCATGGTTCAAGGCCCATATCAAAGACCCATTTATAGAATGGTCATTGTGTAATTAGTGGAACTAAAGAAACGACTATAGTAATTGAGTAATAAAGGATTTATTCGGCCTGGTGTTTCTCTATGGGGATCCCTTATCCTTTTTTTAATAATAAAGATGGATCTATGAGGTTGTGCATTAACTATAGAGAGATCAACGTTATAACAATAAAGAACAATTATCTCATACCTCGCATTGATGATTTATTTGATCAACTTCATGGAGCTCAATATTTTTCAAAGATTGACTTTTGATCTGGATACCATCAATTGTGCATGAAGAAGGTAAACATTCCAAAGACAGCATTTCGAACCAGGTATGGTCATTATGAGTTTACAGTAATGCCTTTTTTACTGACTAATGCACCCTCTATTTTCATGGATCTAATGAATATATTTTTTAAGAAATATATTGATTAATTTTTAATGGTATTTATTGATGATATCTTGGTATACTCCAAAAGCTACAAAGATCATGAAAATCACTTGAGTACTATTCTAAAGACTCTTAGAAGAAATGAATTATATGGAAAGTTTAAAAAGTGTGAATTATGGATTCAGGAGATTTCTTTTCTTTTCCATATTGTCTCTAAGGATGGAATCTCTATTAATCCTTCAAAGACAAGGGCAATCCAAGAATGGCTAGCACTGATGAGTATAACTAAGGTACGCAGATTTATTGGTTTAGTAGGTTACTATTGGCGTTTCGTCTATAATTTTTCCTGATTGTCTAACCCATTAACCAAGCTCACACATAAAGGGGCTAAATTTGTTTGGACAAAAGAGTGTGAAGAATGTTTTTAATAATTGAAGATAAGATTAGTCGATGCTCCTATCTTGACTCTACCATCTAGGAATGATGGGTTTGTTATTTATAGTTATGCTTCAAATAAATGACTTGGTTGTGTCCTTATGTATAATGATAGAGTTATTTTCTATGCGTCAAGGCAGCTAAAAATTCACGAACAAAACTATCCTACTCATGATCTTGAGTTAGAAGCTATAATATTTTCTCTGAAGATATGGAGACACTATCTATATGGTGAAAAATGTGATATATATACTAATCACAAGAGTTTGAAGTATATTTTCTCACAGAAAGAACTCAACATGAGGAAAAGGCAATGGCTTAAACTACTCAAGGATTATGATTTCACAATACACTACCACCCGAGGAAGTAAAACAAGGTGGCAGATGATTTGAGCAGAAATAATCATGGAGTTATGAACAATATGAGGGTTGAAATGGATCCTATGTTTATTGATCTAGTAAATATGGATATGGAAATAATCATGGAAGGCGAAACATCGATACTTTTTCAAATGTTTGTCAATCCATCTTTACTAGAAAGGATAAAAAGTTCTCAAACTGATGATGAGGAGTTTCAAAATAAAATTAAAGCTGTGAATGATGAGAGATTGATTGACTTCATATATGAATATGTAATTTTGAAATTTGGGAAGAGGATTTGTGTTCCTGATATACCTGATCTAAAAAGGGAATTATTGGATTATTCTCATAGATCCAATTTCTCTGTACACCCTGGTAGCAATAATATGTATAGAGATTTGAAGGAACATTTTTGGTGGGACAACATGAAGAGGGAGATTGATGATTATGTGTCAAGATGTATGGTTTGCCAATAGGTGAAGCCTGGAAAACAACATCTGACAGGATTTATGCAACCTCTTTCCATACTTGAGTAGAAATGGGATGATATTACGATGGACTTTGTCATGGGGCTACCAAAGACTCCTAGAAGGAATGATGTAATATGGGTCATTTTTTATCATCTTACCAAGTCAGAAAAATTTTCTTGCTATAAGAGAAGATTTACCACTTCAAAGTTTAGAAATACTATATATTAATGAAGTTGTAAGACATCATGGTGTACCACTATCGATTGTTTCTAATCATGATCCACGTTTTACATCAAGATTCTGGAAAAGTCTTTAGAAATCCATAGATACCGAACATCATTTGAGCACTGCCTACCACCCTCAAACTGATGGAAAATCAGAACAAACAATTAAAACCTTATAAGACATGTTAAGATCTTGCTCACTTAACTTTCAAGGTATGTGCGATCAGTATTTACCTCTGATAGACTTTTCCTATAACAATATATTGTATTCAAGTATTCAGATGGCACCATATAAAGAGTTATATGGAAAGAGATGTCACACGCCAACTTGTTGGGATGATTTTGGTAAAAGAAAACTCACAGGCCCAGAACTTATTGAGGAAACAATGGAAAATGTGAGTATTATCCAAACCCACATCAAAGAAGCTCAAAGTAGGCAAAAGAGATATACCGATAACCGAAGGAAGGATTTTGAATTTCAAGTAGGTGATCATGTTTTATTGAAGGTATCTCCATGGAAGGGTGTTATATGATTCAGTAAGAAGGGTAAATTAAGTCCCAGGTACATCGGACCTTTCGAAATTCTAGAAAGAATTGGAGTTGTAGCTCACCGTTTGTAAATTCCGCTAATTCTCTCCAAAGTTCATGATGTGTTCCACATATCACTATTGAGAAAATACATTCCTGGCCCAACGCATGTACTCACCTATGAAGAAATAGAACTGGAACTCGATCTCTCTTATTGTGATGAGCCTATCAAAATTCTTGATACCAGAGAACAAGTGTTGAGAAACTGGATGACTCATCTGGTAAAAGTTCTTTGGAAAAACCATAAAATAGAAGAGGCAACATGGAAACCTGAGGAACTTATGATGAAGAACCACCCAAATATTTTTATACAGTAATATTTTAGAAATTTTAAGGATTAAATTATTTGAAGGAGGGAAGAATATAACACCCAAATCTTCTACAGTATGTTTCTCTTTGAATAATAGAATAGCTTGTGTTGTACACATCCCTGAGTACTAGCACACCACGACCAATAAAACCAGTCGTTTAAAAAGCAGTTATGAATAGTAATACCCACTTTTTTAAATTTTTTAAATTTCATTTTTTTAAATGGACTTCATTTTTGGATTCATAATATCAAAATTAGCTTAGGGTGAAGTTTTGGTATTTTTCTGAAAATTTTCAATTTTTGATGAATATTGAAAAACACTGTGTTATTGTTTAAAACCAAATTTTTATTTAAATAATTATTATTTTTATTAAATTTATTTTAAAGTCAAAATAGATACATAATACCTATATTATTTCAATTTAATTCATTGAAGTAATTTTATAATAATATTATATATATAAAATTTTATTGAACTTTTTAACGTCTTTTACCCACCTTCTAGGCACATTTGAAATTTTGAATAAAACATAATTTTACCACTTCTGTGAATTGAATTTCAAAAATCCAACAGACACAATTGTCATCATTAAGTAAAATGTGGTCCAATATGATGAAAATAATTTTTGGTGAATAGTAAATTTTGAATTTTATTTACCACGGTTAAAAGTAAATAGAGAAATTAAAGGTAAAAATAATATTATAATTACCCCAAAAGATGTCCTAATTCTATTGGATAAGTGTATTTCAACCAAAATCAACCTTAGGAAAAAAAATATGATCCTTTTTGACCCACTTGGATTAGATTAGGACATTTATTATATTTTATTTAAAGAAGAGTTAAAAGTGTTAAATTCAAATTTTAATAACTAAAACATTTTAAATATAGGGTTATACATAAGATAAATTCGACTATAAATATTTATTAGAAATATAAAAAGATTTACTAAATCATGGTATTTTATTTATAATTTTTAGACATTAAATAATTAAAATTATTTATGAAAAAATGATGATGCAGTAATTACCTTATTAGTGAAAGATTAAAATAATTGATATTATAAATGTTAAAATAAATGTAAATTGAAACTTTTGATGTAATCCACGAATTTTTTAAGTTAATATGAAATTTTAGTGTTGAATCAATGTATTTTTTTTAATTAATCAAGTTTTTATGACTTTCAAAAAAACCAAATACTAAATAGTGTCAAAATTGACATAAATGAGTTTTTAAAACAAATACTATTTTATTAAATGATATAATATTTCTAAAAATCTAAGATTAATCCAAATGAATTATATAATGTTATATATGTCATTAATTAACCACTTAAAGTTCTCTTGGAATTTTATAGTAAATATATTAACCATGTATTATAAAAATATATGAAGACATGGTAAAAGTTAAATTATTTAACTAAGAGTTAAATCTAAAAGATAAGGTTAATATGGTGACCTAAACTTGTCTAAAACCCATTGGTTTAGATTATTTAGACCCATCCCCACCTTATACTAGAAATAAATTCATTTGGAGATATTAGAAACCTAAAATTATTTTATAATAAATTAATATTTCAAGCTCTTCCTAATGTGCCACTCACCTCTCTTATAAAAGGGTACTTTCCCTTCTCTCAAATTCATACCTCAAAATCCATTTTGCTTGGACAAACCCTACTCAAATCTCCTCCAAACTACCCTCACTTAAACCTATAGTCCTTACTTTGATCATAAAGCCAACCTAAGGATCTCTTTTGTTCAAATCAAAAGGAAGAACCCGAAGACGAGATAATTATTTCATCACCTCTTTCAAAGTTATTTTATTCATCCACTTACTCTTTCTTTGTTGTTTCCATACAAAAATAATAACTCCATTACCTTCTACATAATGATATGTTATTATAAATATGGTACAACCATATTCATTAATCTATCCATCCTATTAATGACAAAGTCACCATACATGCGTACGTACGACTTACCATCTCCACGTCGTGGTATAGTTTGTTATTCAACACTTCACTATTTGGATGGGTATAATAATCAGTATAATTGATTTAAATAATAAATATAACTTGTTATTTATTCTTTATATATAATATATCATCTAATTACATATGATTTCACCATCAATATAATGATATTTTCGCTCATGCGTACGTACGGCTTACCGTCTCCATAACGATATGAGATTTCATTCCCCATCATAACCATTCAAGAATAATTTTCATTTGATTATTAAAAAATAATGTTTAAAAACTTAATATCTTTCTGTATATGAATCAAATACATCCTATCCATAACAAACATGACTTACGTAACAAAAAATATAAAGGAAAACGAATCAGTTAACAATCGAAACAATGATACTATTGAAATATTATTAACAAAGAAATATAATAGGATCATATATGATATCATATTTATGTATGTGGTTCTTGTATAATTTAATAACAATTATTTAACCATTATAAATGAGTTTAATGTACCCTCGACAAATGAAAATTACAAGGTAAGGGTTAATTTTACAATCTCTTCATTATCCTAGGTTCTTTATACGTAAGTATCTTCTGGGACTTCTTTATCATCCACATCTGTGTTTCTTAAAAATGTATTTCAAAACATTTTTACTATTTCCTATACAATGTGTTAAATTCATTTATACCCTTTTTTACTTTTTATAAAATGTTTTGAAAGGAATCTTTCTATCATTTTCCGAACAATGTACTTTGTGAACTTTTTGACAAATTAAGGAAAGAATTTTTTTTAACTTGTATAGAAGATGCAGATATTTTATGTCGTTATAACACCTTTTAAGGTTCTCTTACAAGAGTATGTTAATATTTTCAAAATAAATGTTTTATTTTAAAATTTTGAGACTTTTAAATTATTTCAAAGTAGAAAGAGATATTTCTCTCAAATAGTTTTTGGATTGATTTCATCTATGTCAACATCTATTATTGGATTTTATGTTTAATTGAAGTTGATTTATTATGATACAATATTACATATTTTATTGATATTTTTATGATATGTTTGACTGTGGATGTGCTATTTTTATGTCATTCATAGTTTATGGTTAAAGTATTAACATTTCATATGTTAGTTTAATACGAATTTTTATGTTATGCATTGGACGTAGTAAGTGATAGGTGGGGCCCGCTATAGCCTCTCAATGCTTCAGTAGGTCTCATGATACAAAATAGTTTCTTGGCACAAGGCCTTGAAAAAATTTATATTTAGGGTCTTGGCACGAGGCCTTGACTTTGTAGTTAAGATGTCTCGCATTATGCATTCCATCATTATGATATTAGCTATTGATATTACATGTGATTATTCAACTAGTAGAATATCCATGTGAATAAGTAAATATAATTATTTGATTTATCTTTGACATATTATGATTAATTTTATGTTTAAAAGGATTGTGTTTTAGTCTTATACATTGCCTTAAATGTTTATGCTTATTTATTATAGTTTCTTCTATATTTTTATCCTTACTGAGCATCTGAGCTCACCCCATTCTTATGTTTTTTTTTCAGGATGCAAAGAAGTATATTATGAATGACCTACAGGGATAGTCTAAGGAATATAAGAGTGTTCAATGGAGACACAATATTTCTTTTTCATTTCATAATGTAATGTGAAACTTATTTATGTATCTAGTACTTCCAAGGATACTAAATTGATTGGTCTTTCAGGACTTGATCTCTTGTGATCATGCCAATATTATGTAATAATGCACCGAATATGGGTAACTGGGGTTGGGGCTTTACACAAGTAATCCTAAAAGTCTAGTAAGGTGAATGGATCAAATTGAGTTGAAAATTTCAGAAGAAACATTAAGGAATTCAAGTTTTCAAATTTTTTCAAATGGACCATGTACCATCACTGGGAAGGGTTCATGGACCACCTGGATTGTGAATCACCAGTACGTGGGACGATCCATGAGGCGTTGGCCCATGAAGTGATGTCTAGCGAACTTAGTGGACTGTGAACTATGTCGCTGAATGAATCATGTGTGTGAATGTCATTTGCGTACCATCTCGCGAACTCAATGGTTCTCGAAAGAAGCAAATCAGTAGGCTTCCGCAAACCATGATCACAAACCGTAGCCTATACAAACCCTAGTTGAACGAGTCTTTTGTAGGTCAGGATATCTTTGCATGGGCCTCTGAAAATGGTGTTTCATGCCCAATAGATAAAATTGCCCTGATGCTCTATAAAAGTAGAAGAGAATAAATTGAAAAGCACGGATGATGAAATATTGAAGGGGACCCAAAGTTTGGAAGAACTCTGGGAAGATTTCAGATTCATTCTTGAATCATCAGTGAATCCCAAATTTCAAACCACACTCTTCGCAAGTACATTCAACTGTGAACCATAAAATGGGGGAACTAAATAAAAATAATAAAACTGCAGACCTAATTGGTGAAACCGTGAACTATATAATTCTCACAGATAAACTCCCTGTGAATGATAATCCCCCATACCCTCCTTTAAAATGGTGTTCTGCGTAGTGTATCTCTACGCAGATTCAACCCAGTGTCGTGTACTACATCAGTATGCAGATGGAACCCAAAGCGGCGTGATGGACTGCGTACCACTGTAGTACACGATGGTCTACACCCATGCCCGCATACTGCATTAGTATGCGGATGACCCCTCTTCCCGTATACCACTACGGTATACGAAGCTTCCCCCATCCTGCATAAGAAATTAGTGCATAGAATGGTGAATTTTCAGGTATTATTTTCTCTAGTTCCAACCTCACTCCTCCATTACTATATAGTCCTCCATAATCCCTCCATGAAAAATTCCCCTGGCATCAGGCCGAAGCCTCCTCCAAAGCCACTGGACTCGTATGATCAGACCATCGGGTGCATCAGCACGCCCCTTTGACTCTACATACCCATGGTAAGCAGAGTCATGAAGGATCTCCCCACAACGGTTCGGGCTTCGGGAATGTCTGTGGGTCTACATTCCCATGGTAACCTGTAGTACAACCTTGGGATGCCAATGTGAACCTCCCCATTCTAGGGATTAAGTGTGATCACTTTCTTTTCCATTCTATGAGGAATGGTGATCAATCAAAGGGGGTATGTTCGCTCCCCCCCCCTTTGATGAGGAAGACACTCCTCCCCTTCCGAGAACATGTTCTGTGGCCCTCCCACTGAGTTAAGTCCCCAATATTTCAAGGTCAAGCCGCATGACCTTTAATTTCATTTCACATTAAAAGGTTCATTGCTCTATGCCCTCTCCCACTACCGCCCTTTCCTCATCCACTGTAGGCTCTCCCTCTCCCACCAACAGGAGAGGAAGCATGTGGTTGGTTGGATCTCTCGCATCCTCTTATTTATCACACCGAGCATGAATCAGGTGGTCTTAGAGGTTTGTGAAGATTACAACATCCACACAAATATGAACTATGATAACTCTTATCCCTGGTCAAACCAAGATATGTAGGATGCCTACTCAAAGGCCCAAGCTCAAAAGGGTGCCCATCCAAAAGGGTTCACCCAACCATGTCTCCTTAAATGGGAAATTTCCATGTGTAAACCCCATAAAATCTAAACTATGAGAACTCTAACTCATGATCAAACCAAGATATGTAGGATTCCTACTTAAAGGCCCGATCTGAAAAGGGTGCCCATCCAAAATGGTTCACCCAATCATGCCCCCTCAAATGGGCAGCTTCCATGCGTAAGCCCCAGCAAATCCGAACTATGTGGGTTATGATTACTCTCTAGAGGATACGTAGGAAACCCATATTATGAGTTTGATCCCAACATTGAGTCACCTTCTGTCCCCCCCTAGATGACGATAAACTCTAGAGCGCCTTATTATATGGATTAAGTCAGCATTTCCTCTGTAGCATCAAATTCATGTATGCCTACAACGATCTTGCCAACCAGCGGTAGCCCGTGGACACACTATTTAGGAATGAACCAAGGATTCATGAACATATGAATACAAATTAAATCAATAAGAGAGTCCCAAAATAGGAAATAATCCTCCCCCAAAAGGGTGCGGTGAGCCCGACTTCTCATCATCTCGACCAATGGAGTCTTTAAGTGTTGTTGGTTGAATCATCAATCAACAAGAACCTACCTTTGGAAAGAAGGTCCATGAATCATGGATACCAGGGTTGTTGGGTGTTTTTGGATCCACGAATAAACCCATTTAAGACCATCTGAGGAAGTAATGTCTGAGAAGAACTGAATGCACAAGTATTTGACCACATGCAATCACCCGCTGGGACCATTTGACTATGGTGTCTATCTCACAATATAGAGGGGACAAATTTTCCAATCACTACAAGGTTAATCCAACCCTCCTTTAAAGTATAATGATTTTGAATAGGTAGAAACAAAAGAAATGGGGAATTTGACAAGAAACCATCTCTGGAAAAAGAGACGAGTGATGATTCTCGTCGGACCATTTCCTCAGAACCTGAAACACGCCACCTCAAAGGCAGAACAAAAATGGTGAACCCGATGTGAATCCTTATCCAAGGTGGTGGTTCTACCCCAATGATAACAAACACAAAAGGATATTACACATCATACCATTCTGTTCGCCCCTGTGTGCACGAAATGCACCACCTCCGTGGTGGAACAAAAACGGTGAACCTGACGTGAATCCTTAACCAAAGTGGTGGTTTTACCCCACTCAAGCCCCTTCTCCCAAAACAAAAAAGAGGGGAAGGAGGCCAAGATGAATCTCCATATATGCATATGTTTAAAATAATGCTACTTTATGAGGTTTTGTGGTTTGTATTTCATATATGTATGTTGCAGATTCCCGCAGAATAACCTTCGATCCAAATGACATCCCGACGACTGATGCAGACACCCACATCAGTGATCCCATAGGTGGTCATGGCCCCAATGAAGAGCAGCAACCCCTCGCCTACCCAACATTTTCAATGCTTGTTATCCAACATGCTGATCAGAGAGTTCCACTGAAATGGTACTCTACCCACAGTGGAGGATGCGAGACAATCCCTCTAGTCTGCAAAGGTTTTCTAGCCACCTCCTCAGCCATGGTCAGCACTCCAGCACAAGGCAGCCCCGGTGGTCGTCTCAAACCATTGGGAGCCTGTACCCGAAAAGTGACAATGATTACCTCCCTTATCTCAAGGAAGAAGATGAATTAAATGATAACAACTTCATCTCAACTGCACAGGGGTCCTACTCATGGGCCCCCACCAAAGAACATCACCGCCAACACCAGACGACCAGACCTCCTCTCGCCGAAGAGGGCATTATATAGAGGGAACCTGCCAAAGTCTAGGAGACCCAAGCCCCTTGGGCTACCCGCTAAGGGTGGCGAATATATAATCAGGAACATGCTATCACCCTATTTCCTGAGGAGTAACTCTGTTGTACTAACGTGGTGGCATTCAATGGGTAGACATATGAATATTACCCCTCTACTCAAGCGCACCACAGAAATACAATGGCACAATATGAGCACATGCACATTCCTGCTAATTCTCACTGGTCCATCCATGTGGACAGAGCATCAAAATATAGGTAGATGAAGATATCTACTAATACACAACAAGCTCATTAACTAAATAGGGCGGAGACCAGCTACATGCAGGCACAAATACCTGCTAATGCATTTCAATCCCTCCATCCAAATAGGGTGGCAACCAGCTACATGTAGGAACAAATACTTGCTGATGAATTTTAATCCCTCCATCCAAATAGGGCGGAAACTAGCTACATGCAGGCACAAATACCTGCTAATTTATTTTGAGACCGCTATATAAATAGGGAGGCAAGAAAATATGAGCAGAGTCAAATTCCTATGGATGCATACAAATCCCCTTAGACAAATATAGCGGCAAGAAAGAAAATGAAAAATGATGATCATGGATATGAATACCACCAGTCAAATATGGTGCCAACTGGAGAAGAAAACCAGTGGTAGACTCATTCCTCTATCCCGATATAAGAGAACTGCCAGTATCTACTGGAAACTCATGGAGGACCGGATCAGGCACAAACACCTACTCTGATATCGGAATGGGACTTCATACCTGTTCTATCCAAATATGTATCTCAGCACATCCTATAAATTATGGAAGATAAAATTTTGATTCCATACCATATCCTACAAACATGCCAAGATATCATTGCATCCGTAGAAAAGTCAAGAAACCAGGCCCATGACCTGGTTTCCTCGAACAGAATGACTCACTTGCAAAATGAGTTGGTTGCTCTGGATTAGTTGTGCATCCCTACTCCATTCTAGGAGGGTCGAAGACAATATCCCATGATACACAGACAATCGGATCAGGAACAAATACTTGTTTCAACTGGGGGACGCTGGTCCAACATGGTGTTCACTCTAGGGAAGGCAGATATCCCTTCCAAAACTCAAGATGTTTGTCAGCAAATCCCAGCAGCATCATGGGACCCAATAAGATAGGGACCCATATATGAAGGTCTTTACTAACAGCAGATGGCCCTGGTTACTCACAAGAGAGCGCTCAAAAACAAAACGTGCCAAAGGAAACTAGAAAATGAAGAGCATATACATGATCATGTTCTGATAGAATCTGGGGTTATTGACTCCCTCAAACATATATCAATAAAGTATCAAGACCCTATCAGTCCATTACCAAATTATGGAAGTGGTGGTAGCAGATGCGAAGGCGCAATGTCGCTACCAAATGCTCTGAAGGTTCTCCCCAGAGCACCCACGGGGGCTCACTCCGTGGGCCGAGAATGATCTATTACAAGATCATATCTCCTTATGCGCATCAGGGTATCCCTCCCTTTGACCTAAAGATCAGAAAGTAATAAGGTCCTCCCCTTACTTTCGTCCACCCTGATGGTCCTCCCTAGGGTATATGCTGCTGATATACTTCTCCCTGTAGTCGGATGTCGAGTCATGATGGTAGTCCTCTCCATGATGACATTCATCGTGAAGGTCCTCCTTGGAATGGAAGTTTCTATAAAGGCCCTCCCCATAGTAACGTCAAGCAACAAGAAGGTCCTCCCCTCATTGCAGTACATCCTGAAGGCCCTCCCCAGTATGTACACTGCAAAAATTCTCCTTGTAGCCAAGTATTAAGTTATTATGGTAGTCCTCACCAACATAGCAGTCACTAAGAAGGTCCTCCCCTCAGTTAAATCTAGCTGTAAGAAGGTCCTCCCCTCATTGCAGCCCACCCTAAAGGTCCTCCTTGAAGTATAAATCGTAAATACATTTACCATGGTTGGGAATCAAGTTTCCATAGTAGCCCTTGCCATTGCAGGACTAATTGCGAAGGTCCTCCCCACAACCAAAATCCATACTGTTAAGAAGGTCCTCCCCTTGCTGGAACAAATGCGAGAAATACCTCCTATGCTGAGGTGCTCGAAAAGGTGGAGTCTGACATATCGATCACTCCATCCATCACAAGTGATATCCTTTCTCAACCAGAGGATGGCCCGGGGCCACACTCATCTTTTGAGCCACCCCTACACTGTTCACATATTAATGAGGCTCCCACCAGACCAATTTCTTGGAATGAAATTATTAAGAAGTAGTCAAGATGGTCATATCAAGTAGAGGATCCCCCAGAAGAACAATAGAAAGATATGTTGCTTGTGAGAAGACAACTAGATAAGGATAATATACCAGTGATGTATTGGCCTATGGACACTTCTCACTTCGACATACCAGGAGAGCTGTCTGGGGAATGTATACATGACATTAGCCTCAATATATGGATTACTCTTCATCATATGAAATAAAAATTACTACCCAATGAAGGGTATTCATACCATGTCAACACATTAGGGAAGCTTCACCCTCTAATCGGCCTGGAAGCCCTCCTGTCCACACGGCAGCCTAAATCAGAAAGATGAAAGAAAAACCTTGAACTGCCTTGACTCCATGTACTGTATAAGTTGCATCACCTCATTAGCGACATCCTGACTGGAGTTCACATTTGGGGATGGGGAGAACATGGATCTCTACACTTCACCCCACGTCATATTGAGCAAACCTCATTAGAAATGACATCCTGTAATGTCATCGCCCAGAGGCAGTAATAAAATGAAACCCATGCTTAGGAAAGATGGGATACTCACCAAAAATTGGCCCGGAGTAAGTCTCAAAAGCATCAGGACCAAAGAGATCAAGCCATCGAAAAGCTTCTGAGTCAGGCAACCAAGAACATCCAGTAGGCTACCTGCCTAACGGAAGCCTACCAGAAAGCAGTTCTCATGTCTTCAAAAGACCATAGACTCCATATAGGACCAATGACATACTCAGATCACATGCGTGCAGGAGTATGTGAAATTTAAAAGGTGTAAATAGTGGTGGATATCGTCGCGATGCAAGAACAACCCCATCCCATAGGGCTGGGGGAATTTTTAAATCAAAATTACCCCATAAGACAAACAAATATAGACTATAGCGCATCAACAAAAGAATGGGAACAACCCCAGCCTGCAAGGCTGGTGGAATTTTTTCCTCAAGTCCCCGCACAGCGGATGTCTGCCTTATCCCGTCTAGGAAGAACGATGGGCAGAGGAGTCACCTGTTCCACCCCTTCTCATGGCTCGCACCCTCTGAGACAAAGGTACATTACAATGTCAAACTAGGGCTCTCTTCAGGTAAACATTTTCTAAGAAACCTGAATAATGCTTGATAATGGAAGGAGAAATTCCAATAAAGGATGTTGAAATCCTTCCTACCATTTAGCACCGGGTACACCACCCCCATGTCGGTATGTATCAGTGAACATAGTAAATCTCAACCCCATGGATCTCACAGGAAATGGCACATAGGGAGAGGAAGAAAGGGAAGATAGTTCCCTCCTATATGTATCCCACACTGAACTCGATGGTGTGCATACCCGAAACCAGATATCGGTCCTAAATTTGGGTGCCCCCATAATTAATCTGTCATTACCTCTCACGTGAAACCCAAACAAGGAGAAGAACAAATACAAGGTCTTTTATGAACCGCCTACTCCTCCCACTAAGAATGTGTCCCACACTCTCGAGGAAAGTTTTTCTAAGTAGGAGAAAGAAATGAAAGAGCTCAGGTGAATTAATGTTGAGCTACGTCGAGGTAGCTACATCACCGAATGTGTTTCCCCCATGGAACATCAAAAGGTGCTCCCAAAAGAGGTGAATTTTCCATAAGCACTCATCCTGGTGAATGAAGCCAAGCTCAAAGACCCGTTCAATCCGGCACCAGGACTGTCAACCTACTTAAACCCAACCCCATAAAGACATCAATACTTCCCCCCACTATGAAGGCAGCCATAATATACTCAGGTAAACCCACAAATGATACCTCTGGATGGCTATCAACCCCAAATTCTAGCAGCACTGGCACGCCTAGTTTTGGACACTATCGCACCAACCCAAGATCAAGCCCAGCAAGATATGTATAAACGGATCTTAAATACCATTGAGAAACTAACATCTTGACTAGAATCCATGGAGGGTTGGCACACTCCGATACAACCAGAGCGTAAACCCTACCCTGAGTGGGTGAGCAATGTCCCGCCACCGCAAAATTTCAGAAACACTGTATTCCCAGTAATCAATGGCTCAGTGGACCCTAAACAACATTTAATGCACTATGCATCTTATTGTGACCCCATGATGAGAACTCTAGAGTATCAAGAAGCAATAAAACTTTGGTGCTTCATAAGAACCCTGTAGGGCTCAGCTTTCGTATGGTATACTAGCTTGCCATCCAATTCAATCACAGGCTAGGAGGACCTTCGGTGACAATTTATCTTCCACTTCAGTTCAACGCTACCTAAGACAATGGTCAGTGATCTCATGAAATAAAAGCAGCAAGAGAACGAGAGAGTCTTAGACTTCATTTCCAGATGGAAAGTCCTGACTTATTCCCTGAACTGGCCGCTCCCCCAGGATGAGATTCTCTTTATGTGCATCGACAATCTTCATGATTAATTATGAGCACCGCTCATCTTGGTTAAGTACACAAGTGGGTTAAGAGAATTATCTTACATTTCCCAAAGGATATAATACTCCTTGTAATGGACCAACCCCAAGTCCTAAGTGGCCCCATCATCCCTAAGAAAAAGAGATGGGAAAGATGAAGCAGCTTTTATCATGCTTAAGCCACCCCCGAAACCAAATCTAGTTGTGAGGCCCCCATCAAACCATGCAGGACCACCTGGATTCCAATAGACACCCCCAACTCAACAATATGAGTGAAGGGGTGCTAAAATAAATCAGTTCAAAGAACAAAAAAAATTAAGTTTACTCGTTCCGAGATGACCAGGTCTGTGACTATTTCATAGACACCATGAATTGTAACTTGCTCTGGATACCAGATCCAAAGTGAGCCGATGAAGTGGGCCTCAAAGACCATCCAAATTATTGTCCCTATCACTGAATAATAGGATATACCATCTAATAATGCTTCATTTTTAAGGATCTTCAACAAAAGATGGTGAATTCTAGGCAAGTAAAGTTGGGCCCACCACCAGCACAGGTGGCGTATGTTTCCACCTCATATTAAAGAGAGGAAAAGGAATGGAAAATAGTCTCCAGTAAGGAGAAAAATTGTGACAATTGGATGACCCATAAGACCATCAACCGAGTTCATGGCATCCACCAGGTGCAGTTGAAACAACCAATCATGCCACCAAAATATCCCAATACAACACAGCCATCCTCTTCGTCCCCATAGACCTCTAAAGGCTAGAAGGGCAGAAAGCAAGAGAAAGAAGATGGGATGACACCAAAGACAAAGTCAGTGTTGAAACTTTTGGACTTCATGCCAATAAATTTGGTACAATGGGCATCGCCCCGACAAACAGTACAATGGGCATCGCCCCACCAAAAAAACCATTAGAAGGAGACAGTCAGATAGAAACATTATCAGATCAAGAACTGATCTTCAGCTTCATTAATTTCATTCACTTGATATACCCCTTATCATATGGAGACTACGACCCTGAACTTGAGTTCCCCAAGCCCAACTGGGGAGCTGTAGGAAGAGTCCGCAGAGGCAAGAGGTTTCCTGGAAGGCATGATCATGGCAGGAGTCAAATTCTTGTCCATGTTATAATTCAAACCGTTAACATCATGAAAACTTGTGTAAGGACCCTCTGGAAGACACAACAAGAATCTGAATGCTTCTCCACCCCTACCGGAGTAAATCCAAGACCATTTATCATGGAATATCTATCAAGGGAAGAACAAATATCAAATCGCCCAAGGCATATGAGTGGACCAGTTCGGCCAAACCTGGAAAGGACTGCAGCACCACCGGCCCTAGTCATAGAGGTTGAACCATTTATGTCCAAAGACCAAGCCCCTAAAGTGTCTTTGAAAGAGCGACCTTGAGCTAGGAAGTGCCTACTTTTAGAGAAGACATATGATATTCTAAAGCATCTAGCTTCAGTACCAACAAAGTTGTTAATACTAGATGAATTAATCTTGTCTGCAGATCTCAGGGAGGCACTCATCTAAGCCTTACTAAGTCCCCAGGAATTTGAGGCCGAAGTAGCAGTAGCAGAAGTCTATCGGATGGAGACTAGTCCTGAAGAGTTTCATGTTGTCGTATCCTTCACAGATAGGGATGAAAACACCATCATACATGGGAACATCAAACCCTTATATGTGTCTTTAAAGATAAATTTAATTTATATCATGAGGATATTCATCAACAATGGATTTGGAATCAACCTCATCCCACTGCGAACGCTTCATCGGATGGGTTGCGATGAAGATATCATGACACTCTGCACCACAACTCTGCTGGGATATAAAAAGAGTTAGCAGAAGTTGCTGGGGATAATCAAGCTTAAAACTTGTCTTGGAGACCTCATGTCAGATTCTGAGTACCTAGTAATGTAGAAAAGTACGACCTTAAATGTCTTGTTAGGGATGCATTGGCTTCATCATCACGCTGCAATTCTTTCATCATACATCAGTGCATCAAATATTTCACTAATGGAAAAAATGGGACATTGTACCCTGATAAATCCCCATTTGAGTTATGTGAGTCACATTATATCGATATAGGGCTCTATGAGTTGGAAAAATAATATTCATCGACCGATGACGTTGATTGGATTACTACCCTGAATGGATTGGAAATGGCTCCCACCGACCCCCTCTAGCAGCTTGGGGAGGAGTATGTATTACACATCAACCAAGTTAAATTCATAAGTGCAAGTCCGGATGCAGACTCAATTGTCTGCATGGTCTCTGTTATGGTCGCCAAGTCTAAAGACACGAAAGAGCAAGCATACTCCCATGATGTCAGAAAAATCCCTAACTGAGATGCTCTTGATCCATCAACGGGGCCCCAAACTACCTCGCCTTACTCACTATGGCAAAAGATAATTTCTCTCCCAAAATTGGAGAGTTAATCTCAATAATACTCTCTTTATCATAAGAGGAAGAATATGAATGTCATGAGGATGAAAAAGAAGAAGAATAAGAAGATCTCAAAGATGCCCCTCCTGCATTTGAAGAACGTGTCTCCACCCCAATCGATGAACTTAAGGAGATAAACCTGGGCACCAAAAACAACCAACGACCCACTCTGATTAGTGTGACTATGCCTACCAAGTAAAAGGAGTCATATAACTCCTTCATAACAAAAAATTGAGATTTATTTTCCTAGAATTACATAGAAATGTCAGGCCTCGATCCTGAGGTCTCCACTCATCATCTGGGCTTACCAGAAGACCACTATGGCTATAAGAAGGTAGCCAGAAGGACCTAACTAACGCTTGCTGCCAAAATAGAGGTTGAAGATAACAATCTGATTAGAGCCACCTTTATATAGGAAGTTCAGTATCTGATCTGGCTGGCGAACATAGTCCATGTCAAAAAGAAGAATGGACAGATTAGAATCTACATTGACTTTAAGGACCTTAATCGATATTTCCCAAAAGACGATTTCCCAGTCCCAATCACATATTTGTTAATCGATGCAACTGCTGGATACGAAGCCCTCTCTTTCATGGAAAACTATTTGGGATACAATAAAATCTAGATGGCCCGAGGAGATAAATAATACACTACTTTTAGGGCCCCTCAGGGGGTGTTCTATTATAAGGTTATGTCCTTTGGTCTAAAAAATTCCAGCGCCACATATTAGCACACTATTCACCGCATCTTTAAGACCTTCTTGGGGAAATTCTTCAAGTGTTATGTAAATGATCTGGTGGTTAAATCATGATGACACTCAAACCACCTGGATGATCTTGAAACTTTCTTTAACAAACTATGACAACACAGTTTAAAGATGAATCCCCTAAAGTTCACCTTTGGCATTACCTCTAGAAAATTCATTGGTTTTTTCATACTTCATCGCAGCATTGAATTCAACCCTAATAAGGAAAAGTCATCCTTGGAATGTCCCCACCTCATAACCTCACCAAGTTGAGAGGTCTCCAGGGTCATCTCACCTACATTCAGTGCTTCATAGCCAACCTAGAAGGTAAATGTTTACCTTTCACCAGGATCATGAAGAAAGGAGTTATGTATGAGTTGGATAATGATTTCCAAGAAGCATTCAAAAATCTCAAAAGATATCTCCCAAGCCCACTGATTCTTATGCCACTAGCTGAGGGGAGACCACTCATTTTGTACGTAACTATCCTAGAACGATCATTAGAAACCTTCCTCGCGCAGAAAAATGATTTTGTAAGTAAGAACAACCTCTATTACCTCAGTAGAACAATGATTGATGTTGAAACTCAGTATTCAAAAATTGAAAAGAATTACCTAGCCCTAATCTTCATGGTTTAGAAACTCAGGCATTACCTGAAGCACCATGAGGTCCAAATGGTCTCCCTCTGCAAGCCGCTCAAATATATCCTCAATCATCCCATGCTAAATGGATGCCTATCACGATGGGCGATCATCCTACAATAGTTTGACATACGATACATACCCCAGAAGGCTATCAAAGGTCAGGTGTAAACAGACTTCCTAGATGATCACCCCTTAAAATAAACAACATCGTTGGATGTCGAAATTCCAGATGAAGAAGTGTTCTCCATCCAGGAGGACCCCTAGACATGGGAAATGTACTTCGATGGTGCTTACAGAATCTAGAAACGGAAAAGGATAGAGGATCCAAAGCTCAAAAAAGTAGATCTAGGAATTATACTCATATCCTCTGAAAAGGCCATCCTGCCTTACTCTTTCTTTCTTTTATAAGGGCATACAAATAATGAAGCAGAATATAAGGCCCTCATTGCAGTCCTGGAACTGGCACTTTGTGTGCAAGCCAAACACTTAAAAATAAAGGGTGATTCAGAGATAGTCATAAAACATGTCAATGGTGACTATGCCATTAAGAAAAAATTATTGTCCCCATTGATGAACCATGTTTGATAACTAATGGAAGAATTCCCATCAGAACCAATATTGACTAATGTTCCCCAGTCTCAAAATTCTCAAGTTGATGCTTTTTCAAATGCAACCATGACCTTGGATGATCCAGACTGGGATGAAACATTCATTAGCATTGCTCGCCACTAGATGGTCTTTCCATTTATCCATATCATCAAGGAGTATATTAACGAAATTAGCCTTGTTTCTGATCTTTATGGTCACACCACAGGCAAGATGATGCCCATTGCAAATTAACTTAGGAACGTGGAACTTACACTAGATAGGGATGGAAGGGAACAGATCTGAATATGGGCAGTCAACTTTGTCTTGTACAATGGGGTAAACCAGGAAAATGTTCTCTACAAATGAGGCATCAACAGAGTCCTTATCAGGTGCATTGATGGAGAAGATACTAATGTTGTCCTGAAAAAATTTCATGTCGGAGCTTGTGGAGGGCACCAATCAGTAACCAAGCTCTCTCACCAAATCTGAAGGCTTGGGTACTACTGGCCCACTATGATACAAGATTGTGTTGTATTCACCAAAAATTGTCATTCCTTCCAAGTTCATGCCAATTTTATAAACCAACCCCCATAGTTACTTCATACAAATAAGTACTCCTTTCCATTCGCCACTTAGGGTATGGATGTTGTGGGACTATATCCTCCCCCCATAGCTAGACAATTCAAGTTCATACTCACAGTGACTGACTTCTTTTCCAAATGGACCAAAGTCATACCCCTTAAAGAAGTCGGGGCGAAAAACATCATTAGCTTTGTGAAGGCCAACATCATCACTAGATTTGGTGTCCCTCATACAATACTAGCAGACAACGTTACCAAATTCTACTCTGCTGAGTTGGACAAGTTATACCAGGTGTATGGAATCAAATCCAACTATTCATACCACTACCACACAGTGGCCAATGGGTATATAGAGGCTTTCCACAAGACTTTGTCCAGCATACTCCAAAATATGGTTGATAAGGATAAGAAATCATGGCCAAAAAATCTCTTTCATGATTTTTGGGCTTACCAGACCATAACTCGCATTGCGACCCAGGCGACCCCATACTCACTAGTATATGGGGTAGAGGTGGTTTTGCCTATCAAAATCCAAGTTCCATCACGTCGTGTGACCATTTGCGATCAAATTTTAATGGAATATAAATCCCAGAGATGGTTTGATGAATTAGAGTAGCTAGATGAAAAGAGGATGCACACTTTACACCATTTGGAAATTGGTAATCGTCTTTTCCGAAGTGTTATTTTTGACTATCCAAATTATATTACCCTGACGAGTATAGTACCAGTAAGGGGTTGATCTACAGGGAGAAGGAGTTATTTTTTGTCTTGTTTATCTAGTTTGTAATTGGTTTAGTGAAATGTACTAAATTTAGAGTCTTTTTTTAATGTTTTGATAAAAGGTGATTGGATTTTAACTTCTTAAAAAATTACTTAAAATATAAAGAAAAACACGGGAATTTGGTTTTGATAAAAATTTGGAGAGGAATGTGTCGGGGCTGTGGATTTTTTAAAGGTTGTTTATTAAATAAAATTGCTTATGTGGTTGTGTTGTTCATGATAATTTATATCTATGGGTCAATTATGTAACAGAACCCCCTTGGTCTGGTAAGTTTTGTTTAAATCAATAGAAACCAATTTCTTTGGTCTGGAAATTGATTTCTCTTAATTTTATTATTTGCAGCCCTTTTTAAGACAATTAAAACACCCAATGGTCATGGATGTGTTTAACCATAATTCATTAAAGAATCCCTAGAAATATTTTTTTTGGTCCGAAATGAGATTTCTAGTGATATTTAGAAAGATTTAATAAGGAATTATGAGAAAGAAAAATGAATAACACAGTTACAACATTACAATTGAAAAATTACAACACATTAGGTCCACATCCCCAACACATGTGAGGAATTTTATCTACCCATAGAGTATCTAGTGATTAAAGATATTATAGTACTTGAATACATCCTCTTGAAATCCTTGGAGCGAAGTTTGTCGGGAAGGTGGTATGGGAGAACCTTCTCTCCTCTCTTCTCTCATCTTCTTCTCTCTAGGTCATTTCTGGAGTTATCTTCCTTCAAATGGATCAAAAGCTAAATGAATGAATGACTCCAATCCCAAACATGGATGGTCTTCCACCTATTTATATTCTTTAGGAGTACACGGCATGTACTGGAAAGTACATGGAATGTACCCTTGTTAATGCGTTTTACCATCTTTTTCTCCACTGGTGGGTGACCTAACATGCCGTCTTTGACTTGGAACATGATGCCGCTTGGTAGGTGGAAGTACATGGCATGTAGTTCCACCATACATGGCATGTAATCTCATTCATCGGCCACCAACCGATTCTAGAAGGTCCACATGGCGTGTAGAAGGGCGTACATGGCATGTAATGGTTATTCGGCAACAGGGCATGTAGTATTACTCTCAGCCACCAACCGATTCTAGAAGAGGATAAACGGCGTGTATATGACATACATGGCATGTACTTAGCTTCTGTTTACTTGGGAATGTACTTGTCCTAGCCAATCCATGTTGTGGTTCTGGTACAAAGCGTGTGTCCTAAAGTACATGTCGTGTAGTTTGGAATTAATTCTAAAATTAAACTATATCAGCAATCATTTTAATAATACTTCAGAATTTTAAAATAATCATGTAACTCTCTCAATTTCTCTTTATGTGTTTAGTATTTATAATTAATAATTAACTGAAAAATTTTCTACATTTTAAAATATTTTAATTATTAATGATGTCTTCTAGATAAGTTTAAAGGCAAAAGATTAGTGTAGGTGGAGATTCTCCCCCATACTTAATATGAAACATAGTCCCCCAAGTGCTACAAAAAGGTGGAGAAAGAGATGTGGGGACACAATAGTGGACCAGGTTGAAGGGAAGTAATGGAAGAAATAAAACTATAAATAAAAAGAAAACATAATCTTGGAAAACAATACTCCCCTCATGTCCAGGTGAAGAAATACAGGAAGTGGTGGAAAAGGACAGCCCAAAGCGCTCTAGGGTACCTGTGACGGTCGTGGAGAGATAAAATTGCAAGCATACACAACATAAAACAGTCACAAGATAGCACAAAAATATATATATAATGAAAGAAATGTTCCCAAAAACCAGTCAAGGGGTGGCCTCAGAAGATGCATCATCAGGTACAGAAGCATCCAAAAGAGAAGGAGCAGTAGTCGTGGAAGTAGGAGGCTTGGGAGATGCACTTGAAAAAGAAGTCATAGTAGCTAGAGCTTCAGGATCTATACTTGGAAGAGAAGGCTCTATAGCGACGTCCAGACAGGTAGCAATAGTGGTTGTAGCTGGGTCAGTGGTGGAGATGAGAATGGAATCCATGGCCAAAGTGGTAAATGATGGTGGAGCTTCTAAAGAAATTCTAGGAGCCAAGGTAGGAGCAGGTGTTGGGGGTAGTGGAATACCATGATGCTGAAGAAGAAGCCCCAACATCTGCTCGAGCCACCCAAGAGTTTGATCCATAGTATCCTAATGGTGCTCCAGTGTGGCTAGGTAGAGGGTAAAGGAGAGAAAGACCGAGGGTGCAAGGGGAGGGGTGGTAGAAGGAACAGAAGAATAAGGAATGGAAGAAGAATAAGGAAGGAAGGCCAAAAGAGGGGGGTGAGGTGGGGAATGAGGTGCGGGTGCATACTTGGGGAAAAGATGGGAGGTGAGGGGTAGTGGTGGGTCCTGTGCAAGGACGTAAGTTCCCCTGCTTCCGGACCAATCCCATGCGAATAAGCATGAGAAAGTCCATCCGTTGGGGGAACCTAATCGGTCATGGGGAAGGAAAGGCTCAAAAAACTGAGGTGGTGGGAAAGGCGGGTGGCGTAGAACCCACCGTTCAAGTTTCTCTGACAGTCGATGAATATAGCATGGAAGTAAGAAGCGGCATGGTAGGTGAGGTCTAGGTAGTCCTACCAGATGACATAGGTGATGATTTCCATTTCACAGCTAGTCAAAACCCCCATATCCTCATGGCAGGGAAATAGGATGGCGCTAAAGAACTGGTGGGTGAAGCGGAGGATAGGGTCAATGATGAGGGTACTCTTTTGGGAAGTGCGGGTGTAGCGGTGGTTGGGCCTAGCAATATCCTGCCACATGGCAGTGAGCTCAGAATGCTCAGGGTGGGTCAGGGTGGAGACAAGGGGTGGGTGACTGTATAGGGATAAAATCCACACCCTCGGCCAAAATTAGGCATGGTAAGGGAAAAAGGTCGACCGCCCAGTCGAAATAGGACCACTGGAACTGTGTTACTAGCCATCTCTTGGTACTCGAGCCCGTTGAAATCAAAGGATGTAGCAAACTCTAAAAACAAATCTCTGAAAATAGGAGTGATGGCCTGAAAGATCATGAGAAATGGTGTGTACTCAAGGAGATCCCCTAACTCCCCCCAGATACCCAGCTATTGAGGCACGCTGCTGTCAAGATAATGACTGCTCAACTGGATTTTGTGGCGATAGAAGCGCTGGACTCGGTCATGCACCAGGTCAGTGACTGGAAACACCAGACAATGATAGGGGGCACCGATAGGTGTCGGTCTAGGTGGGGTAGCAGTAGGGGTTGGATCTGGTGGACGAACAGCCTCAGTAGGCGAAGGTCCACTGTATGTGGTGGCTGGTGAAGGATTAGATACTACTAAAGAGGGATCAGGAGTTGTGGCAGCTGGTGGTGAAGAAATGGTGGTGCTCAGAGGCTCTGTGAGGGGTGGTGGAGGTGCGGTACTTGTACCAGCCTCTACCGGGGTGATGAGTGGTGTAAATATGGCCAAAAGAGGAGGATGGTACTCTGGGAAGTCTGAGGCTAGTGTTGTCGTGTTTCGGAGTCATATCTGGTGAAAAGTGGGACTCTCTCCCTCAGTAGCGGAGGCAGATCACTTCCCACGCACAAGGTCTTTGTCTGCCATAACCTAGAAAATAAAAGAAATCAAAACAAAAGAAAAATAAAAGAAAAAGGAAAAGAAGAAAATATGAGAAAACTATAAAATTAAAACAACACAGTGTGTATATCCAGAGTACATGACGTGTAGTGTAAGAGGGTTAGCATCCTGTGTTCTTTGGATAGACACGTCGAGTGGGCATGTCACTGAATAGGGAAAGATACATGGCATGTAGACAGAAGCCATGTCATGTATGTGAAAATGGGTGTCTAGTCATGTAGGGGAATAGACACGGGTTTGTGATAGTAAGGCCATTCAGCAAGGTACACACCGTGTTAGAAAGACACATGGTGTGTGGAAGAATATGGTTCATATGGCTGTGTGGATGGATGGACACGGGCAGGCCCATAGAAATGGGATACATGGCGTGTACCAAACACACATGTAATGTGTGTAAACATGGTTTGTGTGGTTTTTTGAAAGAATTACTCGGGCACGATGTTGGATGGTACATGGTGTGTACCAAACAGACACATTACATAGTTTCAAATTTCAAATTTCCAGTGTGTGGTCATGTACAAAAGTACACAGCGTGTGTTCTTTATTTCGTGTCTATGTACTATGGGAAGCCGAACTATTAGCCAATCCACAAATCTCCCTAAATGCTATGAAAACTAGAAAATAAGTAGAGAAGAACGACATACTTTAAGGGAGGATTGCAATGCAGAATAAATTAGACCGAAAAACATAAAAAATCGGTGGAGTCAAAATTAGGCGGATGGACGGTGTATGGGGGAAGAAAACTAGGAGAGAGGGGGGGTTGCACAATATGGGCTCAACCTGGGTGGTTCGCAGCCTTTATAGCTGAGGTACATGGCGTGTACTATTGCCACACGCCATGTATCACCCCTTTTCTTTTTTTTATAAGGGTATATAATATAATTATTATAGTAAACTGTATAATAATTAATATTAATAATTAAAATAAAAGAAATATATATATATATATAATTTACTAAAAATAAATCTATACACATAATTTATTAGGAAATACACATTGTATGTTCTAAAATTGGAAAAGGATAAGTAAAACCTTTGGTCTGGTGCTTGGGGTGAGATTCGAACCGGCGATCGGCTGATTCAAATTCAAGCCCTCAACCACTGAGAAAAGGTTCTACTACTACTCATGTTTATTAATTATATATATTTAATGTACAGGTCTAATACTATACAGGATGAAGTAAAGGAATGACATGTATTTTTTAATTAGAATAAAAGGGATGAAGCAGGGAGATTAACCGAGTTTGAACCCAGGTCTTTTGGATCTAATGGAGAGACTCTTCTAATCTTCCAACTTCACTCGCATGTATTCCTTTATTTTGAAAATATTTTCAGTTATTAATGAAAACATGTCTCACACGATGTATATCAAAATACACATTGTGTGGTTTTATTAAAAGTACAAATGATGAAAATGGGATGGCTGTCAGGATTCGAACTCGGGTCTTTTGGAACCAGGTTACGACTCTGGCCAACTGATCCATCCCCATCATGGGTTTTCTTGAATTTAAAAAAATTTATATATATTATGAAAAATACCACACACACCGTGTAAGTTAACATGAGTATAAAAAGGATGAACCCTGTGCTGAAGGTAGGAATGGAGGGATTTGAATCGTTGAAGGCTCGGATAGACTCCAGTGACCTTACCATCGACATCGGCATTATCCCTATTTATTAAGTTAGTTAATCTATATATTATTAAGAATATAAACTAAAAGGACTCAATACAAGTTGTGTGTATAGGTGGTACACGCTATGTAACCTCTGGGTTGCCTCCCAGGAAGTACCTTTGTTTTAGGTCATTGGCTCAACTAACTTACCTCTACTTACATGAGATGCATGGTGGAGAGGGTTCCCACCATGTCTTCCATGTGGTGGTAAGTATTCATCCATTTTTCATTCACCTTGAATGGTTGACCATCCTCCAAAGAAATTTCCACCACTCCATGGTGGAATACTCGTATGACTCGGAATGGTCCCGACCATCTTGACTTTATCTTGCTTAGAAATAATCAAAGACATGAGTTAAAAATAAGTACATGATCACCAGGTTGGAAAAATTTTCACGAAATCATCCATTCTTGGATTTCTCTCGTCTTCTCCTTGTATAGCTTGGCATTCTCATACGCCTCCCATCAAATTTCATCAAGTTCCAACAATTGGAACTTATGCTTCTCTCTAGATGACTTCAGATTTGACGGCCTAATAAGCTTTGTGATCCAACTCTACTGGAATATGGAATAGCTTTCCATAGATGAAGTGGAACAGGGAAATCCCTAGTGGCATCTTGAAGGTGGTCCTATATGCCCATAAATCATTATCTAGCTTCTTCGACCAGTCTTTCGTTGAAGTTTTTACTGTTTTATCCAGAATCTGCTTGAGCTCATAGTTGGAGAGATCCACTTGTCCACTGGACTGGGGATGATATGGCATCCTTGTATGATGCTTCAAGTCATACTTCAATAGTACTCATTTCATCAATGTGTTGTTGAAGTGGGTCCCTCTATCTCTAATCAGTACATGGGAAATGTCAAACCTGCTAAAAAATTGTTTCTTTAAAAAGTTCATGACCACCTTGGTTGTGTTGTGGGTTGTAGCAGTGGATTCCACCCACTTAGAGACGTATTCGACGCAGACTAGGATGTAAGTGTTCCTGAAATATGGGGAGAATGGCCCCATAAAGTCTATGCCCCAAACGTCGAAGATCTCGACCTCTAGGATGGGGTGTTGGTGCATCTCAGATTTGCGCCCCACGTCACCTATTCTTTGGCATCGATCGCAATGGGAAACAAAGGCTCAGGCATCACTATGCATGGTGGGCCAGAAAAACCTAGACTATAGGATCTTTTCTATAGTAAGGTATGGTCCATGATGTCCCCCAACTGGCGAGGCATGACATAATTCTAGGACTCTGTGAACTTCTGTTTTTGGGATGCAACAATGGATCACCCTATCTCCACAGGATCGAAACAGTAGAGGATCTTCCCAGAAGTACCTCTTGAAATCAGAGAGAAACCTCTTCCTCTACTATAAGGAGAGGTCAGGGTGGATGACACCTGTAACCAAATAATTATCAATATCAACATACAAGGGATGAGGTGATTTTTTTATAGAAAAAAGGTTATATCAAGGAAATCCCCTTTGATCTCACTATCTTCCTCATTCTCTAAATGTGGAATCCCAGGCGGGAAAGATGATCAGCAACAACGTTCCCACTCCCCTTCTTGTCTCGGATCTCCAGATCAAATTCCTATAGGAGGAGTACCCATCGTATCAGTCATGGATTTGCATCCTTCTTGTTCAGAAGGTACTTGAGTGCTACATGGTCAGTATAAACAATAACTTTAGATAGCACTAAATAAGAACGGAACATATCAAAAGAGAACACCATTTCTAGCATCTCTTTTTCTATGGTAGTTTAGTTCATATGTGCCTCGTTGAGCATCCTGTTGGCATAATAGATGGGTCAAAAAATTAGGTCAATCTGCTGGCCCAGGATTTCTCCCACTGCGTAGACGCTGGCATCGCACATCACTTCGAATTGCTCCTCCCATTTGGGAGAAATCATCAATGGAGATTCTACTAGGCACTACTTCAGGTGAGAAAAGGTTGTAATGCATGCCTCATAAAACTCAAAAACAACATCCTTGGTTAGAAGGTTGGTGATGGGCTGATCTATCTTTGAGAAGTCACGGACAAACCGCTTGTAGAAACCTTCATGTCCTAGGAATCTGCAGATGGATCTAATGAAAGTCGGAATGTAATGTTGTGAAATGACTTCTATATTTTCGAGGTCCACCTCTATCCCCTTTGGTGAGATTCTATGGCTAAGAAATATTCCACTCTACACCATTAAATGATAATTTTTCCAATTCAAAACCAGGTTAGTGTTCTCACATCTTTCTAGAACCATCTCCAGGTGCTGCAAGCAAGTGGTTAATGATTTTATGTAAATGGAAAATTCATCCATAAAAACCTCTAGGATCTATTCCTCCATGTAATGGAAGATATCCAGTATGAAACACTAGAAGGTGGCTGGTTTTGCCCAAATTTACCTAAGTTTTAAGGGTCAAGCAGTCACTTGCAGTGTAGCTTGGGTTGTCGAATCCTCAGAGACCTAAGAATAAACTTTATACACACAATATAAAGAGATGGATTTTTGGCTATGAATTGGTCAACTTGGGTTTTTTTAGATGAGTTTTAAAAGAGAAATAATATCTATGTGAATTCAATTTATAAGAAATTAGTTGATCCTAGGTTATTTCTCGGGGTGGATTGGATGAATTCCTTTTTTTTACGATTTCAATTTCATTAACTCGAGAAGGATTCATGAAATGAATTCAAATTAACCTCATCACTTAATTATTAAACACCTTCACAAAAATATGCTAATAATCTATACACTTGTAGGATCATTTTCATGAGAACTCCAAGGTAAAGGATCTACTTAGCACATAAAAGAGGGGCGAATAAATTCAATAAGGAAGAGGAAGAGAGAAACTCATTTAATGAAAGAAACTCAAATAAAATAAATTAATAACATTTATAGACTGAAAAATAACATCCAATCCATCCCCTTGCTACTCCCTTGGATCAACCTATAAAAGATCTATCCCTCCATTGATAACATGTTCTCAACAGAAGCGGCAAGTAGACTTACGAGGGTGGAATTGAAGAAGTAAAATAAACAACAACAACAAAAACACGATCACCCCACCATTGTGTGAACAAAATCACAAGGTTTGGGGTGAATAAATTCACACCTTGAGGAAATGGTATCAAGGTGATAATAGGAAGAACATAACAAGAGAAGAAGAAGAAATTTTATTAAAAACTAAGGTGATTCGAACAACTTACATGGGAAGGAAAAATGCTACAAAGACAATTTGGCATAATAACATTACAATCAAAACAAAGCTCAAAGATCCCTAAATCTTCCACCACTACTGACTTAAATAGGAAAAAATTAATCCTTGGCCGAGCCCCCAACATCCCATGTGCCTTTAATTAATTTTGTTGGGTAAAGGTGGGTGGAACATTAATGTAGAGAGATTTTTCCACTTCTTGCCCCGAAGTTGCAGCCAGCTTGCATCCACCTGAAAGACGCACCGAAAGGACCTTCTATAAGGAAGAATTTGAGTGGGACCTAGAAGACTTAAATGAATCCCAGGATGTCCCCTAACATCTTGTAAAATTTTAGCCCAAAATAATAATTCTTTCTCGAGATATTATACAAATAGTGGTCTGTTTTTCTGGGACGCAAAATCTAGCCCAGAATTGAATCTTCAACTTGGGACACCTTAATCACCACAATTTAGGAATAATTAGAACTGGATCCAGAATAATTATTTGTTCTTATATATGTATTCTAGAATACCATGAATTTTCGACTTCATTGGGCCTGTATTTTGGGCCCCACATTCCAATCAGTGGGATGATATCCAATCTTCCCTCTCCAGAATTGTTTCCTTTCATCGCCAAATATCTCCATCATCATTTATGAATCATATATTGATCCCTGAATGATAAATGTTCATATTTATGTTTATATCCATTTCCCAAAATATCAAATTAAAATATGGATAATTACATTCTTTAAAATCAAATGAAACATTGGGCCTAAATTGGTGCAGATTAGGCATGAAGTGCACAAATGATGAGAATGGATGTTCAAAATTAAAATCCACTAACTCAGGCCCATAAGATAAAAAATGAACATTTAATACCCTTAAAATTTAATCATAATATGTGTTTTTATTGGCTAATCACACCCCCCCCAACTTGAGTTTTTCTAGTCCCGAGCAAAATATATCTCACAAAAATTCGAATGACCTTTTTCAAAAACATTTTAATAAACATTTCTCACCCAAAGATCTCATACCAAAAAATTATGAAACCCATAAAAATAATTTAAAACAAGCTATGTCCACAGGCATATCTCAAGCCCAAGCCTATTCCTTTGTTCAAATTCATCGTCATATTTCATCCAAATTCAATTAAGCGTGATGAAGTGTTGTGCGTCACAATAGACATGGGGGTTCATTTTCATTCGAGGGAGAAAAGATGGAAGCTCTAGGAGAAATCAAATTGTAATAATAAGATGAGTACTCATTTTTTTTATTTTATTTGTTTTTTTATTTTTGATTTTTTGGATTTTTTTTTCAATTTTTCCATGATAATTGAAATTGAACTCAATCGAGTCAACCCATGTAGCAAGACTTTGCCGATGACTCCCAGGCTCAAAGACCTTAGGGCACCAATTGAAGCTCACATACTCGGGCATCATCTCGAGTTAACTCAATCAAAAACAAATTCAAATTACCAAAAATAGAGATAAAATTCCCAACTCTGGGCCAGACAACTATGGAGCCACGATCCACAAGTGCCGAAAGCCACACATTATGTCAATTAATTGCTCTACACACAATTGATTTTTTTTTTAATACTCGTGTTAAAATTAAAATGATCTCCAATCCTATGCTATTTATTATGGGTCCCCAAGAACTCAAACTAAAACCCCACAATCTAGAGGACGTGCATTGTGTTTTTTTAAATAATTGGATGAAAATATAAACGGTGAAAAATCACATCGGGCAACCGCACTTTCCAATATCTATGCACATGAACATAATCTTGCATTAAAATCAGAATAAAGGCATGAAAAATTATTTTATATCTAATTTCAGAGTTTGGAATGTGTGTTATCATGTTCAAGGTTAATGACATTTTTTCTTCCACACATTTTCATCCCCCCCAACTTAGAATAACATTGTCCCCAGTGTTTAAAGAATTGAAACATAGAAGGGGTAGGATAGAAGTTCAATGAAGACATTGAAAATGAAAATTATGGAATGAAGTCACCTGGTGGTTGATGTTGAAAATGCATTCCCATATCTCCCTTCAGTTCTGGTTTTTCTCTCAATGGCTTGGACGGTTGTGACCAGCTTTTCCCAATGACCTATGACATGCCTTTAAATTTTTTTTAATATATTTTTTTGTATTTTTTTCAACCTAAGAATAACAAAAAAAATAACATAAATTGATGATACATTGTCTTCTCTTAAATTTCTGGGTAAGGTATTACTCAGGGATCACACCGCGTGACACGGATGAATACGGTGCTCCCCTTTCATACCCATCCTTACCCATAAAAGAAGAACAGGTCAACAATATATTTCTTTTAAATACCTACAAAAACATAAAATAAAATAAAATAAACCGATGATACATTGTATTATTTATATTTTCTGGGTAAGATTTTACTCAGGGATCACACCACGTGACACGGATGAATACGATACTCCTCTTTCATACCCATCCTTACTCATAAAAAAAGAACAGGTCAACAGTCTATATTTTTTTTAAAATAAAAAAATGAATAAGAATGAAACAAAAGATGATTCACAAATATTAGAAACATGAAAACCACGGGTTGCCTCCCATGCATCACTTTTGTTTAACATCGTTATCCTGACATGGATCCTAAATCAATCAATGTTTTCCTGGTTCATAGGTTGGCTCTGTTAACTATACCTCTATTTCCTATTTATTGAATGATTCAATGAATGGTTTTAACCTATGACCATTGACCTTAAAAATGTTACCACTTGTGGGATCCGGAATCTCTAATGCCCCATGGGGGTACACATGATGCACTATGAATGGACCTGACCATCTAGACCTTAACTTTCCTGGGTGTAAATGAAGTTTTGAACTATACAAGAGCACAGGTTTTCCCAGTTCAAATTGTTTGACTTTGATATTACTAGATTGGTATGCTTGAACTATAGCTTTATTTTATCCTCTAATTTTCATAATCCTCCATCCTAAGTTCCTCAAGTTCATTAAGATCTAATTTCCTCTTTTCTTCGGCTAAAGAAATGTCGAAATTCATTTTTTTTGATTGCCCAAAATTCCTTATGCTCAATTTCACAAGTAAATGGCATGATTTTCCATAAACCAACCTATATGGTGACATTCCTAGGATGGTTTTGAATGTTTTACGATATGCCCAAAGAGCATCCAAGAGTTTCTCAGACCAATCTTTCCTAGAGGGGTTGACAGTTTTTTCAAGAATTTTCTTAATCTCCCTATTTGCTAACTCATCTTGACCATTGGTTTGAGGATAGTACGTAGTGGAAACTTTATGAGAAATCCCATACTTATAAATGAGTGAAGATAATGGGAGATTACATAAATGGGTTCCTTGATCACTGATTATAGCCCTAGGAATTCCAAATCAAGAAAATATATGCTCTTTCAGAAATCGTATCACAACATGATGGTCATTGGACTTGGTGGGAATGGATTCAACCCATTTTGAGACATAATCAATAGCTAAGATGGTGTAGAGGTATCACTTAGAGTTTGGAAAGGGTCCCATGAAATCAATTCCCCAACAATCAAAGATTTCAATGACCAGAATGGGAGTGAGGGGCATTTGATTCCTTTTGGAAATGGATCCTAATTGCTGACATTGAGGAAAACTTTTGTAGAATTGGAAGGAATCCTTAGTGAGGTTAGGCCAGTAGAAACCACTTTGGAGGACCTTTGAAGTGGTTTTCTTTGTAGAAAAGTGGCCTCCATATTCCTCTCCATGACAAAATTTTAGAATGGACTCTTGTTCAGACTCGGGAACACATCTTCTGATGATTTGATCAAGATAGAACTTGAAGAGGTAAGGATCATAAAACACATAGTTTTTGACATCATAAAGGAATTTCCTCTTAGCTTGGGTCCCCATGAATTTTGGAATGTCACCCATCACCAAATGGTTTGCTATGTCAACATACCAATGGCAATCACTCACTGAATAGAGGTGCTCATCGGGAAATGAATCAGACACAGAGAGGTGGTGTGAGTTTTCTTTGAATTCCATCCTAGATAGGTGATCAGCTACAATATTTTCAGCACCCTTTTTATCCTTAATGGTTAAATCTAACTCTTGAAGAAGAAGGACCCACCTAATCAATCTAGCCTTGGCATCTTGTTTTTGAAAAAGGTATTTTAGGGCTGAATGGTCAGTGAAGACAATGATGGGTGATCCTAAGAGATAAGACATGAATTTCTCTAAGGAAAAGACAACAGCAAGCAACTCTTTCTCAGTGTTGGTGTAGTTTATTTGTGCATCATTTAAAGATTTATTTTCATAAGCAATGACACATGGAGTTTTCTCACACCATTTTCCTAAGACTGCTCCTACAGCGAAGTCACTTGCATCACACATGATCTTGAAAGGAAGTTTCCAATTTGGATATTGCATGATGGTGGAGATATAAGAGTTGACTTGAGTGTAGAGAATGATTCCTCACAGCTTTATGTCCATAAAAATGGAGCATCTTTTACCAATAGAGCACAAAGTGGTCGAGAAATAGAGTTGAAATTCCTAATGAACCTTCTATAAAAATCAGCATGTCCTAAGAATAACCTCACTTCTTTAACAGTTTTAGGAGAGGGAAGGTGACGAATGATGTCAACATTAGCTTTATAAACTTAAATCCCTCTACCAGATACCAGATGACCTAGAACATGTCCTTCCCTTACCATGAAATGGCATTTTTCCCAATTTAGTATGATATTCTTATCCTCACACCATGACAAAACCTTTTCAATATTTAGAAGGCATCCCTAAAAAGTATCCCCAAAGATGGAGAAATCATCCATGAATACCTCTAAACAATCCCCCACCATGTCTGAGAAGATTCCCATCATGCACTGCTGGAAGGTACCAGGGGCATTACATAACCCAAAGGGCATGCGCTTGAAGGAAAAAGTGTCGAATGGACAAGTGAAGGTTGTTTTTCCTTGATCCTCTAAGAAGACTTTGATTTGATTATACCCTGAGAATCCATCTAGGAAGCAGTAGAATTGATGACCCACCACTCGCTCAGGGACTTGATCTATAAAGGGCAAGGGGAAATGGTCTTTCTTGGTACAAGAGTTGAGCTTCCTATAGTCAATAAAGACTCTCCATCCACTACTAACCCTTGATGGAATCATCTCTCCATCCTTATTGGTTATCACTATGATTCCATCCTTCTTTGGAACCACATGGACTGGGATAACCCACTCACTCTCAGCTATAGGATAGATTATACCAGCTTTTAACAATTTCAAAAGTTCTTTTCTCACTACTTCCATGAGATTAGGGTTGAGTCGCCGCTGAGGTTGACGACATGGCTTTGAATCGAATTCTAGAACAATTCTATGAGTCCTGATAAGTGGGCTAATCCCAGTAATATCAGATAGGGTCCATCCAATGGCTTTCTTGTGTCTCCTAAGGACATCTAGAAGCATCCTCTCATGATCGGATTCAAGAGAGTAAGAAATGACAACAGGAAAGGATTTATTGTCCCCTAAGAATGCATACTTGAGTGATGAAGGTAAAACCTTAAATTCAATATCAGAGTGGTTATCACTTTCCAAGAAATGATGAGACTTTGTATTGAACTCGGTTTCTTTGTTCAGATTTCTTGACAAAATTGGTTCCTTGTGAAAATAATTTTCATCCACTAAATTATCTAGAGTAGTTTCATGAATGGGTATGGACTCGATGTTATTGATTTAACCCATGGTATCATTGATTGGTGATTCTAAAAATCATCAATAGATCTATCTGAAAGAGATTCAAGCCAAGGAGACAAATTTCCCTCATGTAAACAAATAAAATCAATCTCTTCTTGACTTAAACATCCTTCGGTAATTCCTTGATGTTCCTTGAGTTCACTATCAACACTACCTATCCAGTTCACCTCATGGATCTCTTCATCATCCCCAATTTGAGAGTTTTCATTGTATATGTTCAAGTCTAGACTCATGTTTCCAAAGGTGATGGTCATGTTACCATTTCGGACTCGGATAACAGAGTTGATTGTTGCAAGGAAGGGACGACCAAGGATGATTGGGGTTTTCTCCATAATACCTAATCTTGGGTGATTGTCTAGAACAATGAAGTCAGCTGGGTAAATGAAATTTTCAACTTTCACCAAAACATCCTTTAAGATCCCCTTTGGAACTCGAATACTACAATCAGCAAGTTGAAGAGTGAAAGATGTGGGTTTGAGTTCTTCGATCCCTAACTGACAATACATAGCATAAGCAATGAGGTTCACACTGGCTCCTAGATCACACAAGGCTTTGACAACTTTTTTCTCTCCTAGTTCAACATTTATGTAAGGTCATCATGGGTCTTTTATCTTTAGAGGAAGGGTTCCTTGGATTGTTGTGTTAACATTTGCTGCCAGAAGGACTTGGTTCTTATGTGAGAATTCCCATTTAAATGTGAATATGTCCTTAAGGTATTTTGAGTATGTAGGAATGGTTTGAATGAAATCTAGGAGTGGAATGTTCAACTTGACTTGTGAGAATATTTCCCTCAATGTTTCACTCAATTCAGGCTTGGTTTTCCCCTTCATGCGTTGAGGAAATGGGGTAGGTTGTGGGGTTGTTTTTTGAAGAGTTGTTTCTTTCACATTTTTATTAGTATCTTCAGTATTTTCATGTGTTTCATTTTAATTTTCATTAGATTTTGAATCTTCATGTGGGTTTTGAACTATTTGTTTAGGTTTCTCAATTGATTTCCCACTTCTCAAAACTGTCACATCCTTTAGTTGTTCATGAGTTGTTTGAGTGCAACTTGTCTCTCCCCTTGATGTTTCTTGTGGAATGTCCTATGTGGGCATGGGTTCCTTTCCAGTTTTGATGGTTTGAAGTTCTTGTTTTAGGGAAGAGACTTCTGAGTTCATCCTTTCCATTTGTTTGCACAATTGTTCAAGGATTGGGAGAGGGACAGATTGGGAAGGGGCTTGTGTTGGTTAGGTTATCCCAGGGGGATACTTTGGTTTTTGGATGGGTTGTTGGTATTGGAATGGAGGATTTTGTAATTGGTTATGGTTTTGAAAATTTTGTGTAGGGTAGGGGTTTAGTCCTTGTGGTTGGCTAGGTTGTTGGTTATCTTTCCATCGGAAGCATGGGTGGTCATTATACCTTAGGTTGAATGTGTTTGGGTATTAGGGCTTTTGAAAGTTTAGGGAATTGACTTCAGTAGGTGGTCCTCCTAAAAGAACATCCTTGATGGATGGAATTGTTGGGCAGTTGTCTATTTTGTGGTCATGTTTGTCACAGATTGTGCAAACAGGGTCTACAGTTTGGATTTCATGGATTTTCCTATGGTCTATCTCTTCAACCTTCCTAGAGAGTGCTGCAAGTTTTTCCCTAAGGCTTTAATATTCTCTAAGTGTATGCATTCCAGCAGTTCTTTGAGGCTTTTCAGAATAAGGTGATGTTTCCCATGTTTGGTTTTGTTCGGTAAGGATTTCTAGATACTCATAAGCGTCATTTGGGGATTTGTTTTTAAAGGTCCCATTATACATCATGTCAATGATTTGTTTGTTCCCCGGGCCCAAACCTTCATAGAAAATTATTACTTTTTCAGGAATAGAAAAACCATGGTGTGGAACCATGTTTAGGGTGTCTTTGAACCTCTCCCATGTTTCATAAAATGACTCTCCCACTTTTTCAAAAAAGTTTTGGATGCTCTTTTTTAGTGCAATGGTTTTGTGATGGGGAAGTGTTTTTTGTAAAATTCTCTTTGCAGTTGGTTCCAAGTGTGGATTGATGAAGGTCTCCGATTATTTAACCAGTTCTTTGCTCGATCCTTAAGTGAGAAAGGAAAGATCCTCATCTTAGCTGACTCAATTTGATGTGGTGAGAACATGGTTTTAACAATGTTATTCAACTCCTTGACATGAAGGTAAGGCATTTCTGACTCCATCCCTTGGAATGTTGGAAGGTGGTTTAGGACATGAGGTTTAAAGACATAGTGGGATTATCCTAGGGAATCATGCCTAATTCAAGAGGTTTCATTGGTCCAGGTAGGTGTAAGTTAGTCATTCATGGTTTGATCGACTCTATTCCCCAAATTTGGGGCTGCCTCATTTGGATTTCCATTTTGGTTCCCACCTGGGTTTATGATTTGGTTTCTTTGAAGACCCTACATTGAAATTGACTAAATAATTAACTTTGGGGTATTATGAAGATTAGGATCCAATGGTGTACTTGACTCCCCTATCCTATGACTTTCCACCCTAACTAGTCTATTTGAGTTATCGTGGGTGTAGGCGGACATGCGCCAAAAGAAAAAAAATTGAGAAAGGGAAAAGATAAGAGATCTTGGGTGAGAATAGAATAATGGTGGTAAGGAAAGAAGGTTTTTGTCTAATTAAATTACTTGGTCCCCGGAAACGGTGCCAAAATTTGGTTTCACCCAAATTTACCCAAGTTTTAAGGGTCAAGCGGTCACTTGCAGTGCAACTTGGGTTGTCGAATCCTCAGAGATCTAAGAAGAACCTTTAGAGACACAATATAAAGAGATGGATTTTTTGCTATGAATTGTCCAACATGGGTTGTTTTTAGATGAGTTTTAAAATAGCACTAAGATCTATGTGAATTCAATTTATGAGAAATAAGTTGATCCTAGGTTATTTCTCGGGGTGGATTGGATGAATTCCTTTTTTTTACGATTTCAATTTCATTAACTCGAGAAGGATTCATGAAATGAATTCAAACAAACCTCATCACTTAATGATTAAACACCTTTACAAAAACATTCTAATAATATATACACTTGTAGGATAATTTTCATGAGCACTCCAAGGTAAAGGATACACTTAGCACATAAAAGTGGGGTGAATAAATTCAATAAGAAAGAGGAATAGAGAAACTCATTTAATGAAATAATCTCAAATAAAAGAAATTAATAAAATTTAGAGAGTGAGAAATAACATTCAATCCAGACCCTTTCTACTCCCTTGGATCAACCCTTAAAAGAGCTATCCCTCCATTGATAACATGTTCTCAACGGAAGCGGGAAGTAGACTTATGAGGGTGGAATTGAAGAAGTAAAATAAACAACAACAAAAAAACACGATCACTCCACCGTTGTGTGAACAAAATCACAAGGTTTGGTGTGAATAAATTCACACCTTGAGGAAATGTTATCAAGGTGATAAGAGTAAGAACAGAAAAAGAGAATAAGAATAACTTTTATTAAAAACTAAGGTGATTCAAATAACTTACATGGGAAGGGAAAATTCTACAAAGACAATTTGGCATAATAACATTACAATCAAAACAAAGATACAAGATCCCTAAATCCTCCACCACTACTGCCTTAAATAGGAAAAAATGAAGCCTTGTCCGAGCCCCCAACATCCCATGTGCCTTTAATTAATTGTGTTGGGGAAAGGTGGGTGAAACATTAATGTAGAGAGACTTTTACAGTTCTTGCCCCGAAGTTGCATCCAGCTTGCATCCACCTGAAAGACGCACCGAAAGGACCTTCTAGAAAGCATAATTTGAGTGGTCCCTATGAATCTCCTGATGTCCCCTAACATCTTGTAAAGTTTAAGCCCAAAATAATAATCCGTTCTTGAGATATGATATAAATAGTGTTCTCTTTTTCTGGGCCGCAGAATCTGGACTAGAATTGAATATTAAAATTGGTCCACCTTGATCACCACAATTTAGGAAGAATTGGCACTGGATCCAGAATAATTATTTGTTCCTATATATGTCTTATAGACTCCCATGAATTTTGGGCTTCATTAGATCTGTATTGTGGGCCCCAAATTCCCATCAGTGGAATGATATCCAATCTTCCCTCTCTAGAATTGTTTCCTTTCATCGCCAAATATCCCCATCATTATTTATGAATCCTCCATTGATCACTGAATGAGAAATGTTCATATTTATGTTTATATAAATTTCCCAAAATATAAAATTAAAATATGGATAATTACATTCTTTAAAATCATATGAAACATTGGGCCTAAATTGGTGCATATTAGGCATGAAGTGCACAAATGATGAGAATGGATGTTCAAAATTAAAATTCACTAACTTAGGCCCATAAGATCAAAAATGAACATTTAATACCCTTAAAATGTAATAATAATATGTGTTTTTATTGTCTAATCAGTGGCGGGGGCATTAAACATGTCAAAGGACATCCTTTGGTAAGAAAACGTACCATAGGGGAAATTAAATGTGCTCTTCTCTTGATCGTCTAGAGTAATGTAAATCTGATTGTAGTCAGAATAACCATAAAGGAACAAATAAAACTCATACCCCACTATTCTCTCTAGCATCTGATCTATGAAGGGTAGGGGTAAATGACCCTTCCTCGTGGCGTCATTCATCTTTCTGTAGTCCACACAGACTCTCCATATTGTGACAGTGCATGTGGGGATGAGCTCATTCTTATCATTTGAAATCACAATGATACCCCCTTTTTGGGTATCACTTGTAGGGGAATCACTCACAAACTATCTGATATGGGGTATATGATGCCTGAATCTAGAAAATTGATTATCTCTTTCTTCACAACTTCCTTTATTAGGGGGTTCAAGTGTCATTGTTGTTCCTGAGATGGATTCGCTCCTTTGAGTATCACCTTGTGGGTGAAAATGGTAGGGATCATTCCCTTAAATTATACAACTGTCCACCCAATAGCCTACTTCCGCTACTTAAAAACATGTAGAAGCGTATCCTCCTGCTCCTGTGATAGTGTTTCACTAAGTATGACAGGAAATGTTTGATGGTCTCCCAAGTACTCGTACTTCAAAGAATACTGGAGAGGCTTCAGTTCTAGTTCAGGCACCTTTAGAATCTAAGGTACAAGTGGTTGTACCTTTGTCCTTTCCATAATGTCGGGAATAACAGCACGCTACCAGTAGTGGCCACCCTATCCTTCAAGGAATTTTAGGTCCTCTGGTGCTTCATTAATAGGAATGTTTGGAAAAACCAAGTCATCTAAGGTGGAAGAACATACCTGATCATCTCTTTTTCCGCTCAAGTGGTCATCCATGGTGGTCACTATATAGAAGCCCTCAATCTCTGGTAATGATGATTGCTTGATAGATTTGAGGACATTTTAAGAGACTCATTCATCCCCTACTCTGAAAATAATCTCCCCCTGGTGCACGTCAATCAATACCATCCCAGTGGATAAGAAAGGCCTTCCCATAATGAGAGTCGCCTCCCAGTCTTCCTCCATGCCAAGGATGATGAAATCTATGGGGAGGATTATCCTACCCACCTTTACCATCACATCCTCCAATAGCCCCTTCAGATATTTGATGGATCGGTCGGCAAGCTAAAGGGATACTCGAGTATGATTCAGGTTATTAAGCCCTAGTTTCTTAAAAACTCTGAAGGGCATGAGGTTGACATTGGCCCCTAAGTCAAAGAGGGCCTTCCCAAACTCACATGGTCTAATAGTGCATGGGATAGTGAAGCTACTTGGATCCTGGAGCTTGGGAGGAATAGAATGCCGTATGACCGACGAGCACTCCTTGGTCAGTGCAATGGTGCCTAGATCCTACATCTTTTTTTTGTTAGAGAGGATCTCCTTCATGAATTTTTCATATGTGGGCATCTGCATCAGTGCCTCTGCAAATGGAATGTTGATGTGCAGCTTCTTAAATACTTCCATGAACTTGCTGAACTGGTGGTCCAGTTTTCTCTACTTCAACCTCTCCAGGAAGGGTAAGGTAGGCTCGAAAGGTTTGGCAACCTCCTTTCCTTTTCCCTGTGGGGCCTCTTTTTATGGGCCTTTGTATGAGAAGTGGTTTTTAATTGTACTTTCTTTATCAGCAGGGGGTGTAGGTTCACCTGGTTGTGTCATCTCCTTCTATTGTAACTCCTTTTCACTCCGTAGTGTGATGACATGGGCCTCCTCCCTTGATTTCTTCTTAATGTTACCTGGTAGTGTACCGGGCTGCCTCGCCAAGAGCTGGTTTACCAGTTGGCCGATTTGGTTCTCTAGGATTCAAATGGAAGCCTCTAGATTCTGTAATCTGGTCTTAGAAGTAGATATAAACTTGTTTATGAGATCCTCTAACCTTAAGGTGTTCTCCTACTGAGGTGGATGTGTAGTTGGTGGAGGTGGTGGCTACCTCAACTACTGCAAGTGAGGGTTTTGATACACTTGCTACTGGTAAGATCCCTTCTAATGTTGTTATTGCCTCGAGTACTAACTCTGATACTAGGGCTGGTTATAGTCGAGCGGTCACTAGGGTGAAGGATTCAGTTGTTGTGGGCCCCAACTTGTGTTCTGGTTATCACGCCATGTTGGGTTCTGGTACTGATAACCCCGGTTCGACCCTCAATTTTGAGCAACATATCTCACCTCACTCGTCAAAGGGCCGGTTTTAGGTCCTGGGAATTCTCCCATGACGTGGTTGTCACCACATTTTCTGCATGTCGGATGGTTCGCTGTATATACTTGGGACGCGCTCTTCAGATTCAGCACGTCGGTCTTTTTGGACACAGCATTCAACTGGGCAGCAAGCATAGTAGTGGTGTCAATATTGTTCATACCTCATTTTTTGTGTTCCCCACTCGGAATGCCACTGTAAGCTGTTGGCAGACATGTCTTCCAAAAGATAAAAAATCTATTTGGGGTACTTCCTCATAACTGTACCTCCAACAACAGCATCCACCACAGACTTTGTGTTCACTTTCAGTCCTCCATAAAAGATCTGGACTTGCATCCAGAGTGGGAGTTTGTGTTGTGGGTATTTGTGCATCATCTCTTTGAACCGCTCCCATGACTTTTACAACGACTCTGATTCGTGTTGCTGAAAGTTGTGTATTTCGTTCTGCAATGTCACCAAACTAAACTGTATTTTGGATCAACTGCATGATAGTAGATCTAGAAATGTTGGGCCTACACTGGCAGATGGAAGATTCCCATATATTCCCCTTAGATGGAGGGAATACCATACTCCATAAGGGTACGGTGTGGGGGAAATTTCTCTCAAGTAGGTGGGGGCACAAATTGTTGTGTAGGAGAAAAGTATGGCCCCTGACCTGGCTGTAGGTATGGTATCCACTCTTGTTGAAACTATTGGAGCTGTTGTGGGCCATATCATGGAGCAAGTGGAGATTTCAAGTTCCGGTTGGCATCTGAAACAAACAGCCATCCATCTCCTTTGACAGCAGTTGGATATCCCTCTTTGTTTTGTGCCATGGGATTGTTTTGGTTGTGCTCGTCCATGAGGGTACATCATCACCTCAAAAGCGTTAGTTCAATCTCTAGGTCAATTGGGAGAAACTCCGATGACTCGGGTTTCTTGGAATGAGTGATGCGGCCACTCATACACCTAAGAACCTGCACGATACTAAACACACCAAATGTAAAAGAGAAAGATAAAAAGTAATAAAAATATAAATGAGAGTAAGAATGTAATTTTTTTTGAATTTGTGTTTTTTATTTCCACTAAATTTGATAAAAACTTGATTTAAACAAAAATAAATTAAATTTTATCCTTGGAAACAGCGCCAAAATTTGGTAATCGTTTTTGCTGAAATGTTATTTTTGACTATCCAAATTATATTACCCTAACGAGTATAGTACCAGTAAGGGGTCGATCCATTGGAAGAAGGAGTTATTTTTGTCTTGTTTATCTAGTTTGTAATTGATTTAGTGAAGTGTACTGAATTTAGAGTCATTTTTTTAATGTTTCGATAAAAGGTGATTGGATTTTAATTTCATAACAAATTACTTAAAAGATAAAGAAAACACAGGAATTTGGTTTTGATGAAAATATGGAGAGGAATGCATCGGGTATGTGGATTTTTAAAGGTTTTTAATTAAATCAATTTGATTATGAGGTTGTGTTGTTCATGATAATTCACATCTCTGGGTTAATTATATAACAGAACCCCCTTGGTATGGTAAGTTTTGTTTAAATCAATATAAACTGATTTATTTGGTCTAGAAATTGATTTATCTTAATTTTATTATTTATAACCATTTTTAAGATGATTAAAACACCCAATGGTCATGGATGTGTTTAACCATAATTCCTTAAAGAATCCCTAGAAATCTCATTCTTGGTCTGATATGATATTTCTAGTGATATTTATAAAGTGTTAATAAGGAATTATGAGAAATAAAAATGAACAACACAGTTACAACATTACAATTGAAAAATTACAACACATATGGTCCACAGCTCCAACACATAGGGGAATTTTAGCTACTCATAGAGTAGCTAGTGATTAAATATCTTATATTACCTGAATATATCCTCTTTAAATCCTTAGAGTGAAGGTTTTTAGGAAGGTGGTACGGGAGAACCTTCTCTCCTCTCTTCTCTCCTCTTCTTCTCTCTAGACCGTTTTCGGAGTTCTCTCCCTTCGAATGGATCAAAAGCTGAATTAATGAATGACTCCACTCCCAAACTTGGAGGGCCTGCCACCTATTTATAAGTTTTAGGATTACATGGAATGTATCGGAAATTACACAGCTTGTACCCCTTTCAATGCATTTTTCTATATTTTTATTCCTTGGTGGGTGACCTAACATACCGTTTTTGACTTAGAACAGGGTGCCTCCTAGTAAGTGGAAGTACACAGCATGTAGCGCCACCATACATGGTGTGTAGCGCCGCCATACAAGGCATGTAATCTCATTCATCGTCCACCAACTGCTTCTAGAAGGTCCAAATAGTGTTTAGAACAGCATACACAACATGTAATGGTTATCCGGCAACAGGGCATGTAGTCTTGCTCTCAGCCACCAACCACTTCTAGAAGGGGATACACAGCGTGTATATGAAATACACGGCGTGTACTTGGATTTTGGTTACATGGGAATGTACTTGGCCTGGCCAATCCGTGTCGGGGTTCTGGTACATAGTGTGTGTCCTAAAGTACATGCCGTGTAGTTTGGAATTCTTGATAAACTTCCCCTAATTTGTGTCTTTGGGATGGAAATACCTGAAAATCATTATGATCACCAAATTACATAATTTTATCTTCTAAAGAACTTGTATTCGGTGAAAAAATGTTTTAAAAACTTAATAAAATGTATGAAAATTTATACACAAATTAGGCACATCAGAAATCTACCAAAATCAGATCGCACGAGCCTTCAACAAAAAGGTTTGCCTTTGATATTTCCTCGAAGGAGTAATGGAGTTAGTCGTTAGATCCTTGATGATACTCAAGAAGAAGCCTCCAAATATTGAACCAAAGTGGGAAGGACCATATGTCATACATAGGACCTATTCCAATGGAGCATAGGCCCTGATATCAATGGACGGACAGCTCATCATAGCTCCCACAAATACAAAGTTCCTGAAGAAGTATTTCACGTAATATCAATGCCCATGTCATGGTCTAAACTCTAAGACCTTAAACTATGAGTCGTTATAATACCCTCATTGCATGGTCCAAACTCTATGACCCTAAACTATGAGTTGTTGTCCTGACCAACATGATGATAAAATGTATGGTATTAGCCATGGTTCAAGCTCTACAACCTTAAACTATGAGTAGTAATACTGTGAAGTCATGGTCCAAACTCTAAGACCTTAAACTATGAGTTGTGGTATCACCACATCATGGTAAAAACTCTAATACCTTATACTATGAGTCAGAATCCTTTCAACATAACATTAAACTATAAGGAACTCATCCCTAAAACATGACATTATGTAACGCCCCGACCCCAGTTACCTAGAGTCGGTGCATTATTACATAACATTGTCATGATCACAAAGGATCAAGTCTCGAAAGATCGATTAGTTTATTAGTCTTGGAAACACTAGATATATTAATAAGTCTTACATTACATCATAAGGTAAAAAAAACTACAACAACATATTGTCTTCATATCCCCTCATACTATCCCTGCAGGTCATTCATAAATTACTTCTTCACAATCTTGGGAAAAATAAAACATTGAAAGGGGTGAGCTCAGATGCTCAGTAAGGATAACAATATAGCAGAAGCTTTCATAGATAAGCATAAACACTTAAGGCAATGTATAACTAAAACAAAAGCCTTTTAAACTTGAACTTCAGCATAATATGGCAAAGATGAAATGAAATAATTCCATTTACTTATTCACATGGATATTCTAATAGTTGAATAATCACTTGAAATATCAATAACCACTTTCATAATGATGAAATACATAATGCCAGACTATCATAACCACGTAGCCAAGGCCTCGTGCCAAGACCACAAATAATATTTTGTCAAGGACTCATTCCAAGACACAAGGTTATCTCATAAGACCTACCAATGCATCGAGGAGCTATAGCGGGCTTCACCAATCACTTACTAAGTCCAATTCATTCCTCATATGAAAAGTTTGAAACATAGCATAAACATTCGTATTAAAACTAGCATACGAAATGTCAATACTTTAACCACAAACCATGAATGGTATAAAAATAGCACATCCACAGTCAAACATAACTCATTTGATACAATATGGAAGATTTTATTGTATCAGATTAACCTCAATCAAGAATAATGAAGGATATTGACATAGATAAAAATAATCATCAAAACTATTAGAGAGAAATATCCCCCTTTTTCTAGAAATCATTTAAAAGTCACACTATTTTTTTAAGAAGCCATTTAAAAATAGATTTTTGAATCAAAGTGTCCCACACCACTTTGAAACTTTTAAAAGGAGTTTTAATTTTAAAACTTTAATGTCTATATATATAAATCTTTAAAACCATTTTTAAAACATTGACATTAAAAGATTTAGAATAATAAATCTTTTAAACTTTTAAAATGATATTTTACTTAGAGTTCCTAACCAAAAGAGAGACACTTGAATAAAAATAATTGAGGTAATAAAAATGTTATAATATCATGAGAATAAATGGATTCATGATATACTTTGTCAAATCACATTATATACACCATATAAAAGTGATTTGGTGTATAACAACAAATAAGTCTCAATGGAAACAAAATTGAGATGAAATCTCTTATAAAGACTGTATCCTTAGGTTAAGGATAAATCAAAGACATAATTATGTGGGAAAAATATAAATACACTCAATATGATTGGATATTCATTGTAAATCAATCAGAGGACATTCACACATATTCTTGTAAAAACAAGAGCAATGAATTGGATGCTTAACTCAACAAATGGAGATTGAGTTAAAATTACTCTTATCAAGTTCATATCGATGACTTGAGAAATTATCAATGGAGTGATTATGTGTATCAAAAGTATATCTACATAAAGGGAGTGGAAATTATGACATAAGAAAATGAATAGTGATTCCACACATAATCTTGGAGTAAAATAATCAATGAAGTATGTGTAAAGCCGAATGAGTGGAAATTGAAATTTCAAAATCCCTTATCGATTTGGTAACTTATGAAACATACACACATGAAATAAGGATCAAACAATGATGATGTAAATATCCATAAATTAATTTATATTACACAATGAATACAATCATGGGCAGTACACATACACCACATGCAATAAATAAGTGGTGAACAATGGAATTCTCACGAAATTAAGAGTGAGATAAGAAACCCCTTACTTTGTAGTTTTTCTTTGACCGATGGTAGGTTAAACTCCTGTATAATGGTGAAATACTTGTTATTTAATTATAAAAAAAATCATTTACATTAATATGATATCATATATGATCTTTTAACATTGATTTGTTAATAATATCTTAGTATTATCGTTGTTTTGGGTGTTAACAGATTAGTTTTCCTTTATATTATTTGTTATGTGAGCCGTATTTGTTATTGATGGGATGTATCTTATTCATATCCAGAATGATATCATGTCTCTAAAAATCATTTTTATTCCTCAAATGAAATTTAGTCTTGAATGGATATGATGGGGAATGAATCTCATCGCGTTCGTGGAGACGGTAATCTGTACGTACGCACGAGCGACAATGTCATTATTTTGATATTAAAATAATATATAATTGGATGGTATATCATATATACAGAATCATTATCTTGTTATATTTATTATTTACATGAATTAAACATCATTATTATACCCATCCAAATAATAATATTTTGAATAACAATTACACCACGACGTGGAGATGGTAAGCCGTACGTACACACGTATGGTGACATGTCATTCAAAGGATGGATAGAATACTGAATATGGTTGTACAATATTTATAATAACATCACATTATATAGAATATACTGGAGTTATTATTTTATAAAATAAATAACAAAGAAAGAAGAAGTTGAAGAAGAAATGAACTTGAAAAAAGGTGGTGAAAACATTACCTCTTCTTCAGTTTCTTCCTTTTGATTTGATCAAAAGGGATCATTAGGTTGGCTTTATGATCAAAATAAGGCCTCTAGGTTGAATTGAGGTAAGTTTAGAGAGTATTTGGGCAGGTTTTGGCTGATCCAAAAGGCTTTTAATGTGTGAATTAGTGAGAAGGGGGAATGCCCTTTTATAAGAGGGGTGAGGGGCACCTTAGGAAAAACTAGAAATATTATTTTATAATAAATCCATATTCGGTTTCTAATGGATCCAAAGTAGATTATTTAAGGGTTAAGGTGGGGATAGGTCTAAAACCATTCAACCAATAGGTTTTAGACAGTTTTGGGTCATTATATTAACCTTATCTTTTAGTTTTAACTCTTAGTTAATTAGTTTGACATTTACCAAGTCACTTGTATTTTTATATTATATAGTTAATAAACTTACTATATACATCCAAGATACCCACAAGTGGTCCATTAATGATACACCTATCATGATATAAGTCTCTTTGACGAACCTTAGATTTTTAGGAATTGAATATCAATTAATAATATAATATTTCTTTTAAAAACTCTTTTATGTCAATTTTGACACTATTGGGTATTTTGTTTTTGATAAAATCACAAAAGCATTATTACTTCTAAAAAAATTCATATAACCAATCCTAATATGTCATATTAACCTATAAAATTAGTTTAATTTATAAAAATATTCAAATTGCATTTATTTTGATATTTATAATATCAATTATTTGATTCTTTCATTAATAAGGAAAATACTGCATCATTATTGTGTCATAAATAAATTTAATTATTGAATGTCTAAAAATTATAAATAAAATACCATTATTTAGGAAATATTTTTATATTTATAATTAATATTTATAGTCGAAAATCCAACATATATAACCCTATGTAAAAATTGTTTTACTAAAAGATATATGCTTATGTCATTTTTGTATTTATTTTAACTTATTTAATATAAAGTGTCCTTATCACTTACAAGTGGATCCATGGGGTCCCAAAATCGACCCAAAGATGCCCATGGTCGGAAATGTATCATCCAATAAGTTTAGAACACGTTTTAAGGTAAATTAATAATATTATAATATTATTTTTTACCCTTATTTACCGGATTTACCCTTTAACCATGGTAAATAAAATATTTACCCAAGTAATTATTCAAAATGTCTAAAAATAAGAGTTACCTATTTACACAATTTGGAAATACTAATTCCAAATATGGAGTCCATTTTTCCAAATTCAAAACACAGAAGTGGCAGAAATTAATTTAAAATTAATTCCCGCTGTCAAAACAAAAAGTGTGTTTTTAAGAGATAATAACTATCAAAAGATTGACACTTGTTTATGTCCGGTTTAAATGTGAAATCATGTCCAATGAACAAAATTGTACTAAATGGTAAAAATATATTCTAAATAAACATTAAAACCACTCAAATTCATAATTTATCACTATTAATTATTTCAATTAAAAAAGTTGTTTTTAATAAAAAAATTAGTAATTTTCACTATTTATCAAAATATGAAAGTTATCCAAAAAGTACTAAAATTTCACCCTAGGCTAATTTCGATATTAAAAATCCAAAAATGAAGTCCATTTTGAATGATAAAATCTATAAAATTTCAAAAAGTGGTTATTACTATTCATAACGGCTAGTTTTATTAGTTGTGGTGTGTTAGAATCTCGAAGTTGCGTACAATCACTACTGGAAATCCCATTTTTACCAACTCTTATATACCAACAGTTTATCAAACCGTTGGGAATGGTCATGTATACCAATGGTTTTCTTAAACCGTTGGTATAGAGGATTTTATGAAGAATTTTACCAACGGTTTGTAAAACCGTTGGTATAGGCCTCAATTAAGACACTTTTACCAACAGTTATACACTAACCGTTGGTGTTGCTACATTCCAAAACCATTGGTAAAGTTTTCCCCTAAATCCAGTAGCCCCTCCGCTCGATTTTAGTCCCCCTCCGCTCGACTGCAGCCCTAAATTGAACCTCTCCCGATGCTCTCTCGTTACCCAGTCTCCGAAACTCCATCCATCCTCTTCAATCAAAAAATTTTTCTGTTCTACACTTAAAATATGTAAGTTATACCTCAGTTATAATGTTCTTCATCTATTTTTTATTTTCTATTTTTATTTGACCTAAACGTTTGGGATCTCTCTATACAAAGACTCAGAAACTCGTTTCACTCATAGATCCATCTTAAATCAAACAATTTTGTATTTCTACACTCTAAATCTGTAAGTACTACATTAGTTTTAATGTTTTGCATCTATTATTTTTGTTTTCTGTTTTAATTTGGTATAAACTAGGTTTTGTTGTTTATGGAATGTGAAGGTTAGTGATATTTAGAATGAATTTGATGTTGGTTGGGTGATGGAGTGGAATTGTGATGTTTTTTGGATTAAGTTTAGTTAATTTTCAATGAATTATTTGGGGATTTCCTCCCTTTAACAGAGCCCCCACTCCTCATGGACCCTGGACACCCCCCCCCCTCTTGGACCCTGGACAGTCCCCCCCTCCTGGAACTTGGACAGCCTGACCCCCCTCTTTCCTGAAACTTGGACATCCCCCCTCCTGGACCCTGGACAACCCCCCTCCACCCTCCTCCCAGGACCTTGTATAGTCCCCATCCTTCCTGGACCCTAGGAAGCCCCCCACTCTCCACCCTAGACCCTGGATAGCCCCCGTCCTTGATGGACCCTGGACAGCCCCCCCCCCCTCCTTCCTGGACCATGGACAGCCCCTTCTCCCCTTCTCCTTAACCCTGGACAGCCCCCCACCCCCCTTCCTGGACCCTGGACAGCCCCCCACCCCTCCTCCTAGACCATGGACATCCCCCTCATCCCCCTCCTCAACCACCAAATACCCCCCCCCCCACTTCAAAACTTTGACCACCAAACTTGGACATGCTGGATTTTCTCTAAAAAGATAGATTCAATCCTCAAACCACCTCAATAATATCCTAAACAATGCTTATAATGTGGTTTTCACCACATAGCATCCAATTGTATTCCAAGTCACTAGTCTATCCTCCCTTGGCTATATTTTACAAAAAGTGTTCAACCTTAAGGATCCAAATAAAAATAAATTGATATAAGACATTTGATAATGGATTAAAATTTCAAATTGGGATCCAATGAGGAATATTTGAGATATTATGCATCATGCCCATGAGTAAATCCATTTTTATATATCCGATAAGTTATTTTTCACAATTTTCACACATTAATTGTTTGTAAAAATGGGACAAACATTTATAAAGGTTCTAATATATAAAAATGAATCTATTTTTGGATGAATCTTAACCAACAATGTCTAGCTTGTCTGCCTCTTCCATGATCATCGATGTGCATGTCCCATCTCCATCTGACCTCGCACGATGGTTGAATCAGTGTCTGGTTGATGACGAGCACCAGATTCTCTTACTGCCACACCAGATTCATGCCCGCTACACTCCTGAAGTGATCAATCCCACTAAGAATCCATGTGAGCTTGATGACATGTCCACCAGTTCTTGTAAGAGGTAGAGGAGTTCTGAGCTAATGGACCAAGACGATTGACCAGTGTCCATCCATATGGCTGAAGACGTAAAACTTAGTGCTTCATGGGAGGCAACACATGTTCTAGAGTTTCATCATTTTGCTTTTTTTACTTTGTTTTAGGAAATAAACATGGCATGTATGCAACAATTTTTTAGTTGCTTCTGATCTGTATGTGCACTTGTCATTACTCTGCATGATTGCTTCTATTTTTTCTGATCCTTGGTGTTATTTTTTATGACATGATGCGGTTATGTGCTATCTATGTGTAGATTTTATAGGTACATAAGTATGTGCACTTTTCATTATTCCATTCTTTCAGTGCTTAGGCCGATGGTACGAGGGAGGTTCGTACGAGAGGTAGACGAGCATCTCCACGTATCCGACTAGACCCTTCCCCTCGGACCAAATACATTAAGATTCTATTTAAACATAAGGGAAACGATCCATGGGTCAAATTTGATGTGTATAAGACAACCCCACCTCAATAAAAGGCACGGTGTGGCCAGGATCACTCAAACTGCCTCTCTTTTGTTCAAAATTGACTTATTTTTAAGTGAAATCAACAACTAACATATGGGAAACAGACCAAACGCCTTTGGATTGTGTTGAAACTTTAGTAAAACGATTCATGGGTCATATGTGACATGTAAAAGTAAACTCCGCCTCAATCTGATGCGCGGTGTGGCCGGTATCACTCCAAGTGTATGTATTTTGTTTAAAATGGACAATATTTTACGTACATACGCCAATCCAATAAAACAGTTTTTGATTGTGTTTATACTTTTTCACAATGATACATGACTCATATGTGTCATGTACGAGTCAAACCCGCCTCAATTCGAGGCCTGGTGTGGCCGACACCACTCAAAGTGCCTCTATTTTGTTAAAAATGGACTTAATTTTAAATGAAATCAACAACTGACATACGGAAAACTGACCAAATGCATTCAGATTCTGTTGAAACTTAAGTAAAACGATCCATTAGTCAAATGTGACATGTATAAGTCAACTCCGCCTCAATACGAGGCTCGGTGTGGCCAACACCACTCAAAATGCCTCTGTTTTGTTAAAAATGGACTTAATTTTAAGTGAAATCAACAACTGACATACGGTAAACCGACCAAACACATTAGGATTCTATTGATACTATAGGAAAACAATACATGGGTCATATGTGACGTGTAAGAGTCAACCCCACCTCAATACAAGGTGCGGTGTGGATGGTACCATTCAAGATGTCTCTTTTTCGTTCAAAATGACTTTAATTTTAAGTGAAAACAACAACTGGCATACGGAAAACTGACCAAATGCATTCCAAATCTGTTTAAACTTTAGGAAAATGATCCATGGGTCATGTGTGTCATGTACGAGTAAACCCCGCCTCAATCCAAGGCACGGTGTGGTCGAAACCACCCAAAATATCCCTCTTTTGTTTAAAATGGACAATATTTTACGTACATACACCAAACCGATCAAACGGATTATGATTGTATTTATACTTTTGAAAAATGATCCATGACTCATATTTGATGTGTATGAGTCAACCCCACCTCAATTCGAGGCCCGGTGTGGCCTACACCACTCAAAGTGCCTCTGTTTTGTTAAAAATGGACTTAATTTTAAGTGAAATCAACAACTGACATACGGAAAACCGACCAAACACATTCAGATTATATTGAAACTTAAGGAAAAAGATCCATGGGTCATATGTGGCGTGTATGAGTCAACTCTGCCTTAATATGAGGTACGGTGTGGACGGTACCATTCAAAATGTCTCTCTTTTGTTCAAAATGACTTTAATTTTAAGTGAAAACAACAACTGGCATATGAAAAACTGACCAAATGTGTTCCTAATCGGTTGAAACTTTAGGAAAACGATCCATGGGTCATATGTGACGTGTAAGAGTCAACCCCACCTCAATCTGAGGCGCGGTGTGGCCAGAACTACCCAAACTGTCCCTCTTTTGTTTAAAATGGACAATATTTTACGTACATACGTCAAACCGATCAAACGGATTCTGATTGTGTTGATACTTTTTCACAACGATGCATGACTCATATGTGATGTTTATGAGTCAAACCCGCCTCAATTCGAGGCCCGGTGTGGCCGAAACCACTCAAAGTGCCTCTGTTTTGTTAAAAATGAACTTAATTTTAAGTGAAATCAACAACTGACATACAGCAAACAGACCAAACGCATTCGGATTATATTGAAACTTAAGTAAAATGATACATGAGTCAAATGTGATGTGTAATAGTAAACACCGCCTCAATAAGAAGCTCGGTGTGGCCGACACCACTCAAAATGCCTCTATTTTGTTAAAAATGGACTTAATTTTAAGTGAAATCAACAACTGACATACAGTAAACTGACCAAACGCATTCGGATTCTATTGATACTATAGGAAAACGATCCATGGGTCATATGTGATGTGTACGAGTCAACCCTGCCTTAATCTGAGGCACAGTGTGGACGGTGCCATTCAAAATGTCTCTCTTTTGTTCAAAATGACTTTAATTTTAAGTGAAAACAACAACTAGCATACGAAAAACTGACCAAATGCATTGTGAATCTGTTGAAACTTTAGTAAAACGATCCATGGGTCATATGTGACCTATACGAGTCAACCCTGCCTCAATACGAGGCACGGTGTGGCCGAAACCACCCAAACTGTCCCTCTTTTGTTTAAAATGGACAATATTTTACGTACATACGTCAAACCAATCAAACGGATTCTGATTGTGTTGATACTTTGGAAAAATGATGCATGACTCATATTTGAGGTGTACGAGTCAACCCTAGATCAATCCAAGGCCCGGTGTGGCCGACACCACTCAAAGTGCCTATGTTTTGTTAAAAATGGACTTAATTTTAAGTGAAATCAACAACTGACGTACGAAAAACTGACCAAACGCATTAGGATTCTATTGAAACTTAAGAAAAAAGATCCATGGGTCAAATGTGACGTGTATGAGTCAACTTTTCCTCAATCTGAGGTGCGGTGTGGCCGGGACCACTCAAACTCCCTCTCTTTTGTTCAAAATGGACTTATTTTTAAGTGAAATCAACAACCGACATACGGGAAACCGACCAAACACCTTAGGATTGTATTGACACTTTAGGAAAACGATTCATGGGTTATATTTGATGTGTAAGAGTCAATCTCGTCTCAATCTGAATCACGGTGTGGCCGGTATCACTCCAAGTGTATGTATTTTGTTTATAATGGACAATATTTTACGTACAAACGCCAAACCAATCAAACGGATTCTGATTGTGTTGATATTTTTGAACAATGATCCATGACTCATATGTGATGTGTACGAGTCAAATCTGCCTCAATCTAAGGCCCAGTGTGGCTGACACCACTAAAAGTGCCTCTGTTTTGTTAAGAATGGACTTAATTTTAAGTGAAATCAACAACTGACATATGGCAAACCAATCAAACACATTCGGATTATATTGAAACTTAAGGAAAATGATCCATGGGTCAAATGTTACATGTACAAGTAAACTTAACCTCTATTCGAGGCATGGTGTGGCCAGGACCACTCAAACTTCCTCTCTTTTGTTCAAAATGGACTTATTTTTAAGTGAAATCAACAACTAACAGACGGGAAACCGACCAAACGCCTTCGGGTTGTGTTGACACTTTAGTAAAAGGATCCATGGTTCATTTTGATGTGTATGAGTCAACTGTACCTCAATCCGAGCCTCGGTGTGGCCGCCACGTCTCAAAGTGACTCACTTTTCTTTGAAATGGAAAACATTTTAAGTGAAAACAACAACTGACATACTGAAACCCAACAAAATGCATTTTATTTCCATTGAAACTTTAGGACAACAATCCATGGGTAATTTGTGATGTGTACGAGTCAAACACACCTCAATCCGAGTCCTGGTGTGGCCGGGATCACTCTAAGTGTCTCTCTTTTGTTAAAAATGGAAAACATTTTAAGTACATACGGAAAACCGACCAAACGGATTCTGATTGTATTGATAATTTAGCACAACAATCCATGAGTCATATGTGATGTGTACAAGTCAACCCCTCCTCAATCTGAGGCGCGGTGTGGCTGACACCACTCATAGTGTGTCTCTTTTGTTTAAAATATACATCATTTTAACTAAAAAGAACAACTGGCATACGAAAAAATGACCAAACGCATTCGGAATCAGTTGAAACTTTAGGAAAACGATCCATGGGTCATATATGACATGTAAGAGTCAACCCCACCTCAATCCAAGGCACGGTGAGGCCATAACCACTCGAAGTGTCTCTCTTTTGTTTCAAAAGGACATCATTTTTAGTGAAAACAACAACTGACATACGGAAAACTGACCAAATGAATTCGTATTCCATTCAAACATTAGTAAAACAATCCATGAGTTATATGTGACGTGTACGAGTCAACCCCACCTCAATCCGAGGAGCGGTGTGGCTTTAACCACTCGAAGTGTCTCTCTATAGTTTAAAATGAACTTCATTTTAAGTGAAAAGAACAATTGACATACGGAAAACTGACCAAACACATTCAAATTCTGTTGATACTTAAGGAAAAGGATCCATGGGTCATTTGTGACGTTTATGAGTCAACCGCGTCTCAATCCAATCCTCAGTGTGGCCACCACGACTCAAAGTGACTCACTTTTATTTGAAATGGAAAACATTTTAAGTGAAAACAACAACTGACATACTGAAACCCCACAAAACGCATTTGGATTCCATTGAAACTTTAAGAAAACAATCCATGGTTTATTTTTGATGTTTATGAGTCAACCGCGCCTCAATCCGAGCCTTGGTGTGGCCGGGACAACTCAAAGTGACTCACTTTTCTTTGAATTGGAAAACATTTTAAGTGAAAACAACAACTGACATACTGAAAACCGACCAAATACATTAGGATTCCATTGAAACTTTAGGAAAATGATCCATGGGTCATTTGTGACGTGTAAGAGTCAACCCCACCTCAATCCGAGTCGCGGTGTGGTCGGGATCACTCTAAGTGTCTCTCTATAGTTTAAAATGGACTTCATTTTAAGTGAAAAGAACAACTGACATACGGAAAACCGACCAAACACATTCGGATTGTGTTGATACTTTAGGAAAAGGATCCATGGGTCATTTGTGATGTGTACGAGTCAACCACGCCTCAATCTGAGCCTCGGTGTGTCCGCCACAACTCAAAGTGGATCACTTTTATTTGAAATGGAAAGCATTTTAAGTGAAAACAACAACTGACATACGAAAAACTGACCAAATGAATTTGGATTCTATTGAAACATTAGGACAACAATCCATGGGTTATTTGTGACGTTTATGAATCAACCCCGCCTCAATCTGAGTCGCGGTGTGGCGGGGATCACTCAAAAATGTCATTTTTTTTAAATGAACCACATTTTAAGTGATAATAACTGGCATACGGAAAACCAACGAAACCCTTTCAGAATATGTTAATACTTTAGGAAAATGATCAATGGGTCATGTGTGACGTTTACTAGTCAATCATGCCTCAATACGAGGCATGGTGTGACCGGTACAACTCCAAGTGCATGTATTTTGTTTAAAATGGATATCATATATAGTAAAAACACATGTATACGAAAAACCAATCAAATTATGAATTGAATTCCAAATTTCACATATAATTGTCATCTAAATTTGAAATTGAATTCTAAATGAATTTTAAAATTAATTCTAAATGAATTCTAAATGAATTTTAAAATGAATTCTAAATGAATTCTAAATTATGTATCTTTATAATTATGTTATGAATTCTGATTTAATTCTGAATGTGTATAGTTTTAGGATTTATTATATGTTAAATGTATATGAATTTGTTCTGTATATGTATATGTTAGTTGGTTATTGCAGGTAATGGAGAGGGATTGAAGAATCACAGGTGAATGGAGACCCTACTCCTCCCCTGTGCAAATTACAGTCTGCTGTGCAAATTGCAGGATGCTGCACAATTTGCACAGCATAGGCTATGCCAATGGTTTGAAACTGTTGGCATAGTCTTCTAAGGAGGTTTATACCAAAGGTTCTGATAGAACCGTTGGTATAAACTCTTTCCCAATGGTTTCAAACTGTTGGGAAAATATGTATAGTTGGATTTTTTCCAACGGTTTTGAGTGAACCGTTGGGAAAAGCTAGAGATTTTGTTGGGTTTTCCCAATGGTTTACTTAAAACCGTTGGAAAAACATATGCCAACGGTTAATGTTAACCGTTGGGATAGGTTTATTTTTCTAACCTATCCCAACAGTTCTTTGTAAACCGTTGGGAAAACTTTTCCCAACGGCTTACTTCCCCATGTTTTGCAGAACCATTGGGATAGATATTCCCAACGGTTCTGCGGCCTTTCCCAACAGTTGTGAACCGTTGGAAATGCCTCTTTTTCTAGTAGTGAATACAAGTCATTGAATTATTCAAAGGGAAACGTACCGTGGAAGCTTGGGGTGTTACATTCTACCATCCTTCAATAAATTGCATCCTCGCAATTTTTTAAAATTGGGTTTGAGAATATAATGGAAAGTCCCACATCGGAAAAAGAGTCAATAAAACTATCACTTTAAAAAAAGAAAGAGACGTATAAAGGTCACCCAAGATAACCCATACTAGGATTCCAAGTATGAAAAAATGGATGTGGACGATAAACTAAGTGTCAAGTTCTGATGGAGAGGGATAGAAAACATGACTAGGAGAAATTTAACAACAAGAAAACCACAAACTTGTGTTGGGACAAACGGTCATTAGTATCCCAGTAGGAAAAGTAAACAGACAACATTTTTTTGTTTTAAGTTACATAACATAAGGACGATAAATTCATTTATGATATTGACTAAGAACATAAAGATATATACTTACTTTTTAAGTAGAGTTTCATTCTTTAATAAATTTTTACCACTAAATCATTTTTTTAACAATGAGTATTCAAGAAGACTTGGTCACACTAGAAGAGCTAGAATAAACTTCTTTAGAATAGCATGATCCACGTAGGATAAACTATATATTTACCTTGTCTTTAGAGATTAATCAAAACCAAAATAGTTAGTATAATATCTGATGATCCCCCAAATGGATATTCAATTAGAGAAAAAAAACACTAATCTTAATTTCTAAAATTAAACCAACAATACCCCAAAGTTAAATAAATACCATTCAATAATCAATTTTCCTTAAAATACTTCAATATAATCCAAACTAATATTGAAACCCAAAACTTATAAGAATGTAGTCTTCCACGTTAAATTGTATCTCCAAATGACATCAACTACTCTTAAAGTTACATACTTAAAAGTAATTAACCTAATCACATATTCTTTATTATAGGTTAATCATTTCCATAAATAACCCAAATCACTATAAATCCACAATAAAAACATAGATAAAAATCCACCATTAATCCTCAAATGAAATCTCATAGTATTCTATTTTCCTTGGGCATATAGTGTTCCCAACAAAGCAAACATCTTCCAAAATAACATTTATCACTTAATCACCAAATCATTTTCCTATACTAAGGGTATTCATTTGATAAGACATAAGATCCCAAATCAACTTATTATTTATCAATAAAATCATTTAACTAAAATAATAGTCACACTAACTAGGGACTTCACGTAGTCCATTGGTAGGTGATAAATCCCAATCGCACTTTGGTTGTGGGTTCGATTCCCACAGCTTTTTCTGACGCGACGGGTTGTCACACGGTCTGCGTGTTGTCCTTTTTCAAAAACTATATTTTATAACATTACCAAAATGAGATAAATTCCTCAAAATAACCATAACATAATTTAACCCCAAATGTTATCTCATACCTTTCATTTTCATCCCAAATTATAATAACTTATAATTGCCTCAAACCCAATAATCATATAAAACCAAATGGTTATTTATAACTATATCCACAAGAGAAAAGATAATTCTTCCTCAAATATCATTCTCACGTGTCAAACTACGGGGTTACAAATACAAGAGAAAATTATTCCAAAGTAAACCCATCAAAAAGGAGCACTAATAATTTTTAAACATTTCTCCAACCATTTATTTCCACATAGCTTCTTCTTTGACCAAGAAAATATCCTATAGAATAGGGAATTCACTCGGGTAATGGCCAGGTCCCCTACATTTACGGAAAATGACTGTAAATGGATTCTTGGGACCATTTTTATCTTCTTCCATAGTACTCTTCATTTTTATTCGGTAATTCTTCACTTTATGTCCTTCCTTACCGCACGTAAAGAATTTCTTTGTCCCATTGAGACACTTTCCTGGGTGTCTCCTTCCACATTTCCTGCATGATAGAAATTGAGGATTCCTTTCTCTATGGTCTCCACTGCTGGATCTCTTATCATTCATCACCTTTCTCTTCTTTGTTGAGTCCGGGAATTGTTTAATATATATATTGTTGATCATATTTTTGGAAAATTGATTTGGCATGAAGATGATATCTTTTAGGACTATCAACATTCCATTTTGTTTCTCATTGCCACCATTGTTCCCACCTTGTTCATCATTCTCAAAGTCACTATGACTTCCTTGGAATCTAGCCATTAACTAAAACCAGAAAACATTGTATGAGTAATAGTATTCATAAAATCATTTAGAGATTAACATGTCACCATATTCTCAATTTGAAACACATTAGGATTAAACAAGGTCATTTACTCTCATCTTATATATAATACTTCAAATCGGTTTGTAAAGAAAATATAAATTATCCTAAACATATCCCTCGGGAGTTTCATAACCAAGAGTGCATCAAGGCCCATTGCCGTGCACCAGTTCTCGTTCGAGTCTAGCTCAAAGCGGTGTTTTCGGGTTTTACCCCTAGGTACATCTGTGTCAGATCCTCCTCTACCTGCTCGTATCCATAATGGGATGTATTGCTCGGAAAACTCACAAAATCTCTACAATACCAAAATTCTAGGAAGTTCTTATATACTAATCCTCAAAGTCTATCTTAGGTCTATGTGCTATAATCAGAGTTTATCTAAATTTATCTCCCAAGGTTTGTACTAAACTTCCTTTGATACCAACTGTAATGCCCTGACCCCAGTTACCTAGAGTCGGTGCATTATTACATAACATTGGCATGATCACAAAGGATCAAGTCTCGAAAGACCGATTAGTTTATTAGTTTTGGAAACAATAGATATATTCATAATTCTTTCATTACATCATAAGGTAAAAAAAACTACAACAACATCTTGTCTTCATATCCCCTCATACTATCCCTGCAAGTCATTCATAAATTACTTCTTCACAATACTGGGAAAAATAAAACATTGAAAGGGGTGAGATCAGATTCTCAGTAAGTATAACAATATAGCAGAAGCTTTCATAGATAAGCATAAACACTTAAGGCAATGTATAACTAAAATAAAAGCCTTTTAAACTTTAACTTCAGCATAATATGGAAAAGATGAAATGAAATAATTCCATTTACTTATTCACATGGATATTCTACAAGTTGAATAATCACTTGCAATATCAATAACCACTTTCATAATGATGGAATGAATAATTCCATACTATCATAACCACGCAGCCAAGTCCTCGTGCCAAGACTACAAATAAGATTTTGTCAAGGCCTCGTGCCAAGACACTAGTTTGTCTCATGAGACCTACCGATGCATCGAGGAGCTACAGTGGGCTCCACCCGTCACTTACTAAGTCCAATTCATTCCTCATATGAAAAGTTTGAAACATAACATAAACATTTGTATTAAAACTAGAATACTAAATGTCAATACTTTAACCAAAAACCATGAATGGTATAAAAATAGCGCATCCACAGTCAAACATAACTCATTTGATACAATATAGAAGATTTTATTGTATCAGATTAACCTCAATGGAGAATAATGAAGGATATTGACATAGATAAAAATAATCATCAAAACTATTAGAGATAAATATCCCCCTTTTTCTAGAAATCATTTAAAAGTCACACTATTTTTGTAAGAAGCCATTTAAAAATAGATTTTTGAATCAAAGTGTCCCATACCACTTTGAAAATTTTAAAAGGATTTTTAATTTTAAAACTTTAATGTCCATATATATAAATCTTTAAAACCATTTTTAAAACATGGACATTAATGAGAAATATTTAGAATAATAAATCTTTTAAACTTTTAAAATGATATTTTAGTTAGAGTTCCTAACCAAAAGAGAGACACTTGAATACAAATAATTGAGGTAATAAAAATGTTATAATATCATGAGAATAAAGGGATTCATGATATAATTCGTCAAAGAACATTATATACACCATATAAAAGTGATTTGGTGTATAACAACAAAGAAGTCTCAATGGAAACTAAATTGAGATAAAATATCTTATAAAGACCTTATCCTTAGGTTAAGGATAAATCAATGACATAATTATGTGTGACAAATATAAATACACTCAATATGATTGGATATTCAGTGTAAATCAATCAGAGGACATTCACACATATTCTTGTAAAAACAACACCAATGAATTGGATGCTTAACTCAACAAATGGAGATTGAGTTAAAATTACTCTTATCAAGTTCATATCGATGACTTGAGCAATTATCAATGGAGTGATTATTTTTATAAAAAGTATATCCACATAAATAGAGTGGAAATTATGACATAAGAAAATGAATAGTGATTCCACACATAATCTTGGAGTAAAATAATCAATGAAGTATGCGTAAAGCTGAATGAGTGGAAATTGAAATTTCAAAATCCCTTATCGATTTGGTAACTTATGAAACATACACCCATGAAATAAGTATCAAACAATGATGATGTAAATATCCATAAATTAATGTATATTACACAATGAATACAATCATGGTCAGTACACATACACCACATGCAATAAATAAGTGGTGAACAATGGAATTCTCACGAAATTAAGAGTGAGATAAGAAACCCCTTAATTTGTACTTTTTCCTTGGTCGATGGTAGGTTAACCTCCTGTATAATGGTGAAATAATTGTTATTGAATTATAAAAAAAATCATTTACATTAATATGATATCATATATGATCTTTTAACATTTATTTGTTAATAATATCTTAGTATTATCCTCGTTTCGGGTGTTAACGGATTTGTTTTCCTTTATATTATTTGTTATGAGAGTCGTATTTGTTATGGATGGGATGTATCTTATTCATATCCAGAATGATATCATGTCTCTAAAAATTATTTTTATTCCTCAAATGAAATTTAGTCTTGAATGGATATGATGGGGAATGAATCTCCTCGCGTTCGTGGAGACGGTAATCCGTACGTACGCACGAGCGACAATATCATTATTTTGATATTAAAATAATATATAATTGGATGGTATATCATATATACAGAATAATTATCTTGTTATATTTATTATTTACATGAATTAAACATCATTATTATACCCATCCAAATAGTAATATTTTGAATAACAATTACACCACGACGTGGAGACAGTAAGCCGTACGTACGCACGTATGGTGACATGTCATTCAAAGGATGGATAGAATACTGAATATTGTTGTATCATATTTATAATAACATCACAATATATATAAGATACTGGAGTTATTATTTTATAAAATAAATAACAAAGAAAGAAGAAGTTGAAGAAGAAATTAACTTGAAAAAGGGTGGTGAAAACATTACCTCTTCTTCGGGTTCTTCCTTTTGATTTGATCAAAAGGGATCCTTAGGTTGGATTTATGATAAAACTAAGGCCTATAGGTTGAATTGAGGTAAGTTGAGAGAGTATTTGGGTAGGTTTTGGCCAATCCAAAAGGCTTTGAATGTGTGAATTAGTGAGAAGGGGGAGTGCCCTTTTATAAGAGGGGTGAGGGGCACCTTAGGAAAAACTAGAAATATTATTTTATAATAAATACATATTCGGTTTCTAATGGATCCAAAGTATATTATTTAAAGTTTAAGGTTTTGATAGGTCGAAAACCATTCAACCAATAGGTTTTAGACAGGTTTGGGTCATTATATTAACCTTATCTTTTATTTTTAACTCTTAGTTAATTATTTTGACATTTACCATGTCACTTGTATTTTTATATTATATAGTTAATAAACTTACTATATACATCCAAGATACCCCCAAGTGGTCCATTAATGATACAACCATCATTATATAAGTCTCTTGGCCGAACCTTAGATTTTTAGGAATTGAATATCAATTAATAATATAATATTTGTTTTAAAAACTCTTTTATGTCAATTTTGACACTATTGGGTATTTTGTTTTTGATAAAATCACAACAGAATTATTAATTCTAAAAAAATTCATATAATAAGTCCTAATATGTCATATTAACCTATAAAATTAGTGTAATTTATAAAAATATTCAAATTACATTTATTTTGATATTTATAATATCAATTATTTGATTCTTTCATTAATATGGAAAATACTGCATCATTATTGTGTTATAAATAAATTTAATTATTAAATGTATAAAAATTATAAATAAAATACCATTATTTAGGAAATATTTTTAGATTTATGATGAATATTTATAGTCAAAAATCCAACATATATAACCCAATGTAAAAATTGTTTTTCTAAAAGATATATGCTTATGTCATTTTTGTATTTATTTTAACTTATTTAATATAAAGTGTCTTTATCACTTACAAGTGGATCCATGGGGTCCCAAAATCAACCCAAAGATACCCATGGTCGGACATGTATCATCCAATAAGTTTACGACACATTTTAGGGTAAATTAATAATATTATAATATTATTTTTTACCCTTATTTACTGGATTTACCCTTTAACCATGGTAAATAAAATATTTACCGAAGTAATTATTCAAAATGTCTAAAAATAAGAGTTACCTATTTACACAATTTGGAAATAATGATTCCAAATATGGAGTCCATTTTTTCAAATTCAAAACACAGAAGTGGCAGAAATTAATTTAAAATTAATTCCCGCTGTCAAAACAAAAAACGTGTTTTTAAGAGATAATAACTATCAAAAGATTGACACTTGTTTATGTCTGGTTTAAATGTGAAATCATGTCCAATGACCAAAATTGTACTAAATGGTAAAAATATATTCTAAATATACTTTAAAACCACTCAAATTCATAATTTATCACTATTAATTATTTCGATTAAGAAAAAATTAATAAAAAAATTAGTAATTTTCACTATTTATCAAAATATGAAAGTTATCCGAAAAGTACTAAAATTTCACCCTAGGCTAATTTCGATATTCCAAATCCAAAAATAAAGTCTATTTTGAATGATAAAATGTATAAAATTTCAAAAAGTGGGTATTACTATTCATAACGGCTAGTTTTATTAGTTGCGGTGTGTTAGAATCTCGAAGTTGCGTACAACGCAAGCCATTGCATTATTCAAAGGGAAATGTACCGTGGAAGCTTGGGGTGTTACACATTAAACTATGAATCATGTCCTCACTGTAAGGTGTTAAACTGTATAGCACAAATCGTTCTAACTGCATGAAGATAAATTGCATGACTTCTCATAGAACTATGTACGGCTTGATTCTTGCCCTCGCAGGATACATAGTTATGCATCGATCCTCAATCTTGGCCCAGCCCCCACAAAACAAAATGCCCCCATCATATCCTCTACCTCCCAACACCGGCACAAGAAAACCTGTCACTCCTTCTTTCTCACATATATTATAACTCATGCGAGCTTAGGATCAGTGGTAAGTATTCTCTTACGCAAATAAATTATAGGGAAATATGGTAGACCCAGCACCTATAGAAAATGGAACAAAAATTTCCCTACACATGGACTAAGCCAGATCAATACAGGGAATGTTTAGAACTACATATGTCTTGATTCTTGCCCTTGCAAGATATGTAGTGATGCCTGGATTTGGAATCCTGGCCCAGTCATCATTTAAAAAAAATCCCTCACATGTTCCTACACATGGACCGAACCACATCGGTTACGGGGAATGTTCATAACTACATATTTCTTGATTCCTACCCTTACAAGATACATAGTGATGCCCAGATTTGACATCTCGACCCAGCCACCACCACCAAGAAAAAATTCCCCTTTCCTCATGCATAGTTCAGACTTGTACGGGGTCACCATGAAAGGTCCTAATCACATGATAGTAAACTATGAAATTATTCAAGAGTTATGTGTGGCCCAGCTCTCATTTTCATGAAATCTTGCACATGCCCCCCCCCCACTCATAAGAAGTCAAAATATCTTGTTTCCTCCTATGCATACGAGTTAGACCTATATGGAAGCTCTAGTATTTCACGGTTAGTCACAGTCTGAGTATTATTTACATTCCTAGGAACATCTTTCCCATTTTCCAAACTCCATATTTTGGGAAAACTTGGATCCCCATAATCATTCATGGCCATCTGATATAGAAGGTCAGTCTCCTATGGACACCTTTGTTTGACTATGCACATCATTCACCAGTGGCTCTGCATATGTTCCCACAAAATGGCTATCAATCAAAAGAAAATTCATCCCCAGGAGATTCCTTTCCTATCTCAGTACGCCAAATGGCTTCCAAGCCCCATGCCATCCCTCCTGATCCAAGTTTCCCCCTAAGGATATAGTTTACACCTTCTATCATTACTTGTGTCTAAGTAATGCCAGAACATCCTGACTGTGATTAACTCAAAGCTATTAAATATCTTTATGAAAACATAATCTTCCCCACTGCATGACTCTAAACTTCACAGCATCATGTCCTCTCCATGTGACATTAAACTGCAAGGCCAAAATTGTCCTTATTGCACAACAATAAACTACATAACAATGGTTTAAGCCTAAATTACTATCTGGTTTTGATTTTTTCATTCTTAGGTGGTGATCAGGAACCCTCGTAATCCCTTGTTTCTCACATCAAGCATATCTCACGTGAGCTTAGGGATCTTAGAGAGAGATCCACCATGACATTATGGAAAAAAGTCTATGAATTTTGTCTTAGTATCACTACCCTAAAAGGCATGTCACAATTACCTTCCCCAAGAGGAACCCCACATCCTGGCCATACAATGTTAAATGACAGGGTACCCCAAAGATGGGATGAACGCCTCACCCTACGTATGAGTTAGATCTACATAAGGAATACCTAATACCATAAGTAAATTTCATCCCAAATGTCCCCAATATTTTCGGATACACTCCTGTCATGCCTCAAATTCTATGCTCTAAGCGATCTTGAATCCCCATAATCATTCATGGCCATCTAAGATGGAAGGCCAGTGTCATGCGGACACCTTTTTTTGACTATGCACATCATGCCCCAGTGGATCTGTATATGTTTCCCACAAAAATAGCTATCAATAAAAGTAAAATTCGTCCCCAATATAGTCCTATACTATCTTTGTATTCCCAATGGCTTCCAAGCCTCATTCCATCCCTCCATATTTAAGGGCCCTCAAAGTCATGGTTTACATTTTCCTCCCTACACACATCTTGGATATATTAGAACATGCGGGCTCAATTAATCTTTAGTCTCTTTTAAGGATTTTAAAGATACCCCATCCATATGTGTGAAGTTGATCCGCATACAAAAGAAAAATTCCCCCACTCATTTCTGGGTTTCCCGAAAAAGTTTAGTTAAAATGCCCCCCTTTGTGTTCAGGTGCACCCTTGTCAAAGTTCATATGCTATATTCAGAAAGATCCCAATCTCCATAATCCTTCATAGCCATCGGAGATGGAAGGCCAGTGTCTTGTGGACACCTTTGATTGACTATGCACATCATGCCCTGGTGGCTCTACATATGTTTCCTATAAAATGACTATTAATCAAAGGAAAATTCATTCTTAGGAGAATCCTTTCTGGTTTTTGTATGTTCAAATGATATTCATATCATGTGAAACCCCCAGATTTGGAAAATCTATGGATAACATCTTACATAACTTCCACTTTCCAAATACCCCTAACATGAAAAAGACTTCTAACTGAACTTACCATTCACCAGTTATCCCTTACGCAAGTAAGAACCGTGCGGGAACAGTTTCCCACTCAAAGACGATATGAATGTCCCTAATATTTTCAGACACCATTACTTGGACCAGCCACCCATTATGGCTCCCAATATCAAAATAAATCCAAAGTGTTTCAAATCCTATCATAGCCAGCTGATATGGAAGACCAGTGTCCTGTGGACACCTTTGTTTAGTTATGTACATCATGCCCTGGTGGCTCTGCATATGTTGCCCACAAAAATGGTCATCAATCAAAGGAAAATTCATCCCTAGGAGAGTTCTTTCCTACCTTCATATGCTTAAAACGGATCTCGAGCCTCAAGCATGTCCATAATTCACAAATTTAGAGTCAAGAAAAATCCCTAATCCATGTATAAAGGATATTAGAACATTCCAGGTTGACGATCCTAAATTGGGGCCCCTACCCCATTAAGTTTGGTCAAATCTATTCAACCTAAAACATCAGTAATAAGTTTTATTGGCAGAAATAGGAACTTCCATAGAAAGAAAAAGATACCATACTTTCCAGAGGGAAGTTCTGCAGAATGCACCTCTAGGTAAAAGTTGAGTATTGGTTCATTAAAAAAACGTTGAACCATCAAAAAGGATGTGAACCTTGCTAGGTCGAAAACCCACAAAGGGAGGTCTAAGAGAAATTCAAGATATGCCTGCTAATCCCACATCAAGTAGTGAAAAAATTAGGGTAATAATGAAAAAAAAGACATGAAATTTCATGAGTTTGTTCCATAAAACCTTAGCTATAGTCGAACTACGCTTGCTGAGTCCCAAGGATTAGGAAAAAATTAGCGCCCGAGTCAATTATTTTAGTTTATTGGTCATGGTTCAAAATTATACCTGATTGAAATGATGTTTATATGATTGATTTTGATCAATTGGCATGATAGGAAAAGGAAAAGAAGAAGCATTCAAAGGAAAATTGGTTCCATCATATTTCATAAAAATATATGGTGGGAATCCATAGACTGGAGCCTCTCATTGTAAGAAAGACAATATTTTTACAATAGATGTTCGGAATAGTCACAGAGTTGCATTAATGATTGATGTGACTCCTCAACGGCTTGGTGAAGCTTCAATAAATTCATAGTCTTGGCTTATGTGCTCGCTCGCAGCGCCTCTACATCCCTTATGGATTGAAGGCCAATTATTTCTCCTTTGTGAAATTTCCATCACCCCTACTCAATGGTGGTTACGGCCCGGGCCCACTCTTGTTTGAGCCACTCCAACTTATGGATTTGTTGATCCACTTCCTGGTCGAGTTTCTCCATCAAAGACTCTTTCAACATGAGTTTTTTTCAACCTTACAACCATTCTAGCAGGATTGGAATCTTCATCAATAAGAATTTTATGTGTAGTGGCGAGATAAGTCGTCGACTCTACCACAGAAAGTTAAGATTCAAGCGCACTAGTTGCTTCCCAAGCAGTGACCAACTACCTTACTATATCAAAAATACCATGATAGTCAAATCCACTAAATCCCAGGACCACAAACCGGTGGTGTAACTTTGGAAATTTCACTGGCATCTCAGCCAATTGGGTCTAAGAAATTAATCTCCAAATTTCCTCCATGCATTTTTCTGAATGGGGTAAAGATCGACCAAGATTTATTGGCCGATCTCAAAGTCACTCCCTGATGATGAAATGTATTCAGGAATAACTGTCATAAGAGAGGGACTAGATCCAGTAGCTACAACATGGATCGTACTTGCAACAGTCTCGTCTCTGGTTATTGTAATGGATGACAAAATGGGGGTGTCTGTCGCTATTTCTAAGGCTTGTGGTTTTGATTCTAAGGGTAGGGAGGAGAAGGCTTCAGTACCTCCCACCCTCGCAGTAGTACCTCTATCTAAAATAGGTGACACTACATATTCAATCATCAGTTGCACTCCATGTATAATCAGGAATAATGAATACCCAGGGCCATGCTCTGTTATAAAAATATCCCTCAAGGATGCCCTCAGAAGGTTGATGATTGATATAAGGCTTGTAGGGATAGTCAGGCCAGATAAGGGTAGTGGTCTTGAAATCTTGATGGTAGAAAACATAACCCCTCTCAGAATTGGAAAAAATGGTATGATAGCCCACTCTAATTTTTGAGGGGTTAGAACATCAGCCTCCCTGATTGTGAATCCCCCAGATCCACCATGAGTAGATGGAATATCAATCTCTGAAGTGAATCCCTCTATAGGGGAAAATTTTGTCCAGTAAAGATTGACTAGATCTTCGATATTCGAAGCCCCTCTAAGATCCAGCAAGGTTGGGAGCTCACCACTGGAGTTGGACCCTACTAAAAAGACCACCATGTCTGTCTCCATGAGAGTTGGCTCATCATGGTCAAATGGACTTGTTTCCCTATTTTAGTCAAACGCAAGATATGGCGACCCTTCCTCTACCCTAAAAGGTACAGGAGCTGTAGATTCCTGAGCATTCATCATCGGGATACCAATAAGCCCTACGTCAAAGTACATACATGCACCAGTGATTAGATAAGATAAGGGTACTTGGTTCAATCACCAGGTAAACAGACAATTACTTATGATTACCCTCCAAATAATCTTTGACAATTGGGAGGTTTGTTTACTTTTCATTGATTGTCTAGGGGATGGATTTAGAATAAGATCAACAAGAGGATCTAGAGGAGGAAACACCCTAGAAGGGTCTAGAATGACCACTTCCATATGTTCTTGGTCTCTAGGGGATCCTTCCATGGTACCCCTACCATTGATAGGGTGCACTCCCCAACTACAGTACCTCTAAGAGAATAAATTAAGGAAAATTCTATTTCTTGAGACCCTATAGGCCCCTGCAAAAATAAAAGAGGAGGGGGACCTTTAGTATCTCCACATCAAAATAATTTAAGGTTAGAGGCTGCAGATAAAACATCTCCTGTCAGTCGTGGTAGTACTTCCATCAATACCACATAGTTTGACCAGGAATGCATGTCTGCAGGAGCATGGAGACATGTGTCCATCTCATTTAAATAAGCAGCCACCTCATCAGGCTCTTCATTAGTTGAAATACTAGTAGGAGAAATAGATCCCCCAAATCCTGGAAGTTCAAAGAATCCATCCTAAAGAAGCCTCCATATGTCTTCATTTGAGTCATTCACCCTCAATTTATCCTAAACTCTCCAGGCATCCAAAAATATAGTTGTAATTGGGATGGCCAGTGCTGGAGGGTTGGTACAAGGGAGCGGAGCGGGTTTCGACAACCGCAAACATTTCCCAGATGTCCATGCAAACTTGGGACCTCGATAAGATGAACATTTATGATACAATGGGAGCAAGTAAGAAGATTTTTTTGTGGCAACCACAATAGGTGAGCTAATGATGTCGTCATCCTCATCAATGGTTTCTGGTTGCATCATGGAAAGTACCCGATGCAAGTACTTATGGAGACCACTTTAGGAGTGGATGAGGGTCTCGAGGTCCTTAAGGTAGCAACTCACCCTATTCGGATCTTCATCAAAAGAAAAATCAACTAGTTCTGACACGTATCCAATGATAGTAAGAGAAGCTTCCCTAGTATAGAGTAGCTTCCATAAATCACAAGGGGACCAATCATGGGTAGATGGATGACCTTTAAAAAGGTCCCATTGCCTCTAGGCCACTGGAAAATCAGCCTCATAAGGAATGGATGATCGACTCCCAATACCAGCCTCAGCAGCTTGTTCGGCCAGCTGTGAGGTCACAACCCCATCTTTCACAAATTTCCTAGGGGGAACTAAGAGGCCTTCGGAGGACTTTCCCCGGTCGAGAGTTCTCAACAAATCCATTTTTTCTCCTTTCCCTTCACCTTAGATTCCTTGGAAGTTTTCACGGTAGGCACTAGGTCAGCTAATTGGTCATCAATATATGATTTAACCCAGGACTCAGCATAGTTTTTGGTAAAGAAGGGCACAAAATCCCCAGGATCTGGGAGTCTTTCCTGGCACTGGGTGTCCTCCTAGGTGAACATTAGCCATAGTTTATGGTCTATCATCAGATTCTTCTCCTGACAAACACTGTTGAGAACAGAAGGTCACAACTTCTAGAAATAGTTAAATTGAAAAATAAATCAGTAGGGTGCATATCCCTCACAAATAAGCTCCCCTCCGATATGGGTGACCAGGAAACCTTCTCTCAAAGAAAAGAAGTAACCTCAGTTGATAATGTCTTCAGATGCACTATTTTTAATAATACCAGTAGGGGAATCATAAGGGTGATAAGAGAAATATTTATAAATGTTGAGATAAGCCATTAAGTCATGCTCGTTCTTTTCATTTTTCTCCTCTTCTTATCCTATGAAAACCAAGCCACAGGCATGACCCTACTGGTGCTCTGAATATATGGTCAGAGGGTGGAATGTGGAATTGGCAGGGAATTGATGAAGGAATAACCTCATATGTGGGATCCCATCCATCCCCAAAGAATGTGGAAGGGGCCAGTCATCTAGTAAGGTGGACCCCCTCACTAATTCGACCCAGTAGGTGTTAAATCTTGGCCAGCATTGGGATAGATAAATTCATACATCGTTTAGTGGCTAGCTGAGTGGCCATGATAAAAGTTGAGGTTCTTACACCACTAGATTCATTCACTGGTAAGAGCCACCCACTCAGAAACATGGCCAAGAAAGCCACTAACTAAAGTAATAGATTGACATTAGGGATGATCCCCCATCCTCATTTCTGAAAATTCCCCTCTTCCAGGGTGGGCCAGTAAGTACCCGCTCACCTTTGGGTGGTTTGGGTAGGATAAGCCCTAGGTCTCCGTGGATCGGGCTCTAGACTAGTATGCTTAACAAAAGCGCCAAACCAGTCATCAAAAGAAACATCCTGCTTTGGAAAGGGATCAATTTACTTCAAAATCATATTTTCTTGAATGATGATTTTACTGGATAAAAGGGGGTTCTTTCCTCATCGTCCCAAATAGAAGAGGAAGTAAGGAATTCATTATACATGTCCCTGACGATAGTGACTCCCGAAATCAGTCGGGTGTCCCAAAGACTAATGTTGACCTATCTATGGGTCAAATGGAAGGTATTGGTGTCTTGAATCCACCTGCTTAGGAGCTATGAAATAAGAGTAGTAGGATGATGGGTGTATGTATGAGAAACCCAAGCAGCCTTGTATAGTCCCATAGTCTGTAGCTCGGTTCAAAATTCTTCACAACTCTGGAAAACCCAAAAGGGTCACCCCCAATCCAAGCCAAATGAGCCTCTAGAGTAAAGTTCCAGCTGGTATGACCAACAATGATACTCATTCACTGTAGCTTTCTATATAATGCTCTGGTAATAGTGGGCCATCTGGTCGGGCTTCCGCTAGACTCCCTCTAAAGTTCAAGGTGCGTAGTTCAGCAAATACCCTAAGGTAGTATCTATCTAAAGATACCTCCCCTTGTAATAAATAAATGACTTCGGAATAGAGGTATTAATTATCCAGGTGGTAAGATAATCAGTCAGATTTGGTGTGGGGATCGCTGTGTCAGACAATAGACTAAACACATAATAATGAAGCCTATCTAAAGTTAGGTACTCCCGTTGGTTCTCTGTAAGAAGAATCATTAGAGATTGGTGAAATGGAACAACCAAAGTTTTATCATTGACCAAAGCTTCCATGATCCTCGATATTTCATCAGCTGCAGAAAGAGAGGCAGTAATAGTAGCCTTAGAAGAAGCAGCGATGTCAGCGGTAGCCTATGGAGAATCCATTACAACCTGCACGGGGGTATCCAAAAGCCGATAAAAAATAGTCCAATAAAAATTAATTGGATAAAAGGATAAAAAGGAATGGCTAAAGGAATTAAAATATGTTCACATAAGGATCCATGTACTATTCCCAGAAACAGTACAAGGTAGACATATCCCACGTACTGCAAAATCTATGGAAGCAACCACTACATATGGCTACAGTATGTGAAAATGTTTCACTGCATACAACCATGGTACGTGAAAAATCTGTGAGGTGATGGCCTAAGGAGCATTGGACATAAAACATAAGGGTTCTTGGAAGGTGGATACCACAAACTTAGGTCTCGTTAAGTTCATTTTTAAGGATTGTGGGTTAAAGGTTTAAGTTCAGATTAATAATTCTTAAAGTTTGGTTCGTCGGTCTAATCTCGGTATGTGGACACATAAGAAATGTAGATTTATCCTATATGGAATCCATATTTTAGGTTTAAAATTACACAATTCCATTCATGAAAGTCCAAAATGTGGTTTGAAGATAGAAGAAAGGCTGAAAGTTCTATTTGCGGTACGTACGAAGCGGTTCGCGAAATGAATTTTCACAAGAAGCACGGTACGCAAATGTAGAGGAAGCTGGGGAAGTCAAAAGCACTTTTCTCCATGATAAATGGTAAAATAAAAATGAAATTTTCCTCTATATATAGGTGTGGTACCCTCCTACCATGTATATTGGTACTACCGTGAACCATTTCAGTTCAAGACCACTTCTACATCAGAATAATCCCCTTTTCATTCTGAATAGACCTCATTCTGATGGGGGGAATTTGTAGGGTCCTAAAAATTATTCCAAGGGAATAAAATACTCCCACAATCACTTTTCAAAAGGAGGAAAGTACTCCTACAAGTATATCAAGGTGAATAGATTAAAATTGAGTTACAAATTTCAGAAGAAACTTAAAGGAATTCAAGTTTTCAAAGGATATCAAATGGCCCGCATACCATCACTGGGAAGGGTTCACGGACCACCGGGATTGCGAATCACTGGTACACAGGATGATCCATGAGGCGGTGGCCTACGGAGTGATGGCCGGCGAACCCAGTGGACCGAGAACCGCATCGCTAAAGGAATCATGCTTGTGAAGTTCATCTGCATTCTATCTCACAAACTCAATGGTTCGCGAACGAAGCAAACTGGTAGGCTTTCACAAACCATGATCATGAACTGTAGCCTTCACAAACCCCATTTGACTGAGTCTTCCATGGGTTAGGATATCTTTGCATGGGCCTATAAAAATGGTGTCACATGCCCAATAGATGCAATTACCCTGATGCTCTATAAAAGGAGCACAAGAAAAAATTGAAAAGTATGGATGAAGAAAGATTGGAGGGGGCCTAGAGGTTGGAAGAACTCGGGGAAGATTCCAACTTCAGTCTTGAATAATTGGTGAATCCTGAATTGCGAACCACACTCTCTACAGGTACAGCCAGCTGCGAACCATAAAACGGGGGAACTGAGTAAAAATAATAGAACCATGGACCTAATTGGTGAAACCGTGAATCACATAATTCTTGCGGATGAACTCCCTGCAAATGATATTTCCTCAGACCCTCCTTCAAAATGGTGTTCTGTGTAGTGTATCACTATGCAGATTCAACCCGACACTGTGTACTACATCAGTATGCAGATAGAACCCAAAGCGACGTGATGGACCATGTACCACTGTGGTTCACGGTGGTCTACACCCATGCCCGCATACTGCATCGGTATGTGGATGTCCCCTATACCTATATACCACTATGTTATAAAGAGCTTCCCCCATCCTGTATAAGAAATCAGTATGCGTAATGATTTGTTTTTTGATATTATTTCCTTCAGTTCCAACCTCACTCCTCTATTACCGTCCAGTACTCCATAATCCATCCATGAACCAATCCCCTGACATCAGGTCAAAGCCACCGGACCCATATGATCATACCATAAGGTGCATCAGCATGCCCCTTTGTGTCTACATGCCCATGGTAAGCAGAGTCACGAAGTCTCTCCTCACAGTGGTTTGGGATTCAGTAATGTCTGTGGGTCTACATTCCCATGGTAACCTGGAGTCCAACCTTGGGATTCCAACATGAACCTCCCTGTTCTAGGGATTAAGGGTGATCGTCTACTTTTCCATTCAATGAGGAATGTTGATTAGTTAAAGGGGTTGTGTTCGCTTCCCCTTTTGACAAGGATGAAACTCCTCCCCTTCCCAGAACATGTTATAAGGCCCTCCCACTGAGGTAAGTCCCCAATCTTCTGAGGCCAGTCCGCATGAACTTCAATGTCATTTCACATTAAAAGGTCCATTTCTCTATTTCCTCGCCCACCGTATCCCTATCCTCATCCGCTGTAGGATCTCCCTCTCACACCAACAGAAGAGGAAGCATGTGGTTGGTTGGATCTCTCACATCCTCTTGTTTCTCACACCAAGCATGACTCACGTGGGATTAGAGGTTTGTGATTATTAAAACATCCACACAAATATGAACTATGAGAACTATGATTTCTGAACAAACCAGGATAATTAGGATGCCTACTCAAAGGTTTGAGCTCAAAAGGGTGTCCATCCAAAAGGGTTCACCCAACCATGTCTCCTTAAATGGGTAGTTTCTATGCGTAAGCCCCAGAAAATATGAACTAAGAGAACTCTGATTCCTAATAAAACTAGGGTATATAGGACACCTACTCAAAGGCCCAAGCTTAAAAGGGTGCCCATCCAAAAGGGTTCACCCAACCATGCCCCCTTAAATGGGAAGCTTCCATGTGTAAGCCCTAGAAAATCTGAACTATATAGGTTTTGATTCCTCTCTCGAATATATATAGGAAACTCATCTTATGGGTCTGATCCCAACATCGAGTCACCTTCCCCCATGGATGATGATAAACTCCAAAGCACCTTATTATATGGATTAAGTCAGAATTTCTTCCATAGCATCAAATTCATGTATGCCTATGACGATCCTGCCAACCAAGGGTAGCCCATGGACACACTCTTCGAGAATGAACCAAGGATTCACGGATAAATGAACATGACTTAAATCTATAAGAGAGTCCCAGAACATGCAATAATCCTCTCCTAAAAGGGTGCAGTGAGCCCAAATTCTCATCCTCTCGACCAATGGAGTCCTTAAGTTTTGTTAGATGAATCATCAATCAATTAATGCCTGCCTTTGGAAAGCAAGTCCATGAATATATTAGGACCAAAAGGGGCCTAAATACCCTAAGAGGGGGGTGAATCAGGGTATGGATATTCTATTTCCAAATTTTTTCTGCCCCATTGGATCTTGACCTCAATATTATAAGGGTCACTTTGTTTGCACTTATGTGTTACTGTTGATCTTATTATTCCCTTATTTATGTAATGATTATGATGCTTTGAATGTGATGTAGTAATGCAAGTAGGCAGACACAAATATTTTTACTTGGTTCACCCTCACTGGGCTACGTCCAAGGAGCATACAATGGCAATGTGCCACTGTACCAAATCCACTAAAGCTAACTTCCAATAATGTTCGGGCTAGATCACTTCTATGCCCAGGCTCACTACCTTTAAAATTTTTAGGGTCATCTCACTACTTTCCCAAAGTTCAATCCCTATTTCTCTCTCTCTAGATCACTGCCGGTAGAGAGGATAACCTTCTTCCTCTTCCTCTGCTCACTGCACTTGGAAGGGATCCATTCACAGTTTATAGACATGTAGGTCTCTTAATTTGCACTGATAAATGTATACTCCATAGTATGTAGATGCTATATTTAAATATAACTTTTATCCACTGATGAATCTCTCTTTGCACTGGGTGTACTGGGCAACCCCAATTTTTTATTTGAAGCCTTCACTAGGCCTTGTACGCAATTCCCTGCTTTTGCGTGAAATCCAATTTTTTCGCAATACCTCTTTTATGCACAACCAATTATTTTACGCGCAAAAACCTTATTTTACCTGAAAACTTTTATTTATGCGTAAAAACTTATTTTACGTGCAAATAACTTCTTCTATGCGCAACCTCTTCTTTACACACCAACGCTTCTTCTACGTGCAAACTGGTCGTTTACGTGTAGCTCCATTATGTACTCCAATTTCGCGCACCAAAGATTGGATACTCTCTAAGTCTTGAGCTTTTTCGAATGATAGGGGACACCTCATATTTATAGGCAAACTTGAACCCTATGAAAAAAACACTCCTTGAGTGTGTAATTCTCTTCGTGCATGAAAAAACACATCTTCTACGGAGCACTGTATTTCGTGCAATGCTCCAATTTTTCATGAACCTCATGCCTTTGCCAATTTTCAAGCTTCTGATATCGAAACACTTCTTGCATGAAAAAATCCATTCCTCTATTTCATGAAACATTCCAATATTTTGTGCACCGCATTATTTTTTTGCGCACCGCTCTAATTTTAAACGCACCTTCCTTTCGCAAAAACACATCTCTCCATTTTCTTATTTTTAGGCCCAAAAAATTGGCAAACACTAGAAAATAGTGCCACCTTGTATCTACTCTTTTTATACTGCCTTTAGATCATCTATTCCTTTGAAGAGGTTCTTTTATCAAACATGGATAGCCAACAACATCTCTTGAACCTGAAAAATCACCATGTAAACCCCCTTTGTCAACAAATTATACATTTTGGTCTACTTTGTGAACAAACACAACATGGAGGCCCACTTTTTCAACAAACACAATCACCTCAAAAATGATTCAATGATACCTTTAGAGATTTTTTCCCAATAGAATCATGGATACCATGGTTGTTGTGTGTTTCTAACTCCACGAATAAACCCATTGGAGACCATATGAGGAATTTATATCTGAGGAGGACCGATTTCATGAGTAATTGACCCCATGGAATCACCGGCTAGGACCATTTGACTATGGCGTCTCCCTCACAATACAGAGGGGACAAATTTCCCAGTCCCTATAGGGTTAATCCAACCCTCCTTTAAAGGATAATGATGTTGAATGGTTCAAAACAAAATAAATGGTGAATTTGACAAGAAACTATCTCTGGAAAAAGATACGGGTGATGATTCTCATCTAAATGTTTCATCAACACCAAAAACATGCCACCTCAGAGGCAGAACAATGTCTAACCAACTGTTGTTGTAACACTTGAAAATATAGTATAAAATCTATGTTGGGTTGTCTAACCAACATAATAAGGAGTGGGAATTTATGTCAAACCATATAAATATTGTGTGTTGATATCTATTTTTTTACCACTTCATATGAGGTTAGTTTGTTAGATATTATTGAGAGGATCGATAACTTTAACAATTTCATGAGGTTGGATTAAAAAAACGAATTTGTAAAAGTAAACCACTGATTCACCCCCCCCCCCCCCCCCTCAGTGTTTAATCTAACATAAAGATATATAATATTTGATCCCATGAATTATCATGGATTTCATCTCAAATGTGTTTTTAGGAAGGTGGTTTCACTTGAATTATGCCACTATATTTGGAAATTGTTTCCATAAAACTCTTAAATTCTCTCCTATGTTTTCTAATTATTTGATTGTCTTCATTACGATTGAATGTTACCTATGTATGGAGATTCCATAATTCACGCATGTGAGTACTCCCATACTACCTAATAGTAATAGATCCAGCTATGAAAGAATAAAATAAAAATATTAAATTAATACATGTTATAATGAAAATAAATTGTGGTGGTAAAAATTTAATAGGGTTGTATACATATACATGAAGTAGGTTGATTTTTGGGATTTAATGGATCTTGAGGCTATAAAATATCAGTAATCTTCATAGTTATAGTGGTCTCCAATGTATGCTCATAATGATCAATATACTCTAGATGATCATAATGTGTTAAAGTAGAAGTAGAAGGATCATTAACATAAAATCCTAGAGAAATTATTAAACTAATAAATGGAGGAAATGTTGAAGTCAATAGAAAAGTATAATAGGGATGAGGAGTGGGATCCATAATTAGATAAGTAAATGGTATATGAGAATATTGACTAGGAAAAATTATGGAAACAACATAGTTTGATTGAATATCCTTGATTCCTATAAGGGAACTATAGGATGAGAAATTGTTCTAGATGGTATATTTGGCGATGGTTTTGGGTGTGATCTGGTATGATGAGTGATGCGAGTGACTCTAGTACTACCCCCTCAAACTGTCAGACAGTTCACCACTATTACTAGTCTATCTAGAGAACTGTTTCCTTCTAGATAGTGATTTCTAATTAAAAATTAAAAAAAAATTAATGAAATGAAATTATATGTTATGTAATTGATATGTACATATATATATATATTTGAAATACTATACTTATAGTGAGTACTAGAGGATGGATCATGCATCAATCATTTTTATACAATCTCTTTTGTCAGGTCTCTTTAATATTTTTCATTTCCTATATTGGAAAATAAATATAAATTTAATTATAAATTCATTACTAATGGGTAAGAAAAATAAGAAATATGAGGTGAAATGACATAATTAAGGATTACCAATTTCTAATTCAAACAAGGGATAAGTATTTACATAACATAATCATTTCATATTCAGTGGAAAGACAAAAAAACCATAAAAGGTGTGACATAAAATAACCAAGGCATGCTAATTTTCATGTTAAACATGGGTAAGATATAGTTTTATTCTTGTATATTCAATTATTTTTAATTTAGTTTGGGTTAGGATAATTAAATTTAGATTATTTCAGGTTGGTTAATTTATCTTTTATTTATCCTTGAGTTTGTTTTGGTTCATATTGATAATGTTTAAGATGTTTTGGTTCAATTTATGTGAGTTTATATCAATTTGGTTTAAATTTATTTGATTCAAGTTCATTTGGGTTAAATTTGGTTGGGTTAAATAGTTTTATTTTAAGGAAAACAATGTTATTTCTCATTTAATTTCATATACTATGAATTATTTTCAATTGATCAGTTGTCTAGTAAATGTTTGGTGTTTCTAAAATTATTATTTGCGGTAATATGATAGATTGTGCATTTATTTTCACTTTATATGAACATTTTATGATAATATTATGGTTATGAAGGTATATTTTTTAAAAAAATTAAAGTTTTTTGTTATTGTACTTTAAAATATGGAAAATATAAATGGTTTGGGTTGGTATTAATAATGTATTTTATTCATGATTTGTATTTTTTAAAAGACATTTCATTGTGTGTATTTTGATTTGTACATGTGTTGTTTGTGATATGTATTTAATTAATTTTTTTCTCAAGGGGTAATTAGTTTAAAATAAAAAGTAATCATATTAAATACATTAGGCCATGATTTATTTAGATTTGAATTTAAAATTTGGTTTAATATTCTTTATTTGATTTAAGTCTATTCAGGTTATATTTGATTATAATAAAGTACAATTGGGTTAGATAATTTTAGTTCCATTCTTTTTTTTGTTCCATTCAATTCTATTTAGGTTAGTTTGGTTCAGTTCAATGTGGTTTTATTTAGTTATATATGATTTATCTTTTTTTAAATCTATTTATGTGTGGTTCATTTTAGTTTTATTCCCCTTAGATCAGGTAGAATTAAATAAATTATGTTATGGTTAGTTCCTATTTATCCAGTGTAGTCCATGTCATGGAATAGGAGGAAGTGGTATTCTAGAGTTGGATTTCTGATCCAGAACATCATCATCCTCCATAATAGGTAAACCTGCTTACAATTCATAATAAAACAATATACTTCTTTCTAAACACGATCTTCTTAATAAAAAATGTCCATGATCAAGATAAAATTACTAGTTATATCAATCAGCATGCTTGATACACAAAGTAGAAACATGCTACATTTATCACTTTCAAATAAAAACATTAACACTGAATCAAGACTTATGACCATATAGATCAATATCTCAACTTGTTTAATACATATGCATGCTAATCTGACAATGATGAAATTTCATAACATGCATATACCACTTAAAATCTATCAAATAATTAACAAAGGTCAAATAGGTCAAACTACCCTCAATTTTTAATAAAATATTGTAACTACTTTCCTAGAAAACAGAATGTTTCCTTTTAATCAATGTTAATTTTGGAAACAAACTAGATGTAAGGTTTATATTATTCAAATTAAATATTAAAAAACATATACTTAATCAAGGGTTCAACAAGGTTATTAAAACTAGATTATTTTATAATAAATAATCATATGGAAATACTTGACTAACCATTTAATATAGATGAAATTAAAGAGTAAACCATTTTTTCCACTTAACTTAACCCATCCATTATCTCACCACTAGTGGATCTATTAACCCTCAATTAATTTTCATTTTTTGACTTATAATTCATTCAAGTAAGGTATAAAATATGATTTACATGATCTATTACAAGTATATGAATTATTGGTTCTTATTGATATTATATCATTTATTAGTCAATTGGTTTATTATAGTGGGTAGTGTGAATGATTGATTGGTTCCTTGAAAGTGAGTATAAAATTATAAAATTTATCATTTACTAAAGTAAGTGAATATAAGTCACATTACTAGTTAAGGTTTGTTAGTCACCTTTTTAATGCACATGAGCCTCAGTCCAGTTGGTGAGGACTCAAAAAGTGCATCCAAGAGACCCGAGATCAAATCTGGTTAGAGACATATTTTTGGGTACTGTAAAATACTGTAGTAGTATTGTAATAGGTACTGTTTAGTGCTGTAGAAGCTGGAACTATTCATACTTCTTGGCCTTTGGGCCACCAATTTGGTCCTCGGGTCCTGAAAGGCTTTCAGGCCACCCAAGGCCTTCGGGCCAGTTGTCTTTCAAGGCCTTCGGGCCACCTCAAGGCCTTTAGGCCACCCCAAGGCCTTAGGGACACATGAAATATGCAGATGTACCAGTCAAATTACAAGCGACAAGGTTCCATATGAGGATTCAGAGCTGGAGCATTCACCAGAGAAGAGCTAACCGGAATTGGAATAATGATAGGGTATGGAATTTTCATCGGTACTGGGCCTATGCAGCTCTGCATAGGATAGCTATCCGACCATCCTTTTGAAGGTGGAGTGTGGATATCATGACATTTGTTGGGGAGGAGCAGTTCCATGTTTTCTTGTGTGGGTGATTACCTTAAGATCTACGAGTCATGTAATTGTCTCTTAAGCCTTCGGGCCTTGTAAGGGTTTCACACCACCCCTTGAAAGGTGTATTATCAAAAATAAAAAAAAATCCTTTAGGCCATTTAGGAAGGTTAGTCACCTTTTTAATTTGAACCATCTCAATTTTCAGACTATTTAGTTACCATGTTTATTTATATACTTATAGAAATAAAAATTTATATTCTTTTTATACCAATTTAAATTATATTTTCTACCTAATTTATTCATGTACTAAATCACATTAGTTACCCAGGAGAATCACTAACTATACATATTTAATATATAAAAATCATACTCTTTTTTTGGATCCAAATAGCCCCTACATGTTTCTTTAAATCACTTAGACAACTTTTATAACCCTCATAGGTATTATAAGGTCTTAAATGATAGCTTTAAAGGTGTATGTTAATCCTGATCCTGTTTTTAAATTTTAACCATGAACATGCATATTGTGAATTCTGCACCCTTTTAGATACATAAATAATTCATTCTAATTTGAATTAAATGATATTATAAATTAATCCACAAAGAACCTTTTAGAATATAGACTCTAAATAATTTCCCTACTTGTTCTATTTTTATCCAACATTATTTATTAATCATTCCACATGTTAACTATGAAATATATGACTTGTGATTTTATAGATTAACTTTCAAAAGAAATGGAAATAAACTTTCACATGTCACACATTCACAACCCAACTGAATATTTTTTAAGAAAGAAAAATAATTATGAGTGCCAAGAAATATATAATTTAAATGTAAAAATTAATCAATTTCTCCCAAATAATTAAAAACCAACATTCAATTTAAATAGGTAGGTTACCAATTCATTACATGCATAAAATTTTTTTCATTAAAAATAATATAAATAGAACTAAATAGGTGTTAATGTTGATTACTTCATATATTTTTTATTTATATTTTTAAAATTACTTATCCATAAATTCACTTTGAATATTCATCATTTATTTTTTATTTTTTATTTTTTGTATTTGTTTATGAATGTTGAATAATTTATGTATTTTTTAAAGTATCACTAGTGTAAAAATTATCTTTAACATCATTTTTCAGTTTCTAACATCAGTTTTGAGGTGAAGTCTTTGAAAGAGATGTTGTAAATATATTTTTAACGCTGGTTTTTCTAACCAAAAATAATTTTTTTACAACATTAATTATTTTAGAAAAAAATTAAAATATAATTTTATATAACTTTTTAGATTAGTTATTTGAACAATCGATGCTAAAAGTGGACTTTAATGTCATTTATTCAATTAAATGACATGAAAGGCCATTTTTCATGTTGGTTTTTCAAATAATTGATGTTGAAAATATATGTTTTTCTTTAAAATATTGAGAGAAACCCCAAAAACCTACATGTTTATGTTAGAGAATCAATAAAGAAATTATGGCTCAAAAACAAATATCAGTTTCAATGTTAAATTTCAATTTGAAATGAGAAACAAAATAGTTTTAAATAAAAAAAGTAAATAAATAATAATCATTCAAGAAATTATCATAATAACCAAAGTTATTATAAATAATGAATGAAACAATCAAATGAAAAAAATGAGATCATTCGATGGATTTTAACTCTATACAAGATTGTTAATGAATACCATTTTTTTATCATCAAAGATAAAATATCTCTCTTTTTACATTCAATATAGATAAATATTAATCATGGATATTCATTCATGATTTAGAATCTATAATGAAAAAAATATGAGAAATAAAACTTGAGAGAGAAATCGTATGTATGTGATAGTTAAGAAGATGATGGATGAAATGAATATTTGTGATAGAAATTAAAAAATTATTAAGGCATGATTGATTTCAAGGTGAGAAGAAAAAACATGTGGATGTGTTCAAAAAATATAAATTTTAAAATGAAGCATGATACATGTCTTGGTGGGAAAGTAAAATCATTTAGGTGTGATATGAAAAAAAAATAAGTTACATTTTTTCATCAGTTATTAAAATAAATGATATTAAAAATAAAAAACATAAAGGGATTTTAACCCCAATTATTGAAATAATCGATGTTAAAACTAGGTTTTTATATTAATTAATTCAATAAATAACATCAAAACACTTTAGGGATATGATTTAAACATTAGTTATTTGAATAACTGACATTAAAACCCCATCCCTGAAGGGTTTTGACATCAATTATTGAAATAAAAAATGTGAAAACACTTTACATCTGGGTTTTGATGTTGGTTATATCAATAATAGATGTTAAAACCCTCTATGTCTATTTTTTGACTTTGGCTATTGAAATAATCGATGTTAAAACACTTTCAACATCAGTTATATGATAAATGATGTTATAATCCCAACAAAAAATCTATTTTTTCTACTAGTGTATGTTTCACTTTGATTATAACTTATAATGTTTTTTCTTGGTTTATCTTGAGATTTCATGTTTATATTATTTATAACATTCTCTATAAGTTTCATGAAGAGTTATTAAGCTAAATATTTCTTTTTCGATCTTATAATTTTATTTATACATGTTTTGTACTATTCATTATATATCCTTAAGTGTTTCCAACGTACTCTAGAGTTATAATGTATTATTAAGTGTTTCCAAAATATTATCAAGGGTTTACTTGAGAATACATTGTTTCAATGTATCCTTAATTTTCCCAATTTCCATATTAAGTTTTATATTATATTTTGATGACATAAAGATCATAGAATTGCATGATTGTTATTTAATTAGATATCTAAGAAGATTATTTAAATTTTCCTTAACTATAATAAATGATGAATCAATCTTTTATATGTTCTCAATTTGTCCTTAAATCACTTCAATATTTTTATCATAATTTTATAGATTTTAGATTATATTTTATACTATTTTTAAATGATATATTTAACTAAAAAATTTAGATTAAAAATATTCATTTTAAAGATAAAGGATTTGTTTAAATATTAAGTCAACCATAATAAAACCTATTTGTTCATTTAGAGTCTCTAATATTGGTTTGAAGCTGTTGATGTCAAGTTATCACAAAATTTCAAAATCATGGTTTTCCATTTTGGTTTACTTCATGTTTTTTAATAATATATGTAGTTATATCTTCTAGACTTCAGTGATTCTTATAGTGTTAGAAATATAAAAAATATATATATAAATCATTAAACTACACTAAAATATGGTTTCACCATGTAGATATTAAAATTTTGACCCGAACTCACTACAACTATTATGTTAAGATTTCACTTTTAAATTTTGGTTTACTTCGGGTTATTAAATTTACCTAAAGTTATATCTATCAAAATTGAGTAAATCTTGTTTCTGTGGAACATAATGAAAATATAAAAAAACTTCAAATAAACCTGAATATTTTGTTATAATTTAGATGTTAATAATTTGACCTGAATTCACCAAAGAAAAAGATTTGAAATAAAATGGATGGTTGTGACCACATACTGTTTCTTCTATTTATTACCCACCACTACTTCTGGTTCATAGTAAATTTTGAAAATTAAAGTATTTAATTCATAATATACAATATATTAGTCAATACCACTAGGGGAATTGATGGTGTCAATTTTATCCCCATCATCATTAAAAATATATCTTAGGACCACTTTATAAATGACACCAAATTAAGGTTTTAGAGGATCTTTCACATAAAAAATATATTTCTTAATTGATGAAAAAATATATAGATCATCAATAGCTACGAAATAACTCATTTCAATGACTCTAAATCCATAATCATTAATAAATGTTTCTCATTATGTCATTGAATCATACCACTTGCATTTCATCATAGTGACTCGACCATGGGAGTAATAATCCAATATATGAATTTTCTTGTAACAACCTTCCTTTTTAAAGAAGGTACGTATCATTAGTTTTTCATTTTAAATACCTAAAATGGCCCTAATTATGAGTCTTAATCAAGTTGTGAAGGTCAAAAGAGAATATGGGACTCGTTCGGAGCCCTGATTTCTTGTAAATGGGCTAAGTGACTAGGTCGCATAGTTTTTCTAAACCATGTGACCCAGGGAGCATGCCCGTGCAGCTACAGGCAGAGGCACCTTCAAGTTTGCATGGTTTGTTTGGAACCGTTCGGTCCTAGGTGCATGGTCATGTGGCTTTCTGTAGTTTTAGGATAGAACCTTACCACACGGTTTTCAAATCATGATTTTAAATCATATGGCCCCGATTTTTGGGGTAAAATTACCCTTTTCCCCCCACTTATGTTTTAAGTTTATTTTTCCTTTCCTCCTACCAATAGAAACCAAAACTAGAGGGATCCTCTCCTTTGATCTCCTAAAAACTCTAAGCTAGGCTTCGAGCTAGATCCTTCGTCTAGTGTCTGGTCCTTGATCCGTCGGAAGCATTGGAACCGCAACGGTAATCTCCCCTAGTCTCTCCAATCCTATCAAAGTTTCTATTTCCATATGTTGCACTATTTAGATGCAAGATCATTCACCCTATTTTCAGGGAGTTGGACAAAAAATCAGATCTCTTCCAACCTGCTTCAAATCTGAGGTTAATATTGATAAAGGCTTCAGCTATGGCCCTAAGGTGGGTGGTCATGTATTTTTTATTTGAGTTTTTGTCATTTCATATTTAATCTATTGTACCAAAAGCTGACCTTTGCCAAAAAACTCAATTGTGTTGGTTCCTTCATGTATAAATTACCCTAGTTCCTTGATATAGGTTAATTGAATCTTGTTTAGGGGATTAAGCATCGCACATACCCTTTATGGACACCCATAGGCATGCCGCCTTGAAATTGGTCATTTTGGACAAATGGCTCAAAATGCTTAGAACCCAAATTAGCTCCCAGATTGACTTTTAAATTTAATTACCATTGAGACATGTGTAATTAATGTATTCCAAGGTGCCTCACTGGTGATTGGTCTCCTTATAATTGGAATTTCCCAATTGTGAAATTGAGTTGTTGCATGGCCTTACACTGAACACATATTCCTTATAATGGAATTTTCCATATTTAAGAAATTTGAATGGATTGGTTTGTATAAGATGGCTAGTGTAAAATGGTCACTTACTTTATAATGAATTAGTTCTAAATGTAATGGTTTCAAGGTATGGAATGGAATTTCCCTCACTCATGTTTTATAAAAAGTTACCATATGAAATGATTTGCTTAGTGGTAAATGAAATTGATTAACGGATGGTGAACCCATTCCTTATTCATGTTTTTTGGAAATGAGAAATGTTAAATGGGATGCCTTAAATTACTTTTATATGGTTAAAGAAACACATGAGAGGTTTTTCCTCATGTTTCATGTGGTATATTTGATCACACCTTGGTTTCCTTATGAAAGGCTTGACAGTATGACATAAGAGGTAATGCCTTATGATCATATTATTTTAATGTAAACATGATTATGATTTATAATTATATATTATAAATTATTAAGACATATAGGTTTTGGAGCAAAGGGATCGTGAGATACCTTTAGAGGGGATACTGTGTGAGCATCCCAGCTGGAGTCAGGGGATTGACTGTGAGAGCTCCCCTATTGATTGATGCCTTTAGGTTATGTCCTGGTATGGCCAGTAGCTGGAGCTAGGGGATTGACCATGAGATATCCCTTGGTGATGGATTTCGGTGGATTACATATTGGTCCTGCCATCACTTCCATGCCAAGAGACCATGAGATCTCTTGGAGTTGGGCCAGGGTTTAGACCGTGAGAGCTTCCTATGGTATTATATGTTTGAGAGTTATGCCCCGGTCCATCCCAACATATATCTATATATATAATTATACTAATTATATATATATATAGTGACTTGATCAGACATACCATCCATGGGATGAAGCAGGTAAACCTACTAGGTGTCCTTTAGGAACCTAATCAGGGGGTTATTTATTTATTCTATAATGCTTTACTTTCCTATGATTACCTACACACTGTTTAATTATGATCACCTACTCAGATTACATGTAGACACCGTTAGTGGTGGCCTACTGAGATTTTTATCTCACACCCTAATTGGGCCACCCTTGTCACCTGAGAAGACTATGTTTTTTTAGGTACTAGTAAGGGTAAAGTCCCTTCCATAGGTTGTTGATATGTGTACTTATCTGGAGCTTAGGAGCAGAGGATCGAGCTTAGGCTCGAGATGCTCATGGAACTATTTTTTTCTTTTTTATTTTTTACTATTGTATATCATACTTGTACCTATTTTTTCATTTATGTATTATCATCATGCCATGAATCATTATATTAGACACTTCCATTGAGGCTTTTAGTTATGTTATTTAGTTATTCAGTTATCTATTTCTTCCACTTCTTGGTTATTTAGTTTACTATTATGCTTCTGTCGTTTATTGTTTATGTCCATTGTATTATTCTTCCACCACTGTTTACAATTTTTTGAATCTTTTGTACTACTCTGGCATAAGGGTATAGTCTCCCCACTATACTACCCTTTTACCCTCACTACTAGTCATGAGCCTCTAGTGTATGGGGAGATGCGCCTAAGGCCATGTGGCCAACCGGGCCTAGAGCATAGGTTATATGGAATCCGGGTCTGGGATATCACAAATTGGTATTAGAGAGGGTTCCTTTCTTGTTATACTATTTAGAGACAATATAATGGATATTGGGAATTCTTGGGACTTGGTCATAAGTCATTCTTGGGCATCGTAAAACCATGTATGGGGTAGAGGGAAAGTTTCCTTAAATTATAATTGTTATTGATTTTACCATTTATGTTTATATCATTTCACCATTGGTTGTTTCACATGTCTTGTGATGTTATCGATATTGGAGTGATTGAGATTGTGGTTTCTTTAATATGGACCGATGAAATGAGGTTTATGCATTAGATCATGCATCATTATAGGCACCGCACGAATTATAGGTCATGCATCTTGCCATGCCATGTTTAATTTTCAATGAGCATTGCCTATTGCGTGCTGATTATGCCTTACTATTTATATTAAATTGTGATGACATATCTTACAAGATTAGAAATGTGCTATGTTGTGAGTTAGTGGGTGCCACATTTTGATTCATAAGGTGTATAGGGCCTTATGGATCGGAAAGTATAATTCCATCTAGCTCAACCATTTAAAAGTGGTATAATTACATGAACAAGTACAATTTAAATGAGAATGACATCCAAGTGAATGCCATATTTTGGTTCACAAGGTGTATGGGCCCTTATGGATTAGAAAATGGCATATAATTGGATCCATCCAATTCAAATTTTTTAAATGTTTAAATGAGCACATTTTAAAATGGTAAATGACTTATAATTTGAGAAAAACCATCTTGAACATGCCTAGCATAGAAACTTGACCTGAACTCGACCTTTGTAGTGGGTAGTGGGTGTTCTTCATTATTATGGGATGTTTTATCATCTAGACCTGGATTTTGAAGTAGGAAGAGAGGATTTTTTTTCTTATAGGAAGGATTTAGTTCCTATCCTAGTTTGTTGAATGCAATCTTTTGAATTGCTTAATCTCATTCTGAGATGTTTGTTTGGAATTTTAGAATTATGTCGCCACGACATCCTCAAGTCGCACACCCTGAAGGTAGTGACAATCATGTTCTGGAGGTGGTGGGCCATGATATGTCGATCACTCCTCCTATCGAGCCACCTGTGGATCTTCCTCCTGTTCTATATGTGGTCTCAGACACCCAATTTTGAGAGGGTTTTATGCGTATGCTTCATGGTATACAAGGCGAAGTGTGACCTGTCCCCAATTATGGTAAAATTGACTCGTGAGTTTCAATAGTAGCATCCTCTCATCTTCTCAAGGGATGGCAGACCACATTCTACAGAGTCTTAGATCGAGGATATCTTATATATATTTGAGTACCTAGAGATACCTATAGAGTAGAGGGTTAAGCTAGTAGCTAACATGCTTTGGGACTTATCTAAGAGGTGGTGGGATGTTATCACCTAGACACAGTGGAACAATGACATAGTCTGGGTAGATTTTTAGACCATATTTTGTGACTACTTCTTTCCACATATTCTAAGGGCTGACATAGCTAGTGAATTTATGAACCTACATTAGGGGACTATGTCAGTTATGGAATACTCATCCCATTTTACTGAGCTTTAATGGTTTTCTCCCTCTCTAATTGCTGATGATCTGATGACTGTTGGAAGATTTGAGGATGGGTTGTGTTATGACATTTGATCGTAGGTCAATGTCTTCAAGTTGATGACCATTTTATAAATCATCAACAAGGCCCTGATTACAGAGAAGAACATAAGATATTTTGAAGGTGAAATTCAGGGTGGTTCATCACCTAGGGTTTCTAGTGATTATTTATCTGGGAGAAAGCAATGTTTTGGGGTTTCTCATAGAGGAAGCAGCAGTCAGGATCATGGCACTGATAGTTATCATATCTTTCGATGGTGTGGAAATCTAGGGCACACCAGGTTTCAGTGTAGTAGGATCCATTAGAGTGTATATTGTAACACCCCAATCTCCCACGGTACGTTTCCCTTTGAATAATTTTGTAGCTTGCGTTGTACGCAACTTGGAGTTTTAACACACCATGACCAATCAAACTAGTCGTTATGAATAGTAATACTCACTTTTTGAAATGATATAAATTTTATTTTTTAAAATGGACTTCATTTTTTGATTCGGAATATCAAAATTATCTTAGGGTGAATTTTTGGTATTTTTCTGAAAACCTTCAATTTTTGATGAATAGTGAAAAACACTGCATTATTGTTTAAAACCGACTTTTTATTTAAGTAATTAGTTATTTTATTTTAATTTATTTTAGGTCAAAATAGATACATAATACCTATATATTTTCAATTTAATTCATCAGAGTCATTTTATAATAATTTTAGATATATAAATTTTTTTAAAACTTTTTACTGTCTTTTACCTACCTTCTAGGAGCATTTGAAAATTTGCATAAAACTTAATTTTACCACTTTTGTGAGTTGAATTTTAAAAATCATAGAGACACGGTTTATATCAGTAAGAAAAATGTGATTCAATAAGATGAAAATAATTTTTGATGAATAGTAACTTTTGACTTTTATTTACCACGGTTAAAAGTAAATAGGGTAATTAAGGGTAAAAATGATATCATAATTACCCTAAAACATGTCATAATTCTATTGTATAAGTTTAATTAGACCAAAAACAACCTTAGGAATAAAATATGATCCCCTTTGGTCCACTTTGATTAGATTATGATATTTATTATTATTTTATTTAAAGAAGAGTTAAAAGAGTTAAATTCAAAGTTTAATAACTAAACAATTTTTAATATAGGGTTAAACACAATATAAATTAGACTATAAATATTCATTATAAAGATAAACATATTTAATACATAATGGTATTTTATTTATAATTTTTATACATTAAATAATTTAATTTATTTATGACACAATGATGATGCAGTAATTACCTTATTAATGAATGATTACAATAATTGATATTATAAATATCCAAATAAATGTAATTTGAGAATTTTTATGAATTAAACTAATTTTATAGTTTAATATAACATGTTAGGGTTGATTAAATAATTTTTTTTGAATTAATCATGCTGTTATAATTTTCACAAAAACCAAATACTAAATAGTGTCAAAATTGACATAATTAAGTTTTTAAAACAAATACTATATTATTAATTGATATAATATTCATAAAAATATAAGGTTTGGCTAAATAACTTATATAAGGTTATATATATTAATAATGAACCACTTGGGGTTCTCTTGTCTTGTTATAATAATTTTATTAACCATATAATATAAAAATACAAAGAGACATGGTAAATGTCAAACTATTTAACTAAGAGTTAAATCTAAAAGATATGGTTAATATGGTGACCTAAATCTATATAAAACCTATTGGTTGAGATTTTTTTGACCCATACCCACCTTAGAATCGAAATAAATCATTTTGGATCCATTAGAAACTGAAAATGATTTTATTATAAAATAATATTTCAAGATTTTCCTAAAGTGACCCTCACCTCTCTTATAAAAGGGTATTTCCCCTTCTCTTAATTTCACACCTCCAAAGCCATTTGGATCGGCCAAAACCTACCCAAATATCATCCCAAATTTCCTAAAATAAACCTATAGTCCTTACTTTGATCAGAAAGCCAACCTAAGGAACCCTTTTGATCAACTCAAAAGGAAACACCCGAAGAAGAGGTAATAATTTCACCACCCTCTTTCAAGTTCTTTTCTTCTTCCACATCCTCTTTCTTTGTTGATTCCATACCAAAATAATAAATCCAGTAACTTCTACATACTATGATGTTATTATAAATATGGTACAACCATATTTGTTATTCTACTCATCCTATAAATGAAAAAGTCACCATACATGCGTACGTACAGCTTACTGTCTCCACGTCATGGTGTAGTTTGTTATTCAAACACTTCATTATTTTGGATGGGTATAATAATGAGTATAACTGATGTAAATAATAAATATAACATGTTAATGATTCTGTATATATGATATACCATCCAATTATATACAATTTCACCATCAATATAATGATATTGTCGATCGGGCGTACGTACGGATTACCGTCTCCACGAACGTGATGAGATTCATTCCCCATCGTAATAATTCAAGAATAATTTTCATTTTATGATTAAAAATAATGTTTATGAACATAATATAATTCTTTATATGAATCAAATACATCCTATCCATAACAAACATGGATTACATAACCAAGCATATAAAGGAAAATAAATCAGTTAACACCTGAAACGATGATACTACTGAAATATTATTAACAAAGAAATATTAGAGGATTATATATGATATCATATTTATGTATATAGTTCTTGTATAATTTAATAAAAAAAATTAACTATTATATAGGAGGTTAATATACCATCAACTAAGGAAAAGTACAAGGTGAGGGTTAATTCCACAATCTTTTTACTTATCTGAGGTTGTTAATATGTATCTATTGGGACCTCTTTATCATCGACATCCATGTTTTCTTAAAAATGTAATTCAAAACATTCTTAATATTTACTAGACTATGGGTTAAAGTAATTTATACCCTTATTTTACCATATATGTCTTGAAAGGAATCTTTCTGTCATTTTCCAAATAAGGTGCTTTATGGCCTTTTCGACAAAATTAAGGTTAAAATGTTTTTTTTAACTTATACGGAAAGTGTGGCTATTTTCCACCATTATAACATCATCGAAGCTTCCCATACAATCTTATAAGAATATTTTCAAAATAAATGTTTTTCTTTTATAATTTTATGACTTTTAAAAGATTTCAAAATAGAAAGAGATATTTCTCTAAAAAAGTTTTAATTTCATCTATGTCAACATCCTTTGATGGATTTTAAGCTTGTTTGAAGTTGATTTATTATGATACAAAACTTCCATATTGTATTGATAGTTTTGTGATATGTTTGAATGTGGATGTGTTATTTTTACACCATTCATGGTTTATAGATAAAGTATTGACATTTCTTATGCTAGTTTCAATACGAATGTTTATGTTATGTTTAAACCTTTTTCATATGAGGAATGCATCAGACTTAGTAAGTGACAGGTGGAGCTCGCTATAGATCCTTGATGCATCGGTAGATCTCATGAGACAAACTAGTGTCTTGGAATAAGGCCTTGACAAAATATTATTTGTAGTCTTGGCACAAGGCCTTGACTATGTGGTTATGAAGTCTGGCATTATACATTCCATCATTATGAAATTGGCTATTGATATTGCATGTGATTATTCGACTAGTAGAATATCCATGTGAATAATTAAATGGAATTATTTGATTTATATTGGAAATTTTATATAGAAGTTTGTGTTTAAAAGGCTTGTGTTTTAGTCTTATGAATTGCCTTAAATGTTTATACTTATTTATGAAATTTTTCGCTATATTGTTATCCTTACTGAGTATCTGAGCTCACCCCTTTCTATGTTTTATTTTTCCCAGGATGTGAAAAAGTATATTATGACTGACCTATAGGGATAGTTTAACGGATATTAATGTGGTCAATGGAGACAATGTTGTTGTTTTTTTCATTTTATAATGTAATGTAAAAGTTATGAATGTATCTAGTACTTCCAAGGATACTAAACTGATCGGCCTTTCAGGATTTGATCCCTTGTGATCATGTCAATGTTATGTAATAATGCACCGAATCTGGGTAACTGGGTTTGGGGCATTACATATAGGTTGCAGCAAGATGGTCCATCTCCAACACTTCTGTAGAAATTTTCTGATAGTGCATAGTGAACAGGGATTTGCACCTACTCCTCGGTCAAGAGAAGGGTCAGCAGGATCCTGACAGTTAGGTAGATGGAATACCATTGGTCGATCAAGCTGAGGTGGTGGTCAAGGCAAAGGTAACCAGACATATGATTCTTAATTCTAGTAGAGCAGGCCTTCTCGAGGTAGTCAGGAAGTGACTCAGGGCCACGGTATAGGACAATTACATGTAATCCAGCCTACACCACAAGAGAAGAGTGTCAGACCATCTACTGTACAAGGTACTATTCTAGTAGCCTCCACTTTAGTGTCTGCTTTATTTTACACATGCACTTCTCACTCTTTTATATCTAAGACAATCACTGAGAGTTTGAGCCTCTATATCAAGTACTATCATGGAGTCATGACACTAGATACACCATTAGGTATCCAATCAAAGGGCATTCATCATTGTTAGAATTGAACCCTTGAAATAGGTGGTTACCTATTTGTGTATAACCTATACATTCTTAACATGTTAGGATTTGATGTAATCATTAGGATGGACTAGATAGTTCCCTATAGATCCCATGTTGACTGTTATCAATTGAGGGTAACATTTACATCACCAGAGGGTGTTACGTATGTGCATAAGGGAGAGTGGTATGTTCAGGCTTCATGATCAAGACCCAAGAATCTGAGGTTGGGTAATGTGACAATGCAGGTCACCAATCTTTACGTTGATGACTAGGGGTTACAACCCACTATTTGTCCTCCTGTAGCAGAGCATTTCATATATGTTTTTCTTGAAGACTTCTCTAGTCTACCTCTAATGTGATAGGTGGAGTTTACTATTGATATTATGGCAGGAGTAGCGCCTGTGACCATTCCTCCTTATAGGATGGCACCTAAGGAGATACTAAAACTCAAGAATCGGTTGGAGGATCTGGAGGTGAAAATCTTTATACGTCCCAACACTTCTCCTTGGGGTTCTCCAGTCCTCTTTTCCAAGAAGGCAGATGATACCCTTAGGCTTTGTATAGATTACCATTAGTTGAACCAGCTGACTATCAAGAATCGATATCCATTTCCTAGAATAGAAGAACACTTTAATCAACTATGAGGAGAAAAGGTGTTTTCAAAGATAGATCTGAGGTAGGTCTATCATCAGTTTCATGTCAAGACTTCATACATACCTCACAAAACTTTCAGGAGTAAGTATGGTCTATATGAGTACTTGGTTATGACATTCGGACTCATGAACGCACCTTCTATATTCATGGATCTTATGAATTAGGTCTTCCACTTGTATCTAGATTCATTTTTTGGTTGTATTTGTTGATGATATATTGGTGAATTCATGCTCCATACATGACCATGAAACTCATATTGAGATCGTGCTGAATACACTAAGAGAGCATGAGCTCTTTGCTAAGATCAGTAAATTCCACTTTTGGATCGATAAAGTCCACTTCCTAGATCATATCATCTCAGAAACAGGGGTTTTATTTGACCTAAAGAAAGTGATAGTTTTGGTTTCTTGGGATCAGACCAAGAATATCTTTGATATTCAGAGTTTCTTGGGAATTTTCAGATACTACAGACACTTCATCCAGAATTTCTCATGCCTTGTTATACCGCTTATGGGGATGACAAAAAAGGGTGTGAAATTATAATGATTTGAATATTATGAAGTATACTTTTAGGAGTTAAAGGAAAAATTGACTTTAGCACCGATACCGATTCTACTAGAGCCAGGAAGGGCTTATGCCGTTTATTGTGATGCATCAGGTGTCAGGATTAGAGTTATTTTGATGTAGGATGAGTGAGTCAATGAATATGGTTCTCATCACTTGATACCTCATGAGTATAACTACATGATGCATTACCTCGATCTCAATACAGTTGTTCATGCCTTACATTATTGGAGACACTATCTTTTGGGAGATCATTTTTTGGTATTCACATAACAAAAAATCCTCAAATACATCTTCACATAGTGGGATCTAAATATTAGGCAGTATAGGTGGGTCGATTACCTGCAATAGTTTTATTTCGAGCTTTCCTACACTCCAGGAAAAGGGAATTCAGTAGTTGATGCTCTGAGCTGAAAGACTTAGACTTAGACGGTTTATGAATCCAGTGATGAATGAAATCATATGGCCTTATTCTTAAAGATTCATGTTGAGGTTCATAAGGAACATGGTCAGACTATCCTTTCAGTCTTATAAGTGACATCTACTTTGCTAGAACGGGTAAGGTCGATACAGAATTCTGATCATGAAGACATTATCCTATGAGAAGGTGTCTTAGATCACGATACATATTCTGGTTGGATAGTCAATGGGGATGATACGCTATTGTTTTTTGGGTGTGTATAGGTCTCGAAAAACATAAAAGACAAGTTTATGAGGGATTTCCATGCCTCAACATGGTTAGTTCACCCCGGTGTCACCAAAATGTACTGAGATCTATGACGCCAAAAATGGTGGCCCAATAAGAAACGTGAGATAGTCAATTTCATCACTCGATGTTCTACTTGTCAGGAGGTGAAGGAAGAAAATCAGCGTATGGTAGGGATTCTTTATCCATTGTCCATTCCTGAGTGGAATTAGGATGATTTTTCAATGGACTTCATAACTGGTCTACCCATATTACCTTGTGGCAATGATGTAGTGTGGGTTGTCATTGATCATTTGACAAAGTTCTCACATTTCCTACCTGTGTGAGATACCTTCTCTAAAAACAAGCTAGGAAGGTTGTATTTCAAAGAGATTGTTCGTCTTTATGGAGCTCCACATTCTATCATTTCTGATAGAGATGCTTGTTTCATGTCATGGTTCTGGAAGGGGTTTTAGAAGGCCTTGGGTACGTAGGTACTTCTAAGCATGGCCTATCACCCACAGACTGATGGACAGACGGAGCATACAATTCAGGTTCTGGAGGACATACTTCAAGTGTGTGTCCTTGAATTTGGAGTCTTTTGGGAGAAACATATTCCTCTTGTGGAATTTTCTTATAACAACATCTTTCATGCTACCTCGATATGTCTCACTATGAATCCTTATATAGTAGGCCTTATTGCTCGCCTATGTGTTGGCTATAAGTAGGGGAAGCAGCTGTTCTTGGACCACGTCTCATGCAGGAGACTATAGATATGGTCTAATTGATTGGAAATAATATGTTGACAACTCAATCTAGATAAAAATCTTATGCCAACAGACGTCTATGGCCTCTTGATTTTGAGGTCGAAGACCGGGTTTTCTTGCGAGGCTTGTCCAGGTTGGGGCATAAACATATTCGAAATTAGGGTAATCTATCATTGAGGTTTGTTGGACCCTTTGAGGTTGTGAAGTAGGTTGAAATAGTGGATTACCAGTTAGCACTTCCTTAGAGATATTGGTTTGTGCATGATGTCTTTCATGTATCTCAGCTTCACTGATACTATCTAGAAATGTCGCATGTCTTTTAGCCTGATGAGGTTGAGCTAGATATGAATGCTTCCTTTGAGGAGTATCTAGTGCGTATTTTTGATCGGAGCATGAAGACACTCTAAGGTAGGTTTGTTCATCTTATAAAATTTTTATGGTAGCACGAACAGGTACAAGATGGAACCTGGGAGTGGGAAGCTGATATACAATCACAATGGTCAAAACTCTTTGCTGACAGTACCTCCTTACCCTCAAAAGGCCAACTCAGGGATGAGTTACTGTAAGGAGGGGAGGTTGTAATGACCCGCCTTTTTAACAAAGGTATGGATCATTAGTTTTTCATTTTGAATGCCTTAAATGGCCCTAATTATGATTCTTAATCAAGTCATAGAGGTCTCAAGAGTGTCTAGGGATCGTTCGGAGTATGGAGTTCTTGGAAATGGGATAAGTGACTGAGTCGCACGGTTTTTCTAAACCGTGCGACCTAGGGTTCATGCCCATGAGGCTGTAGGTAGGAGAACCTACAATTCCACACCGTTTTCCTAAAAATATATGGCCCTAGGCGCACGGCCATTCGGCCTGCTGTAGTTTTGGAATATAACATTACCACATAGTTTGCACATGGTTTTGAAACCATCCACCTAAATCGTACGACCCTGATTTTTGGGGTAAAATGACCATTTTTCCCCCACTTATGTTTTAAGTTTCTTTTTCCTTTCCTCCTACCTTCAGTGGCCAAAACCAGAGGGATCCTCTCCTTTTATCTCCCAAACCCTCCAAGATAGGCTTCGAGTTAGAGCCTTCATTTGATGTTTGATCCTTGATCCATCAGAAGCATTGGAATTGTAATGGTAAGCTTCCCTGGTCTTTGTAATCCTATCAAAGTTTCTCTTTCCAACTATTGTTCTATTTAGATGCAGTCTCATTCACCCTATTTTCAGGGCGTTGGAATGAAACTCGGATATCTTTCAACATGCTTCAAATCTGAGGTTTATATCGAGCGAGGCTTCATCTACGGACCTAAGGTAGGTGGTCACATAGTTTTCCATTTGAGTTTTGGTGGTTTCGTATTTAATTTTTTGTGTCATAAGCTGGGATTTTTCAATCACCTCAATTATATTGGTTCCTTCATGCCTAAATGAACCTAGTGCCTTGATATAGATGGATTGAATCTTTTTTATGGGTTTAGGCATCACACATACCCTTTATGGACATCCATAGGTGTGCCACCTTGAAATTGGTCATTTTGGCCAAATGGCTCAAAATGCTTGGAACCCAACTTAGCTCTAAGCTTTACTTTTAAATGTAATTTCCATTGAGACATGTGTAATTAATGTATTCCAAGATTCCTCATCAGTGCTTGGTCCCCTTATAATTGGAATTTCCCAATTGGAAAATTGATTTGTTACATGGCCTCATACTTGACACCTATGCCTTATAATGTAATTTTCCATGGTTAGGAAAATTGAATGGATTAGTTTGTATAGGATGACTAGTTTAAGATGGTCACTGCCTTTATAATGAATTGGTTCTAAATGAAATGGTTTCAAGGGATATTATGGACTTTCCCTTGCTCATGTTTTATAAAAAGGTGCCGTATAAAATGATGCTTAGTGGTAAATGGACTTGATTAATGGATGGTGAACCCATGCCTTGTTCATGTTTTGTGAAAATGATAAATGTTAAATGGGATGCCTTAAATGACTTGAATATGGTTAAAGGGACACGTGAGAGGTTTTTTCTCATGTGTCATGTGGTATATTTGATCGCACCTTGGTTTCCTTATGAAAGGCTTGACAGCATGACATAAGAGGTAATACCTTATGATCATCTTATTTTAATGTGAACATGATTATGATTTTATAATTATATATTATAAATTATTATTCCATATAGGCTATGGAGCCAATGGACCATGAGATCCCATGGGAGGGGAGACTGTGTGAGCTTCCCATCTGGAGCCAGGGAATTGACCGTGAGAGCTCCCCTAGTGATGGATGCCTTTGGGTTACATCTTCGACCAACCAATAGCTAGAGCCAGGGGATTGACCGTGAGGGCTCACATGGTGATGGATGTCAGTGGGTTACATCCCGGTTCTGCCAACACGTGCATGCCAAGAGACCGTGAGAGCTCTTGGAGTTGGTTCAAGTGTTAGATCGTGACATCTTTCCCCGGTATTGGATGTATGAGAGTTACATCATGATCCATCCCAACATATATCTATATATATATATAATTATACTAAGTATATATATATATAGTGACTTGATCAGACATACCATCCATGGGATGAAGCAGGTAGACTCGCCATGTGTCCTTTTAGGAACCTGAGCGGGAGGTTATTAATTTATTCTGCATTGCTTTACTTTCTTGTGATTACCCACACACTTTTAATTACAAACACCTAATTAGATTACATGTAAACATAGTTGGTGGTGGCCTAATGAGATTTTTATCTCACACCCTACTCAGGCCGCCCTTGGAACCCGAGAATACTATGTTGTTGTAGGTAATGGTAAGGGTAAATTCCCTTATACAGGTTGTTGATATGTGTACTTAGTTGGAGCTTAGGAGCATAGGATCGGGCTTAGGCTCGAGGTCCACGGGGAGCTATTTTTATCCTTTTGTTCTTTTGTACTACTGTATAGCATGCTTGTACATGTTCATTCATTTCTGTATTATTAGCATGTCCTACATCATTTTATTAAACACTTCCATTGAGGCTTTTGGTTATGTTATTTATTTTTTCAGTTATTTATTTCTTCCACTGGTTGGTTATTTAGTTAACTGTTATGCTTTCACTATTTATTGTTTATGTTTGTTGTACTATAATTCAACTACTGTTTACAATTTCTTTCATCCATTGTGCTACTCTAACATGATGGTATAGTATCCCCATTGTACTAGCCTTACACCCTCACTACTAATCAGAAGCCTTTGGCATATGGGGAGATGTGCCTGAGGCCCATGTGGCCAACTGGGCCAGGAGCACGGGTTATGTGGAATCTGGGTCCGGGACATCACAATTCTCAAAAACTCCACAGTAAGATACATTTTGATATCAAGGATGGATATCCAATGCACTAGTATAATAGTTTATTATTTAATTTGATATAACACCATCATTTTTGTTCTCATGTTCATTGCTCAACTAGTTATAAAAATTTGTATCCATTGATCACTAGTGATTTTCATTCACAAACCAAATTATTAGGACCAAGATCCAATGATATTGTTTCTTAAGAGACAAATTAAATTGGAAAAATCAATAGCTAAAATATATATGAATATTAATTTTAAATAAATATTTATTTTTTATTTTATAAAAGTAACGGTTGTACCTTCGATTTTAACCAAGCAAGTAATTTTTCTATGAAAAGTCTCTATCCTCAAAGGTAACGAATGTTGAATTCTATATATAATTTGTTTATATTCCCTATATAAAAAGTTATTGAAATTTTAAGATATATGTAAAATTATTTAGGATGAGATAACATATACATGATTAAATTACTTACTTGGTGTAGTCATTAAATAAATCATAGTTAAACAAGACTATGTGATGTTCTATCTCTCACACTTCAAGCCTCAATGCATCCAATATATAGAATCTAAGAATTTTCCCTATTTAGGTAAGTGATTGAAAATTGGGCATAATTTTCTCATAATTCTCATATTAATTTATAATTTAATGGTTACATCTCATGCTCACATCAACTAAATACATTGAATATAAATTCATATATTCTTGAGACAAATAACCTTTAACAATGGAACATTTGGGATGATTCTTGTTCTTGAAATAATAATTTATTCTGTATATATATTTTTTGGTTGGATACATCCAAAAAAACAAAAAATCCCCTAAGAAGTATTTTAGTTGGAAGATGAACAATTAAATACAACGTACAAGTGAATAAATATGGAGGGAAAATTTTCTCAAACTCACACATAATTAATGGTGCATCTTCTTACATTTTTTTCAAGAAACACATGGAAAAACTTTTAGAATAAATACCTATATAAAAATGGAACAATCGAATCATACTCACCATTAATTTTGTGGAGATTAAATAACATATTTCTATTAGAATCAATTCATGAAGAAGGATGTGATGGTCATGTGTTTTTAGAGATTTCAGTTTCACCTCTCTTCCATTGACCCGTTTTGATATTTTTCTTAAATAATCCTCAAGAACCTTAACACTCTACAGTACTTCCACTACAACATTATTTGTAACACCCCAAACATTTTATGGTATGTTCTTCTTAAATACCTTCTATTCATTAGATAGTCTATATTACATGAAGCACTAAGTCTATGTGAAACAAAAAATTATAAGAGAAAGTTATAACCTAGACATTAAACTTAAATTTTCCACTTCTGTGTTTTGAGTTTCAGAAAAATGGTCATCTATGGTTGTGACCAGTAAGTTATTTGGAGTCAGATAGAACAAACTTGTTTTTTATGAATAGTAACATACCCTTATGAATAGTAATATGAACTTTAGGAATAGTAAACCATATTATTATTTTATTTTCTTAAGGTTATAAGGTAATGAGATGTTGATTAATTTTTCAAGATGTTGAAAAATGAGTTATAGATTTAAAATTGTTATTTTTAAATAAATTATGATTTTATTTAAAAATTAAATTAAAAATATTTAGAAAATTATTTTCAAAAAATGGAGTTCATTTTTTTAATTCTACACATTGAAAAATGGTTAGGGTGTATTTTTGGGATTTTTCTAAAATACTTGAATTTTTCGTGAATAGTAAAAATGCAGTTTTGAGTTTTTGGTAGTTTAATGACATCATAATGATGTAATAATTAGTATAAAAGTCTGGTCGACTTTTGTATAGTGAAATATGATATGAGGTGTCCCAAGTGGCTAAAACCATGGGCAAATACCATGGGCAGGCCTATGGTTTTGCAAAAAAAAACACTAATGAGTTGTCCCTTTAAATTAATTAAAAACTCCCTCTTATTTACTATAAATACCCACTCATCCCTTCATTTTATTTCATTAAAAAACTATAATCTTCGAATATCTGGTATTTTTACCTCCCTAGGAATCCTCCCAAAGTGTCCTCAAGCCCCCAAGATCCCAACCTTCAAGTTTGGGGAATTACTCTTCAAGGTAAGAGAATCTACCACCCTTCTCTTTTCTTAAAGCTTTCATTTTATGTTTTCTATTTTATTTTAAATTGGATTATGTTAGGATATGTCATTACATATTACCTTTTCTTTCCATATTATGTAAGAGTGATGAGAGACCCTCTTTCTATCATCAAAATATTTCATGAAATTTTAAGTGATGTTGTTAGGCTACCGAATTTCGTGAGAGATTTCCCATTTTTTTCTTTTATTTTGAGTTTCTTTCTTTTCTTCTTCTTTCCTAATATACCCTCATCCAAATGATATTATAATTATAGTACCTTACATGAACTGTAATTATATTATGCTAATAGAATATTTCATCATCATCTCTTTTCCCCCTCCTCTTATACTAAAAATGAAAACACCATCTGAGATGTGTTAATTTATCACATTCAAGGACAACGGGTTCTCAATTTTCATTACCATATTCAATTCTGGTCATGAAACCATTTTTATGGTTTAACCAAATAAGAATATATGTATTTAATCTTATTAATTGTTCTGTAATCCTTACACACTCATAATATAAAATAATAATACAAAACAAGTTCATTATACACACAACCGCCAAGTAAATCAAGCGTTTATCATTATCTTTTATCAAACAATTCATCCTCATGGTATGTAACCAAAATAATTATAAGGTCGTTTATATATTTTTAAATGTAAATAATAATATATATTAACAATTTTGTATGATTAACCACATTACAAATGAACTTCCATTCATGAATACAAGTAAGCTAATCATGAAAACCAAGGATGAAAATGCTTCCAAAATAATAAAATTGAACCTCTTGAACCCATCAAAAAGGCCATTAATAAACCTAATAAGGTTATAAGAAATAAATTACATGTTTAAAAGGTTATTTAATTATTAGTTAATGAGTATAAATTTTATTATTAAGGTCATTAAGATTAGTCAAAGAACAGTTTCGGGCATAAGGTAAGGGGTTTCTCATCTCACTTTTAATTTTGTTAGATTTTCATTGTTCACCACTTATTTATTGTATGTGGTATATGACATTTAATATATAATATCATGATTATCTATATATTCATGGTATTTTGTGATTCATTTGTTGATTATTTACTTTTGTTCATACGATTCAATTGATTACAATATGGTAAGGGACTTTGTCTCAATTTCCATTTTATTGAGACCTTCTTGGTATTGTGCAACTAATATTTCTTATTTGGTGTATCTACTGCACATTTGAGATCATTTTTAATTTTAAATTGTAAATATATTATATATCCATATTCTGGTTTCATGGATATGAGTATTTTCTTAATCCATATACCATTTTACATACGGTGTTTATTTGGAATGTTGTTTTAACTATGGAAATATTGATGAATCTGTATCCTCTACTCTATATGGATATTGAGAATGCAGATTGTACTTGTATTAAATATATTTATAAATAATTATTTGGACTTTAAGTGACGGGCAGGGTCCGCTATAGCCCCTTGATGCATCGACAGGTCTCATGAGACAAATTAGTTGGCAACAAACCCTTCGAGTTTGTTTCCAAAAATAAAACGGGTTTCTACCCACAAAGTTAAACCATTTCAACGGTATAGTGGTAGCATGTTCCAGATACATGAAGTCCAATTAATAATCATATCTTTTTATTCATTTTCATTTATTATTATCCATGAGGTTTTCACTATGAAAAAATCTATGGATGTAGTTTCATACTCAATTTATTAATGGCGTGTGTTTCCCATTTATTCACCATGCCATATTGATTATGTCAAATTGTTTATGATTCACTTATTATTGGTTCATGCTTCTGGTATTTGTAACCCTTACTTAGCATTTGAGATCACCCCTTTCATTTGTTTACCTTTAACAGGTTATGAAGTGGAGACTATTTATTGAGTTCTCATGGTTACAGTTTATTAGTTTTTGTTATGTATTGTATTTTGTTACCTTTTCCAATGTAATTTGAGTTACATCTATGTATCTAGTTTCTTTAAGACTACTAAATTGATCGATCCTTTGTTATTTTCTTTCCTTTTTACCATTCCAATGTAACAAGTAATGCACTGACTCCGATCTAGATGGGTTGGGGTGTTAAAATTTTTGATAAGTTTTTGTTCAAGTGGCATGTTCAATGAAATAATATGTTCTAATGGGGTGTGAAACAATATTTATTATAAACCTACAACATTATTTATATAGATACAATTTATGGTATACTTATATAACTTTCATTCAAAATCATATTATATGATATGATACAGTTATGGTTCCCATCAAAAGAAATAATATGTTCATGTTATTAGTCTTGATATATATGTTATATTCCATATCAAGTATTTTATATGGATTGATCCATATTTCAATCATTAAAACATTTAGTTAAATACAATTCTTATCACAATGGATAGTGTTAGTTTTGCACATGGTTGGTAAATTATGTAGACCAACCATGTGATGAGGGGTGTTTAATACGGTTCTTATCACATGGTTGATGCATGATTTGGTGAACTATGAATCCAAACCATATAGCCCTTAAAAAGTGGAATATTACTATTTTCCCTTATGATTTTATAATCCAATACCCCTCATTTTCCTCCCATTTTTGGCCAATATCCCCTCATGCTTAACCCCCCCCCCCTCCTCCCTCTCTTCCATGGTGAGATCTTACTCATCCCTTGTCTGAATCGAATTTCATATGAGGTGTTGGTGAGCCTAAGGTAAATCTACAACTCTGTATCCTTCCCTTATTTGCTTATCTCACTGTTAAGTGAGCTATTTCCATTTATGTCTAATATTTCCTATTACCAATCCTTTTTACCACTTTTTTTCCTATTCTAGCTTAAACCAAAGGCTGATATTATATGAGTGGAAGTCTATGAGGCTAAGGTAGGTGGTCCTTACAATTAACCCATAGTTTGAAATTTTTTTGAGTGATACATTTGTGGTCATACCGCCCTATCCATGCATCAACCTAGTTTAAATTTAAAGTTTTAATTTCCATTTTCCTTAGTTAAACACCCCCTTTCACATACCTTGAACCTTAGAAAAAGGAAATTCCTAATGGAATTCCATAATGATGAATTGAACCTGGAATTGGACAATAAAATGGTAAGCCGTGTTTTATAAAAAGTATGTGGATAATATTAAAGGAATAACTCTAGTTTAAACCTTGACCTTGTTTTGGATTGGTATCATTATATTACTCACTATGTTTATGGGGTTTAAAAATAAATTGTGATATAAATAAATGGTTATGAAATGGAATTTCATAATCATTGATGTTGTAAATGGAATTGAAAACATTATAAATCTTTATGAAATGAAGGGTGAATCTAAGGAGAAGCCTAAGATTGGGATGTGACCCTTGTGTTGGACCTAATAAATTGATAAATGTTAAACTATAAAATTATGAATTATGATTAACATGGTATTATGAAATTAAATGGTGAGATTGTGATTTTATGTTGACATAGAAAATTGGTAAACCTTGGGTTATGAAGTCGGAGATATATGTTATGATGTGAATGGATATATTGTGAATTAAAATGAAATTTTAAAGTGAATTAGTAAATGTTAAAAATGTGAAATGGGATCAATATTATAAAAGAATGTTAAAGGGGTATATTTTAATTTCTCTTATGAAATGATATTGTTATATGTATTGGTCTGAAAAATTCTCATCATGTAGTCTTGATTCTAAAAATGAAAACACCCTCCTAAGAAGTTTTGAGTTATTATAAGAAAATGATCTCATAGATGGTATTGAGTTACTATAAGAAGACACCCTCATAGGTGGTGTTGAGTTACTAAAAGAAAATTCCCTTGTAGGCAGTGTTTAGTTACTACATGAAAATTCCCTCATAGGCAGTCTTGAGATACTAAAGAAAATAACCATAAGGGTGGATATGATACCATGGTTGGCACAATCCATGAGATGTGCTCATAGACACCCCAATATTGGTTGAATCAGGTATGGTCAATCAGGGTCACAAGCCTAATGATCAATAGTGGTAGATATGAGACTTAGGTGTCATCATAGAGACTGAGCATTAGTGGTTATTTACTGCCTTTTAATTAAATTGTTAATTTTTTTATTTGTACCACTTCTACATGTACATTATTATAGTCTGGTTATATTTAGGGATATCATTGGTGGCGGCCTATTTAATTATAGTCACACCTTTCTCAGGATACCATGGAACTTGGTACCCAAGTTGATGCTACTTGATTGTAGGCTTGGTTTTGGGAAAGGATCAATGCTTAATGATTGGGTTACTAGGAAAAATCATGAGTTTGGGACTAGGATTGGACTTGGGACCATCTTCAAGGTTTTTCCTAGTTTTGTATTTTGGAATTTTAGTTTCTGATGTATATGATCTGCTAATTATGTATTCATTTCTTAACATGTAGTATATAGTTCATTTGTTATAGTGCGGTTTGTTTTTTACTACCTCTCTATTCTTTTATGGATCTTTTTAATTTGCATGCTTTGGTTTTCTAGTGGGTGGGTTCAGTATTTACCATATGTATTTATATAGGAAAATCTTATTTAAAATATTTATATATTTTTTCAACTAGTATATATGAATATATTTACTTATTTAGTAATAGTTATGTGTTTTAATTTTTTTTAATATTGTGTAGGAACATTGGGATATACATGGATAAAAGCTGGATCACATTACTGAGGAACACACCTCAGTATGCTAAGGGTTTGGAGGAGTTTTTAGATTTTTCAATTTCCAATCAATCCGTTGAAGGAATAATAAGATTTTCATGTCCTAAATGTAAATTTATAATATGGTTGAAGAGAGATGAAGTTTATGAACATTTAATATTGAAGCAATTCCTTGCTCAATATTTGTGTTGGATTTGGCATGGAGAATCGAATGTTACAGAAAGGTTGAGCACTGATGTCAATCCACAAAATGAGCTCCCAACTTCATCAACAATGGAAAATGAAATGAAAAACCTTATAAACGATGCATTCGGTATTGCAATACCCCACCATCAACATCAAAACATATCAGAACAACCAGATGAGGGTGTTGCAAATAGCAATGTGACAAGTGATGTTTTTGAGACTATAGGAAAACCATATCAAGATTGTAACATATCATTGGATCCTCCTCTTAATTCTGTGGAGAATAATGTAAGAGAAAACTTCACTGAGGGTAATACGTTTCATGGTTTAGTTGATGATGGAAATCAAGAGTTGTATAGTGGATTTTTGAAATATTCAAAACTTTCTTTTATGCTGAAGTTATACCATATCAAATGTCTATGTGGAATTAAAAATAAGGCAATGTCCATGATATTAGAATTGTTGTGTGATGAATTTCCTAAAGCAAACATCCTCGAGTCTTTTTATGATATGAAAAAAGTTGTCGACGGGCTTGGTCTAAATTATACAAAAATACATGTGTGTTCCAATGATTATATGCATTATTGGCTAGAGGATTCAAGTAGATAGGATTGAAAAAAATGTTTTTATTCTAGATGGAAGTCAATGGGTGATGTTGGAAGTTCGAATCAACATACTACCATAAAGAAGAAGAAAAGGAATACACCTGCAAAGGTTTTTGCATTACTTTCCTTTAAATCCTTGATTGCAAAGATTATTCATGTCATCGAAAACCACCAAACACATGAAGTGGAATTCTGTAAATAATAACATTGGTGGGTTAATGTGACATCCACGAGATTCACAATCATGAAATACATTTGATTCATTACATCCAGATTTCTCAGATGATCCTAGGAATGTTTGATTGGCATTGGTTGTCAATAGATTCAACCCATTTGGGAATTTGAGTACCAGTTATAGCATTTGGCCAGTTGTTTTGATCCCTTACAATCTGCCTTCGTGGATGTGTATGCAACAAACATCTTTTATCATTTCAATGATTATTCTTGGAAAAAAATGATTGGAAATGATATTGATATATACTTACAGGCTTTAATTGAAGAATTGCAGGAGTTATGGAGCAACGGTGTTGAGACATATGATGCTTCTTCCAAAACAATGTTCAAAATGCATACTTCTTTAATGTGGACTATTAGTGACTTCCCTAGACTTGGGAATTTATCTGGTTATAATACTTACACGGGTTTGGATTGTCCTATTTGTAACTTTGATTTTGATCCCAAATAGCTACCTCATAGTAGAAAATGGTGCTTCTTGTGCCATCAAATATTTCTCGATGCATCTCATAGATTTCGGCTGAACAGATCAAAATTTAATGGTTTCATTGATCATAAACCACCTCCAAATTTGTTAACTGGTTCTAAAATATTAGCACAACTTGGAAATGTTGAAACATAATTTGGGAAGGTTCATCATTTGAATGATAGTGGAAAACGAGTTTGAAGTGCATCATCAAGTGAAATTGGAATGCAACAATAGAAGAAAAAAAGTATATTCTTCAAACTTCCATATTGGGAATTTAATTTGTTATGGCATGATCTTGATGTGATGCATATTGAGAAGAATTTCTGTGACAATTTAATCTTCACATTGCTTAATGGGTATGGAAAGTCGAAGGATCATCTCAATGCTCAGAAATACTTACAAGTAATGAACATAAAACATGATCTCTGGAAATATGAGAATAAAAAGTATGCTTCGGCAATTTTTACAATGAAAATAGAGATAAAGATACATTCCTTTAAATTTTAAAGCATATGAAGGTATCTAATGGGTATTCAAGTAACATATCAAGGTTTTTTTACTTAAATAATCATAGGTTACATGGATTGAAAAGTCACAATTCACATATTTTGTTACAGTAGTTACTACCATTGGCATTGCGTACATTATTACCTAAAAAATGTTATTGTCGTTGTACTCCAATTATGCACATTTTTCAGAAAACTATATGAGAAATATCTACATCCATTTGAGCTTGACAACCTTCAGGAGAGGTTTTTATTGAAAATTTGTGCAATAGAGATGATCTTTCCTCCGTCGTTTTTTACTATCATGATGCATTTAACTGTGCATTTGGTTGAGGGAGCTAAATTAGGAGGCCCCATACATTATTGATGGATGTATCAAATTGAGAGGTACTTTATTTATATGTTTTTCGGTTAAGTAAAAAATTATTGGCACTTAATTAAATTTATAATTATGTTTGTTTATTTTATTTCACAGATATCTTGGGCATTTGAAATCATACGTGAGAAATAAAGCTCAACCAGAAGGCTATATTGCTTAAGGCTATTTAGCAGAGGAGTGCCTTACCTTTTGTTCTAAATACTTGGATGATATTGAGACAAGATTTGATCGAGTTGGACGTGTTGATGACACATCGACTCAATCTCAAATACATGGGAAATCAAAAATATTTCCTGCTATTGGATGATCAGTTGGGAGGACCTCAAATGTTACACTGATAGAAATGGAATTATTACAAGCACATAGATATGTGCTGCTGAATAGTGAAATTGAAGATCCATTTATTGAAGAGTTGAGGATACAAATAAAGAGACGAATGAGAGGCTGAACACGAAATGAGAAAGATATAATGAAAGTTGTTAATAAAGAGATTTTAGAATGGTTTGCACGATGTGTAAGTTCATAAATATTGAAATAAATACGGATATTATGTTGAAACATATATTTTTTAAACCAAATAATGTATTTTTTTAGATCATGAATACTGATACTTAAGCAAAGTTTTCAGAAGATTTGAAGTTTCTTGCTCGAGGTCCTCTAAAACAAGTTGGAATGTTCGATTTTTACAACATGAATGCATTTAGATTTCATACAGTCAATTGAGAAGAGGGTTTCAAAACACAGAATAGTGGTATATTTACATTTTTTGAAGTGGGATACTATGGAAAGCTAACTGATATTATTGAATTAAACTACCACATACATTTTTCATTTGTTTTATTCAAATGCAATTGGGTCGATATTATAAGAGATGTTAAAAGAGATTTCATGCAATTTACTTCTGTGAAGTTCTCTCGCTTGATAGATGATGGTGATCATGAACTGCATGATCTGTATATCTTATCATCGCAAGTGAAGATGGTATATTATGTGAATGATGTTGTGGATGAATGGTGGAGTGTATTTTCTCATGTAAAACAAATAGATTTGTATGATATGGGTGATGAAGTGGAAGATTTGACCTCTGACGTTGAATCTCGTCAACATCAAGAAAAGGACTTATTTGTCCATTATGATATTGAAAATATTAGTCTAGCAAGGATGGATGAAGTGGATGAAGTAATGGAGCGGGAAACCGACATGATTGAAGGGGAAAATGATTGTATGTACAGTTATGAATTCATTTATAAACCACTTATTTCATTTGTATAGTCATTCATTATCATTATTATGTATATTTTGTTTATTAGTACTATGCATCTATTATCATTTTTTATTTTTTTCTGCATAAATTTTTTGAAATATATGTTCTGAACTTAATTTTATTTGATTAAATGATAAGAATGCCAAGGAGGAAGTGCTATATTGTTTCATCGACCACTGTGACAGATGACGATCTATCTGTCTCCCTCCCTATGGCATCTGAGCCACCATCCACTTGCCCCTCTGCACCATCTCCCCCTGCACCATATCTCACACCCTCTTTGAGTGTCCCTTCAACAACTCAGTTGTCGCTTCCCCCTTCAGGAGCCTCAGAAGTGAGGGAGCAGCGCGCCACTTCTAGTTCTTCGCGAGGATACTGGAGGGTGACTGTTATAGGTACAAATTTTAATATGAATAAATTTATTGCACTTTTTTATACTAACTATTTGTTTATTAAAGATGGAAACAATGCAAGTATGGATAAAAATATAAAAAGTTCAAATGCATGGAATCTGACCGAAGAGAAGATAGTTGTCCCATTTGATTCATATGGGGTCCCTACGGATGACGTCGCAGGATTACTTGGCCAGATTATTGGCCAGCTGGCCGCGGAGCCGATTTCCCTTCCTATTTCATATGATGATTGGAGGCATATGTCTTCAACTTGGAAAATTGAAGTTTTTTATTCCCAAATAAATGTAATTTTAATACATTATGGTTTAATTTAATGCCATGTTATTAAATTATAATATTTTCAAAATGAATTTCTGTGAACAGATTTTTTTCAACTTTACGGTTGCTGTTGTGCTAGCACAAAAGTGGACATTGAAAAATCTGGGCAAAAAATGGAAAGAATTTAAATGGAGATTGTGGAGTGATGTCAACGATACTTCATTGACCTCCCAATAGATGTATGACAAGCTACCTGATGGGGTACCCAAATAGCAATGGAAAGTTTTTGTTGACAAACATCGTGATGAGAAGCAGATGGTATTTAAATATATATTATTATATTAATCTCATTGTACATTTATACATGTATATGAAGATAAGATGACATTGAATACATTACTATTAAATTAAATTTTATTTATTGCAGGATCTTTCAAGGAAGAATGCATCAAGTCGGGCTAAGCAAGTCATCCCTCGTACTATGGGGTCAAAGAGTTTTTCTAGAATCCCATCGGCTATGGTAATCTTTTCATTAGTTTAAATATTTATAAGAAAATATTATCTATTTAATATATTAAATTGTTGATTGATCTTTGTTTAATGCAGTCACAGAGTTTAGGGCACTAAGCATCCTGAACAGAAGTGTGGTTGAATATTCACAAAAAATCTAATGGAAGTTTTGTTAATTAGTCTGCCAAAGAAGTTGGGGTATGAACTCACTATTCATTATAATAAATTATTATCAGTTGTTACTATGTTAATATATATTTCTTCTAATATGACTTATATTTGATTTATAGGTAAAAATTAAAGAACTATAGGATGTCAATCATGCGCAGTCCTACTTAGTCTCCTAGGATGACCTAGTTGCTAAAGTCATTGGGAGGGAGCATCCTAGTAGAGTGTGCATGATGAGTTTGGGATTTGTACCATCTAAGGTCCTTGTAAGTCCACCGAGGATTACAGCTACATCTACTCCTAGTTGTAGTTCATACCCCGAGATACTCAGAGAGAGATTGTTTCTCTACAAAACACAATTCAAGAACTGGGGGCTTAGATATCTGCTTTGCAGAATGCGTCGATTGATTTATATCAGAAGATGACTGGATCTACCCCTGGTGGTATTTCATCGACTGGTGGTGAGCAGATAAATCACAAAAATTCAAAATCATTTAGTTTGCAAACATTTATTGGTTTTAAGATTAAATATAAATATACAACAGTATTTAATTTTCAATATAATGTTCGTACGGTTGGTAGCAGGAAGTATAGATGGAGGTGGAGAGGGTGATGAATTGTGTTCATCATTGTTCAGTGATTAGTTTTATTGTTGATATGTTGGAAAAATATGGTAACAGTCAGTTTGTATATGTATCATGTGTGGCACAGAGTTTCCACCAAACATTTTCATGACCTAAAATTTTCTTGATTTCTCATGTTTCCTTTTATGTATTATGAACCCAGTCTTCCAAAGACACTAATAATTTAAAATCCTTATATTGTATTAATGGATATTTATATTTATGAATCATATAATAATATGTAAAAGTTTCTAGGTTGTTATATCTATGGTGTAGAGGATCAGGAGGAGGTTTTTTGTGCTATTTCTAAAATCATTAAAATGTCTTCAGGTATATTTACAGCCTTCTTGGACTTCCCACATGAAATCTTCCAAGTTTCTTTATTTTCATGATTCATTTTTTATGATTCATTTTTCCTAAATTTATTAGGTTTGTTACCCAAGGATGAACGATCAACCTTCTTGTTGATTTTCTTGGGAATATCCAGTTTTGTAACTTCCTTCAACTTGTTTTTAGTGGATAGCCTTCTTTATTCAAATTTTATAGTATTCTCTTATCATGTTTTATAGTTGGCATGTGATCACTCCCACTTATACTTTCCACTTATTCAAAATAGTTTTGATAAGAATTTAAAAATTTCTGTTGAACACTTGAGTGTCTTTTTTTAAAAAAAAGATGATGCCTTGGTCCAAAAATACCAAAGCACAATTATTATATAAAAAAAGAGGGGGGATTACAAGAGTCTAAAATACGGAATCATATTACAATATTTTTTATGCAAGGTCATAAGATCAGCAGGGAGGTCTTAGAACCAGGTAATATCTTCATTTAATCCCATGTTGGCTAGTCCATCTACAACCGTGTTTGCTTCGTGATAAACATGTGTGATGATATAGTTGAGATCGTTAAGCGAGCAGGTGCAATCTATCCAATGGGTAGTAACTGGCCAAGCAATATGAGTTATGCCATTCCAAATCGCTTGCACGATGGTCGTCGAGTCACTTTCAATCCAGAGGTTGTTCCATCCAAGGCGCTTGGCGAAGGAAATATCATGAATTAAACTCAACATCTCAGCTTCAAGAGAGGTGGCAATGCCACAGCTACTCATGAAGCATCCAAGGATCTGACCAGGTTGATTTCTATAGATAGCCCTACATCTCGCGGGACCTGGATTGCCTTTGGAGGCACCATCAATAGGGACATCTTTCTAATTTTCTTCTTCTCTTTATTTTTCTTATTTATCAAAGTTATGGAAGAAACTAAATTCTGATCAAAGTCAAATCATTCTTATCTAAAACTAAAATTCATCATAAATCATGAAAGAAACTTCAAACATTAAAAATAGAATAAACTTCCAATAGATAACCCAATCAGATATGAACCTACACTCTAATACCAATTTATAGGATCCAAGGAGGTATATGATCAATACTGAGAGGGGGATTAAATTAGTGTTGGAGTCCAGTTAATAATTTTTAATCCCTATTAACTTTTACTTTGTCACATTTAGGTGATTTATTCTATTATTCTCTCACTCACTTTATCTTTTTTATTTAAATCAACACAACCCAATACACACACATACAAGATACATAAAGATTTACAAGTTTCACCTTTCAAAACAAAAGGCTAGTCCTTGGCATGATCTAAAATTTCACTAAGATTATATGATCCACTAGTGCCATGCTATGAATAAATAGGGAAAATTTTATACATGTAGCCATACATGGTGCATACCACACTCAACATCATCCCACTAGATCATTATACTTTCATCCTAATAGTTGCATAATTGTAGAGAAAACAAACAAAGATCCCTTCACCAATATAACATGATGCAAGTATTGAAAAGAAGTAGAATGAACAGTTTGTGCACGGATTACAATTTTTTATCATGAACTGTGCTAACACCCTCCATAATCAGTGGCATGAGAATGGTTAGCACACAGTATGGATAACCATGTATAAAAATTGTGAGCCTCATTGAACAGGCTAGAAATTACAAAAAAAATCCCCTCTATCCTTATTTCTTTTCACCCTGTCTTTATTTCTCCTTCGTGTGCTCAAGGGGGCTCTCGCCCATGCTCCTCTTATCCTCTCCTCCCAAAGGGTTGGATTGATCCCCATTATCTGGTGTTGAATTCAACCTCTTTCAAGTGAGTTTATATCACTCAGTGAGTCTATGAATCTTCCTTCCTTCTTTCTACATTTATCTCCACTCTAGATGCATTATTTTGGTGCAACTAAATTCACCATATTATTAGGGCATTCATCTGTTTCCAGAATTTCTCTCGATATGGATAGAAACATGCCTTGATATTGGTCATGTCGGTCATCCATGGTATTTGGTAGGTGGTCTATAGCATTTCCCTTAGAGTCCTGATGTTTTATAAATTGTGTCACTATGATTTCTGGTAGGACTTCCTTGCGGTGACTTGTGAATTTGTTGTTTAATTTGTTGAACATAGTTCATTAGGATTATTATCCCTTGTTTATTAAATTGTCCATGTTAAGGACAATGAACCTCAAATTTGAACCGCACATAACGGTGTAATCCTTGAATGACTTAATATAATTAGTTTTTTTCTAATAAAACCCTCTTTTAAGTGTATTGTTTTCTAAACTATCAAAGTGAAGTTCAAATGAATTGTGGGAGGACGTGACAACCCCCTATGTATGCCTTAGTGACCAAACCCTCTTTTAGGTGGTTATGGCCTAAGTCTTATTGAGTGAACTAGATGTTCTCATATGGAATACATACTAGCATGGCCTACCACATACCTTTGCATGTATGGTGTTAACTGCCATGGGTAGTCCACATGGACCTATTACTTTTATTCAATTCTCAGAAACCTTTAATTATGGAATGGACTACCTAATTAATTAAATGAAATGGTATGAGTTGTGGCTTGATTACTACATGTCCCTTATGACTTTATAATTGAAATGGAGTATGGGTGTAAACCTCATTAAATCCACTTGATTTATAAGATGGCATGGCTCTACACATGGCATCATTAGTATTTAAAACTTAAAGAAAATCAATGTATTAGTTACGCCTTGAAAGACACTTGTTTTCCTCTTTACGGAATACTAAGGATGGGCTCATAGGTTGTTGATACTTTGTACGTCAGGGGTGATACATGTTATATCATGGATGATCACACTGTTCAGATTACTTAGCTTCATATGAGTAACACCAGTTCCTAAGGGGGAACACATGAATGGGCTCAGTGGCAAGATTATTACACCATGAAATGAGTGATACTCAGACAAATGCATGTGGATTTGAAAGTGATTTTTCTTATGAAAATGTTGGTTTCCTTGTATTCTTTTGGATGTAGGATGTATGTGTATGTGAAATTGGAATGGTTTTTTTTTTCAGGGCACTGGTACTGGGGATGCAGAATCAGCTATGTTTTTTTGTAAATCTAGCTTTAGCGGCGGTTTAAACCGCCGCTAAGTAAATGGATCATATTTAGCAGCGGTTAAAACCGTCGCTATAATTTGGTATTTTACTATCGGTAGTGGTTAAATCCGTCGTTACATACAATAATTTAGCGACGGTTAAAATCGCCGCTACACGGTTTTCATCTTTCGTTATCATTTTGCGACTGTTTCCCTGGAGAAATGAAATTATTTTTTAGTGGCGGTATAAACCGCCACGAAAAAAATCATTTTCCACCAGAGAAACCGCCGCTAAAACCACACAAAAAAACACCGCGAAATGTGTTCACTACAACGGTTACCATAAACCGCCGCTAAATTGAAGAAATCATCGTGTATTGTATGCTGACACACAATTTAGCGGTGGTTTTTTGAAACCGCCGCAGCAGCATATTGCGGCGGTTTAAACCGCCACTGTGGTGATTTTCCTATAGTGTTCCTAAAATTATTTTTTCTCTAAAGTTATCATTATATAATAAGCACATAGAGTTTTCCGGTCGTTTTAAATGATACACTTAGGATGCGGTTCTAGTTTGATACCCCAATCCATGAAGTCACACTGAGATCATAAATCATATTTGGTCTTCCTCTTGACATTTAGAAGGATTGAAATCAACATTTGGCACATATTATTTTTTCTCAATATGCATTAGGTCTAAACAATGACGTAACAAATTGGTTGACTAATAAGGAAAATCAAATAGGATACTTCTTCCAATTTTAATTGGATTCAGTATAAATATTCTCTCTTTCTAGGTTTCATTTGACCTTTCCCAAATGAAAAGCTCACATATTTTAATTCATTAAGCACATCAATTTCAAACATGTATTGAGGTTGCTTCTCAATCTTAATGTTATTGTCAAACCTTTGATGATTTTTCTTGTATAGATGATTCATTAGAAAAAAATCATCAATGTCTCATTAAACTAAAACTATGATGACATTTAAGCCTTATAGATCGTGTATTCATCATATAAATAGGACATGATATTTTACCCTTTGTGATCCACATAATCACAAAACACATAAAAAAATATGTCTTTCGAAGAAGCATAATATGTGCACACAATCACCTTCAATGCTACTTCAACTCTCTTCTTAAAGGTTGTAATACACGTCCATATCATTTCTAGAATCATAAGGTCTGGATATGAGTATACTTCAAAAAGAAAATGATTTTTTCATATTAATCCATGGAGGAATGTTATAAATGTACATGAAAACTAGAACACATTGTGTGAAGTAAGAATTTTACTAAAATAATTAAAACCATCACATGATAAACCCAACATAACATTACATGTCTCAGCTACAAAATCAAAAAATAGTGTATCAAATGTCTATCATGCTAGTCCATTTATAAGATGAACTAACTCATCATTATCCTTAATTCTCTCAGTGTCATGTCATCACATATTTATTGATATTTCATCAGACATAAAAATATTTTGATGCCTAAAAATTAATAGAAACTGCCAAATTACTTTATATCGAACAGGCCATAGTGTTCCATCTTTATTTGACTTCCATAGAAATATATCACATTCTTTATAATCATTTAGGCCCACAGTTTCCTCCCCAAATAAGATGAAATCTTTTGGGAAAGAATGAATTTTATTAGTTGAAAATCCAAGGTGATCAATTAAATTCCAATCCATATATTGTTTTGATGGAATATTTGCATCATTATGAAGTAAGCCATTCAAAATGGTAAGAAAATAATTGATGCATGTTGTGCGGCAGTCACGAGCTCATGGTCAAACAATATTTTTTATAACCTATAATACAATCTATCGAGACTGACTAGGGTCGGTTCTCAAAGAGTTTTGGGGTTGATTCCACTATTCTAAATCACTTATTTAAGGTTGTAATGTTTCTTCTTTTTGTATTATAAACAAAGGGATAAAATGTGTTGTTGTTGGGTGTGTGTGTAAATAAAATAAAGCAACACAAATCCTAAACAAGTGTTAATGGGGAAAGGGACCAATCTTAGGTTAAGAAAACACGAGTCCTTCACTTTTCAAATTGATTACTAAAGATCTATTGATAATCCACTCAATACCATTTCATGGATTACCAACCTCAACTTAGTTTAAAAGGCTTAATGCACCTTTGGAAACCTCCTAGTCACACCAAGTCTCACCTCCTCCATAGTGTAAAGTGATGGACATGCCATAACTATAGACAATCCACCACCCTCACTCATTCTTAATCATACAACATTCTCGATTCACATGACTCCAACCATATGAAATATGTACCAAGGGAAGGAAGGGAAAATGATTTGGTTGAGATTGGAATGAGTCTGCAGATATTACCAAGAGAAAGTGAGAAATTTCATCACAATCCTTGGGAAAAGTGCACTGCCGCATCACGACAGAATCAAAAATGAAAAGAAATAAAATGAGAAGGGGCTTAGGAGCACCATGAGACCTCCCTTAGGACTTAGACTTGGGTTAGCACTCCATTACCATAGAGTTGAGAGTTCACAGTTACATAATGAAGGAATATCACAAACAATAAAAAGAAAGTCAAAGAGAATAGAGTTTCATTTCACATGACATGAATAGATTGAAAATTACAAAAGAACAAAGTGTTAAAGAATTGGAGCGAATGTGCTTCATTGCATCGTGACTGCAGTGGAAATCAGATTTTTCTTGAGGGATTTCCTATGAGTGGGCCATGTGTATGGATTTTCTGCTGCGTGCCTTCATGTGAGGAGTTGGAGAAAAATGGTTCATGTATTGGCTAGTTCAGGCTTGGGCTGGAGATGGTTAACATGGGCTTTCAATAGCTTTCAATTAGGCTATTTGGGTCTTTCTTATACCAGAAAGTCTAGGGGGTGATGTTGGTTCTTCATGTGTGGTGATCATGAGTGTAACATGAACAAGGAAGATAAACAGGGCATGTCTGCTTGGGGTCGGGATCTGTTTTAGTTCTTCAAGCTCGAGGATTCAGTGCTAAAAGTGTGTGGATCCACTCTTTCGTTGAACACTTAGAGAGCATAGTTTCTTGTAGAAGTTGTTTAACCAGAAAAAATAATAATAATTTCGGTGGAACCTGATGTGTGTAGTTTCTCTGAAGTAGAGCTAGCTTCAGAAATGGAGGAAGAGATCATGCAGGCTTGGTTGGGGCTGATCCGAGGGACTATAAAGTTTTGGTCATGGTGATTTGGGGTTTCATGGAGTTGGGGCTGGCATCATGGAATTGATATGGGGACTTCAGATCCGCACAAGCAGAGCAGGTCAAACGCTGCAAGGGAGGTGTTTGGCACTGCAGCTTGAAATAGATCGGTGTTAACAGGTGTGCACTAAAAGGGAGCTTTGTCATGCTTAGATTAGTGCGAGGAGCTGCTTCAATGGTTTTGGAATCTGCTGCATAGGGGATTGGAATCTTCTAGGGTTATTGTGCGATGAAAGGATCTGGGTCTGCTTTGAGTGGTTGGATTGGAGCAGCTCAAGGGGGTGCATGGGAGACATATGATTACTCTGAATTGGGTGTGGAAGTCATGAAGTGATGTGGATAAAACCTGGAATAGGGATGTTAGAGCTTGCGTCACTTCCTAGTTGAACAAATACAGGCACGGGAGGTGCCCCCCGCAGGCGACTGGGGTGGCAAGGGGGGTTGGGGTATGGGGTGCGGGTCGCAGGGTCGAGTCCCCAGACCCTCTTCTTTGTAGCGTGTGTATAAATGAGACCCACCATTTAAATACAGGCACGGGGGAGTCTGGTGTTCAGATTCAGCATTAAGGAGCTGCTAGTATGAAGTGGAACTCGTGTGGGAGTTGCTTGAGGAAGTCAGGGCTGGTGAGGTGCGGCTTCAATAAAGCACACTCAAGCAGTTCTGCTTGGCTCCATTCACTCATACACATTTGTTTTCAATGAATCATACGTTGGCTAGGTTCACTCATATGAAGTTGTAGGACCACTCATACGCAGCTGTTGCCCACTAATACATTGCAACATTTCACTCATACACAGGTGGGGTGGTTTTTCTTGATCATTTTCCCCTGTACAAGGCCCCACTAGCTTGCAGATTTCACAGTATCAGTTTTAAACTATGCCTGAATTTACACACTACAATTTCCAGCAGTGAACATGTGACACACAAGAAATTTTTTAAAGAAAAGCCATCAATTGTCTCGACAATTCAATGCAAATTTTAGAATTATAGATATGAAACCATGTTCAATGCAAGCCCATCATTCATAACCTACAATTCCAGAATATTTCAGCAAGTACAATTCATTGTCACATATCAACTGTTTTTCCAGTTTTTACAAAGTAGAATGCTCAATAGAGATCAAAGAAGGTTTAAATAGTCAAAGCTCTTTTGAAATCAGAATTTTCCAACTTCAACATCTCAAGATTCATCAATAGTTTTCAGCTCAAACATCCTGTTTTATCCAAACATTCCCTATATAGATATCTAGAAAAGAACCTACTCATAATCAAATTTTCAAAAATTAAAAACCTATTCCAAGATTCCAGCAACTCAGAAACATGCAAGCCTATAAATTTTCTAAGACAAGTAGCCGTCATGCACTACTAGACAACATAATACATAATGGTTGGCATAGTCACTGCTTACTTTAAATGACAATCAAGGTTCAATCTTAACAAATGAAGAAACATACTTACAAATTCCGGACTTTAATTTTTAGTCTACATTTGATGTAGATTCAATTTCAGAGTGAAATACAAAACAGAGTCTAACAGTTTAGTTTTCCACAGAAAAGACTTTATAATTCAGTTTTCATAATTTGAATTCAAAACCAAAGCAAAGCTCAGTCAAAACACAACTTCAACTAAGTTAAGGCATATATCAACTATTCAATGAAATATTTCCACAGCTCAAACCAGCCTATATTAGTCTCAATTATCATAGTTTTAATGAAAAACCGATGGCAAATCATATTTTTAAATTCCAGTTCAATTGGATTTATTCAGAAAAATCAGTCAATGAATAAAGAAAGATTGACTCATAGTAAATTCTAACTACCAAGAAAAGAGTAGGGAATTTTTTCGGATCTTTCCACTAAAAATAACATCATGCTTTATACATTCATTTAATTCTAAAGGCATGGAATTCTCCTATCCATGTGAAATTCAACATTCAATATCCATTCAAAACCATTTTTGACCCACCTCACTTTGAATTCAATGTCGATTTTCACTCAAGAGAATGTATTTATCTGGAGTTATACTCAAACTTGGAAAATGAATATTTAGGTTTGTGAAAATTCTCATTTCTCCATACAATGAAACATGAAAGCACAATCCATCATTAGAGCTTGAAAAGGCTGTTCGGTGGATTGAGGTTGGTAGGAAAGTGATTTTAAAGAATCAAAGGCCAAAAAGGAGGGTTGCCTCTTTTAAATAAAATGCATGATCAATCAAGTTAAGCAATTAATATCCCCTTCACTCATTTACCCTTACAAGATGTGACTCTCACACTCCCCTTTGTTTCTTTTTCCTTTTCCGGGCATGAGTCATGAAAATGAATTTGATGAATGCCTTTATCCATGTTATCCCTTCTTTTTCTTTTTTGAATGTACATTTATTATATTTTTTCCAAGGATAATGAGTTATTAATCGAGTATAATGAATGATGATTGATTCCATTTTCTTGGTTAGGGTTATTAATTACACAAATAAGAATAATGAATGTTACAATCTCATCTCTCTTTTTTTCATTATTTTTTTATATACACTTTTTAAAGGAGAATATGATGATAAAAAATGGAATATAATAGATGAGAATGACTCATTCCCATTTCCCTCTTTCAAATGCCCCAAAATGTTGACACACACCTCTCACATTCCCCTTAACATGCAATGGTTCCCAAAGAAAAACACATGGAAGCCCCCTTTCCCCCACACTTAAGACTTGAATTAATCTTGAAAATATATTTTAGAGTGAGGGTAGGTAAGGGATAATTAAGCTTGTAATGCACCTAAAACATATAAGGTCATTCATACTTATCTAAGGGCACAACTAGGGTAAATGTTCAAGGTAGGTCTCAGTGATAGATGAGGGGCTAGCCAATTGAATGCCTCAATCATGTTGAAAGTATCTCATGAATTCCGAAGATTTGAAAGAAAATAGACACAAGTTCTAGTTTATAAAAAAAATCCAAAGCTTCTTTCAAGAAGCGAGGGTATTAGAAAGTTAATTTCAAAGTGGTTTAAAAACCTCTCTGGATGGGGATTTAAATATTGATCAGTCACTAGTGGATTTAGATTTGAATTTCCAGTTAAAGATCACGAAAATGATTGAAAATTACTATCCAAGAAAACAAATATAAATCAGCAATCATTTGAGCTTTTGAACTTTAATAAAAAGATCAAATTTACCATAATCAACTTAGGACTAAAAAATGAACTAGAGTTTTCAATTCATCTCAAAGAATGTTTGAAAAACACACTCAAACACATCTAAAAAAATTCTGTGCTTTTTTCAAAATAGAGAAGTTTTTTTTACACTTTAAAAACACTCGATAAAAACAGAAATCAAAATAAAACAAAAGAAAGAAAACAAGGTAGCCATCAGTTACCCCCTCCCCCACACTTAGTTTCAGCTTAATACTTAAAGAAGCTCCACAGGTATCTTGCATCTTTCAAGCAGAATTGATAATTGGATAACAAATACTAAAATGGAATGGAAGGAGACAGCCTGACTATTGTGCCTATGTGGATAGCTTTGGGAATAAGTGATTCCCACTACTATTTGCTTCAGCCGATTTACAAGTATGTGTTGAAGCTTATGTTCATCCCGTTTCCTCTAAGAAAAATAAGCAAAATTTAATAGTTTATTCAAAATTAAAACAGTGTAGAAAATAAGAGAAAAGTTAAGGAAAGAGGATAAGAATCTTGGGTAAAACCCCTAAGTGGTGCTGTATTTTATACTGTCCATAGCCAGAAAACACTAGGATTATCCCCAATCATGTGGAGGATAGTGATTCTATGATTTGAACCACCACATTTCACTCATCCCACGACTCTTTCATCTCTCTTTTTTGAAGTCCCCTTATTGACGTTGTTTGTTGTCCGCCTTCCCTTCGATGATGATTTTTCAAAGCAATAGAAGTGGTATCAAGATGTAGGGGTTTTATTCTTTAGATTCAGCTTAAGATGGATGGGCAGTGGTGTCCATTTCATCCTTTTCTATCTCAGTGGGAAGCTGGTAGGATCCGGGACCTTCCGGGTGAGTGGAAGGTGTATTCTAGAAGGGGCAAAAGCTGCCCAGCCAGGGGGAGAACCAACTGCCAGGCCAGGTGGGCCAGGAGAAACAAAGTTGCCAGGCCAGGTGGGCCAGGAGAAACAGATTAACAAAGTTAACAAACTGGAGGGACCTGTGGGGTCACCTGCTGACACATGGGGGGAGAGGTAGTGGAGGAATCTCAAGGTTGTTAAGCCACTGGGCTGTTTGGAATCTGTTAAAAAGGGGAGGACGTGGGAGAGTGAGGGCATTCCTTTTTCCTGTTATTTTTGGGCATCGGCTGTAGGCTTGGGCAGGATTTCCCCTGGGGAACCTGTAATTCCTCTCTGTTTTTCCCCTCTACCCGCTGTAATTCCTCTGTTTTTACCCCTTTACTTGCTGTAATTCCATTTCCTCCTCCAGTAATACAACTTCCAGTCCTCTGTTCTTAACATTTGGTCCGACCTGCCTTGTTTCTCCATGGAGACGAGAAACCAATCCCGCTTGGACAGCATCGACCAGCACATCGAGTCGGTTACCTCCTCCATTGCCGCCCTCACCACCACAGTAGGCGAGCTCCAGCAGGGACTGCAGGACCTCCGCCAAAACCAACGCCGCTGGGAACTAGAATTTGCCGAGCAAACTGAGTTTCAGAAAATGATGTTGCGCCATTCTGAGAAGCAGCCTCAACAGCCTGATCCCCGACCCCCGGATCCTTCTTCCCACTCTGGTATCTCCGGCCACCCATCTCTGTTTGTTCCACCTTCTGGTACGGCTAACCCTCTTGATCCCTCTCCCCTTCCTCGCCGTGTCGAGCTTCCCCTGTTTGATGGTTCGGACCCTCGAGGCTGGCTCACCAGAGCGGAACTCTACTTCAGAATTCATCAAACCCCAGACCCATTCTGGCTCCAGCTTGCCCAAGTCAGCATGGAGGGCACAGCCATCCATTGGTTTACCATTCTTACAGAGGTTTGTCCAGACTTAACATGGTCTGTTTTCAAACATAAACTACTCGAACGTTTTAGTGGCCTTGACATCCAAAACCCCTATGAGGAATTAGCGGCTCTCCATCAACAGGGCTCCGTGCAGGATTACATTGAACATTATGAATATCTCGCCTCCTTGCTGCCACGTCTTCCGGAACCACAATACTTGGGGTATTTTTTAAATGGCTTGCAGGATGATATCCGCTCTTGGGTGCGCATTCATAACCCGGATACACGCCTCCAGGCCATGCGTTTGGCACGCAATATTGAATTAGCCCTCCGCCACGGTTCTGCAGGTTCTTCCAAGGCAACTCCCCGCCAGCCTCCGGCAAATCGTGATGCTTGGTCTCCTCTATCCCGCTATTTGCCCCCTCTTCCACCTGCTGGTCGGTCGTTCCATCGCTCAGAAAAAGCCACTCCGGGGCTCTCTGGAGAGCCACCCCGTTTCACCCAACCTGCTGGCCGCGGTGTTCGTCACCTCACTTCTCAAGAATGGGATGACCGCCGCAAGAAGGGGCTCTGTTTTCGGTGTGGGTTACCTTACTCACCCACACACCGCTGCTCGGACCCGAAGTTACGGGTTCTCATTTTGGGGGAAGGTGACACAGACGGTGCTGAAACTTTGCTTCCCTCCGAGCCGTTACCTGACCTCCCCCCAGCTCCCGATGCCGAGTGCCACCTGCTGGACTTTCAGTACCTGAATTTGGGGGGATCCCCCTCCCGCTGTTCCCCACACGCCACCTCTTCTCTCAAAATCGAAGTATCTTTAACGGGGCTTCCTGTTTTACTGCTGGTCGACAGTGGCGCGTCTCATAATTTCATCTCCCCGCTTTTAATTCGTCTACTTGCTTTTGAGGTGCAGGCCACTCAACACTTCGTATTAAAATGGGCGATGGCCATCACACTTGGTCCTTAGGCCACTGCCGTCAATTACCTTTGCTTATCGGCAGTTACCATTGTCACCTCGATTTCCATGTCCTGGACATTGGTAGTTTGGATATCATTTTAGGAGTTGCATGGCTCCGCACTCTGGGAGAGATCCAGCTAAATTGGCACACTATGACGATGAAATTTTCAGTCGCCCATCACACCTACTGCTTGCAGGGAGCTTCACCGCGCACGCAGACTGCAGTTTCTTTGCTGGGACAGGCCAAACGCTCACCAGAGTCCAGCCATCTTCAGGTACTGTTGGGGGGCAAAGCTCTTTGGCATCCCTCAAATTTATCCGCCCCATTTCAAGCTATGTACAACAGTTTAACTACTCAGTTTGCACTGGTTTTCACGGAGTCCCCTGGCCTTCCGCCAAAAAGACCTTGGGATCATGTTATTCGGCTATTACCCGGCCACGGCCCCGTGGTTGTTCGTCCCTACCAGTACCCCTATGTTCAGAAAAATGAAATCGAGCAGCAGGTCCATAATCTTCTGCTGTCTGGTCTCATTCGGCCTAGCCTTAGCGCCTACTCCAGCCCAGTATTATTAGTCAAGAAGAAGGACAGCTCTTGGCACATGTGCGTTGATTATCGCGCTCTCAACAAAGCTACCATCCCCAACAAGTTTCCCATTCCACTGGTGGAAGAATTACTCGATGAGCTCCACGGCGCAACTTGTTTCTCTAAACTTGATCTCAAGTCGGGGTATCACCAGATTCGTATGCACGAGACCGATATTAACAAAACAGCTTTCCAGACTCACCACAGGCATTATGAGTATTTAGTAATGCCATTTGGCCTTACTAATGCTCCCTCAACGTTTCAGGCCACTATGAACGCCTTATTTCAGCCCCTACTTCGTAAGTTTGTACTAATATTTTTTTATGATATTTTGGTCTACAGCCACAGCTGGACACTCCACCAAAAACATCTTGGTGCTGTCCTCCAAATCTTACTCGACAATACATTCTTCCTCAACTCCAAGAAATGCCAATTTTTCCAGCAGCAGCTCGAGTATTTGGGTCATATTATCTCCGGCCAAGGCGTCGCTATGGATCCGGCCAAAATCCAGGTTGTACTTGACTGGCCTCAGCCGACTACTGTCAGAGGGGTCCGTGGTTTTCTTGGTTTAACCGGCTACTATCGCCGTTTTATCCCAAATTATGGCGCCATTGCTCAACCTCTCACAGCCCTCACCAAGAAAGATGGGTTTCACTGGCCTCCTGCGGCGCAACAGGCTTTCAGCCACTTACAACAACTTGTCACCCAGGCCCCTCTTCTCCTTCCGGATTTTTCTTCCGTTTTTGAGCTGGAATGTGACGCATCTGGCCGCGGCATTGGCGCTGTCCTCATGCAGCATCGGCAGCCGATTGCCTATTTTAGCAAGGCTCTATCCCCTCAGACGTTGGCTAAATCCACCTATGAGAAGGAACTTATGGCTCTTGTCCTTGCCATCCAACATTGGCGCCCTTACCTTCTGGGCCGCCCTTTTGTGGTTTATTCCGACTGTTGGAGTCTGTATCCCACATCGGACCAAGTCCGATGTGGAGTTTATCATTCATTATAAAAGAATGTCTCCGCCTCACTTTGAGGTAAGGAGGCAAGGGGGTTTCCTCATTCTACATGGTATCAGAGGGTTTTCTAACCCGATCCCTCCCTCCCGTCTAGGGTTTTCCGACTCAAGTCCCCCGCGGGGGGCGGCGGCCTCGATGGTCATAGGTTTTAGGCCGTCGCCCCTCCGCCTCGTGTCCCTCCTGCCCTAAGCGGCTCTTCATCCCGGCGGCTCTCCCTCCAGGCGGCGCTCCCTCCCGGTGGTCCTCCCTTTCCAGGCGTCTCTCTGCCGACGGCCCTCTTTGCCGGCGCGGCTCCCCTCGCTCAGCGGTGCCACGCCAGCGCCTCGCCCAGGCGCTCTCCCCTCGCCCCGGCGCCTCGCCCTCGGCCTCGCCTCGGCGGCCCTCCTTCCTGGCGCAGCTCCCGGCTCCCCGGCGTCCCGGCTCCCCGACGTCCCGCTCGCGCTTGGGTTCCACCCCAGCGCGCTCCCGTCTCAGCGCCCTCGTCCCGCGCCTCCCGACCACCCTCACCTGGCACGCTCACGGCCACCCTCGCCCGGCGCCTCCCGCTGCTCCTGCCAGTCATCCCTCCCGAGCAGCCGGCCCCCTGCCGTCCAGATCCAGTGCGCCAGCTCTGCCGGCGATCCCTCCCGACGGATTTCCTTCCTGGCGGCCCTTTCTCCCAGGCTGCAGCCCTCCGCGCGCCCTCCCGGCCCTTCCCGGATTTTTCGGCCAGATACGGCGATTTTTAGCTAGATCCGGACAGCTCCGGCCAGATCCGGCGTTTTTCGGCCAGATCCGGCGATATCCGGACTGTTCTGAGCAGATCCGGGCAGATCCGGACTGTTCCGGCCAGATTTGTCCCCGCGCATCTCCGCTGCAATCCTGCTGCAATGTCGCCTCCCCAATCTGCTGCTCATCTGCTTCCGCGACTTCCCGGCCTCCAGCAACCGGCCTCCACCCTTGTCGGCCCCTCCACGCAGGTGGCCTCCTCCGGCTTCCAGCGCCGCTTCCCGGCCTCCTGCTCCCTCGCCGGCCTCCTCCTGCGGCATCCCCGCCTCGCCGGCATCTCCCGATGACTCCCGGCAGCCGCATCTCTCTCCGTCGGCACGCCCATTCGCTGGCGCAGCAGCTCGACCACCTAGGATTTGGGCCCGTTGGCGCCGCCAGATCCCGCAACGATTTCTGCGGAATCCCCACATCCCGTCACCGGCCCCGCAAGTGCGGTTTTCCCGGTGCTAGTTTGGATTTCCCGACGTTTCATCGACCGGCCCCACTAGTGCGGCATTCCTGGCGCTCCGTCAACCAACCGATCTGAGTGGTTTCTTCTGCTGTGCCCGCAACATCATCCATCCTTCGATCGTGAGGGGGAGCAGCAGCCTGACAGCTTTATCTATAATTCTGCTTTATTTCGTCTTGTTTTGTCATCAAACTGGGCATGTCCAGCTTGAGGGGGAGTGTTAGCGTCTGTTTTTGTTGATTTCTTTTCATTATGTGTCCAAGCTAGGTACACCTAGCTTGAGGGGGAGTGTTGGAGTCTGTATCCCACATCGGACTTGTGGTCCGATGTGGAGTTTATCATTCATTATAAAAGAATGTCTCCGCCTCACTTTGAGGTAAGGAGGCAAAGGGGGTTTTCCTATTCTACACCGACCAACGTAGCCTCAAGTTTCTTCTCCAACAGCGCGTTACAACTGCTGATCAACAGTGCTGGCTTGCTAAACTTTTGGGGTACCATTTTGAAATCAAATATAAACCGGGTCGGATAAATTCTGTTGCCGACGCCTTATCCCGTTGTCACGATTCTACTGCTTTGGTTTTTATTCAGTCAGTTCCTCAATGGGCAAACGGTCGCGACCTGCTCAAAGACATTGATGCCGATTCCCACCTCCAAAGCATAATCCACACCCTCCGCGACAACCGTCCCTCCTATCCCGGCTACCATCTTCGGCAGGGCATTTTATTCTGCAACAACCGTCTTGTTCTTTCAGCCTCATCTCCTTGGATACCGACACTTTTAGCTGAACACCATTCCTCTCCGGAAGGGGGCCACTCTGGTTTTTATCGCACTTACCGCCGCCTCGCTGCTACCCTTTACTGGTTGGGTATGAAGACTGTTGTCCAGAATTTTGTCCGCCAATGTTCGGTTTGTCAAAGGAACAAATACTCCACCCTATCCCCAGCCGGGTTGCTCCAACCTTTGGATATTCCGGCGGCCATTTGGGAGGATCTCTCTGTGGATTTTATTACTGGGCTCCCTAAATCTGGTGGTTTCAATGTTATTTTCGTAGTGGTGGATCGCCTCTCCAAGTACGCTCATTTCCTCTTACTAAAACACCCCTATACGGCCACCCGCGTAGCAGAAATTTTTTTCAAGGAAGCTGTCCGGTTACATGGGCTGCCCACTTCAATTGTCAGTGACCGGGACCCGGTTTTCCTCAGCCATTTTTGGACAGAACTGTTCCGCCTCCATGGCACTAAGTTGCGGTTTAGCTCCGCCTATCACCCGCAAACGGATGGCCAGACCGAGGTACTCAACCGTTGCCTTGAGACTTATCTTCGTTGCTTCGCTGGGGAGCAGCCCAAACATTGGTCTTATTGGATTCCTTGGGCTGAATTATCCTACAATACCTCGTGGCACTCGGCAATCAAAACCACACCTTTCGAGGTCGTGTACGGGCGTAAACCTCCTGCCCTCACCCGCTTCCTTCCTTCAGAAATCCGGGTGGCAGCAGTCGCTTCGGCTTTGACGGACCGAGATGAGGCCTTACATCAAATCAAACACCATCTCCACCGGGCTCAGGACATTATGCGTCTTCAAGCTAACCGCCACCGCTGCTCGGTGACTTTTGCAGTGGGCGACCCAGTCTATGTCAAACTTAGACCCCACCGGCAACACTCCCTTGCTCGGCGGATCTCTCCAAAATTCTCTCCCTGGTTTTATGGACCTTTCACGATACTCCGCCCGATTGGCCCGGTTGCTTACCAATTGGAGTTACCCCCCACAGCCCACATTCACGATGTTTTTCATGTCTTCCAGCTCAAAGCCGTTGTCGGTCCCCTAACTACCTCACCTTCACTTCCCTCGGACTTAGCCGGTGATGACGTTTCTCGGCCCGAGCCTGCTGCCATCCTGTCCCGCCGCTATCACCTCCAGGATTCAACCACAATATTTGATCCACTGGACAGGCCAACCTGCTGCCGACGCAACTTGGGAGGATGACTTTGTCCTCCGCAATCAGTTTCCCACATTCAGTCTTGAGGACAAGACTAATTCTCAGACGGTGGGCAGTGGTAGGATCCGGGACCTTCCGGGTGAGTGGAAGGTGTATTCTAGAAGGGGCAAAGCTGCCCAGCTAGGGGGAGAACCAACTGCCAGGCCAGGTGGGCCAGGAGAAACAAAGTTTCCAGGCCAGGTGGGGCAGGAGAAACAGATTAACAAAGTTAACAAACTGGAGGGACCCGTGGGGTCACCTGCTGACACATGGGGGGAGAGGTAGTGGAGGAATCTCAAGGTTGTTAAGCCACTGGGCTGTTTGGAATCTGTTAAAAAGGGGAGGACGTGGGAGAGTGAGGGCATTCCTTTTTCCTGTTATTTTTGGGCATCGGCTGCAGGCTTGGGCAGGATTTCCCCTGGGGGAACCTGTAATTCCTCTCTGTTTTTCCCCTCTACCTGCTGTAATTCCTCTGTTTTTACCCCTTTACTTGCTGTAATTCCATTTCCTCCTCCAGTAATACAACTTCCAGTCCTCTGTTCTTTACAGAAGCCCAGAAAGATCCTCTATTTCCTTTGCCATTTCATCCACTTCTTCTAGGGCTTCTTCCATTCCCTCGCCCAGGGTATATTTCACCAGTGTTAAACCTGCATAGATAAAATAAGCAGAATTAGTTTTAAAATAAGTTTCAATTAATTCAAAATAAAATAGGTTCAAAGTAGGAGTATCTTCCTCAAAACTAAACATATCCAGCAAGGTTTCTTCTTTTTCCTCTATTTCTTCATTCTCCAGGGCTAAATTTGGCTCTACTGAGTCTGTATCATAAACACAAGGTAAGTGAGATTGTAATTCAAGGAAAGATCAAAAGAATTTGAATTCAAGGAAAGATCAACTCCCTTTATTAGCTCGGCTTGGAGCTCTTGTTCTTGATCAAGGGTCACTTTGAGATTTGTAAAAATGTTTTGGAGATAAGGAGTTTCCAATGTGGCTTCCACCTCCATGGTATCTTCTTCATGTGTTAGAGGGATGGGCATGTTTTGAAACTTCAAAAAGTACTCTTATAGCCCAATGAGTTCTTGGGCCAAGGATTCTACAAATTGATACTCAACGACCTCCTTAAGATCTTGAATGGCATCCTTGAACTCCTCCCCTATGCAAGGTGAGCTCCAAACTGTTGGCTATACAAGCCGGGAAAAAAGAGAGGAAGAAAAATGGAAGAGAACACAAAGGAGCTTTCAAGCTTGTATTGCACATTTTTTTTCAGACTACAATTGCCAACAATTTATAGACATTTACAAAGAAATGAAACCGACACATTAAAGACACATTAAAGAAATAAAACAATCACATTAAACGGACACATTAAAGAAATGAAATAGCCACATTAAATGGACACATTAAAGAAATGAAACAACCACATAGGAAAAACCCTTTGAATTTCCACCGGATGTATTTGGTTTGTAATTCCAACACTCCCCTTCAAACCAAAACAGGCTTCATTCCGAGCATCGTTTTTAGCTGTTTGAATGCATCTGTCGGTAATACCTTTGTGAAAATATCAACCACTTGTTCCGTAGTATGACAATACTCCAATTTTATCATTTTCTGCTTCACATAATCTCTCAAAAAAATGATATCGAGTATCAATGTGTTTGCTTATTCCATGTTGTACTGGATTTTTGGATAGTTCGATTGCCGACTTATTATTATCCACATATATGACTGTGGATCCATCATGTGGATGCTTCAACTCCTTTAACAGGTTTCTCAACCAAATTTCTTTACAAACAGTGGACGATGCTGCTACGTACTTTGCTTCGCATGTGGATAGGGCGACCACACTTTGCTTCTTCGAATTCCATGTGAAATCAGTCTTTTCAAGAAAGAATACATATCCAGTGGTGCTTTTTCTTTCATCTTGGTCACCTCCTCAATCACTGTCTGAGTATCCATATAGCATTGCTTTATCATTGTATGGATAGAAAAGACCAAATTTCACTGTTCCTTTGACGTACCTGAGGATTCTTTTTGCGGCTAGCCAATGTGATTCTTTTGGTGCTTCCATGTACCTGCTTAGAAGCCCAACACTGTAGACGATATCTGGCATTGTGATTATGAGGTACCTTAGGCTTCCAATCAGACTTTTGAACAAAGTTGAGTCAACGCTTCTTCCTTCTCCGTCTTTTGTCAGTTTTAAGTTTGTTGCTACAGGAGTTTTTACGGTGTTGCAATTGGTCATCTTAAACTTTTCAAGCAATTCCTTGGCATACTTCTAAGATATATAAATTCCGCCATGTTGTTGCTTTACTTCTGTGCCCAGAAAAAAGGACATGAGACCTTCATCGGTCATCTCGAACTCCTTGAACATGGCCCCTTTGAATTCATCGAACATCGATCGACTGTTCCCTGTAAACAACAAATCATCAACATATAGGCATGTTATAAGCATATCGCTATGAGCATTCTTCTTGATGTAAACTGCATGCTCATATGAACATCGGGTGAATCCGTTCTCTTGAAGATAGTTGTCGATGCGTGTATTCCAAGCACGTGGAGCTTGTTTCAACCCATAGAGGGTTTTCTTCACTCGATACATCGTGTCTTCCTCCCCTTACATAACAAAGCCTTCAGGCTAGTCAACATAGACCTCTTCTTCTAGAATTCCATTCAGAAATGCAGACTTCACATCCAGTTGGTAGATCATCCAACTGTGATGGACTGCAAGGGAGATAATCATCCTCACAATGTCAAGGCGAGCAACAGGAGCGAAAACTTCTTCATAGTCCACCTCGTACTTCTGTTTATATCCCTTTGTTACGAGTCACGCCTTTTAGCGATCGATCTCGCCATCAGCGTTTCATTTGATCTTGTTCATCCATTTGACGCCAATGGTTTTCTGACTATTCAGAAGTGTAGTCAGCTCCCATGTGTCATTTTTCTCTATGGCATGAATTTCTTCTTCCATAACAATTTTCCAACATTCTTCCCTTATGGATTCCTGAAACGTCAGAGGCTCATAATCTGCATACAAGCAAAAACGATTTACCTCTTCGGTTTGCTCATAGATGTCTCTAAAGTTTTTCATCTTTATAGGTGTCATAGGTGAGGACGAGCTGGCTAAATTTTGACTTGATAGAGTGTTTTCAAGAGTGATGGAATGTACTCCTGGACACCTGTGTACTAACAATGCGCCCGAGGAAGGTGTTGCGGGCGTTTTCTCCTGATGATCATGCCTTTCTTCAGGATCTTATGTTTAGACTGGAACATCTTTGTTTGATTCTTCATCCTTCCATTTTCACGCTTCTTCCTCACTAAAGACCACATCTCTACTCACCACTACTTTATTGGTTAGTGGATTCTAGAGTTGTAGGCTTTAGACGCTTCACTGTAGCCGATAAAGATGCACTTCTCGCCACGATCATCAAGCTTCCTTCTTCTTGCTTCTGGAACTTGAGCGTAGGCAACACACCCAAAGATTCTTAGGTGCGCCACGCTCGGTTTGCAACCACTCCACGCCTCTTGTGGTGTCAAATTTTTGACGCTCTTGGTAGGACACCGATTGAGCAAATAGGCAGTACATGCAACTGTCTCTGCCTAGAAGCTCTTTGCCAGCCCTTTCTCCTTCAGCATAGTCCTCGTCATGCCAAGGATGGTGCGGTTCTTTCGTTCTGCAATGTCATTCTGTTGTGGCGTGTAGGTTGCAGTGTATTGTTGTTTGATGCCTTGTTCCCTGCAAAAATCTTGAAATGCATTTGAAGTGTATTCTCCACCTCTGTCATATCTGAGTACTTTGATTTTGTGACCACTTTCTGCTTCAACACGAGCTTTGAAAATTTTAAAGATAATAAAAGAAGAAGATTTTTCTTTGATGCAATACACCCAAAGTTTTCTGTTGAAATCGTCAATGAGGGTAATAAAGTACCTATTACATCCAAGTGAGGGTGTTTCAAGTGGTCTGCAAATATCAGTGTGAACCAACTGAAGTGGTTCTTTTGCTCTTCTGGACACTCCACTTGGGAAGGAATTCCTTTGTTGCTTACCGAGTGTACACGCCTCACACACATGATTTGGAACTTCAATTGCCGACAAGCCACGCACCATGCTTGATGAGGATAAAAAATTAAGGCCGCTGAAATGAAGATGCCCAAAGCGCTGATGCCATCTTCATGAGTCATTCTTCATGAGTCATTCTTCATGAGTCCAAAGAGACACTCCTTGGCCTTTATGTTGATATGCAGAAACATGCGATTCTTCACCATTTGGACTTGGGAAACAAGTCTCCTGTGAGCATCTCTTATAGACAAAGAAGAGTTTTCCATGTATATGACATAACCCTTCTCAAGGAGTTGGCCGATACTGATGATATTATTTTTCATGTTTAGCACGTAATACACATTAGAGATGTAATTTGACTCATCATTCTTCTGATAGATTTTGATTTTACCTTTGTCAATCACGGGTACCTTTGATGAGTCGTCAAAACTCACGTCGCCACAAACTTCTTCTGTGAGTTCCTCAAACAATTCTTTATTACCACTCATATGGTTGTTTGCACCTGTGTCGAGATACCACACATCTGGCTGTTCACATGCATTTTCTTGTGCGAGGAGCGTGGTGACTTCTTCTTCATGGTGCGGTGCTTCAGCATAGTTGGATCGTTCGTCATGATCCATTTTGCTCCAACACTTAGAGGCATAATGACCGAATTTCTTGCAATTGTGGCATTGGACGTTCTTTAAGTTTCCACGACCACATGTAAATCGGCCTCCGCCATTTCCTCTACCACGGAAGCTGGTAAAATTTTGTTGCTTTTGTTGATGGCTTGGATGATATTCACGCCCTCTGCCTCTTGCACGATGACCGCCTCGTTGCGTTTGGTCATTCTTTTGTTCTTGTAGAGTCAACTTAGACTCTAAAGCATGTTCAATTGTTGAACCCACATTCTTTTGCATTCATTGCTCGTGTACTTGCAACGATCCCATCAGTTCTTCAACGGACAGTTTTTCCAAATCCTTTGATTCTTCGATTACCACAACAACATGCTCAAATTTGGTTGTGAGAGATCGAAGTGTTTTTTCAATGACACGAATGTCTTCCACTTTTTCACCATTTCAATTAAAATTGTTAATAATAACAATTAAACGTGAGAAGTAATCAGAGATACTCTCACCTTCTTTCAATCGCTTTGAACTCCGCTCTTAGTGTTTGAAGACAAACCCGCTTCACTCGATCAACACGTTTGAAGATGGTACCAAGGGTGTCCCAAGCTTGCTTGCTTGATGTTGCTTCAGCAATCTTTTCAAAAGTTGATTCATTCAACCCTTGATAGAGGAGGAACAACGCCTTGTTGTCTTTTTTCCTTTGAATTTTGAGAGCAGTCTTTTCATCATTTGTGAAGGCGGCTTCTTCCTCCATAGTGGGTACTATATACCCGTCAGTGATGATCTCCCATAATTCTTGTGACCCAAACAACGCCTTCATTTGGATGCACCACGTTTCATAGTTGTCCTTAGACAACTTAGGAACTTGCGGGATTACAGTGGCCATTTTTAAAGAAAAAAAGGCTTGGAAATTAGAGGATGTCTTAGAACCTTGGCTCCGATACCAGTTTGTTGGCTATACAAGCCGGGAAAAAAGAGATGAAGAAAAATGGAAAAGAACACAAAGGACCTTTCAAGCTTGTATCGCACATTTTTTTCGGACTACAATTGCCAACAATTTATAGGCATTTACAAAGAAATGAAACTGACACATTAAAGAAATGAAACAGCCAAATTAAATGGACACATTAAAGAAATAAAACCACATTAAAGAAATGAAACGGCCACATTAAACGGACACATTAAAGAAATGAAACAGCCACATAGGAAAGACCCTTTGAATTTCCACCGGATGTATTTGGTTTGTAATTCCAACACAAACTCTCCACACCTATTTAGAAAATATATCAACAACCACTCTCATGGGTGAGGATGAGTCAAACAATAGTTCCATCTTTTTTAGATTTTAGATTTTAATTTGAAAATAGTAAAATATTTACAAAGTGACGGGGAAGAGTGAATTAGTAACCTTACTCCCCGGTAACAACAACAAATTTACGCATGGATGTCGTGGGAGCACGGTCAAAAAATATTTTTTATAACCTAGAATGTACTCCAGTGGGACTAACCACGATCTATTCTTAGGGAGTTTTGGGGATGGTTCCACTATTCTCAATCATTTATTTAAAATTTTAATGTTTCTTTTTTTTCTATTATAAACAAAGGGATGGGATGTGTTGTTGTTGGGTGTGTGCGTGTAAATAAAATAAAGCAACACAAATGCCCCGCGCAGGCAGTTGTGTGGCAGGGGGGTTTGGGGTTTGGGGCGGCAGTCGCGGGGTCGAGTCCCCAGGCCGATTTTCCTTCCATGCGTGTGTCGTAAATAAAACAGTTTTAAAATAAAGCAACACAAAACCAAAAGTGTTGGTGGGGAAAGGGGTCAGTCTTAGGTTAGGCATTCACGAGTCCTTCACTGTCAAAATTGATTGTTAAAGATCCTTTGATAATCCACTCAATACCATTTCATGGATTACCAACCCCAACTTAGTTTCTAAGGCTTAGTGCACCTTCAGAAACCTCCTAGGCACACCAAGGCTCACCTCCTTCATAGTGTCAAGTGATGTACATGCCACGACCGTAGACAATCCACCACCCTACATCTTTTCCCAATTGTAAAATGTTCATCCCTCGATCCACATGACTCCAACTATATGAAATATGGACCTAGAGAAGTGAGGGAAATGGATTTGGTTGAGATTGGAATGGGGCTTCAGAGATTACCAAGAGAAAGTGAGAAATCTCTTCACAGTCCTCGGGAAAGTCCACTGCCCCATCACAACAGAATGGAAAATGCAAAGAAATAAAATGAGAAAGGACTTGGGAGCTCCGTGCAACGTCCCTCGAGACATAACCTCAGGTAAGTACTCTATTACTATGGACTTGAGAGTTCACAGTTATAGAACGAAGGAAAATCATAAACAGTAAAAAGCAGAAGAGAAATAGTCCAGAGCTTCAATTCACATAACATAAACAGAATGAATATTATAAAAGCAGAAGAAAAGGTGTTAAGAATCATCCCACAAGATGGGCAAACCCCTTTTCCACATACCCCCATCCCCTTTAAAAAAACCATCCCCAGCCCCTTTCGCATCAGAAAAGTAATTGAATCTCATACCAGTATCCAACAATTAAACTCCATACGCATTCAAGAAGAAACAGAGTTGATGTGCTTCGTTGGGTCGCGACTGCATTGGAAATGAGGTTCTGCTTGAGGAATTTCCTCCGAGTGCGCTGTGTTTGTGGATTTTCTTCTTTGCCCCATCGCACAAGGATTTGGGAAAAAACGGTGCACCGTGCAAGGTGGTTCCGGATTGGGCCTGGGATGGTTGACATGGGCTTTCAATATCTTTCAATAGGGCTGGCGGGTTCTTTCTTGTACTTCAGTGGGGCAAGCCGGTATGCAACTAGACCACCGGAAGGTCCTGCTTAATGGATGAACAACGATGCTGGTCACTGGCTTGCACACTGTTGGGTTGAATCAGCCGGTTCAGGAATTTATAAGCACCTGGTGGGAACTTCATGCCTAATGTGGCTTGGGAGTGATGTGAGTGCTTCATGATGTGAAGCGATCATGAGTATAATAGGAATAAAGAAGATAAACTGGGTATGTCTGCTTGGGGTCAGGATCTCTTTTAGGTCTTCAGGCTTGAGGCTGAAACACTGTAAGTGTGTGGATCCGCTCTGGGTGCCGGTTCATGAGTCTTCACAGCTTCCACAAGTTCATATTCTCATTTTGTCAAACACTTGGAGAGTGTAATTTCTCATAGAACCTATTTAAGCAGAAACAAAAAACAGAATTTGATGCAGCAAGACGATGCTCAATGGAGCTTGGTGCGCATGGAATCTTTGAAGTAGAGCTGGCTTCGAAAATGTAGGAAGAGATCATACAGGATTGGTTGGTGCGCACGGATCCGTGATTGATTGCCATCAATTGATTAATTAATATTAGAGACCAAAATTTTATACATTAATTTCATGGGCCATAATTTTTTACATTAATGAAATGGACCATATTAATTTTATGAACCATAATTTATTGGTCCACAATTTATCATATTTATAATTAATTTGATTGAACAAGTATTACATTTGTTTACTTGGTCCATACCAATTAATGAGAATATATGAATCCATTCTCATTCTTTTGCAAGAAACATAATACACGGATCATCACGACATGTCCTCTAAATATAAATTATTGTCTTCCATGTATCACAATGTATTATGTATCCTAAATGACCATATGAATAAACCTTAACCGCATGGTTTATTCTATAGCCCCAAAATATTTCTAAAGTAGTGAATTTTATATACAAAAACCGAAGAAAGAAATATTTATATATATGGAGTCTCAAATAAAATTTGTCTATACAAAAAATACAAGGTAGAACTTAATCTCATACATATTACATGATTCTTGAATTTAATTGTTGGGATGCCTTTAGTCAAAGGATCTTAATCATCAATTCAATATTGATATGTTGAATGAACATTTTCTTATCTTCAACACAATCCCTTACGGATAAGTACTTGATGTCGATGTGCTTACTCTGACTTTCACTTTTGTTATTCTTAGTTATAAAGATAGCATATGAATTATTATAGTATATAATTAGTAGTTTGGAAATAGAATCCATAACTCTAAGGCCGAAAATGAAACTCTTTAGCCATACACCATGGAAGTGGCCTTAAAATATGAAACAAACTCAGCTTCCATAGTAGAAGTCGTTGCTAGTGTCTATTTGACACTTCTTCATGACCCAACTCCACTAGCCATCATAAAGATGTAACCTGAGGTTGATTTTCATGAATCAACATAGCCAGAAAATTCTAAACTTGGGTATCTAATGACTTCCAAACTATCAATCCATTTATATATAAGCATGTAGTCTTTAGTCCCCTTAAGGTATCTCGATATCTTCTTCACAAACTTCCAATGGTCTATATTTGGATTACTTTGATATCGCCCCAACATTCCCACCACAAATGTAATGTCAAACCTTGTGCAATCCTGATCATACATTAGACTACTAACAACAAAGTATATGTGATGGATTTCATTTGTTCTCATTCCAAATCATTTTTAGAGCATTGGTTCATATTGAATATATCACCCTTAATAATGAGTGATATACTCAATGAACAATCTTTCATACAAAATATCTCTAAAAAATTACTAATATAGGTTTTTTGAGACAATCCCATAATGACTCTCATCTTATCTCTATGAATATTTAAACCAATGAAATTAGATGTACCACCCATACCTTTTATTTCAAATCTTTTTGAGAGAAACTGTTTCATGTCATATAACAAACCCTCATCATAAGAAAACATATTTTCCTCCCATTGAACTTCTAGTATATACATTGATCCATTATATATTCTTCGAAACCAAATGAAGTTATTACATCATGAAACCATAAATACCACTTTTGGGATGCTTGTTTTAAACCATAGCCTGACCTTTTGAGATTGCATACTAAATGATTACCATTGTTAGAGAGGAATCCTCCTGGTTGTTTCACGTAAACCTCCTCATCTAGATTATCATTTAGAAATGTAGTTTTCACATCCATTTGTTGTAATTCCAAGTCAAAATAAGCTACTAATTTCAATAAAATGTGTAAGGAACCCTTTTTGGATATTAAAGAAAATGCACCAGTATAATAATGTAAGAACTCATATTTTCTACGAGGTATGTAACATTTTATTTTTAGTTTAATTATTTGATTTTATCCTAATGGAAGTGCCTAATGAGATCACAGGTGTTACGAGGGTGTCCAGATATTGTTCGAAGTCCGAAGCCTCGACTTTTGGAGGAAACAGGTGGGTCGCACGGTTTCCAAGTCTGCACGGTTTGATGAAACCATGTGGGGTGGTCCAATGCTCTATCTGGAGCTACACAGTTTTCCCTAACCTTGCATCCCATGTCGCATGATGTGCGACTGCTGTAAACCTCTTTACAGAGGGGTTTTACATGGGCTGAACACAGGACCGGCCCGGGCAATCTTGTTTCCCGAGACAAAATATAAAAATGTTGCCCTTTAAATATAGGTGTTTAAAGGACTGGAGTGGAGTAGACCAAATCAAAGGTCAGACATTGCAAACTTAAAATTATATATCCATTTAAACCCACATTACATGTGGGCTTCAAAAAATAAGTTCAATCTACAAGCGAGCAAATACACATGATATCCCACATAATATTAAAAAAAATACAAAAATATATATGTTAAAACCGCACCCTTAAAGCTTTAAAACTATTATAAAAGAATGTCAAAAGTCTTTAAATTGTATAAAGACTGCATTTTTTCTATGTATATAAATTCTGATTAAACAAGGTCAAACAACCCTTTTTGATAAAAGAACAAAACTATATACTTTTTAACCTTTCTAACCACTTCAAAACCAATAAAAAAAGACACATGTTTGTAAAAATAGTTATGTTAAGCCTTTGAAAAACAACAAAAAAAAGTGGATAATACATAAAACTAAATAATCTAAAATCAATACATGATTAAGTATACAATATCAATTTAAATAAGTGTCAAACAATGATTTAAATAATTAAAATTTTCTCTTTCATTTTTGAAATGTAAGTTCTAAACATAGCCAAATAGTGTCGCATATAAAAAATAAAAATTGTGTCCTTTCTACCCATGAAAAAAACATAAAATAAAGGCAAAAAAATTGTTAAAACATCTAAAAAACCGCTTCAAAACCATTTTGTCCCATTTTAAAAATTAAAATTAACTAAGCTAATAAATACATTAACAAACTTCAAAATCTGTTTATAACAATAAAACCTTAAACCACATTTAAATCAAACCCAAATGAAATTTTAGGATTAAAAAACTACTTTTAACACCTTAGGGAATCCACTTAACCTAGGTTAACCTCACATTGTAAGGGCCAATGCTTTTATACATTTATATACAAAATAGGAAATTATATGACTCAAGTGTAACCAATATTGAAACTCTATAAAGTCAAAATTAGTATCACACACATGAATTTTAAAATAACACATGAAAATTTTAACTATCATATATACTAAAGTAAATTCAAAACTCTTTATATGAGTTATTCAAAACACCAAAATAGGCAAAGAAATCAATGTTTAAAAACAAATCATAACATATGAATGTTAAATGAATTTATGTTTTTATTTTAATTAAAATCACAATTGTTTGAGAAAAATTAAAATCATTTATTTCAACTAATTGATTTTATTTAATATTCAATAATTTTTGTGAATATTTTTATAACAAAATGAAACAACAAATATACATCAATTTATACATTTCACAACTAAAAATAGAAAAATATAAACTCAAATTATTATTAACTATATCAACAATTTTAAATATAGTTATTTAAAAGTAAAAAAATTAACATTAAAACACTAAAATGTAAAGTTTGAGTTGATTTTGAAAAATGATTCTGCTTTTAATTTTTTTAGTTATCAAAATGTAATGAAAAATGTAAACTTAAATATTCTCTGACATGCTTTAAAAAAATGAAAGAAAAAATATTATCTAAAACCAAATGAATTTTAGTTTTCTTTTATTTTAAAAGTATATCATTTTCATTTTCAGATAATTTCTAAAAATTAAACAAACAAATTAATAAAATATTAGAAAATGATAATTTAAAAATGTTTATAAAAAACAATGATTACTTAGGAACAAGTTGCAAATTGCAATTGAGATGGGCTAGAAACCAGTGAATTTACAATTCAGGTAATTTCTGAAAATCAAAGAAAACAATTAATAAAAATAAAAAAATAAAAATAATAATTAAAAGTTGATTATCAAAAAATCCTAATTAGTTATGGACAAACTACAAACTACAATTGATACGATAAAATTAAAAATGAGACGAGCAATACACTGGTGAATTCACAATTTATATAAATTTTAAAATTAAACAAAAAAATGAATTAAAATAAAAAATAAAAATGACAATTGAAGAATGACAAAAAAACCGTAGAAAAAATTTACCTAGGTCGGCCGAACGGCAGGAAGCAAGGGAATGGAGGGGGTCTATCTCGGTTGTCTATCGGCAGGTGAGGAGAGGTGTCCGCAAGATGCTACCAAAAAAGCCTCCTCCTGCACAAATTAGCACGAACCTAGCGGGATTGTGAGTAGCGGAGGGAGGAGACTAGGTCAATGTGGGCAACAAGTGGGGTGGGTGAAGCTGCAGAAGAGTGTGTGGGGGCGTCGGGCGAGATGAGCACGCAGGATCCTAAGAGGAGCGAGTGAGCGGGCATGCAGGAATTGGGTGAGGCAAGGAGCGAGCGGTGGGAGGAGGGCACAACAAAGAAAAGATTAGGGTGGTTGATGTTGCCTGGATCGGTGAGGTTGCCCTAGCCCATGGGCTCGTGGGGCTCGCCCCTGGGCCGGCCCTAGCTGAACACGGTTAGTCAAACTGTGCACCTAGCCCATGCAAGGGGTGTTTTGGAAAAGTGGTTGTCACATGATTGGCGCACAGTTTGGCCAACCATGTGGCCAAACCTTGTGACCCTTTAAAAAAGGGTGAAATGATGATTTTGGTCTCATTTCTATTTCACTCTGCCCCTTTTTTTCTTTCTCCTTCCACGCACAGAAGGCCCTCCTCCCGTTGGAGCTTCCCTTTGGCATCCTCCAAGGCATTGATGTATCTCCTCCATGTAGACTCTGAATTGCCTATCGTAAGTCTCGCTGGATGTGTACTGGTAAGATCTTCATTCCCCCTGAGACTTTCCTCATTTATCTCACTATCTACGGAGTTATTTTGGTGTGATATAATACGCCCTATTTTCAAGGCATTCGTCTATTTACTCAATTTCTTCCATTCTAGCCCGCATTAGAGGCCAACAATGGATAAGAAGTCAACTACCAAGATAAGGCATATGGTATCATGATTTTACCTTAATGTCTTGGTGTTTGTGTATTACGTCATTGTGTTATGCACCGGTTCTTCCGAGGAACACATGTTAAATGGAATTTCCCTTAAGTTAAATGAATATGCCTGACCTATGTAACTCATGAGACCCATTTATATATCAGTGGAGGCTAAGGGACTTTAATTGAACCGCCCCTTGGTTGTTTTGTTAAATTAAATAAAACCACCATGGGTGGCCTATGAAATCGACTCACCTCTTAAGGTGTGTTTATTTACCCCTTGCTTTTGGGATGTCAAATGAATGGATTGACATGTAAATTGAATTAAATGAAAGAGGGAATGAAAGACCATGTCCCTATGACTTTGACCATTGTCCCTTCTCTCTTAGGATTGATATGTTCTTAAAAACCACAATGCCCAATTAAGATGAATGGGAGGATTCATGGGATGCTAGGACTTTTAAGCCCAGACTATGATTTGATCCACATTTTGAGGTGAGTAAGTTTCTTATAATAATGTGATGGAAAATTGAATTAAATGTGTACTTAAATGTTATGGTTAGACATTAGGTCCATGACCATTCATATTTTCATTCTAAGAGTGAAAATGAGTTTCGATTTGGAACACCAAAAACATACTCACTGGGCTTACTGAATTAAATGAATTGTAACTAGATTTATTTTTCACCATGGGTGACACATGGGTTCTCATATGCATTCCACAGAATAACTTACTTGGCAGTTGGATTATATGCGCCCGGGTGATACTTGGACTCCATTTTTGGACTACCAAGGATGGACTTATAGGGAAAATTATTATGTATTCTATGAGTGATACTTTGACCCCTATATGGACTACCGACAACAGACTCAAAGGGTAGATCATTATACATGCCATGAGTGACACTTGAGCTCCCTTTGTGGACCACCAAGGATGGACTTGGAGGGTGATGACTTTATACCACACCTAGAGTGATACATGGGTTCCTATGAAGAATGCCTAGGAAGGGCTTGTAATGTGATGAGTTTATGTTATGCCTAAAGCGATACTTGTTTTCCAAATTAAGAATTCCAAGGATGGGAACAAGTTTATTTTCAATCATAATGACTTAATTACATGACGTGAATGCAAATTCAAAGAACAAGCTTGGATTTAGTTGGAGACTTACATTTTATGATGGAATTATTATACATATATTGCTTAGATATGATTCATGGGAGATTACTTGACTATGAGATAGATCCCAAGACTTTATTATGATTAAATCATGACTAATTGTTTACTCAGAGATATTGCAGCTTAGGTCGAAGTAGGTAGTATAGGATGGGAGTTCCATGGGAACCCAGACCTATGTGGGTTATTTATTTACCACACTTATTTTATAGATTTTACTATTACCTAAACACTGTTTATTATATATTCACAAACTGGATGACATTAGACATCGTTGGTGGTGGCCTGCTAAGTATATCTCACACCTTGTTCGGGCTGTTGTTGGGTACTTGGATAAACTTCATGGATGTAGGTAGAGACAAAGGAAATCAACCTGATATGGATGCTTCATTACCTTTCTAGGATAGTGTATGGGGGAAGAGTACTGAGCCCATGCTCGAGATGCTACTAGAGACAACCTTGGGTCTTTTGTTCATTTTTTATAGCATATTGTACATGCTTGTTCCCCTGATCCCCATGTACTTCCCTTTTGTATAGCATGCCATGATCATCATTTTTTTATATGAAATTGATGGAGGTGATTAATTGGTTATTTATATGATGGATGATTAATATTCCATTATTCATATATCTTTTATGCTTCTGCTATTGATTGATATGATATACCATTGTGACATACTCTGATCATGAGGGTATAGTCTCCCCACTATTCCACTATAGACCCTCACTGCTAGTCAGTTGCCTTTAGCGTATGAGGAAGTGTTCTTGAGGTCATGTGTCCAACTGGGTTTGGTTACTTTTAAATGAACTGGGTCTGGGATGTCACAAATTGATCCTTTATTTTTGAGTAAAACCTTTAGCAACTAGCTAGGAATTGTATTTCTCAATATTTCCCAATGAATTTTTCTTGTTTTAAAAAACATATTTGTATCCTATATGTTTTGTACCAAGTGGAAACTCAAAAAGGTCCCAAAATTCATTAATATTTATGGAATTCATCTTCTTAATCATGGAATCATACCAAATTTTAGAATCTTTTCTACTCGTGGACTGTGAAAATGTTTCAGGATCATTTTTATATCAAATATTATAGTCAGAATCTTATAAATATATTATATAATCACTATAAATTGATGAATTTATCATCCTTTTGGATCTTCTTAATGTTTCGTTATTATTTTCCTAAGAAAATTATTGTTTATGTCATTGTTAATTTTATAATTTTTGAACCATATGATTCATAAGATTATTATCAACAGCTTGTGGAATGACATTTGATCAAACATTACTATATAAATGAAGGATGTTATGAGAAATTATCAATATTTTACATGATCTATAGGGTTGAGTTTCTGAAAGATATTCATTAGAAATATTTCTAAGGAGATTTATCCCACTAATCAGCTCATTTTAAAGAAAATTTTCATTTTTTATTCCAAAATTCTAGTTCTCAATGATGAATAAAAAAGTGATATCCTTTATACCTTTATAAATATATAATGAAGTAACCACTAAGGGTCCTGGGATCCAAATTATTTTTCTATGGGTTATAAACTCTCACTTCTTAAGGGCATCCCCAAACATGCACATATTTCAAACTCGGTTTCTAACCCTTAAACAATTCAAAAAGTGTTTTTCAAATTACCTTTATTATAACCTAATTAAAAATGCATGATGCTATTTTAAGTGCTTTAATCCACAAGAATTTAGGTAAATCAGAGTTACTAAGAATACTTTGTACCATATCCATTAAGGTTCACTTTCTTCTTTCAACTAAACCATTTTTATCTGATGAACCTAGCATAGTGCATTGAGAAACTATTCCATTTTCTTGAAGAAATATTACAAATGGGCTAGATAATTGTCTATCCTCAGTGTATCTCTTATAATATTCTCCACCTCAACCTGACCTTGCAATCTTAATTTATTTTAAACATTATTTCTCTAATTTAGCCTTAAAAAAATTAATGACATCAAAAGCTTCATTTTTATTATGAAGAAAGTAGAGATACATATACCTTTAGTCATCAATGAATGAAATGAAGAATTTATGGTCATGTAAATCCATATCTAAGAAACATATATCTATATGTATGATTTCTAATATAGTTGAACTTCTATTAGCACCTTTATTTGATTTATTGGTTTACTTCCCCTTAGTACAATCAAAAAAGGTTTCAAAATCATTAAAATCAAGATTACAAAGTACCCCATATTGAACTAATCTTTAAACCCTTTCTTTGGATGTATGGCCTAATATTCGATTCCATAACATAGAATCATTTTCATTTATAACACTTATTTTAATATTAGCATGGAAATGAATAATATCATTACTTTTAAAATCAATTGAGAAAAGACCGTCCTTTAATGTACTACATCCAATGATGTCATTTCCATATATTAAGGAAAATTTTGTTTTTAAAAAATTGAATGTAAAATCTAATGATAAAAGTTTAGATACTGAAATCATGTCCCTAGAGAAACTTGTAATAAAAAATGTCTTTTCCAAATGCAAAATAAACCTAGTTCTTAACACTATAACACATGTCCCCATGGATTCCACATGTGAGTGCATATTGTTTCTTGAATAGATGACAAACTTAATACCCACTAGTTTCCTTAGGTTTTTCATACCCTACAAGGTATTCACAATATGAATTTTAGAACCAAAATCAATCCACCAAGTGTGATAAATTTTATCAACCATATTTAATTCGTAACAAACCAAATAGATTGAAATGCCTTTCTTTTCAAGCCATTTTTGAAATTTAGGAAAACTTTTCTTTTCATGTCCTATTTCCTTTACCAAAGAAACAAATTAGTTCCTTATTAATATTAGGTTGAGGTAACAATTTCTCTTTCCCTTCCTATCAGTTTGAACTTTACAAGTCTTATGTTTTTGATGTGTTGTCATCATATTAGTTTCTCCAAATTCAACCCCAATCCTTTTCTCTGTTTGAACACACAAGGTCATTAATTCATTAATCAACCATTTATCCTTATGTGTGTTATAATAAATTCTAAATGGACTATATTGATGTGGAAGATTATTGAGAATGTAATGAACTATAAATGACTTAGATATATCAACCTCATGATTCTTAAGTTGAGCCGTTATATCTCTTATATGCATAATGTGCTTACAAACACCTTTCATTGTGGCGAGTCTCATAGACAAGAAATTCATGATTAATATGCTTGCTAATAATTTATCTTAAGAGATGAACTGGTCATCTATAGCTTTTAGAAAGTCACAAACATTATTATACTCATTGAATTAACCAAAAAAGATAGCACATATTTCGGTTTTTATGAACATTGTACTGAGATGGTTTTACCTTTCCCAATGTTCATATAATATTATATTATCAAGTGTGCTATCATTATTAACTACAAGTGGATCATCTTTCCTAATAAAATAATCAATGTACATCCATCTTAGATGAATAATGATTTCCCCTTCCAAATTTTTTAATTGTTATCCTTTAATTCAGGAATGTCACAACGAATATAAAAAACCTTTTATAACAGCAAATTAAATACATGCTTAAAAGTCCAAATCATGTAATTTACATAATAAATCTTGTTAACATGAATATAATAATATGTAAAATTTCTTTTAGGTGAAATTTTAAATTTAATACTCATAAAATTAACTGATAATTATCAATTACTATTTTAATTCATAAATCCATGAATTTTAATTTGATAATTCAACAAACCATATGACATAGTTTTACATTTTTTATTCATAATTACTATGGTCCAATTGAGAAAATTAAATATAAAATATCATCTAATAAAAATATAATAAAAATTACCATGAGATAAAATTTATTATATTTTTCACATATATTATTTAGGGTGATTTAATAAATATGTAAATTTATTTAATCTGAAGCAATGTGGAAAAACCCAATTTTTAAAACAGTTATAAAAATCACAATTAATTAATTATTTTACTGAATGAAAATTAATGATATATATAGTAAATATCTTTAACTATTGAAAATTACAACAACTGAATATATTACTTAATGCGATTTTAATGAATATGTATATTTTATTTAATTAAGAATGCTATGTAAAAACCTAATTTTAATGAAATTTTAAAAAATAAAAATTAAATAATTTTTGAACTAAAAAACTAAAGATATATAACAAATAAATTTAATCACCAAAGATTTCTACAAGTGTATCCCATTATTTTTTTAATTTTTATTTAATTTCAAAAATCCATTCAAGTGTATAAATAAATATTGAAAACAAATGGATGAAATCAATACAAAAAAATTAAAAAAATTAGTCAATGTAATATAATAAATGATATAACCCCGTATAATAAATGAATAATTTTTATTTTATTACAAAAAATAAAACTTGAATTTATAAAATAATGGTTTTCTACACACTACATGTTTTTTTAAGATCACACAAGGCTTGAAATTACTAAAACAATCAAAATCATATATTAAAATTTTAAACCATTAAATTTAAGTAGAAAATAAGTTTGAACATGATCAAGTTTGAAAATGAATATATAAATATAAATACATACATAAGATGAAAGTAAACAAAGAATGTGTCATCTATAAACACAAAAATATGATTTTTTTTCCAAAAAAGAGTGTATGCAATTTTATTAAAGGGAAAAGGAATATATTTATCTGATACCAAGTCTTAGAAATTTAATAAAATTAATTCCATTATTTGTTGATTTCTTTATAAGAAAAGTAATTGTTACTTACCTCCAACCATTATAAAAATATGAGAAATTGAGGAATCAAAAACTGAATGCCTTATACACTCTACACGGGGGTTTATGTGATGTCCCGACCTGGGAGCCACTAAACGGTGCCCCGAGCCGGTTGGCCACATGCCCTCAAGCGTGCCTCCCCATACGCCAGAGGGTGTCGACTATCAGTGAGGTTATGGTAAGTCAGTCTTGGGGAGACTATACCCTCTGTTATCAAAATAAAACACCATCTGAAGAAAATAAAAACAACCAAGTACGAAAGCGTATAAATAACCAGAACAATACCATCACATATGACAGTCAAAACCATAAAATACAATACTCAACTGAAATTTAAATCATTCTATGATAATGAATGTTCCAAGTGTCTACAACACAACTCAAAGTAAAGACACAACAACTCCAAAACGGGTCCCAAACTGCATCTGGTTCCCTCTCCCATGATCCAATCCCAAACAACAACCTATACCAGGGCCTTTCCCTTATCTTTTCCTACAACAAAAAAGTCTGCTCAGGTGCCGATTAGGCGGACTAAATAGGGTGTGATTAAAACTCAGTAGGCCACCACCAATAATGTCTAAAATGAGTCCAGTCAAAAGATAGTGCATGCAAATTTATGAAGCAATAAATATAATGCATAATTTAAAAAGTTATCACATTGTCATTTAATCTTTAATCATTACATGAGGCCAATTCAATTCATGTTTCCTATTTGAATCATTATTCATTATTATCATTTATTTGGCATAGGTCGTCATGCCTAGCACCACAAATCTTAGTTGAAACATCATTAATTATTATCATTCATTGGGTGTAGGTCATTATTCCTAGCACCCCAAATCTTGTTGAGTGTAGGTTGTCATGCCTAGAACTTATTTTCTCAATCGGTGTAGGTTGTCATGCCTAGAACTTATTTTCTCAATCGGTGTAGGTTGTCATGCCTAACACCCCATAATCTCAAGCTTAGATAACTATTGGGGAAGAATTCCATGTCCAAGTCGCAACTTCTAATCAGTCCAGGTCGCCATGCCTAGCACTACAAAATATCAACCATTTAATCATTCTTTAAGTCATAAGAATTTTCCACATTATTACTTTACTAATCCATCAATTAGTAAAACATTTAAAAGTCCATTAATTAACTCAACAATTAACTAATCACATACCCATTAATTAATTCATCAATTAATTAATCAATCAAAACCATTCTCATTCCATAATTAATTATTCATAATTAATTATCCATATAAAAGTTCAAATTGTCATAATTAATTAAAAAAATTAATTATCTTTGATTACATAATGACACATATTTAATTATCTCAATTAATTATCTTTGGTTAACATCCTCGCACATAATTAATTCTCACAATTAATTATCTCTCACAGCCAAACATAAATCCATAATTAATTTCCCCCAATTAATTATCTTATCACAACAATTAAATATCTCAATTACAATATCTTTACCAATATAAAATCTCCAAAAGATCTATTTGGGCAACCCCCCATCATTTGTTATGTGGTTCAATTATCAATTAAAACACCAAGGCAAATCAATTCAATTTTACATTCCTAAATACTCCAATTTAGGAAATCAATCATCAAGTAAATCTAGTATATCATAAAATCACATTCACTTATCATAACACATGACTATGGGAGTTTTATTTAGACCACCTAACTCAATTTATTGACAGAAGTTAGCCCAATGGAAATCCCCAAAATCTGAGCGACACAACATCGTTGATCAAGCTCCGGATCTAAATCCCTAAAAACAAAATTAAGATCAAAGACATCAAGATCCTGAAAATCTAGATTTAGATCTACAATCCTAGATCTAGATCTTAAATCATTGGTTTAGATCCAAGAAAAAGGTGGATATATTCCATGAAAAGACCTTGAAAAGATAAGATAAATAATGGAAGAAGCATCAGGATGAAATCCACTTATCAGGAGGAGAGATAATCTTCAAAATGAGATTTCAATCTCGAATAATGGTGTTCGGATCACCTTGGAATCTCTCTGAGAGGATTTGGAAACACCTCTAAATCATCAAGACTGATCCAAAGTAGAAAATATGGAAGTCTCAGGGGTTCAGGTGGTTTTAAAAAGGATTTTCTGAATTAAAATCCCACACGCACGGTTTCCTGGGAAGAGGCACACTGTTAGGGAAAACCGTGCACCAACTGTGCAGACCCCTCTGTCCAGTTTTTCATGGATGATACAGTTTGGTCACATGGTTTGTCAAACTGTGCACAAACTGTGTGGACCTCTCTATCCAGTTTCACACTCTTGGCATGGTTTGGTCGCACAGTTTTTCAAACCGTGCACAAACCATTCACAACCCACCGTCCTTTAGTTTTCCTTAAAAGTTCACCCAAACACACCCCAAGACACTACTACAAGTTAAAGGTACTTAAAATCTTCAAAAACTACCTAAAAATATGCCTGAGATGACTCTAGAAAAATCCAGGATCTTATAATCTCCCCACCTTATAACAGCTCGTCCTTGAGATGCACTTCTGAACTTCTCTAATATTCCGAGAAAAAAAGATTGGGCCATTGATCCCTCATGTCTACTTCCCATTCCCAAGTTTCCTCTTGAACATTTCCATGTTTCCATAACACATGAACTAACGACACGGTCTTTCCCCATAACACTTTTTCACCATGACCCAACCTACGTATCAGATGCTCCTAAAAGGACGCATCTATCTCATGGTCAACCTATTCCACATAAATCACATGAGATGGGTCGAGGTGATACCGCCGTAGTTATGAAACATGGAAAAAATCATGCAAAGCGCTGTATTTCTTTGGAAGTTCTAATTGGTACACTACCAGACCGATTCTCTCCAACACCTCAAACAGTCCCAAAAACCTGGGCGCTAACTTTCCCTACCTCCATATCCTATGGTGACCCAATCTAGGTGACACCTGAAGGAATACACGATCACCCTCTGTAAACTCTAGGGGTCATCTCCATCTATCAATATACAACTTCTACCTACTTTGAGTCATATCCATACGTTTTCGAATCAAATGCACCTGCTCTAATGTCTCCTGAATGAGACTCAGTCCCAATAGTTCTAACTCACCCACCTCTAACCAACATAGCGGTGATCTAAAAGGTCTACCATAAAGTGCCTTGTATGGTTACATCTGTATAGTTACCTAATAATTTTTGTTATAGGCGAACTCCACTAAATCCAAGTGGTTTTCCTAAGAACCACCAAAGTAAATCACACATGCTCGTAGCATACCCTCTAACACCTGTATGGTATGCTCTGACTTCCCATTTGTTTGTGGGTGGTAGGTCATACTTAAAAGAACCTGTGTACCAAGAGCCTTATGTAAACCTTTCCAGAAGTGTGAAGTAAAGCGGAAATCGCGATCTGAAACTATAGTCCATGGAAACCCATGCAAACGAACTATCTCTATCAAGTACAGTTCTCTCAACTACTATACTATAAAGGTTTATTTGAATGGAAAGAAGTGTGATACTTTCATTAGTCAGTCCACAATGACCCAAATAACATCATTATTTTTAAGAGTCTTTGGAAGTCCTACCATGAAATCCATAGTTATGTCATCCCACTTTCATTCTGGAATAGGTAACGACTGCAAATGGCCTCCTGGTCGTTGATGCTCTGTTTTCACCTATTGATAGGTGAAACATCTTATTACGAACCCTACTATCTTATTTTTCATGCATGGCCACCAAAACTATCATCGAAGGTCATGATACATTTTTGACACCCCAAGATGTATCACCCATCTTGAAGCATGAAATTATCGCATGAGTTCATTTAGCATACCCATAGCCACAACAACCTGATTTTTCACATAGATGGTCTCATCCTCATCTATTTTCTATTCTGAAGGTGTCTCACCACCTTCAAGTATTTCTATCAAGGATAAAAATTATGGATCATCATACTGCCTGTACCTGATCCGTCTCAAGAGCATAGACTCCACTGCTATAGAAATTGGAGTCATCCTCTCCTGACTCTCTTAAACTACCACATGCATTTCCGCCACCAGAGTCATAATATTCCACTCTACACTCAACTCATGTACCAACTGAGTCTGAATTTTCTTGCTCAAGGCATCATCCACACTATTCCCCATTCCAGGTGTATACGCCAGTTCAAAATCAAAGGACTGCATATACTCTACCCATCTTCCCTGCCAAAAATTCAAGTCGCGCTGTGAAAAATATACTTAAAGATTTTATGATCCGTAAAAACTGTAAACTTTTCACCCAAAATATAGTGTCACCAACACTTAAGATCATAAACCATTGCTACCAACTCGAGGTCATGCATAGGGTAATTCTGTTCATGTGGCCTTAGCTTCCTAGACCCATAAGCAACGAATCTACCCCCTTGCATCAACACAACTCCGAGTCCGACCCCAGAAGTGTCACAATACACCGTGTACTCCTCACCTGACTCAGGTAAGATCAAAATTGGTGTTGAAGTCAATAAATTATTCAAATCCTAGAAAGCATTCTCACATGCTTCTATCCAAACAAACTTTAACCCTTTCTTTGTCAAACCAGCAGGCAGTGCTGCCATTTGGGAAAAGTCCTGGATAAACCTCCTGTAATAACCAGCTAATCCCCAAAAGCTTTGAATATTAAAAAAATTCTTGGGCTACTCCCAAGAAATCACTACCTGTACTTTTTCTAGGTCCACTGCCACACCTTCTTCCAAGATGATGTGCCCCAAAAAGTGTACCCTATCAATCCAAAAGTGACACTTAGATAGCTTAGAATATAGTTGATTCTCTCTCAGTGTATCCAAGACGATGTCAAGATGTTGAGAATGATCTTCATGAGTCTTAGAGTACACTAAGATGTCATCCACAAACACCACCACAAACTGATCTAAGTACGAATGAAAGATCCTATTCATCAAAGCGATAAAAACTGCTGAAGCATTATTCAACCCAAATGGCATTACAAAAAACTCATAAAGGCCATACCTGCTCCTGAAATCAGTTCTTGGTATATCATAGGTCTGAAATATCACTTGATGATACCCTGATCTCATATTGATCTTTGAGAACACACTATCCCCCTTCAGCTGGTCAAACATATCATAAATACACTAAAGAGGATATTAGTTATTCATAGTTATTTTATTAAACTTACAGTAATCGACACACAAGCATAGAATCCCATTTACCTTCTTTTCAAACAAAATAGGTGATCCCCAAGGTGATGTAATTGGAAAAATACACCCTTTATCCTCTAACTCTTCCAACTCTGTTTTGAGCTCTTGAATCTCAGTTGGTTACATTTTATAAGGTGGAATAGATACCAACTCATCCCCCAACATGAGATCAATAGTGAATTCCACATCTCTCTCAGGTGGAAACCCTGAAAAGTATTCAGGAAAGACATATTGAAATAGTTTTACTATTGGTGGAAGGACGTCTTTCCTACCACCACCATCATCTAGAAAAAGACTTTCAACTTGGGCTGTGAGCTCTCCCATTTGATGAGTAATTATCCTAGATCTACTTGCATGGATATCCCATTCTCCGCGAATGACATATTGGTCACCCTCAAGAGATACAAAGGTCACTTTCCTATGATAACAATCTATGGGAGCTTAGTATGTGACTAGCTAGTCTATACCCATAATCAGATTGAATCCCATTATATCAAAGGCATAGATATCCCAAAGGAAAATGTACTCTCCAATATCTAGTGAACATCCCTTGCATAAACAGATATCCCTAGTCTGTGTTACCAACGGTGTATCGATATTCATCACCCCACTTAAAAACTCCACCTTCAGGATCAAGCCATTAACAAGGTTTTCAGATATAAAGGAATGAGAGGCACCAGTATCAAACAAGGAAGTAGCTAAAGTAAAAGCAACTAGAATAGTATCTCTCACCATCGATAGACCAACCTCGCTCTCCACAAGTATATGCTGCACTACATGTAACTGTCCCGCCCCTCTTCCATGTGGTGTCGTTTGACTCTCATGAGTAGCACCACTCTGTTGGTATGGGTGCTCATACCCTGAAGCACCATGCCCACTTCCTCTACCTTATCTACTAGTAGAACCCCAGCTACTAGACCTATACGGTGTAGAATACCCCCTTCCCACACTTTGACTCTGAGAAGTTGTTCCCTCAGCACCAGCCTGCCGATACTTCCTGTAGAGCCTCTGTAGATGTCCCATATTTCCACAAAACTGACACTCCAATGGTGGTCGAGGACAATGTGTACGATAATGTCTCTGCCTAACACACTAGTGGAAAAGCACATGAGAAAGATCCAGTGTAATTGTTCCTCCTGACTCTCCACCTTGCTTTCCACTGTTCTGACTAAGATTTTCATGATGGTGCTTCCTGCTCTTAGAAGGCACACTCCCTGATCGTCCAACTACCTGTCCAGTACTAGAATCCTCCTTCAGGTTCCACTCTGAGATGAGATCCTGATTAACCACTTCTGAAAATTTATTTATCCTAAAGATATTCACCTGGGACTTAATTTCACACTTAAGTCTATTCTGAAATCATTTTTCTGAAGAAGCCTCATCTGCCGCCAAATCTAGAGCAAAATGCTGTAAATCTGTGAAATTTTCAGCATACTCCATTATTGACATGATTCCTTATGTCAGATGCATAAAATCTAAATCCTTCTCTTGCCTCAACATGTCTAGATAGAAGTGTTCCAAGAACATCTTTAAAACATCCTTCTATAACATCTCTTCAGTCTGTCTAGATCGTACCTAAATGTCCCACCAGTGCTTCATGGAAACCCACAACATATAAGTAGCCAAATTGACTCTCCTATCAGCCAGAGAGTCCAAATGGTCAAGTATTGTCTCTATGAATTCAATCCAAAATTCATCTCCCTCAGGTCCACCCTCTCCAGTAAAAGTAGGAGGGTGTTATAGCTGAAACTCCCTTGTAAACTTAGACATGATTTTATGAACCCTCCCTAGGTCTCTCTCCATGAATTTCATGAAACGAGCAAAGTTATCTCACAACTGCTCTCCTTCTTCCTCAGCTTAAACCAATGGTGCCTCAAGCTCCCTTTCTGGAAGTTCATTCCAGGCCATACCCCTCGGTATCTCCCTCAACAAGCGTCATGGAGGAATACTCCTACAAATCCAAACACACGTCTCAGGTCTCATAACACAACCTTATAACATTTATGTAAGAGGAGAAACTAACAAAACAAGTTTCAACATGTCTCCCCCCCCTTTTCTCACCACATGGTCAACACTGAGGCCTTATCACTACCCTTAACCATACTACTCATAGGTCTTGGTTAACAAGGGTATATTCATTGTCATTAATTAATTCATCCATTAATTAATCAAATTATCTCAAATTAATCAATTAAACAATTAATTAATTTCTCATACTCAATTCAACAATCAAGGTTTTCATTAGACACCCATTTATTCTCATTTTTCATAATTATTCCAATCTCATGACAAGGAAAATAGTCCAAGTTCAACAACTTACCCATAACCCATTTTCCCAAGAGTGCCTAGAATGATGCATGTCACAACAACCCTGAGTTCCTAGAATGATGAATGCAGACTCAATTATCATGCCTCCTTAGGCCATGAATAAAAATTCAAAAATTTTCAAAACAAATACCACATCACACCACAAGTGCGTCACCCAAGGTGAAATAATATTCAACTATAACAACAAACAAAAATTAAAACAATCCCACACTGAGTACTCATATTTCCCCCATACATGGGTTTGAAACTCCCATGCATGATCTCATTACCAAGACTTGACTCTTACTAGTCTCATGTATACATTTCCCAAAACAGTAAGACAAAATAAGAAGAAAGAAAAGAAAACTCCTCTAATGCCACTTTGTGATGTCCCGACCCAGGAGCCACTGAACGGTACCCTAAGCTGGTTGGTCACATTCCCTCAAGCATGCCTCCTCGTATTCCAGAGGGTGCCAACTAGTAGTGAGGGTTTGATAAGTCAGTCTTGGGGAGATTATACCCTCTGTTATCAGAATAAAACACCAGCAGAAGCAAATAAAAATAACCAAGTACATAAGCGTATAAATAACCATAATAATACCATGAAATATGATAGTTAAAATAAAAAAATACAATACTTAACTTAAATTTAAAACATTCTATGACAATTCAAGTACCAAGTGTCTACAATGAAACTCAAAGTAAATACACAACGACTGAAAAACGGGTCCCGAACTGCATATGGTTCCCTCTCCCATGCTCTAATCCCAAACAAAAACCTATCCCAGGGCCTTTCCCTTATCCTGTCATGCAACAAAAAAGTTTGCTCAGGTGCCGATCATGCGTCCCGAATAGGGTGTGAGTACAACTCAGTAGGCCACCACCAACAGTGTCTAAAATGAGTCCAGTCAAAAGATAGTGCATGCAGATTTATGAAGCAATAAATACAATGCATAATTTAAAAAATTATCACATTTTCATTTTTTCTTTAATCATCACATGAGGTCAATTCAATTCATGTTTCTCATTTGAAACATCATTCATTATTATCATTCATTGGGTGTAGATCATCATTCCTAGCACCCCAAATCTCATTGAGTGTAGGTCATCATGCCTAGAACTTCTTTTCTCAATCTATGTAGCTTCTCATGCCTAACACCCCATAATCTCAAGCTTGGATAACTATTAGGGAGGAATTCCATGTCCAAGTCCTAACTTCTAATCGATCTAGGATGCCATACCTATCACCACAAAATCTCAGCCATTTAATCATTATTTAATTCATAATTATTTTCCACATTATTCCTTTACTAATTCATCAATTAGTTAAACATTTCAAAGGACATTAGTTAACTAAACAATTAACTAAGCACATACCACTACAGGAAAAATGGCTTTTTGCGACGGGTTATTTGCGACGGGATTTATTCCCGTCGCAAATAGTCCCGTTAGAAACTTATTTGCGACGGGGGGATTTTCCCGTCGCAAATAACTAGTTATTTGCGACGGGAAAATCTCACCCGTCGCAAAAGGCTTGGCGCGCATAGCGCGCCAAACCGCGGGAAAGGTATTTGCGACGGGTGGTTACCACCCGTCGCAAATAGCCGGCGGCGGTAAAAACTATTTGCGACGGGAATATACCCCCGTCGCAAATAGTGTGTCGGCAGGTTGTTATTTGCGACGGGTCCCGTCGCAAATAACTATTTAACCGTTGACCATGATAAATGCGGGTTAAAGTATTTGCGACGGGTCCCGTCGCAAATAATATTATTTGCGACGGGTATACCCGTCGCAAATAGTCCCGTCGCAAATAAGCTAACCTATAAATACCCCCATCCGTTTTTTTTTCATTCATTCTCAACTTCTCTCAAAACTGTTTACAGTTTATTAAGTTTAATTTTTTTTGCAGAGTTGATATTGAAGTCTTCAACAATTATCGGAGATCAACTTCAAATCCATTTTAAAGGTACTTATGTTATTTTTAATTTAATATTTATTTTAATTTTTTTATTAGTTTTAATTATTTTTAATTATTTTTAATTAGTTTTAATTAGTTGTAATTTAATTATGTTTATATTGTTTTGTTATTTAAAAAATTTAAGTTATTAGTATTCATAGTTAATGGTAATTAGGTGTAATTAATAATAATTAGAAATAATTAATAATGATTAGGAATAATTAATAATAATTAGTAATAATTAGGAATAATTATAGTTATATATATATATAGTTATATATATATATAGTTATATTTATTCGTATATTAATATAGATTTATATTAATATAAATATATTTGGTTATATGAATATATATATATATATATATATATATTTATTCATATATTAATATATATATTTATTCGTATATTAATATATATTTATTCTATTTATATATATATATGTAGTTATAAGTTTTTATTCGTATATTTATTTGTATATTAATTAATATATATTTATAAGCTTAGTTTTAAATAAATTTATAAAATATGTGTTTTTATGTGTATTTATAAATAAATAAATAAATAAATAAATAAATACATATATACAATACAGACACACACACATACACATACACACACACACACACACATATATATATATATGTATAGTTATGAATGAATACATAGAAATGAGGGGGTGAAAATCCTCTAAGAATGCTAAAATGACGATAACTTTTAATCCGTAAGTCCGTTTCAACTCCACAACCAGTCAAATCGAAGAACATGAAACGATCTTCGATATGATATGCGGTACAGGCCAAACGGACATCCGGATCGGAAGTTACAGCCATTTGAATGTTAAAAGGACCATAACTTCTAATCCAGGAGTCCGTTTCAGCTCCACAATTAGTCAAATCGAAGAACATTAAAAGATCTTCGACATGATATATGGTAGAGGTTTATCGGACATCGGGATGAGAAGTTATAGCTGTTTGAACGGTGAAAAATCGGGGTGCCCCGACTAAAAACTCAGTTTTGGAGGCCTTCGGGGGCCTTTTTGGGCCTCGAAAAAACCTTGGACGGGTTCCACCCGTCCATAGCGCTGTAGAGCTCGTCGCAAGCTTCGATTTGATATGCTGTAGAGCTCAAACGGAGTCCCGGATCAAAAGTTATGGCCGTTTGAAGTTTGGGTTTCATTTTCTTCTTATTTTCCATCTTTCATTAATTTTTTTATTTTTTTTATATTCAAAGAGTTATTAAATGACTATTAATTGATAAAAATTAGGTAATTATTAATTAAAAATATTTTTTAATTTATTTTATAACCCTCTTACTAAATATCTTATAAATTAATGTTATATTTCCATAGATCCTTTCTAAAACGTATTTATAAAATAAATATTATATTTATATCAATATAAAAACGTTTATTAATTTATATATTAATAAATATTTTTTTAATTTTTTTAAATTTTTTTAAATTTTTTTTATTTTTTTTATTATTATTTGCGACGGGAATATATTCCCGTCGCAAATACTTATTTGCGACGGGCCCGTCGCAAATAGTTGATTCGAGGCAACTATTTGCGACGGGAAAAGGCCCGTCGCAAAAACTTATTTGCGACGGGCCCGTCGCAAAAGTTTTTTTAAAAAAAACCACAAAACTATTTGCGACGGGCCCTTTTCCCGTCGCAAATAAGTGTTTTTGCGACGGGCCCGTCGCAAAAAATTTTTGTTGCGACGGCGTTTTCCGCAACGGGCGATTTGCGACGGAGCCCCGTCGCAAAAGGCTATTTGCGACGGGATCCCGTCGCAAATGACCCGTCGCAAATGCCTATATTTCCTGTAGTGTACCCATTAATTAATTCATCAATTAATTAATCAATCAAAACCATTATCATTCCATAATTAATTATCCATATCAAATTTCAACTTTTCATAATTAATTCTCAAAATTAATTATCTTTGATTACATCATGACACATAATTAATTCTCTCAATTAATTATCTTTGGTTAACATCCAGACACATAATTAATTCTCACAATTAATTATCTATTACAGCCAAACATAAATCCATAATTAATTTCCCCCAATTAATTATATTATCACAATAATTAAATATATAAATTAAAATATCTTTACCAATATCAAATCTACAAAAGATTTATTGGGTAAACCCCCCATCATTTTTTATATGATTCAATTATCAATTAAATCACCAAGGGAACTCAATTCAATTTCATATTCTTAAATACTCCAATTTAGGAAATCAATCGTCAAGTGAATCTAGCATATCATAAAATCACATTCACTTATCATAAAACAAGACTATGGGAGTTTGATTTAGACCACCTACCTCAGTTTATTGATGGAAGTTTGCCTAAAAGAAATCCCCAAAATCAGAGTGGAACAACGTCGTCGATCAAGCTCCAGATCTAAATCCCTAAAACCAAAATTATGATCAAAGACACCAAGATCCTGCAAATCTAGATCTATATCTAAAATCCTAGATCTAAATCTTAACTCATAGGTTTATATCCAAGAAATAGGTAGATATATTCCTTGAAAAAACCTAGAAAATATAAGAGAAAGAGCAGAAGAAGCATCGGGATGAAATCCACTTACCGGTAGGAGAGCAGATCTTCAATCCGGGCTTTCAATCTTGAAGAAAAGTGTTATGATCTCCTTGTAATCTCTCATAGAGTCTTTAGAAACACCTAGAATTCATCAAGCCTGATCCAAAGTCAAAAATATGGAAGCCCTGGGGGTTTGGGTGGTTTTAAAAAGGATTTTCGGAATTAAAAACCCATGCGCATGGCTTCCTGGCCAGAGGTGCATGATTAGGAAAAACTTTGTGAAAACCATGTGGAACAATATGTCTAGTTTTGTATGGATGGCATAGTTTGGTCACACGACTTTTCAAACCGTGTGCAAATCATGTGGACCTCTCTGTCCAGTTTCGTACGCTTGACACGGTTTGGTCGCACGGTTTGTCAAACTGTGCACAAACCGTGCACAACCCACTTTACTTTAGTTTTCCTTAAAATTTCACCCAAACACACCCCAATCCACTAATCCAAGTTAAAGGTACTTAAAATCTTCAAAAAGTACCTGAAAACACACCCGAGATGACTCCAGAAAAGGCTGGGATCTTACAGCTTAAATAGCATATTTACCTTGTGTTTGTTGATTGTTGACACCTTAATATTTATATTGGGTTATGATATTAAGAACCCACCTCAAGTATCTCTATTGAAAAAGGAGAGTTAATGAATGTGTTATTTATTTCCTTTTAATAATTAATTGATATTATGGACCAAAAATTAATATATTAATTTCATTGGCCATAATTTATTATATTAAAATAATGGACCATATTAATTTAACGGACCAAAATTTATTGGTTCATAATATATCATATCTATAATTAATTTTATGAACCATTTATTATAAAAGAAACATGGAAGAGGGAATCCAGAGCTTGTGCTGCTACCTTACTGAACTGATACAGGCATGAGGGAGTCTGGTGCTTGGATTCATCCTTGAGGAGTTTCTGGTATGAAATGGAACTCACATGGGAGTATCTTAAGGAAGTAAGGTCTAGTGAGGTGTGAATTTAATTTAGTTCAATCAATTAGTTCTTCTTGGCTCCATTCACTGAAACACATTTGTTTGAAATGAATCATATGTTGGCTTAGTTCACTCATTCAAAGTTGTAGGACCACTCATACACAACATATTCCCACTGATACATTGAAATAACTCACTCATATTTATGTGGTTTGGCTAGACTCGATAATCTTCCCCTGTACATCATCAGAAAAAATATAGGAAACCATTTTATCCATTGAAATTATAATTTTAAATCAATTTCAAAACAATATTTAAAAAAAATCCTAATTATAAATATAAAAAACAAATGTTATATGAAATAAAGGGAGGATATAATCAGTGTATTATACATTAAAATTTTGAAAAAGTTATTTGGATTAATTCCAACATCCATTCATGGATTTTCCATGATATAGTCACATTAAATATTCCAGTTTTATCATTTTACCACATACTCGATATATAAGAGACCTTGCATCATCCATCAATTTTTCACTCTCTCAACATCATCATTTTCATTAATTTCATCATGTGTACTCAAAACATTGTCTTATTTAATTGAAACAATTTATTTCTCATAATGATGAATAAAAAATTCATTTAAATATCAAATTCTCTATTCCACTCGTTCCATTCTGATCATGAAAAGTTAGGGATTTCTTTTTCTCTCCATTATAATACCAAAAATAATAGTTTGATTGAAAAAGAAGTTTTTTAATATGATATCTAAATTCTTATAGATGTAACCAAGGTATTTAAACATAGTTATAACAAGGGAATCATTTAAGTCCTCTATCTGAAGCATTGTTAAATGAAACATATAAAAAAATCCAACTTATTTTGAAACTTGATTGAGATTCGATCAGTATCATACATCCAAATTTTATACATTCTATTACAAATTTTTTTTTTCATTAAAATAAATATAGACTATAATTCAAAAATTCATAATAGACATGAATCTTTTGAATACATATTAGGAAAACCAAATAATTCTACAACTAAATTCATATATTTTTATCATGGAAAACATTTATTAAAAATAAAAAATTTCCATACAGTATGAAATGTACCATCTTTGATACATATGTTTTTATCAAGTAAAGCATTAATAATGTTAGTATGACATAATTTAATACCACATGTTTATAAAAAATATCTAATAATATAATAAAAATACCAATTTTAATATGAAATTCATCATAACATACTAGAAGATAGTCAACAAAATCATAAGAGATGGTATATGATATAATCAATTAATACTTGTAGTGATCCAAACAAAGTATAAGACATGGAATAAGAAATAAATAATACATACTTGTAACATGTGAATCAATGCATAATTTCAGGATTAAGAAACAAGTAAGACATTCAAATAGAAAAAAATGTATGTTCCTCATCTAAATAGGTTTCAATGTTTTAAAACATAATATAGTGAAACATATATTTAGGTAAATATAAAGTATCCAAGGAAAAAAATTACACATTGAATCCTTTGAATATAATAACTGTTTCATTTAGACAAAATACAGTAACCTCTTAAGACATACCAAAGGGACCATATGTGGTTTAAAATAGAGAAATGTGATTTAATTTTTAAAAAATAGTAAAAAATCTAAGAGGATATGTTTTCAAAAAATAATATCTTATAAAATGTAATTGTGGTTCAAGAACTAACCCATACTTGAATAACATATTTCCTTAATATATATTATACACAAAAATAATGTTATAACATAACTCATTTAAACATGCTTTGAAAACAATACCATCTCTTCTAAACATAATTAACGCCCAATATACATTAAAAAAATAATTACACCCTTTTGAAAACATGGTTATATAACAATTACATTTTCTATAAGAAACTCATATAACACCTAATAGGAATAAAAAGAAACAAAAATCATGTAATCAATCCTTTTCAAATTATCATATTAATATTAAAATCAAAAATTACATTTATAAACCCAATATTAACTTCTTATTTTTTAAGAAAAAAAATCAATTACCCATACATAATCATGCTTATAAAAACAATTGAAAATGTAACCATGCAAGTAAAAGTTTTAATATAAGCTATAATATTAGATTATACCTCTTCATTATATTCACTTTTCCATTTAATCATACTTATTAAAAAATATCATTCAAAATGTCAAGATCATTATCATAATGGTCAAGAAAGGAGAATTATAGTCAATTGATATCGAAAAAAATCCCTAAATATCATCTTTTTAAACTTACTTTCATAAAATATATTTACAATTACCAACATGATCATTCAAACATTTCACACCACATTATATTTAAATGAATTATACCAAAATATTTATCATTCATTAATTAAAATAAAATTATTAAATGAATAAATTCATAACCCCCTAATATATTAAAAAAAATACTCTAATGATTAAAAACATAATCCCCTAATATATATTGCACACAAAAATAATTTTACATTGGATTTAGGTTTAGGTAGTGAGTAACTAAATTAAAAAAATACATAAATTATGATCACATTTATTATGCAATATTATAACAAATATAATCTAAATGAACCCCAGTTTAATGAACCAGGAAGAATAATGACCTAAAAAGATCTTAGTTTCTATTTGATACATAGATGAAAATAAAATTTATGCTTGGTAGAATAGATAATGGACCCGAAAATCATCAATTTGATGTTGAAAAAGAATCGAATCAATAAATAGATAATTAAGGGAGATTCAATAAACTAGTTTAGGGAGAACGAGGTGAAGCTGTGCTGGTAAGGGGAAATTAGGGATTGTAGGGGAGGGTAGGTTGTAGATTGATCATTTTGTGGGGATTATTTACCAATAGTTTTAAAAATATATTAGTATATCCAACCATATAGAAATAATTTTAAAAAAACTATTGGTATAGAGTGTTGGTTTTGACTATATACCAACTTTTTATCTAAACCATTGGTATAAGGACCTTTATACTGACCATTACAATGAATCATGGGTATAGAGGTGTGTGTATAGACTATATTTTTAGTAGTGGATATAATTTATTATGCATACTACATAGGATCTATCATGTATTCTATGTTGTGTATTTGGATAGATGCCTCTTATGATTTGAGCATTACAGTTAGATTCCAATCCAATCCTGATGAGATTCACTGAATTGTTTTTCAAGAACATCCTTAAGTATTTAAGAAGAAGTAAGGATATGTTCTTGAACTTTGGAGGTGAATATGATATTAGATTATGGGTCCATAATGATTATAGTTTAAAATCCAATAAATATGACCTGAGTTCTCAATCTGGCTTTGTGTTTTTCCTAAATAGTGGAGATATCAATCAGAAGAGTTCCAAACAATCCACCGTAGTGGACTTGACAACATAGGAAAAGTACATTGCCACATTAGATTCCATTAAAGAAGATTATTGGATTAATAAGTTTTTTTTTCTAAACTTGGTGTGGTTCCTAGAATCAGGGAGTAATCAAGCTATATTATGATAACAATGGATCTATTTCTTAGGTCAAGGAACCCCAATCTCACCAAAGGACCAAACACATCATTTTCAAATACCGTCTCATTATAGAGATCATTAAGAGGGGAAATGTAAAGATCTATTGGGTGGATATAAAGGAGAATGTGTTAGATCCATTAATGAAAGCATTACCAGAGTTGAATCATGGGGGTCATACTATATCTCAGTGTATAAGTTACTAAGAGATTGGATGTGATGGTTGTAAAATGTATCATGATTTTATAATAAATTAAATATTCATTTATCATTTATTCATGTATCCTATAAATTATTTTATATGAATAATGGAATTATAATATCCTCTCAAAGAATTAATTTGAGTTGTACCTAATCTATGATCATCAAGGAGTATTATGGGTGGTGATGATATATTAAGATTAGCATGAGTAAAATATTTTACATTACACAAAGATTTGTATATGAGATACTAATAATAGACTCATGAGATTATAAGTAGAGACTTATTATTTAAACTGACTTTCCAAAGTATATCAAATGGAATGTCATATAGTTATTGATATGATTAGGGGTGTATACTTACTATAAATCCCCATTAACTGAGGTTCATGAGATACCTAGCATGAGAAACTTTATATTTTTATAACTTTCTTACTCAATCCTTGAGGCTTAGATAATCAGTAGTGGTTGGATATGTTGCTGACCATATCATTAGTTGGGTCTCAACTATGATGAGATTTGTTCACTCATATGATGAGAAAATTAATTTGGTACCTTTATTGAATTAGACTGAGGAAATTCATGGCCATTCTTAGTTGATTAGCATGTGATGTCCTCAACTACTTAAATGTGGGACATGGGATGTGATTATCTACTAGATGAATGAAATGTGATGTATTCATCAACCTGGTTAGTCAATTTCAGAGAACCATGAATGTGTGAGATGGATTATACTTGATTGACATGTTTCATGTCTAGTGGTCACTCGATATCATAGAAAAAGTGATTATATTGGTATAAATATGATGTATATGACATATATAGTGGTTGATATGTTAATATGAAGATATGATTATGTTTGATCGAGATCAGAATAGAACCCTTTATAGATTGAGTAGAACTGATGTTTTTTTATCACTCGATCCTTTCTTACATCTATGAAATTGGGATTTTATATTCATTGTAAATTATAAAAAGGGATATAGGGTTACACAATTAGGCTATAATATAATGATTGAATTTTTGACAAATATTTTGTTCCAAAATGAAGAGATTTTGATAAACCATATCCAAATGAGTTTGGATATATTCACCAAGAGTTTTAAAGTTTTACATAAAGTGATTATGAAATTTTAGTGTAAGTGGGTGATTGTTGGAAATGTAATAAAATAGGGATATCATATTTTATGATATACCTAAGTTGTAACAAATTATATGAGAATACAGATGACTCTATCATAGAATATAGATGATATCTACCATAGTGCATGATAGATAAGAAATATGCAATATCAAGTTCTTATCCACTACCATTTCTTACACTATGATTTACTTTGGTTATGAATTATTAGTGTTGTTTAGAGTGAGTAACTCAATAGGGGGTGAATTGAGTACCTAATAAAAATTTACATTAAAAAATGATTTAAAAAGATCCCCCCAATTAATTTAAAATTATCCTAGTAAACCAAAACAATAGATCATTATAAATTCAAATATTTCAAAATATTTCCTAGAAAATTGGTTAGTTCTAAGATAAAATAATATACAATATTACTTAATCCTTTAAAATAAATTCACTTAACAGAAATCTTATAAAAACACTAATTAAGGTTTACTATCAAAGTATTAATTTTTTTATAGTTTAAAACAATTTTCAGTTTTAAATAATAGATTCAAAATAAAAATAAAATAAAATAATTAGTGTAAATTTGAATACAAGAGGTTCAGTCTCAAGCTAAGACTTAGTTATCTTCACTTGGTGATCACCTACCACCAAGAGGTTTATATAAATAAACAGTTTTATCCACAACCTAGATCGGGGTTTTCAACATTATACAACTATCCAGGCCACACATGTCCTCTTCCACTATTATTTATGGGAGTACAACAAATAATAGGTCACACATGACCTCTACCAAAATTATACGTGAGAGTATAAATGATAAACAAGATATTTGAGAATATATCAGAGTATCTTTCAGTTTGTAGCAGGTGACAGTATGTGTGAAAATAAATAGAGTATCACACACTGCTTGTAATTTAAAAATAAATAAAAAAACCGAGAAAACTAAAAGTATGAAGGGATAGAGATGCTCGGTTTGTTATACATTGTAGCTCTTGACTCCTTGAAACCATTTGTAAAATTCATCTCAAGTTAGGATCTTGAAACTTAAGTAGAATAGAGCATCGTGGATACTTTTTTCATTGACTATAGGAAGACAATGAATGTGTAATGAGCTTCAACTTCCTTAGTTGAATGGTTAGGATACAGTAGGTAAGTTCTTAATGTTCTTACAATATGGTTTATCTCTATCATGTATGTGCAAAACCTTTCAGAACATTTGTTTCATCTCTTCATCTTTTTCATGAGTAAATATGATTTCTTTATTAATAACAACAACATAAAGAATATCCACATGCATCTGGATATCCTAATTCCCCATATAACTTGTCTGACACACTCTTCAATTCATTATATTGAGTATTTAAGAGACAATAATTATAATACCTTTGGAATTATATTCCATAATATAGTCGTTATAGAATTTAATTCAATGTAAATAAGTTTGAGAAATAGTGGCAGTGAGTCCTGGAATAGTGACTCAATACTGGCGGTATGTCTTTGTAACTGTGTCCCTCTATAGCGATGCCTATGTTTGGTGGTGAGACATTGGAATAGTGTCACAATACTAATGGTGTCTTGTTCTGGTGGTATGTTAATCTGACAATGTGCCATTTTGTACTTAGTGAAATTTCTATGTTGGCGGTCACTTTGCTTATGGTGAGTCATCCTTCTAGTAGTAGGTCAGTTTTGCGGTGTCTCATACTTCACTGATTTTCTAAGTCAGCGGTATGACACATCTGATGATAAATTATAGCTGATGGTGTCTCATACTTTATCAAAATTCCTTTTTCATGGTATGATATTTCAATGGTGAGTCATTGTCTGATGGTGAGTCAGCCTCAACAGTGAATCATTCTTAGTAGTGTCTTAACCTCAATGACGACTCATACTTAGGATAATTTCATCACCTATCTCAGATTATAAGATACTTATATAAGACATGAAAGTTATTAATATTATAATAAGCATAATTCTATGATCATTGAAATAAGGTGGTCAACAATCTACCCCTTTTTGATGATCATAAATCATGGAATCAAAGGTAAAAAAATCATTGTATAGCAGTGCACATATATATCAATGTGGTGTGGTATCAAAGAAAGAGAAGAAATATTATTAAAGAAATATCACTATAAGAGGCATAAATGAATAAAAAATAAATGCCATACGTCTCTCCTTCTCCCCCTTTTGGGATTATCAAAAAGGTAAAACATAACAAAAAATAAAGGTAGTAAAGGTATTAAGAAAAGTAAGACAAAGAATAGAATATTAAAGCATCAAGATAGAGAACAAATAAACAGCCAAAAATTGAAAATTTAAAGTTATTATAAAATGTTCCCATAAAAATAGAATGTCTAATCCAAAAACATTGTCAAGTCTTGGTAGAAAGGTCCATATGAGCTTTTCTTTTTTTCCTTGTCCTTCTCCTGATCTGAGATAGTAGGTGCAGCAAGGTCTAAAATAGCTCCTGTCAAGGTAGATGGAACACCAGATGAGAGTCTAGCTATAGCTTGAGGAGGTCGAGACTCAATAACAAAAACCAGACAAAGTTGTCTCATAGCTTGAGTAGGATGAAGAGGGAAAGGTTGGAATCTAGCAGGTAGAGGTGTAGATGAATCCCTTGTAACTTTTGGTCTAAAAGATACACGTGGGGTAATTGAAATTGCTTCCTGATCTACAATATCCATTCCATGTACATAGAGAAATAGTTTCATAAAGTTTATAAAATCCATTAGTATCTGACAACCTCTTTACATGGCACTAAAAAAGTCACCCTTCTCCTTTATAAATATTTGAAGCACTGGAGTCATCTTCTTCAAGCATCAGAATTTCTCTTTAAAGGATTGAGTCACAAGTGGAATCCTCAAATTCTCAGCAAAAAATTTGAAGTTAGAATCCATTGCATGCTTAGTATAAATTCTTGAGAGATAATATCTGATGGATTTGGTAATTTTCTCTCTATCAGTATTAATATACTTGGAATATGATCTGATCATCATATTTCCACACTCAGTATGCTACTCAAACTTCCTCAGAATCTCTAAAGGTATGACAATTTCACCACTAGAGGGTCCACTGGTCATAGCAGCAACTTCTACTCTAACTACAGTTCTGATCATACCAGCATCAACTTGAGGAGTAGTTGAAGTTTCTGAGGAGTCATCTTCAATTATTTTAATAATTCCATCTAAATAAGCTATAAAATAAGACTTTAAAGCTTCAAGCATAGATTTTACTGATTCTGTCTCCTTACTTATCCTATTATTCTCAATCTCAATCTCTTGAATGTGATGAAAAATCTTCAGTTGAATATGGTAGATCACCAATTCAAATAGATACTGGGTGTCATTTTCACTTATATCTGTAAGTAGACGTGCTTGATTCTTCAACAACTTATCAAAATATGACAAAAAATTTTCTCTAAAAACATCCAAGTCACCCTTGGTGACTAATGGAAGGAGGAGTTAGAATGAAAAAAGGGAAGGAGAATCAAGAGAAGATAGAGAGCACATGAAGTTCCTCTTTTAGAATAGATAATGTCCAATATTATTCATACTAATAATATTATTTTATCATGGAATCATTCAACTCAAATTGGGAAAGATCTTTCAAATTTACCCAGAATGATATCAGCGTAGGGAATAACTCTTCCATTATTCCTCACAAATCCATATCATTTACGGAGGCCCTTACTGGATCTGAAAATGTTTCAATTGATCTTAACAAACCTCCCTCCATTAAATTACTAGGGGATGGTTCTATCATAGTGGTTACTGATCCAGATGCAATAAATCAAATAATAGAGCTTTGTAAGTTCTCGCTCCTAGGTCGTATTTCTTATGAAAAATGTGTAAAACCTTGGTCTTATGCTAGTATAAAAGATATAATATATCATTTTTGTAACTTTTATAAATAAAGGTTAATTACTATCAGAAAAGGATACTTCCATGTCACCCTTGAGAGGAAATAGGATATTGATGTGGATTGGTGTTCTAGAAACCTCAACCTCAAACCAAGATTTTTCATCTTTCTGAATGGGATCCAAAATTTAACCCTTTTAATCAAATGTATTCCTTTACTCAGGTATAGACCTATATTCATGGGATTCCTTGGGTCTATTGGAATACTAAAATCCTTAATGATTTGGATTCTGGAATAGGCACCCCACTAAAAATTGACCAACAGACTATAAATGGTGACATTGTTCTGTATGAAAGAGTGATGATCAAGATTAATATAGAAACACCACCACCAGAACAAGTCTCTATGGTTAAAAATTATCACTATATGGAGGTCATATTTTATTTTAAGAATCTACCTCAATTTTGTGAACATTTCAAAATGGCGGGTCATGTTTTAAAAAAAATTCATGCTGTTTAGAAGATGGTCAAGCCTGCTAACAATACCAGGGTCTGGAAGGAGGTCTCAAGAGGCAAGAAGGTTAATACAATGGATAATGGAAAAAAGGATTTGAGTGATCTGGCTAAGGGATTGAAATGGGACAAGCCTACTGGTACAAGCACCTTGTGGGGTGCACTGGTTAAGGAGGAATAAAATCAAAATACTTGTTCAGCTGACACTCTTGAGAAAATTCACACTCCACATGAGTTAGATAAGCAATGAAATCTCATAGTGGATATTCATTTTATGAACCTTCAAAAATTATTTCCACCGCCTTCTCTATGAAAGCTGAGGAGTACCTGCTTGAACTCATTTATACCGATCTAAATGCTTCTATACACCTTGATATTCCACTGGTTGATATTCCACTGGTTGATATTCCACTGGGTCATCAATAGATTCTAGAGATAGGAATTGAGTTAGGTGACTACGCTTACCAACAAGTTGATAGAGAAAATGTCACTCTTGTAAAGGAATTGAAAGAGGATGGCTTAGTCCAAATTCAAGAACACTATTATGAGGCTCCAAAAGGGACACAACATGCTTCTAATTCCATGAAAGAAAACACCTCTAGGAAATCAAAAAGAGTGTAGAAAATGGAGAAAAAAGAAGGGGGGGGGGAGGTTCCACCCCCAAACCAAAATCAAAATGAAGAAACTTTTCTAGAAATACCAGGGAATAACCAACCCTAGCACGGAGGGTTCCCTCTGGCTCCTTGTAGGTAGGTATAAACCTGATGTCATTGGAATCTCTAAGCCTAAGAAAAAATACTCTAGTAAAGGTTCCCATTTTGCTATGAGTGACTACTCAATTCTGGCTACTACATGATCTGCTTCTAACATGGACATGCTTTGGATTTTGGTTAAAAACAAAATGGAAAATCATGTTATAGTCCAAGAGGATGATCATATCATTACCTACAACTTCAAAAAATATGGATGAAAAGTGTTCTACTCAATTGTTTATGCCTCCAACTGTAAAGACCCGTAAATTTCAAGGGAATTTTTTTCTTAATTTTCTTTGGAATTTTACAAGAATGCAGTTTCTGACGGCACCTGATTCTGAGGCCCGGTGTGCCCAGAATAATTTTCCGAAGTTTGGCTCGGGTACGTTCAGTGAACGGACGAGTGGGTTTTTCTAACTTTTGAACCGGTGCCCGGAATCGAATTCCGAGGGCACCGATGGAATCGCAGCGCCGGTATTTGCTTAGAAACGCCTCTTCCGGAGTTGCGTTTTCTCGGGTGTGGTTTTTAATTTTTGGGATTAAAGATAAGAAATAAAATAATTTGTACGACAAACTTTATTTTATTTCACTTAAAGCCACTTGGAATCCACTTAAAGCTGCTTAAGCTGAGTTGTTGCGGATAGGGTGCTATCCAAAAATATCTTACCCTCTTGGTAGGATATTTGTGAGGTGGGGCCCGCACGAGCCCCACCGTTTCTTTTCCGCTAAGTAACGCACCCGCGAAAACCCGTCATTATGAAAGTCAACTGACGCGTTTTCTTAATTTCTTAATGCACCGATTAATTGGGCGGTTTTCTTCGTTGAATTAATTCTATGAATTAATTTATTCTTTTCTTATCCTGTTTGAAATCCGTTGGCGTAATAATAAAATAAGACCAATGCCTACATCTTGAGGATTACACGTTGAGAGGCTTTTGACAGAAATTCTTGTGCCTTCACCCTTCTTCACGAAGAACGCGAAGAACGCGAAGAACGCGAAGAACGCGAAGAACGCGAAGAACGCGAAGAACGCGAAGAACGCCGACCTCCGACGAAGAACGCCGAAACTGCAGAAATCGACGACATGACGCCGTGTGCCGTGACGCCGACGTTTCCTCTTCCGCGACGTTCTTCTGCGACGTTCCTTCATCCGCAACGAAATCTTCGATCATCTGTTTGAGGTAAGAGATTTCGGGTTTCTTTAAAACTCCTTTGTGGTATTTAACAACACACGGATTTAATTATTATTAATTAAATCTATATGTTCTTGAACCTCGGAGTTTGTCGATGCGCACCGTATTCCACGACGACGCGACACCCTTCTGCGACGACGCGACGCCTTCCGCGACGCGACGATCGCCTCCTTCCACGACGATCAATTCCGCGAAGAACGCGCGTGCGACACTTGACGAAGTAGGGGGTTTTCTTGAATGTTTTATACTCTGTGGATGTTTTCCGTTCAAAATGAAGAACCCGGTTCATAAGAACAATCTTAATTTAATAAAATTGTTATTGGTTATGTTTTCTATGTGTCGATTAAATCCTCCCAACTGTTATTATCTAACGCGGAGGGTGCGGGCCAAACAAACACGGCCCGACAACCCTCCGCCGTTCTTCACTGTTGTGCGGATTTGACGGGCGACGACGGAACGTGCCGCAAAGGGAATTTGATGATTCCGTAGAGAAGAACGGGTCTCGGGAGGAGCATCGGTGCAGACGGGAATGGAATCGGACCACCGGAGCGACTCCGGTGGCCCGCGGAAGCCACCGGCGGCGCGGGTCGCCGGCGCCCCGGCACGCTGCCGAACAAGGCCGCCACGGCTGAAGCCACGGCGGCGGCGGCACCAGCGGACCCACGACCGCGCGGGTCCGGCGCACACACGGGACGCGGCCTTTGCCGCGTCCGTTGACCAGGGCGGCTGTAACAGCCCAAGATTTTATGAAAAATATTCTTTTTAATTTCACTAATGTCTTGTGTTGTACGCTACACCAAAAGGAGCTTGCACAACACGCATCCTTGACTTTCCTTGCATTACACGCAATCGCAACCTTCCTCGATAGCGTGTGTAGTACGCAATACTGAGTTTCACGAAACAACGATATGCTATTAAAATATTATTAAAACTAGCCGTTATGAATAGTAATAATCACTTTTTAAAATTTTAGAAATTTTAGCTCTCAAAATGGACTTCATTTTTGGATTCGGAGTATCGAATTTAGCCTAAGGTGAAATTTTGGTACTTTTCGGATAACTTTCATATTTTGATGAATAGTGAAAATTACTAAATTATAATTAAAAAACAACTTTTTTAATCGAAATAATTAACAGTGATAAATTATTAATTTGAGTGGTTTTAATGTATATTTAGAATATATTTTTACAATTTAATACAATGTTGGTCATTGGATGTAATTTCACATTTAAACCAGACATAATCAAGTGTCAATCTTTTGATAGATATTGTTTCTAAAAAAAAACACGCTATTTGTTTTAACAGCGGGATTTAATTATAAAATTAATTAATGCAACTTCTATGTTATGAATTTGGTAAAATAGACTTCATTTTTGAATTCGGAATATGAAATATAGCTTAGGATGAAATTTTGACATTGTTCTGAAAAACATCAATTTTTGATGAATAGTGAAACTACTAAGTGGTAGTTAAAAAAAACTGAATTTTTCATAAAACTTAATTTTACCGCTTCTGTGAATGGAATTTCAAAAATCCGAGAGACACGGTTGATGTCAGTAAGTAAAATGTGGTTCAATGAGATGAAAATAATTTTTGGTGAATAGTAACTTTTTACTTTTATTTACCACGGTTAAAAGTAAATAGGGTAATTAAGGGTAAAAATGATATTATTATTACCCTAACACATGTCCTAATTCTATTGGATAAGTGTATCTCGACCAAAAACAACCTTAAGTGTAAAATATTATCATTTAGGCCCACTTGGATTAGATTAGGACATTTATTATTATTTAATTCAAAGAAGAGTTAAAAGAGTTAAAATCAAAGTTTATTTACTAAAACATTTTTAATATAGGGTTATACATAAGATAAATTTGATTGTAAATATTCATTAGAAAGATAAAAAGATTTCCTACATAATGGTATTTTATTTGTAATTTTTAGACATCAAATAATCTAATTTATTTATGACACAAATATGATGCAGTAATTATCTTATTAATGAAATATTGACATAATTGGTGTTATAAACACCAAAATAAATGTCATTTGAGACTTTTTATGAATTTCACTAATTTTATAGGTTACTATGATATATTAGTGTTGATTTAATCAACTTTATTAGAACATATAATTCTGTTATGACTTTCACAAAAATCATATATCAAATAGTGTCAAAATTGACACAAAATAGTTTTTAAATCAAATATTATATTATTAATTGTTATTTTATTCCTAAAAATATAAGGTTCGGTCAAATGACTTAGATAAGGATATATATATTAATAATAAACAATTTGGGGTTCGTTTGTCATTTTATAGTAAGTTTATTAACCTTATAGTGAAAGAAAACAAAAAGACACGGTAAAAGTTAAATTATTTAACTTAGAGTTAAATCTAATTGATAAGGTTAAAATAATACCCAAAACTTGTATAAATCCTATTGGTTGATATTATTTAGACCCATCCCCACTTTAGCTTCAAAATAAGACCCTTTGGAACCATTATAAACCGATTTTGACTTTAATATAAAATAATATTTTGAGATATTCCAAAGGTGCCCCTCTCCTCCCTTATAAAAGGGCACCTCCTCCCCCTCCTCCTCACACCAATTTGAGCACTCAAGCTCGACCAACACCTGCCAAAATCCCTTATCCACTTCCCTAGAATAATCCTATAGGTCCTGGTCTTCTTCAAAGACCAATCTTAGTTCCCTAAGTGGAGGATTCAAAGAGGCGTTTCAAAGAAGAGGTAATAACCATTACTGATCTTTTCAATTTATTTCTTCTTCAACTTCTTCTTCTTTAGTTGTTTCATAACAAAGTAATAACATCAGTATTAATTACATACTGATATGTTATTATAAATATGAAACAACCCTAATTCACCTTCTATCCATCCTACGGAAAAATGAAATCACCGCGCGTGCGTACGTACGGAATACCGTCTCCACGCCGTGGTGTAATCTATTTTTCCACCATCACTTTACAAGGATAGGTATAATGGTGTAATGAGTAACTATTTATGATTATTATAAAGTAATATTGATACTAAAATAATATATATATACTCCAATACAGTTCCACGATTATAGGAACGATATCATCACTCGTGCGTACGTACGGAATACCGTCTCCACGATGTGATGCGACTCGTTCTACATGATCATCATTACATAGTAATTATATAAATGAATTGAATGAATAAATATGATATATGTTACACTAATACCATTCTGGATATAAGGTATCTATAACCTTAAAAGAAGAATAAGAATGTATTCGGCAAAACACGCATAAGAACAAAAGGCAATAAAGACCCGAGTAACAAGTAACAATGAAATATTACTAACAAGAAGCTAAGAATATGACCATATATGATATCATATCAATATGTATGATTCAGGAATAATTCAATAACATTATTTAAACCATTATACAGGAGCTTCGGACACGTACAAAGCAAATCAGACCTAAGGTAAGGGAAATATCACAATCTCATTTTTATCCGAGATTGTTTATACTTTGGTATTTACTGGGGTTTATTTTATCATCCACATCCATGTTCCCTCAATATGTAATATTGTTTCCATCCACTTAAAATAGTTTAAATCCAATTTGACCCTTCGGTGAGTTTTTAGTAAAGAATATGAAAGGAATCTTTTGTCATTTTTTCGTACGAGGTACTTTTTGACTTTTCCGACAAAAGTACGAAAGAATGTTTTTTTTAACTTATACGGCATGAATGGATTTTTAAAACATTATTTCCAAGAAGATTCCTTTACAAGTTTTCAAGTTTATTTTTAATCAACTTCTTTTATTTTAAAGTTGTATGACATGTTATGAAAGGAAAAATGTTTTTGAAGAAGAAAGGATATTTTCCTCAAGAATGGAGTTCAAGTGTTTTATCAAAATTATTTTCCATCTAAGATAATAAAGGGTTCTGTTTTTATCCCTATTATTACATTGATTTGATCATGTTGTGATGGAATTATTTTTATGAATTCCTTTATCTTATATGAATTGATTTATGATGTCATGATGTTTCAAGAATCCCATTTTTTTTACATGTGTTATGCGATGATGTATGTTTTATGATTATGTGGCACACATAAGAAAGGATTCATTATAAGATGGGTGGGACCTATATCTCCCTCCAATGCATTGGGTAAAGATTTTATATCTCATGAGATAGACATGGCTGGAACGGTAGGTTATACCGGTTCAGTGAAACAGGACTGAAACGAGGGTGACTCGATTCAGAAAGGGACTTTGTCCACTAAGATAGTCTTGGCAATGAGTCTTGGATAACAAGAAATGATTATCTATGATTATGTGTGTATGACACAAAGTTTCATGTTTTAAGTGATGATTATTGTGATTACATTTCACTACCATGATTTATCCCATGTTATGAAATTATGATCTCTTTTGCAGGTTAAGATTTCCAAAAAGTTATGTGCTTGTGTATACGATGAGATTTATATTTCTTTTGTTTACCCTTACTGAGCATTTGAGCTCACCCTTTTATGTTTTCTTTTCCCCAGGATATAAAGAAAGGTTTTAGGTAAAAAAAAGGGGAAGATCTTTATGGGAGATATTGGAGATCTTTCACCACGATTAGAAGATTACGTTCCGAGTTTCCAAAGACACTAAACTATTACGATCCTTGTGTGTGTATTTTTTTGTTATGTACTAAGTATTCCGAAAATGTAATGTAATGTCAATGTACGTCAAGCTTCGGGTCTCTACAGCGCCCCCCCCCCCCCCCCCCCGTGGGGGCCGCAGGGTTGTCACGAGGGGGCAGTGAGCCCCCCGCGTTGCTCGGCCGCTCGGCCGAGCCGAGCCGGGCCGGCCGGCCTAGCCAGGCCATGCCCTGGCCGGGCAGGACCGGGTCCAGCCGGGTCGGACCGGGTCGGGTCGACCCGGTTCGGCCGACCCAGGGGGGGGGGGGGGGGTCGGCCCGGGCCCAGACCCCCCGTCTCCGGATGTTTTCGGTATTTCGCTCATAACTTGAGCTACGGGCCTCCGAACGACGCGCCGTCAGCGGCTACACGATACTTGGATCGAGACGGTCTTTTTGGTACATCGCACTCAAGGTTTCAGAATACTTTGGATTCGGCCGGGTTGGTTCGTACACGAAACCAACCGGGCCCTCGGAGCGGAAACACTCATATCTTGAGCTCCGGACATCCGATTGATGTGACGTCGACTTTGTTGAATTCCTCTAAGTGAGACGGATCTTTTGGCTCACTCCTCCCGAGGTTTGGACGCAGGTGGAGTACGGTCGGGTTGGTTTTACCTTAAAAACCAACCGGGCCCCTGGGACGAAAAAGCCAATAACTCTCAGACCGGACGTCCGATTGACGCGCCGTCTGCGACGTTGAGTTCCTGTTGACGATACGGAACTTTTGGATACATAAACTTCGGACTTTGTGTCAGTTGATGTAGGCTCGTGGAGCGGACCCTCCCGAATGAGCTTGCTGTGTGCGGGAACCCTAGAGCTGGCTGCGACTGCTACTGCGACTGCGACGACGACTGTGCAGAGATCCTCAGTGGACTGCGACGACTACTGCACTCAGCGATCCTACGTGGATCAGTGCTACAGATCCTATGTGGATCCGATCCTGTGTGGGTCAGCGCTCAGCGGTTCTGTGTGAGCCAGCGCCTACAGGTCCTGTGTGGGCCCGATCCTGTGTGGGTCTTTGCGGGGGTTAGTTACCTATCGATCCTTTGTGAGTCCGACGACTTAGATGGATCAGTGATCATCTTTATCGTCACTCAAAGAAGTGTACCTGTGTGAGCTGAATCCCGTGTTACTCTCATTTGTGGATTGTGTTGAACTATCCTGTGTGGATTTACTGTTTACTCTCCTTTTTGGATTGCGTTGTGCTATCCTGTGTGGATTTACGTTTTGCTTTCCTGTGTGGACTGAGTTGTGCTTGGGCTCGGATGTTGGAGACGAACGGGAATTGATGACTTAGGTATATGTATGAGCATATACCTAAGTAGTGTCGGTTGTTACTTCATGATTGCATCATTCCTTTGTGGTTTATCCTTTGTGGATTTCGGGAGACCTTAGGGGGTCTCGGGGTCCCTACTGAGTAGCTTATACTCACCCCTGCACGGGCTTTTCCCACACTACGTTGTGTTGGTTGCAGAAGACGGACAACACTGATCGTAGTGGAGGCTTGCGGAGCAGGACGGTACCTGGAGGTGGACCACTGGGCAGGACGTACTCGGAGCAGACAGCTGGACCGAGGAGCTGTGGAGGCTATCTGTGCTCACCCTTCAGGTGGGACTTCCAGACGACGGATCTACGCTGTGGATTTTTCTTTTCAGTTTCTGTTTTCCCCTTTCAGTTGTACTTTACAGTTGGACTTGTATTTCCGGCCCCTTTTACTTTCGGCACAGCTTGTTACAGTTTTTACTTAGTTTTTACTTTTTCGCTTGCTTACTCTGTGGTGCTTGTTTACTTTTCAAAGGCAATGCCTTCTCTTTTTTCCGGGTTTTACGCCTTGGTGCTAGTCGCCAGCCCCTGGCCTATGGAAGGCGGGCTTGGGGTAGTCACGGCGCGGGCCCCGAGGACGGGTCGTGACAAATTGGTATCAGAGGTGGTCGGTTCTACCGCAGACTCTGATCTTTCTTCTATGAGAAGCAATAGTGTTTAGCGTATTGAGTGTGGTTATCAGTCCAGGGAGTCCAGTGTTGGTGTGGCGACCGACGTATCCGTACACCAGGACCCTGACTTCTGATTTCCGACTTAATGCACGAAAACATTGATAGCATGTGTGTTTTAAAGTTTTCTTTGTGATTACTTGTATCAGCTCACTAGGTATACTGTTCTGACCGTAGCGCACTTGTTTCCTTTTCAGGATGGCCCCACGACGGCAGCCAACTAGGGTTCCAAGAGTAGAGCGTGATGACAGCCCGCCGAGCGACGAGGCCTCGGTGCAGGGCCCTTTGACAGCGGAGGCATCGGCGGTACCTCTACCCGCCGAGCCCCCGATGATTCCAGCACCGACCGCTGACGATGCACGCCGCCTCGGAGCTCTGCACGAGTTCCAGCACCAGCGACCACCCAGGTTTCGTGGGGAGACGGACCCCCAGGCAGCCGAGGACTGGCTGGAGGCGGTCGTTCGAGTTTTCAGGCTATTAAGGACACCAGCAGACCTCATGGTGATCCTCGCGGCGAGCCTACTGCATGCAGCAGCGGGCCGATGGTGGAGCTTGATGCTCCAGGTGCACGACGAGGAATATCTTCTCTGGACGGACTTCGAGAGCCTCTTCCGCTTAGAGTTCGTCCCGGCCACCCTCCGTGCGGTGCACATTCAGGAGCTTCTTCAGCTGCGGCAGGGCAGCTTGACGGTTGCCCAGTACGCGGCGAGGTTTACCGATCTTTCTCGATACTCGACCGACATGGTACGTGACCCCTTCTTCTGGGCTCAGACCTTTGAGCAGGGTTTGAGACACGAGATCAGGGCATCGCTGATCTCCCTCAGCATTCCGACTCAGGCAGGAGTACTGGAGCGAGCCCTTCTGATCGAGAGATTTCTGGCTGAGTCCACAGCAAGACCTACCGCAGGGTGGCAGCTAGCGGAGTCTTCAGCAGCAGGCAGCCGGCGGATTACTTAGGGGTCCAGGCAGACCAGACCCTCACGCAGACGACCTCAGGACACTGGCTCAGCAGTGCGAGGCACACGGCGTGGAGCCAGTCTTTCGAGAGGCAGGCACTGCTACGCATGCGTCGGGTAGGGCCACATGGCTCGTGACTGCCCGACCCGCCATGCCGAGGAGCAGCAGACGGTGGAGGGGCCACCCAGGCAGTGGAAGAGGGTCGACCGTGGCGGTCCGCAGGGAGGAGTTGGACGAGGAAGAGGAGCTGGCTGAGCAGCAGGTGGTGGGCGACGCTTTGAGGCTCTGCCACCACTACCACCAGGAGGTCCGCCCCGACCACAGGGAGCTGGCAGGAAAAGACAGGCACAGCTCCAGGCAGTGGAGGCCTACGACCACAGAGTGCCAAATATGATTCAAGGTACGATCTGTGTCTATTCCACCCTTGCTTCAGTTCTTATAGACACAGGAGCGAGTCACTCTTTCATAGCCACTGCCCTTGTTCGGAGCTCGGAGATTCCGACAGAGCCGTTGGCTCGATCCTTACGGCTAGAGACCCCTACGGGAGAAGACTCGATGATTATGCACTGGTGCCGATAGTGTGAGCTTACTCTAGGAGGCGAGAGCTTCGGATGGGATCTTCAGGTAGTGGCGTCGAGGCCTTATGACGTCATCTTGGGCATGGATTGGTTATCCACAGTCCATGCTCAGATTGACTGTTTTAGGCGCAAGGTGTGATGTGTGCGCACTGACGGGAGCAGGTTCACCTTCACCGGCGAGAAGATAGCCTTTGAAGCACAGGAGGGACTCTCGCAGAGGAGGGGACATCCCATCACTCATCAGTTGGCTAGCCTCATCCTTGGAGCAGTTGACGTGCAGAGTCCTAGTTTTCCTGCAGTGGTGGATCAGTACGCGGACGTCTTTCCCGATGAAGTTCCAGGGCTACCTCCTCGCAGAGAGGTAGACTTTTATATTGATCTGTACCCCGGGACAGCTCCGATATCCACTCCAGCGTATCGGATGGCCCCCGCTGAGCTTCGAGAGCTACGGGTACAGTTGGAGGACTTGCAGGGCAAGGGGTTTATCCTTCCCAGTGTTTCACCCTGGGCTTCCTTGATATTGTTTGCCAAGAAGGCATACGGGAGCTTGCGACTATGTGTCGACTATCATCGCCTAAACCAGGTGACAGTGAGGAACAAGTATCCGCTACCGAGGATTGATGACCTCTTCGATCAGCTCAAGGGAGCACGGTGGTTCTCGAAGATAGACCTCAGGTCAGGCTATCATCAGCTCAGAGTTCGAGACGAGGACGTGCAGAAGACGACCTTTAGGTGTCGGTATGGCCACTATGAGTTCTTGGTTATGCCATTCGGTGTAACCAATGCTCCAGAAGTGTTCATGAGCCTCATGAAGACGATCTTCCAGCCATACCTTGATCGATTTGTCGTGGTCTTCATCGATGACATTTTGGTGTACTCGACCACGGAGGAGGAGCACGCCTACCACTTGCGGGTTGTACTAAACACACTCCGAGAGCACCAGATTTATGGAAAGCTCTCGAAGTGCCAGTTCTGGTTACGTGAGGTCCACTTCTTGGGGCACGTCATTTCTGAGGCAGGAGTTGCAGTGGATCCCGTGAAGATCGAGGCAGTGCTAGTTTGGGATCCACCCAAGAGCGTGACGGAGGTGCGGAGTTTCTTGGGTATAGCCGGATACTATCGGAGATTTGTGCCAGACTTCTCCAGAGTTGCGGCGCTACTCTCAGATTTGACGAAGAAGGAGAAACCCTTTGTGTGGTCAGACAGATGTCAACAGAGCTTTCAGGATCTGAGACAGAGATTGGTCAGCGCACCTATCCTGAGGTTGCCTGAGGAGGGAGTTAGATACGTAGTCTACTGCGATGCGTCAGGGACCAGACTCGGGTGTGTACTGATGCAGGAGCGGGCCGTGATTGCCTATGGATCACGTTAGTTGAGGCCGCATGAGCAGAACTACGCCACACATGACCTGGAGTTAGCAGCAGTGGTCTTCGCACTGAAGACATGGCGACACTATCTGATGGGCGAGCGCTTTATAGTCTTTTCTGACCACCAGAGTCTCAGGTACATCTTCTCTCAGAAGGACCTGAACCTGAGATAGTGGCGATGGCTCGAGTTCCTCCAGGACTATGACTTTGAGATAGTCTATACTCCTGGGAAGGGGAACGTAGTAGCCGATTCCCTTAGCAGGAGGACGGGCATTCAGCTACTTAAGGAGGCGATAGAGCAGCTAGCCGCCTTGTAGATATCCTTCGTGGATAGGGACAGAGAAGCCTTCCTTCAGTCTCTCACAGTCTCTCCTCCACTTCTACAACGGGTCATAGAGACACAGCGTGGGGACACTGACTGTGAGACACGGCGTGCACAGATATCCTCAGGACAGACACCTGATGGTTTCTCCCTTGGAGTAGAGAACGACGTCCTTTTCAGAGGAGGTACCTTGGTACCAGTTGCTTTACGGGAGGAGGTGTTGAGAGAGTTTCACACTTCTCCTTTGGAGGTACATCCTGGAGTGGTGAAGATGTACCAGGACCTCAGACGACAGCACTGGTGGCCGGGCATGAAGAAGACCGTGGTAGAGTTCGTTTCTCGATGCCTCACCTGTCAGCTGGTGAAGGCAGAGCATCAGGTACCAGCAGGCTTGGTACATCCCTTGGAGGTCCTAGAGTGGAAGTGGGACGGGATATCTATGGACTTCATGACTGGACTTCCACGCACTTCCAGAGGTCACGACTCCATTTGGGTGATTGTTGACCGACTCACCAAGTCGGCACACTTCTTACCCATCAGAGAGCAGGGCTCAGTGGAGAGCTTGGGGCGTCTCTACGTTCAGGAGATTGTACTGCTTCACGGTGTGCCATCGTCTATCATCTCCGATCGGGACGCTTGCTTTACTTCCCGGCTTTGGAAGGGGTTGCAGGAGGCGTTCGGGACACAGCTACGTCTGAGCACCGCCTTTCACCCTCAGACGGATGGTCAGACGGAGAGGACCATTCAGACTCTCGAGGACATGCTCCGCACATGTGGCCTCGACTTTGGTCGCAGCTGGGAGGACCACCTACCCTTGGTGGAGTTTGCGTACAACAACAGGTACCACTCCACCATCGGGATGGCGCCATATGAGGCGTTGTACGGCAGACCTTGCATATCTCCTTTGTGCTGGACAGAACCTGGGGAGTTAGCACTTGTGGGACCAGAGATGGTCCGGGCCATGACAGAGAAGGTCCAGGTCATCCAGGAGCGGATGAGGACAGCTCAGAGCCGGTAGAAGTCATATGCTGACAGGAGGCGGAGGTCACTAGAGTTTGAGGATGGCGACCACGTCTTCTTGCGGGTCTCACCTCGACGTGGTTTACGGAGATTTGGCCGAGGCGTCAAGTTGTCTCCACGCTTCATCGGACCCTTCCAGGTCCTCAGCAGGATTGACGAGGTGGCTTATCTCCTGGCTCTACCACCTCAGCTGCACCGGGTGCACGAAGTCTTCCACGTATCTCAGCTGAGGAGATACGTGCACGACCCGACGCACATCATTGACCACGGGGAGCTAGACGTGGATGATGGAGCGACTTTTGCGGAGGTCCCAGTGGAGATCGAGGATCGACAGGAGCGGTTCCTACGTGGACGATCGATTCCTCTAGTGCGCATCAGATGGAAGCACAGGAACCTCCAGGAGAGCACTTGGGATCGGGAGGTTTAGATGCGTGCTCAATACCCACATTTGTTTCCCTAGTTTATGATGTATCTTTACGGGGACGTAAAGCCCTGAGGTGGGAGTAATGTAAAGACCCGTAAATTTCAAGGAATTTTTTTTCTTAATTTTCTTTGGAATTTTACAAGAACGTAGTTTCTGACGGCACCTGATTCCGAGGCCCAGTGTGCCCGAAATCATTTTCCAAAGTTTGGCTCGGGTACATTCAGTGAACGGATGAGCGGGTTTTTCTAACTTTTGAACCGGTGCCCAGAATCAAATTCCGAGGGAACTGATGGAATCGCAACGCCAGTATTTTCTTAGAAATGCCTCTTCCGGAGTTGCGTTTTCTCGGGTGTGGTTTTTAATTTTTGGGCTTAAAGTTAAGAAATAAAATAATTTGTACGACAAACTTTATTTTATTTCACTTAAAGCCACTTGGAAGCCACTTAAAGCTTCTTAAGCTGAGTTGTTGCGGATAGGGTGCTATCCAAAAATATCCTACCCTCTTGGTAGGATATTTGTGAGGTGGGGCCTGCACGAGCCCCACCGTTTCTTTTCCGCTAAGTAACGCACCCGCGAAAACCCGTTATTATGAAAGTCAACTGATGCGTTTTCTTAATTTCTTAACACACCAATTAATTGGGCGGTTTTCTTCGTTGAATTAATTCTATGAATTAATTTATTCATTTCTTATCCTGTTTGAAATCCGTTGGCATAATAATAAAATAAGACCAACGCCGACATCTTGAGGATTACACGTTGAGAGGCTTTTGACAGAAATTCTTGTGCCTTCACCCTTCTTCGTGAAGAACGCGAAGAATGCGAAGAACGTGAAGAACGCCGGCCTCCGACGAAGAATGCCAAAACCACAGAAATCGATGACGCGACGCCGTGTGCCACGACGCCGACGTTTCCTCTTCCGCGACGTTCTTCTGCGACGTTCCTTCATCCGCAACGAAATCTTCGATCATCTGTTTGAGGTAAGAGATTTCGGGTTTCTTTAAAACTCCTTTGTGGTATTTAACAACACACAGATTTAATTATTATTAATTAAATCTCTATGTTCTTGAACCTCGGAGTTCGTCAACGCGCACCATATTCCGCGACGACGCGACACCCTTCCGCGACGACGCGACGCCTTCCGCGACGAGACGATCGCCTCCTTCCGCGGCGATCAATTCCGCGAAGAACGCGCGTGCGACACTTGACGAAGTAGGGGTTTTTCTTGAATGTTTTATACTCCATGGATGTTTTCCATTCAAAATGAAGAACCCGGTTCATAAGAACAATCTTAATTTAATAAAATTGTTCTTGGTTATGTTTTCTATGTGTCGATTAAATCCTCCCAACTGTTATTATCTAACATGGAGGGTGCAGGCCAAACAAACACGGCCCGACAACCCTCCGCCGTTCTTCATTGTTGTGCGGATTTGACGGGCGACGACGGAACGTGCCGCAAAGGGAATTTGATGATTCCGCAGAGAAGAACGGGTCCCGGGAAGAGCAGCGGCGCAGACGGGAATGGAATCGGACCACTGGAGCGACTCCGGTGGCCTGCGGAAGCCACCGGCGGCGGCGCCAGCGTACCTGCGGCCGCGCGGGTCCGGCGCACACGTGGGGCGCGGCCTTTGCCGCGTCTGTTGACCAGGGCGGCCCCCCGCGGGGGCCGTGGGGTTGTCACGTCGGGGCAGCGAGCCCCCCGCGTTGCTCAGCCGCTCGGCCGAGCTGAGCCGGGCCGCGCCCTGGCCAGTCCGGACCGGGTTGGGTCGACCCGGTTCGGCCGACCCAGGGGGGTCGGGCCGGGTCGGCCCGGGCCCAGACCCCCCCGTCTCCGGATATTTTCGGTCTTTCGCTCATAACTTGAGTTACGGGCCTCCGAACGACGCGCCGTCAGTGGATACACAATCCTTGGATCGAGACGGTCGTTTTGGTATATCGCACTCAAGGTTTCAGAATACTTTGGGTTCGGCCAGGTTGGTTCGTACACGAAACCAACCGGGCCCTTGGAGCAGAAACACTCATATCTTGAGCTCCGGATGTCCGATTGATGTGCCGTCGACTTTGTTGAATTCCTCTAAGTGAGACGGATATTTTGGCTCACTCCGCCCAAGGTTTGGACGCAGGTGGAGTACGGTCGGGTTGGTTTTGCCTTAAAAACCAACCGGGCCCCTGGGATGAAAAAGCCAATAACTCTCAGACCGGGCGTCCGATTGACACGCCGTCTGCGACGTTGAGTTCCTGTTGATGATACGGAACTTTTGGATACATCAAATTTGGACTTTGTGTCTGTTGATGTATCAGCCTCTCGGCTCGTGGAGCGGACCCTCCCGAACGAGCTTGCTGTGTGCGGGAACCCTAGAGCTGGCTGTGACTGCTACTACGACTACGACGACGACTGTGCAGAGATCCTCAGTGGACTGTGACGACGACTGTGCAGAGATCCTCAGTGGACTGCGACGATGACTGTGCAGAGATCCTCAGTGGACTGCGACGACTACTGCACTCAGCGATCCTACGTGGATCAGTGCTACAGATCCTGTGTGGATCCGATCCTGTGTGGGTCAGCGCTCAACGGTTCTGTGTGAGCCAGCGCCTACAGGTCCTGTGTGGGCCCAATCCTGTGTGGGTCTTTGCGGGGGTTAGTTACCTATCGATCCTTTGTGGGTCTGACGACTTAGATGGATCAGTGATCATATTTATCGTCATTCGAAGAAGTGTACCTGTGTGAGGTGAATCCTGTGTTACTCTCCTTTGTAGATTGTGTTGAACTATCCTGTGTGGATTTACTGTTTACTCTCCTTTGTGGATTGCGTTGTGCTATCCTGTGTGGATTTACGTTTTTCTTTCCTGTGTGGACTGGGTTGTGCTTGGGCTCGGATGTTGGAGCCGAACGGGAATTGATGACTTAGGTATATGTATGGGCATATACCTAAGCAGTGTCGGTTGTTACTTCATGATTGCATCATTCCTTTGTGGTTTATCCTTTGTGGATTTCGGGAGACCTTAGGGGGTCTCGGGGTCCCTACTGAGTAGCTTATACTCACCCCTGCACGGGCTTTGCCCACACTACGTTGTGTTGGTTATAGACGACGGACAGCGCTGATCGTAGTGGAGGCTTGCGGAGCAGGACGGTTCCTGGAGGTGGACCACTGGGCGGGACGTACTCGGAGTGGACGGCTGGACCGAGGAGCTATGGAGGCTATCTGTGCTCACCCTTCAGGTGGGACTTCCAGACGACGGCTCGACGCTGTGGCTTTTTCTTTTCAGTTGCTGTTTTCCCCTTTCAGTTGTACTTTACAGTTGGGCTTGTATTTTCGACCCCTTTTACTTTTGGCACAACTTGTTACAGTTTTTACTTAGTGTTTACTTTTCCGCTTGCTTACTCTGTGGTGCTTGTTTACTTTTCAAAGGCAATGCCTTCCCTTTTTTCTGGGTTTTACGCCTTGGTGCTAGTCACCAGCCCCTGGCCTATGGAAGGAGGGCTTGGGATAGTCACGGCGCGGGCCCCGAGGACAGGTCGTGACACCAACAACTATATTGACAGGAGGTCTCTATAGATGCATATGAAAGATCTGTCTAGAAGCATTGCAGACTCTTGGGTGATTATTGGAGAATTCAACTCCATCCTTTATATTGATGAGAAAATTGGACCTATGTACAACACTACCTCTATCAAATACTTGATATGATGTGTTAAGGAAGCCAAAATTACAAAAATTAACCTCATTGGTTCTAAATTCACCTGGTACAAAAGGTAATTAAATAGAATGAGAGCTATCAGAATTGACCGAGCCTTCGTGAATGATGTCACTCTCAGAAATTGGAGATTGATTTCTTGTGTTACCTTGGATAAACATAATTTTTATCACCACCCCATCCTGGTGAGTTTTATCGATAACATGGGGAGGTATCATATTCCTTTCTAATTTAATAATTCTTGGACTACTCTTCCAGAGTGCACAATATTTTTCCAAGATACTTAGGACCCAGATGAGTTCAATCTCAATCCTATGATATGCATCTCTAAAATCAAAATTCTCAAGATCAAAATGAAAAATTAGAGAAATTTTTTTTTTAGCTTTCCTGATGAATAAATTGATTCACTTGAATGTTCTCTTCATAATTTACAAAAATACATCACTAGGAATAATTTCTCTAGAGGCATTGATCAAGAAAATGTGATTTTATCTAAGTTACATAATCTCATAAAGCTCAAGGATAATATTAGAAGGGAAATTTTCAAAATCAGGTGGCTTAATGATGGAGATAGAAACAATCTTCAATTCCCTTTAAAGGGTTATAAGGGCTAATAGGAAACTCTATTTTATAAAAGATAGAGATCATATACTTGATGAAAGGTAGGTTCTTTCCAGTCACATTGTTTCTTTCTATAGGAATATATTCAATGGACCACCAAAGAATACAAGACTCAAGGATGATATCATTCCTAAACTGATCAATAAAGGTGAAAAATAATTTCTTACCTCTATTCCCTTGGATATTTAAATCAAGGACATAATAGTCGGCCTCAAAAATAAAGTTCACATGGACTAGATGGATTCACAAATAACTTATTCCAATTCTATTAGGATGTCATTCAGAAAGATGTGTTCAACCTTATCAAGTATTTTTTTAAAGGTGGATACTTCACTCAAGGTTTCAATTCCAATTTTATTGCCTTGATCCCAAAAGTGGATAATTATAGTGACATCACTCAATTCAAGAAATTTTTTCTCTTGTTAACACCATTAACAAAGTGATTACAAAAATTCTTTCCAACAGACTTGCTAGCATCTCAGACAGAATCATATCCTGGAACCAATTTTGTTTTTTCAAAGGGAGAAACATTTAGGATTTCTTAATCACTACCCCAAAATGTTTAAATCTCCTAAGAAATTCCTCTAGGGGAGGAAAAATTTCTCTTAATCTTGACATCAACAAATCCTTTGACACAATTGATTGGGTTTTATAGGTGATGTTTTTTACAGATTTGGCTTAAATATAAGATTTATTCAGTGGATCAAAGACCTACTTGGGTCTAATAATATCTCCATTATCATAAATGGGTCTCCATAAGGCTACTTAAAATTTTCTAGGGGAGTGAGGTAAGGAGATCCTCTCTCAGCTATCATCTTTTCCATTGCATAGGATTACCTCAACAGGCTTTTCCTTCATATGGTGGACAAGGGTGAAATTACAACTATCAGGGAGGCAAGTGGTACCTTTGCTCCATATTTATTTTTTGATGATTATATTTTTATATTTACTCAGGGATACAATAAGAAAATCAAAAACATCAAGAGTTCCCTTTTTCATTATGAAAGTGTGTCAGACTAGGAAATTAGTTGGATCAAGTCCTTCATATATTTTTTCAAGAGAATTCCAGATTCAAGGAAGGTTTCCATAATTAATGATCTGGTAATTAGGGAAGGTTATCTCCTTTTTAATTATCTTGGAGTTCCCTTATTCTGGGGAAAACCTTGGAACTCTCACTTTACTGATTCTTTGAGTTAAATCAGAAGAAATATTGCCTCTTGGAAAGGTAAATCTCTCTCAATGGAAGGAAGAGTTTGTCTTCTTAAACATGCGGTGGTCTCAAAGTTGGTATATTCATTCATGGTGTATTCTTGGACTACCTCTATTATTAAATCTATTAACTCAATGATGATAAACTTCATTTTGAGTGGTAGTATCTTGGAAAGGAAATTCATTATATCCTATTTGAAAAAATGTTTCTTGCCTCATATTTTTGGTGGCCTTGGAATAAAAAATATAGAATTTTTTAACCATTATCTTCTTGCTAAAATTTTATGGAGGTTAATAGAAAATAACTATGAATATATGGGCTTCCTTAGATCTATATTTTTTAGAAAATATTATTGTAGGAAATTTGAGTTACATGTAGTCCTCGATCTAGATTTCTTTGAAGAAAGTCTTTCAAAATATTCACATGCACTCTCACTGGATTATTAATATGAATTCCACTCTTAGATTCTGGCTTGACAACTGGATGGGAACTCTATTGATTGAACAAATTGACTCCTATGATCAATATATTGACCACAACATCTCTATCAAGGACCAGATGGAAAACCCAGATCTTTTTCCTGATGACATAGCTACAGCTATCTCCAACTATGAATTTCTTAATCAGTATGATATGCTCATTCAGGAACTATACCCTAATGTAATACTTGAATCTAAGAATTTTTTTATTTATATGATCTAATTAATACTCAAATTTATTTGTAATTTCAATAAAAATTGGCTCCTATCATACAGATTTACACTTCTCTAGAGACTCTCTATCAATAAGGTTCCTGTCGATGTCAATCTATAATGTGTTGACATATCTATTTGTTCAAAGTGTGTCCTCTTACATCACCATAAGGATGATGTTGACCCCCTTTTCTTGTGCTATAAAACCACATACTCTCTTTGTAAAGTTGTATTCGACATATTTGAGGTTCGACCCTTGCATGCTGCCTCTTTCCAGGATTTTCTATGTGTTGTTATTAACATCCAATTCTCTAGGTAGCCTATATAGAGATGATACATATTATTTGGAGAAGTTGAAATAAGGTCATTCACAAGAAAAAGAAGTTCAATGCTCAATACACCATTTATAAAATTATAGAGGTAGTACAAAATCCCAATATGCTGCATGTTGAACACTATAGAAACACAGTGAGGGACCTCACTATTCTTAGGAGATTGAACATTATAGGAAACTTTCCCAAACCCTATGGAACACTTGAGGTATTATGGACTCCTCCCTTATCTAGATGGCTTAAATGAAACACTGATGAAGCATAAAGGGGAAACCCAGGGCCTTCAAGATATGGGACCATTTTTAGAGATCATAATGGTGATGCGGTGGAAGTTCTCCATAGTCCTTGTGGACATGACAATGATATCGAAGCGGAAAGACTGGATTTATCAGAGTTGTCTACGTTGAAAGGAAACAAAATTAGGAAAAAATATGGTTTAAGTGTGACTCTACTACCATTTTTCAAGATGTTAGGATAAAAGTGGTTCACTTATCATGGAAGCTGACAGTGGGATGGTTTAATGTCTGTATGCACTCTCTTCCATGAACTACATTATCACACACATCTTTCATGAAGAAAATTACCTTGCTGATGGTCTTGAAAACAAAGGAGTGACCAAAGAGGTGTGTTGTTACTCTAAATATCTCCCTAGTGATATGATTCTCATCTTTCAATAGGAAAAATGTAAAATACCTTTTTTTAGACTTTTTTAACCTTTATTTACTTTTATCTAAGAGCCTCTGAGCTCACTTTTCTAAAAAAAACCTTGGTGACTATATAAATTGGAATATAACTTACAACATGGGCAGGAGCAGGTGATCTCATAGAAGATTTTTTTTTTAAGAGTCCCACAACATCCACCTGGGAAACTAGTGATCCTTTAGGATCCTTTTCTTCTAGAATGGAAGGTTCCCCATTCTTTGGTGAACTACTCTCTTTAGCCGAGAATTTATCCCATTCCTCTACCATCAAATCCACCCAATTCTCTGAAGGTTTATTAACAAAAGTTTTAGAAATATACACAACGGTAGTAGGGATCACAGCTGGAGGTACCGCAATAGTAGATATAAAACCAGGAATAACCACAGCTAGTATTGAAATAAGAAACTAAACTGATTTTTGAACACTTGATCTAGGTGAAGCAACATCAGATTCATCAACGACAGGTGCTTCCACCATATAAACATCACCTTTACGAACAAAAACAAAATATTTAACTTCCATATGCCTATAAATAAAAGGATCATCAGAATAAATTACATCAACTAATTTTTCATTACCATCTTCTTCCTCAACAAGTTCATTCCTTATCTGTTCAGCTACATGTTGCTCAACAGTAGCAATGGCATCCATCTATTCAACCATAGTAGAGTCAGAAACAGTCTAATTAACCATAAACTCATCACTTGAGGATTTCTCTCCATCAAAATATGTATCCTTTTCCTTAAAAGTTGATCTCTATATATATAAACTAGGTGAAGAAAGATCTGAAGGCATATCCACATATCTCCTTCTGATTTTTCCAACTGAACCTTTAGGTTCAGAATCATCATCACCATTTCTAGAATCTATATTTACACTATCATTTTCTCTATTTTCTTCTTTCTCTTATTCATCAACATTTTTTTCTTCTTCATCAGTATTTGAACTAATTTTAAATTATTCCTCTCTAGAGACTTCATTTTTTTCTTTATCAGTCTTTACAAACTTTTCTATTTTGGTAAGACTCTTAGGTGTACTAGGAGATCCATAAGTAATGGGAGGTAATTTTGGAGATAAATTTGGTTCACTTACCTCATCAAAATACAACTATTTCTTAACTTATTCTTTTGTAATAGATTATTTTTCCCCATCCTAATACTATACTATTTCATATGGCTCTAGACTAGGATCAATAATATCCCTTGGTCTTATCAGATGGTCCACCATATTAAATTAAAAATTAAATTTTTCATTATCATATACCCACTACTTCTTACAGGGGTTATAACTGATCCTCATCCTCGAATAAATTTCTTTAGAAATGAAAAAAACCACCATAGTCTATGCTAAAATATTCATCATCTAAAACTAACCCTTTATCTTTTAACAATGCTTAAATCATCTTTGGATAAATCAGGAAGTTAGATAGATAAGTAAGCTTGATCATTTTTAGAAAATGAACCATAAGATATATGTACAGATTGATATTATATCCTCTTTCCATAAGATATAATAAGTATACATCCTGATAACTTAATGTGGAAAAATCATCTTTTCTAGGGCATAACATGTGATGGATAAACTTGAAGATCAGTCTACATTCCCCATACAAATCAGAAGCTACTGGTCTTCTGGTTATTCCATCACTAGTCACTTTGGTTAAGGAATATACAAACACAAAACATCACTTTGTACAAGTATAGTTCCTTAATAATCATCAAAAACACCTTCATGTAGAACATCCAAATTTTTCCCCAATGTTTTGAAGAAAAGACAACTTTACAACCTTTAACTCATATTTTTATCCAATACTCTTATTCTTCTTCAAAATCAAACTCCAGATACTGATAAAACTCATAAAATATCTTATTATAGAAGGGTATATTATTTTAATAGAACTAATCTAACCAACCTTGGTTATGGAGTACTTTGAGCACCAAATACTTACTTGAGACTAACCACTCTACTTAAACTTCTTTTTCATCTAAAAAAATATTCTTGACAACTCTGGATGAAATGGATCTACAACATCACGAACAATCATCTCTCCTTTTTTTCTTAGATGGATGTGAATTAGACAAAGACAAATCAGAAGGATGATTCAATATTTCTATGTATATCGGTCTGGAAATCTTGGTCGAAGGTTGAGAGAAAGGTTGAAGGTTTTAAAGTCAAGAGATGAAGGGTTTCACGGGATCAAGAGAGAATAAAATAGTGTGAGAAATAAGGTGTGTTGAAATAGTCAAAAATATTATTCATATCATTTGATATTTAGGTATTTGAATTTTTTTTAAAATAATACTTGAAAATCTAATTCAAAAATAGAGAAAATATTTGAATAGGGTTTCTAAAAATAAACCAAAAACATTTAAAATCGAAAACCTACCAGTTCAACAATCAAGAAAATAGAATTTCACAAAGGCATGAAACCAATGGTGTGTCACCCAACATTGTGTCACCCAATGGTATTTCACCCTATGGTGTATTCAAAGGAAATTAAAGTTAATCAAAATTAATCATACCTAGCTCATGTTTTATGTAATTAATTATATCAGAATTCAAAGGATTTGTAAATATATCAGCCAACTAATGTTCTATCCTAATGTATTCAAGAGTGATATCACCTTTCTAAACATGATATCTCAAAAAGTGATGCATTGCATCAATAAGTTTTTTTATTTAATGTGACATTTGATTCTTAGAAATGTTAATAGCACTTTTATTATCACAATTTATAGGTACATGTTAGAATTGAAGTCCATATTCTATGTTTTTTATCTATAAAATTTGTGAACTTCAACTACCAGAATCTATGTATTCAACTTCAGTTGTAGAAAATGAAACAAAATTTTGTTTCTTATACACCAAGAAACTAGATACTTGCCTAAAAAGTGATATGTTCTAGAGGTTCTTTTTCTATCTAACTTACATCCATGAAAATCAGCATCATAATAACTAACTAGATCAAATTATTATCCTATAGGGTAAAACAATCCTAAATTGGTTGTATACTTGAGACATTTAAAAATTATTTTGGAAGAAACCAAGTGTGACTCTTTTTGATTTGCTTGAAAATGAGCACACATATACACACTAAAAATTATATTAGTATGAATATCAGTCAAATAGATAAGAATTCAAATCATACCTTTGTAAATGGTTTGATCCACTAGTTTCTCAGTTTTATCAAGATCTAACTTACAGGTGGTACTCATGGGAGTATCACTACTCTTAGTGTTATCCAAGTTAAAACATATTAAAAGATATTTTGTACATTTAATTTGAATTAAAATAATTCCTTATTTATTTTTAAATATTTTAAATCCAAGAAAGTACTTAAGTTCACCCATCAAACTCATTTAAAACTCATTTTTCATCATTTTATAAAAATTAGTAGAAAGGATATTTATTGAAGATATAATAATAATATCATCTAAATAATTTTGTACTACTAAAACATCTTTTAAAATTTGTTTTATAAAAATTCTAGGATAATATATACATTTTTAAAATCCTTTTCCAATTAGAAGATTGTTGAGCCTATCATACTAAGCTCTAAGAGATTGTTTTAAACTGTAAAAAGATTTAGTAAATTTGAAAACATGATTTGGAAAATGAGGATTTTGAAAACTAGGGGGTTGTTAAAAAAACATCCAAAACTATAAAACCATTCAATAATGCACTATTGAAATCCATTTGATAATGTTTTAAATCTAAATGTGTTGGATAAGCAAGCAGAATTCTAATAGATTCAAATCTGGCTACTTGTTCAAAGGTTTCCTCATAGTCTATTCTATTTTCTTGACTATAACCTTGTGCAACTAGTCTTTCCTTATTTCTATTTATTGTGCCTGACTCATCTACCTTATTTATAAACACACATTTAGATCCTATAGTTAAGGGGTCATTGAGTCTATATACAAGTTCCCACAATTTTTTTTCTTTCAAATCAATTCAATTCTTCTTGTATTTCCATCACCTAGAATTCATCATTAATAGCTTCATTGATGTTCTTAGGTTATCGCTAAGACAATAATGCTTGATGTTCAACCTGATTTCTAAGATAATCTATTTTCTATGTACCTCTATCTAGATATCCTACAACAACATCTAAGGGGTGATACTTAAGGGTTATAACAGCTTTAGAAAAAGTAGGACTAGTCACTTCATGATTTTCTATAGGTTTGGGTTTAGGAATTTAAGGGTATTCTTCAGAACTGGATGATTTTTATGACTGTTTAACAATATAACCTAAAGATTTAGAATTTAAATTCAAAGTTGATAAATCATCCTCAAGATTTTCTAGGGAGTTATTAGGATTATATGGATCAATTTCATTAAATTTTACATAGATAGATTATTCCATAGTCTTAGTTATTTTATTGAAAACTCTATATGCTTAACTAGAAATTGAATAACCTAGGAAAATTGCTTTATCACATTTGGATATAAATTTATCATGACTATCCTCAGTGTTAAGAATAAATACTTTGCAACCAAAACTCTAAAGTAATTAACTTTAGGTTTCATATTATTCCAAAGTTCACAAGGGATCTTCTCCAAGATGGGTCTAATTAAAACTCTATTTATGATTTAGTAGGTTGTGTTGATATCCTCTACCCAAAAATATATAGGCAATTCATACTCATTTAACATACTCTAGGATATCTCTTGTAAAGTTCTATTTCTTCTCTCAATAACTCCATTCTTCTGAGGTGTCCTAGGAGTATAGAAATTATGAGTGTAGACATTTTGTGATAAAAATATTCAAAATCTTGATTTTCAAACTCACAACCATGGTCACTTATTAAGGTCTTAATTCTAATTCCTCTTAGGTTCTCTACATATTTAGAAAACTTGGTTAAATAAGAATAGGATTCACTCTTGTAAACTAAAAGGAATACCCAAGTATACCTATAAAAGTTATCTACTAGTACATAGACATAGTGCTTCCCATTTAAACTAGAAATTATAGATGATCCAAATAAATCCATACAGACCAAATCAAGAGGTTTAGAAGTTGAACCTTCTTTCTTTTATTTAAAAGAAACTTTGTGTTGCTTCCTTTTTTGACAGGGGTTGCAGACTTTATCATTTAAGAACTCTAGTTTAGGTAAATCCTTGAATAAAAATTTCATAGTAAGATTTATAAGTGAGTGTATATTGCAATATCCTACTCTCCAATTCTAAATAAAAGATTCTTTGTGAAAATTACTCAAGTAGAAAACATTTTGAGAAATTAAATAATTTAGATCAACAACATAAACATTATCAATCCTTATGGCAGTAAAAATTAAATCATTTTTAGAATCATAAACATTTAAAGAATCATTATCAAATTTAACATAAAAACCATCATCACATAATCATGAAATACTAAGTAGGTTATATTTAAAACCATCAACAAACAATAGTTTTTAAATTAAAACAGAATTATTGTTACCAATTTGGATAATGCTGATGATTTTTCCTTTAACATTATCACAAGAGGTGACATGAACACCATCAACCTTATTAAGTATCTTGAATTAAGAATATTCTTATATCATATGTCTTTAACATACAATCTAAAAGTACCATAGACTCTTATAGGAGGTCTTCAAACAACTTTCCTATAAAATAGAATTTATACAAGGAATGACTTTGGTACCCATATTTTCTTGGGTCCAGAGATGTTAGTAATTAAATCTTAGGGAACCCCCAATTTCTTTATTGGTTTCCTATCAATAGATTGAAGACTTTTTTAAATAAAGACTTTATTAGGTCCTTTATAAAAATAACTGATCGAAGAACTTTATGGTTTTGACTTAGGTACAAAAGTACTTTTTACTACTCTCCTCTATCCAGGTTGGTATTCATTATTAGTAACATATTTGGGTGAAAATTTCTTTCCTAAAATCTATGCGAGGGTTTCTCTACCATTAGTAAATTTTTCCAAGAACTTATTAAACTACTCATTTGAAAACTTAAGATAAATATTTTCTCTTAACAGTTGATCATTCTTTTCCTTTTCAATATACCAATTAGATTTAGTGTTTGCAGATAAATCATGCTATATTTTTAGAGTTTTATATTTGTCTATTAGTTCATTAAAAGTTTTATATATAATTTTATAGTATTAAAACATTTCATCCTATGATATTTCATCATAATTATGTTCATTATCAGAAATATTAGAATTATGATAATTATTAATAGGTAAAACATTATAAATAGTAGCTACCTTATTGAATTTTGTCCTAAAGAACATGTTTTCTTTATCTGATTTATCTTCTAGATCTAAGTCAGATTCACTAGAGATATCTTCTAAGGAACTCCAAGTGGCTTTAATTGATTTCTTATATCTTATATCCTTTTCATTATATCTCTTTTTTTACTTCAACTTTGGACAGTTATCCTTAACAGGTCCTTTTCTCTTATGATCATAGTAGACAAACTAATTTTCATCATTCTTTCAATATTTATTCTAGGTTCACTTGGAATCATATTTTACTTTATAATTGGGATTTTTGAAAACTTATTTTTCCTATAAAATTTATTAAATATTTTGGATAGATGATCCATCTCCTTATCACTATTCGTAATTAAATCACTATCACTTGGACTTGTAACTTGAACTTTCTCCTTCTCCTTTTGTTTAGATTTAGTAGTATTGAAGGATAAAATTTTTCTATTTGGTTCATAATCATCTTCTTGGTTTAATTTTAACTATTCTTCATACATCATCAATTTACTAATCTACTCTTTGATATGTATCTTTATGATATCACATGATTCTCTAATTGACACAGATGTGCCTCTCCATATTTCAGGTAGACATCTTAACATCCACATGATCTGGTCCTTATCTGATATAGGATTCCCAAGTGAGCTCATTACATTCAAAATATCATTGAAAATGAGGTACATGTCATAAATAGGTTCATCAGGATTCATCTTAAAGTTATCATACTTAATAGTGTATGTGTTAAGTCTCATATCCTTAACATTAGTTGTTCCCTCACGAGATATAGATAAAATATCCCAAATTTCATATGTAGTTTTGCAAGAATAGATTTAATTGAATTATTCATCTTCTAAAGCACAGTAAAGGGAATTCATTTCTTTATAATTGTTATTATAAGAAAGCTTTGTATAATAATCCCAATTATTTCTAAAAGTAGAAGTAATAACATATTTATCTTCTAAAATAGTCCAAATTTCGAAACCCATACTCTAAATGTGAATTTTCATTTTAATTTTCCATTGAGTATAATTATTACCATTTAAAAAGGGAGGTCTGTTAGTATCAAAACCTTCTTGTCTATAATCCATTTAAAGTACTAAAATTTTAAAAATAAAAGAAATTTAATATCTTTAAATCTTAACTAAAATAAAAGTTGAAAAGATTTGAAAAATTTGATACCAAAGCTTAAATCCTTTAATACAAAATGTTGTTTAGAGTGAGTAACTCAAGAGGAGGGGGGGGGGGTGAATTGAGTACCCAATAAAAATTTCTATTCATTTTTTTAAAAATATTCCCCCAATTAATTTAAAACTGACCTAATTAACCAAAAAACTAGATCGTTATAAATTAAAATATTTCAAAATATTTATTAGATGTTTGGTTAGTTCTCGGATAAAATAATATAAAATATTACTTAATCCTTTGAAATAAATTTACTTAACCAAAATATTATAAAAACACTAATCAAGGTTAACTATCAAAGTATTAATTTTGTTCACGATTTGAAACAATTTTTAGTTTTAAATAATACATTCGAAATAAAAAAATAAAACAATTTGTATATAAGAGGTCCAGTCTCAAATTGAGAATTAGTACTCTACACTTGGTGATCCACTTCCACCAGGCAGTTTATACAAATAAACAATTTGATCCGTAACCTAGATTGAGTTTTTCAACAGTATACAAATTTCCAGACCACACAGAGCCTCTCCCACTATTACCCATGAGATTAAAACAAAAAAAAAGGTCACAAAGGACCTATACCAAAGTTATATGTGGTATTAGAAATGATAAAAATAGATTTGAGAATATATCATAGTATCTTCCAGTTTGTAACCAGAGATAGTGTGTGTGAAAATAAACAGAGTATCACACACTGCTCGTAATGTAAAAACAAATAAACAAATGGAGAAAATTAAAAGTATTAAGGGATAGAGATACTTATTTTGTTATGAAATTTTTCTCTTGAATCCTTGAAACTATTTGTAAAATGCATCTCGAGTCAGGCTCTTGAAACTTCAGTAAAACAGAGTGTCATGGACACTTCTGTCCTTCACTACAGGAAGGCACTGGATGTGTAATGAGCTTCAGTTTCCTCAGTCAAATGAGTAGGATACAACAGGTAGGTTATTCATGTTCTTTTAATATGGTTCATCTCTATTGTGTTTGTGTAATTAATTTTAGTGCATCCATTTCATCTCTTCATCTTTTGAATGAGAAAATATGTTTCCTTTATTAACAGCAGTAACGTGCATCTGGATATCCTGCTTCCTCATACTGCATGTCTGACACACTCTTCAATTCATTCTTTCGATCATTTAAGATATAATAATTAAAATATGTTTGGAATTAAATCCCATAATATATCCATTAGATAATTTAATTCAAATTAAATAAGTTTGAGAAACAGTGGCGGTGATTCCTGGAACAGTGACTCAATACCAGCGACATGACTTTGTAGCAGTGCCTAAATTTGGTAGTGATACTTTGTAACTCTTTCAAAATGTTGGCGGTGTCTTGTTCTAGTGGTATGTCAAGATGATAGTGTGAAATTTTTTACTTATCTAAATTTATATGCTGGCGGCGACTCAACTGACAGAGAGTCATCCTTCTGGTGGTTCGTTAGGCTGGTGATGTCTCGTACTTTTCCGATTTTCTGAGTCAGTGGTATGACACATATGGCAGTAAATTATCACTGATTACATATCATAATTTGTCAAAATTTCTTTATGACAGTATGATATCATGGTTGTGAGTCATTTTCTAGCGGTGAGTCAGCTTCAACGATGACTCATTCTCAGCGGCATCTCAACCTCAACGTTGACTCATACTTAGGAAAATTTTATCATCTATATCAGATTATAAGATACTTAAAAAATACATGAAACTTATTAATATCATAATAAGCATGATTTTGTGATCATTAAAACAAGGAGGTAAATAATTAGGATGATTCATTTATGGTCACATGAACATATCAATAATATTTAAAGTGTTTAAATAATTATTACCTAATGAGTATGCATTATTGTAACATATGAAAGCTATCTAGACTTGGTAAATAATGTCTGAATCCCATAATTTAATAAAGGGAACCTATATAAAGGGATATTATCCCCCCATTGGGTGCGTGAAACACTTATAAGTGTTGTCCCAATTAGTCTTGAATAAGGTATTTTAAGTACTAAAAGAGGGGTCTGAATTATAGTAATAAACATAACTATAATTTTTTATCTAACTCAAGGTATTAAGTTGATCAGATAATTCAATTTCTTATCAACATAGAATATATCATATCATTTAATATAAAGAAAAAATTAATGTAAAACAATTCTTATAGTATCAAAATATAATCCAAATACTCTTAAAGAATATTATTACCAGTCTATTTCCAATTCATAAGACACCTCATTTATCTAAATTAGCATGATGATATGTAGACCTGATCCTAGGTATCCTTATTCCAAACTCACAATAACCATGACTGAAAACCCATTAAATGGTATATATCTTTTTTATCCTCTAAATCCCTCAATCACACTAATCAGGATCAATAAGCCTAATCACTCTGAGCTTCATTGATTTTAACCCCTTTAAAAGGGTTATGTGTTACTATCCTTATAATCCCTTGATCATAATGATTGAAAAAACTATATTATACACCCAAAATCTCTTCAATCACATAGTTTCAAATAAATAACAATTTTAATAAGAAAATATTAGAGCATTTACAAATAAATCCTCACTCATGGATGATGTAAGAAAATATATCTAAAGAAAATACAATCAGAAGTGCTCAATGACAATGAAATAATGTACAACTTCAAAATGATTGATAAATCTTTAGCTCACTTGGGTAATAATATCCATTCCCCAAATCCTTGGGTGGTTTAATTTATAGACATCCCTTTTAAAACACTCTAATAGTCAAATTCCAAGTTCTTCAAGCCTAGTTGTAACAACATCAGATGCTTCTCACTATTTTCTAATAGATGTAGGCTTCAAAACCTATCATCTTATGTAAAATTCACTATATTTATCTTATATACATTGATTTTACATCATTATAGATTTAAATATACTAAAATATATATAGATCTAATAGGTTCACTGAACATTAAAATAATTCACATTTAATATGAAAAAATATAACTTAAAAAAAACATTTTAAGTTAGATCAAACTCATATAAAGTATATTTTATTTAAAAAAAGGATATAAAAGTGTTCTTTGAACCGATAATTACCCTAATTTTGATAATCAAAAGACACATAAAGAAATCGATAAGTTTGAATGAATTTTTAAAAGAAAACTTCACATGTCATTAGATAGAAATATTTTAGAGATTATATTTCTCCCCCTTTAAGATTCAACTCAAGAACATGTCATAAACACAACCACCATATAAACAAGGAAAAATTACCATCCAATAATTCCCCATTTTTAATTTTCAGAAATAAATTCACATGAAAGGAAAAAAAGTTAAGATCAAAGTAAAATGGAGCAATGAAAAAAACATTAATTTCCAATTAAACCAGCTTAAATATTTTAAAGTTTTCAATATCCTCCTCCTTAACATTTTGATTTTTAGCCTTATTCTTTCAATAATTTTTTAATATACTCCACCTTTATTCAATATTTCCTCCTTGGTTATTTTCAAAAAGTTATTAATGAAAAAAATAAATCACAAAAAGAATAAAAATAGAAAAAATAATTTTCATTTTTAAATATAATCCTCTTGGATTTAACATTCAGATCCAGTAAAGTCTGATGATTCTCCCCCTATCTCAACAATTCAATTGAAAATAATAATTCTAAAAAAACATGTATTATAGTAAAAATGATAAATTTAAATTGAATATTTTCATGTATCTACAATTAAATTTTCAATAAAACCATTTAAAATTAAGTTTATACAATCATAAAAGGAAAGGGAAAATAAATTATCCATCATCTTATCTATCCTTATTATCCTCTTATCAAGTAATTATGAATAAATATTTTAATCCTTCAATTATTTCCTTGTCACACCCTGTCCTGTGCGTTTAATTTAATTAATTATTTTTCTACCTTTTAATATTTTTGTTGGGGTCCGTGGTGAGTCCTGGACAAAGTTTTCGAGTTTTCAATAAAAATTCTATGCTTTGACGTCGTTGGATGCACGGGCGGAGCGCGTGCGGCTTCGCCCATGCAACTGAGTGGCCTTTTCATTAATTTTATTATTATTAAAATGATATGAATTCATTTTATTATTATTATTTTATTATTAAGGTTATTATTATTTTTATTAATATTATTATGATGATGATTATTATTATTCATCATTAAATCATTTATTGATTATAGGAAGGTTACAAGCAAAGACAAGTTTCTCAAGAGAACCCCAAGTGACAAGAAGAAGTTATGGGGGTCTAAAGTAATACAGCCCTACAACATCCCCTCTTATCAGGTTCCTCACTTTAAGGGGAAACAATAACACCTCCGTAGTAGAAAAAACACTGAGACCTTGCGCCGCTATCGAGGCTAGATAATCCTCAACCCTGTTGCCCTCCCTCCACGTATGCAAAAAGATAGCCTCACTGCTGATGATGTTCCTACATATCCTCAGAATATAGGTAACAGACTAGGGGGTGCTGCGCTTATGGTGCATGGAGTCATAGAGGATGAGAGAATTGGTCTCTATCACACCCAGGGTGATTCCTCGATGCCTGCAGAGTTGTATACCCGTGAGCATGGCCATGGCCTTAGCCAAGAGGGAATGGAACCTACCAAAATGGGAAGAAAATGTGAGGATGACATGCCCTATAGGATCCCGTACCACACCACCACCCTTTATGTCATCCGAGGAGCAGGAGCCATCAAATTTGAGCTTTAGTCTAAGCGGGTGGGGATGCCATCTGACCCAGTGGCCAGCCTTTGGAGGGATCCGCTCAGGATGGACTGCTTGAATGAAATGAAGAGATGGGGCCTCTCTCTATTTGTTTTATGAGAAAACTAGATCAAGAAGGAGAAAAATTGTCTTAGCCACCACCGTCCTACTGGAGCACTGAGACCCCTCATACCTGGCTTGGTTCAGAGCCAACCAAATGCACCAGCATCCCGATATGAGAATCATGGCGTGAGCATTACTCTTCGGTCCAGCACCCTCATCACCATGGAACCACCGATCGAGAAAGGGGAGGTCCCTCAGCGCCACTATAGAAAATCCAGTGAAGTCACCAAAAGCCCGCCACACCTGGCCAACCCAGTCGCTGCTAAAGAAGAGGTGAGCAGATCTTTCCTCCCTGGGAGCCATGAAGCACAGGCAACAAGAGGCCAAGCTGATGCCTGAGCGCTTCACATTCTCGTCTGTGGCCAATGCCCTATTCCTGATATGCTAGAGGAGAAAATTGCATTACACAGGGGATTCTTTGACCCAAATAGTCGAACCCCAAGAGTTATTCTAGTTCAAGTTGGAGTGCACCCTCCTGAAATCCTTAGAGGAGAACATTCCTGAAGACGATGCAGTAAAAACACAGTAGTCTGGGTCATCCGAGGGGTCGATCATATCGAACACTTGGCATTGAGAACTATCGAGCACCGCACCTATGAACTCTGGATACCTTCTTGCCTCCTTAAATGTGAGTTGGGTTCCAGGGCATCCGAGAAACCCAAGAACAGACCCTACCCAATTGTGGTGCCAGAAAGAGATGTCCCCCACACCCACAATTCATCCAGAAAATGGTTGCAGGGCTTGCATTATTATTATTGTTATTATTGTTATTGTTATTATTATTATTATTAATATGATTATTAATATTATTAATATTAATATTATTATTAATATGTTTTTTATTTAATTTTTACTTTTATTTAATTTTATTATTTTTTCTCCTCTCTTTCTTCTTCTTTATTCTTTCATTTCATTTCATTTTTTTGTGTCTTCCACATGGCTGTCCCCTGCTTCTCTCCCTTCTCCCAGCTAGATCTTCATATCCCAGATGCCTCTCTTTCTCCCTCATTGTAGCGCCCAATCGCCTAGTGGATCTCCTACATGTTCTCCCTCTCCCCGAACCATCTAGCTCCCTACTGCCTTGCCCTCTGTCGTCGCACGCCCCCAACAACCCCACATAGCAGCACCAGCCACACCCCCCGGACCATCCTGCCGCCAGCACCCAGTTGCAGCTGCCTCCACCTCCCTATCTGGCACCTCTTGCTACAACCCATCTCCTAGCCGTGGGTTCTCCCTCACGTTGCACCGTATACATGCCCAGCTGCCGCACAGTCTGCCTGCATCACTCACCATCTCCCCATGCCTCCCCTACACATTCTGCTGGACCAGCCGGCTCCCTACGCTACCCTCCGCTCTGCCCTTCCTCCTTGTACAACCCGACCCCCTGCACTCCCTCCTTCCTGGCGCACCCTCCTCCAGCCACTATATCACTGGTGACCTTCCCTACTCGCGCGACCCCGTTCGACGATGTCCCTTCTTGTGCGACCTTGTTCAGCGCGACCCCTATGCCTCCAGCTGACCCCCCTGCTAGGTCACACCACTCTTCCCACTGGTGACCAGCTCTGATGTAGCCTCCTCTAAACAGCCCTATAGCCAGCCTCACCCTGCCTACTCCGGCCTGTGCGGTCTCCCTTTGAAACTGATCTCCAATTATCACCAGTATAGCCCCAACCAGACCCGTTGGCCCTTTCTCGTAGTTTAAAGTTTTTAAAATCAATTAAATGATGCTTGAGTTTGTTTCATGTGTTTAAAGCCACGGTATAATTTTCAAAATTGTTTTTTTAAAATTTTTAAATGATTTATTAAATAATATGGGTGCCGCGAGTCCAGTTTTGAAAATGTTCTTTAGCGCACGTGGTTTTAAATGTTGATCTCATAGTGTCGTGCGTGTTTTTCAGGTTTTACACTCTAAGTGTTCTCTTAAACTGGTCTGTTGGCTCTTTAAAATGTTTAGTGAGTTATTTTGGCATTGTGTGGTTTTTACAAACACTTTTGGTTTTTAAAGGGGTTTAGTAAATAGTGTTGAAGGTGCGAGTTATGTTTGGAAACATATCGAGGTGGTTCTTTCGTGCTGTTTGTTCATTTGGTTTGTTCTAGGTCCATGTTTGTGTAACTTTAGTTATTGTGAGTTTGTTGCAGCGTGTTAGTGAGGAAGACCCGTGATACTACAATCATCATCTTGTGCATGCTTGCGTGCCTTTGTGAGGCATGTCGCGTCTTCGTGTTCGAGCTGCAAATTGAGGTAGGTCCCCCACTGCACTCACCTTTAAATTCAGAATTTATTAATTACTTGATATTTTATTAATTTTAATAAATTAGAAATAATATAAGATAATTAATTTTTAAATTATTATTTGGTGTAAAAAGAGTTATTTATTTTATACATAACACTTGACATATTTTCTTGACGAGTGGACGCACAATAGTGAAAGAATGCCCGTTTGGATTTTGAACATAATTCACAGAACTTCAAATTTAGTTTTGGTTTAAATGATAAATGATTTATTCTGAAGCGTGAATGAGTGTTTTGGGTTCTTTTGAGGAATTAGGTTTTTATTTAAAATTGGTGAAGGCCCGTTTGGAACTTTAATAAAATAAATTATTTTGGAAAACTTTCTTTGAAGTGACTCAGGGGTGATACTTTGTGTGTGTTGATTGCGTGAGTTGTGTGTGATGTTTGTGCTACATGATTGACTTTTTTGACTCACCCCTTTCCCATTTATTATGCGTGTTGACATGGGAACCTGGTATAGTAAGTGAATCTTCTGATAACGATTTCTGCACTAGTTTAGATTATGCACTGGCTAGTGGCCCATAGTAGAGAGGTACTCTGTTATTAGTGCTATGGGATTGGGCCCCTCGGTTAGGCCATGTAGGGAAACACTGGGCATTTGGGCATTATGACGTCATTGAGTAGGGCATGCCTTCAGGATGAGTCACATGTATAGTACGTTCTGGATTGTTCACGAGCTCTTAGGTTTGAGCTATGTTTTCTTTAGCATTTATTTGTATGTGGCATATGAGTGAGAGGTCTAGTTCAGTTACTGGCCCCTGTGTGCCACTTTTTCCATTACCCTTGGTGTGTTGCATGTTATGTGTGGTTTTTATTTTGGCTAATAATGGAAGTTTGGATTTCTAAATTGTTCGTAAAAATGTTTTAAAATGAAATTCACATATTCCTTTCAAACATTAAACTTGTTTTTAAATTAAAAATGGAAATGTACTGTTATTTATTTTAGAAATAAAAGTGTGTGTGTGGAAACCCATATTTTATATAATTTAGTTCAAACCTGAAATTGGTAAATTCTTTATTTAAAGGTAGTGCATTGGTAATAGTTTGTTGGGCATGCCTACTGAGTTTTAATACTCACACCTATAGTGTTTTACCATTTTTATTTTTGCTGCAGGTTTGTCTTGAGCTCGCTCGCCGTGGGCGAGAGTTGGTAGTGGACTGGTGAGCGACTCTTGGAGTTTCATGGAATTTTGGTCATGGTCAGGTTAGTTGGTTGTTATTGACCGTTCTTTCTTTCGTGTTATTTATTTACTTTGCATTATTCTACTTTTTCCGCTGCTTTATTTATTTTCATTGGATGAAATCGTTCCCACTTGCTCTCTGTTGATGCCCTGGCGCTTGTCACCAGCCCGAGAGGATTGGGAACGCCTCTCAGGCCATGTCACAGACCGGCTCGGGTGATCGGTTCAGGGTCGACCCAGGTTGGTTCGTGACATTCCTCAATTCAAAAAAGTCTTTCCCCTATATTTTTAATTGTTATTCCTACATTTAAATTTTATATTCTTGATCATCTATATTCTAATTTTGAACCTTCAACTCTTAATCCTAATGAATATATTGAACAAGATCTTGATAAATATCCTTTATAAGTGTATAATTAATGTTCAATAAGCTTCAAATTTCACTGTACTTAACTTTCTCACACTCCTCCATATTTCTAATGTTTCAAAAGTAAAGTTCACAGGCTTCATTAAAGTTGATTTCATACACTTTTATCTCATCCCGTTGAATACAAATATGTTTTAATGTCTATGAAACTTGAGCATCGACTAAAATGTCTTTAATATGATTCATCTTTGAACCCATCTATGATAAAACTGTTATAATTTTAGAAATATTAAACAACTATTATTCCATATTTTTTTGCTTCTCCATTCTTCTACTTCTTGAAATATCCTTATAAGAGCTATCTTTTTAAGAAATTTCTGATTTATATCTAGCTACACCAACTCCAAGTGTGTATCCAGTTGATCCTTCTCTGCCAGGTAAATATTCATGATATTGACATGGTAGGAATATTTAACTTCTTTAGTTATACCAACATCAATTCCATTCTATATGGTTACTTATATTGTTTTCTCCTTTTTCACTTCTAGAGATTCCACTGATTCTTTTTGACCAGTGACATCTTCCATATAAGTTCCCTTTGATTACTCAACTTTAGAAGACGTAGATTTGTTCCTTGAATATTATAATACTAAACTATCAGTCCTAGTGGAATCGTGGAATGATTATGAAAGATGAGTAGATATTGAAAAATTAACATATGGACATATTGGTGGTGGAGTCACTTGAATCATAACCTAAAATTCTTCTAAAGTACTAATAGGATCTTCAGTAGTTGCCAAGGGTGATCCAAAATCCAAAGAGGTACCCTATCTAGATTATCATAAAATATTCTTCCCCTTTCTGAATTTATCTTTAAATATTTTCAGCCTCCCTTTTTCAACCCATTTAATTTTTCCAATAGATTCTCTAGTGGTTAACAGAAGAGAAATAACCTAAGACTCCTTGACATTTAAAGAGTTCTTATTCTTATTCTTTTTCTTCTTATTCTTATTCTTATTATTCTTCTTATTCTTAATATCCATATATTTAAATTCATTTTCTATCAAGGATTTAACTTTTAAATTAAGTAATCTAAAGTAAGGATTTCCAGATTCCTTCTCCTCTTTATTATTTATAATGTCTTTTTACTTATTTTCCCAAACATCACTATACTTTTCAAAAACATTTTCAAAATATTCATATGATCTTACTTGGTGAGAATACTTATCATGCTTCTCTTGATGTTGTCATATTGATGAAGAATATTTCAATGATTTCTTCTTATTCTGAGTAGATGATTTACCATTCAGAATAAGTTCCAGTGATTTTCTATTATCCTTTGATGTCTTCATGATCTTATCCATAATATTATTCTCATAGTTCTCCTTCTTCATCTAGGTATCTATATAAGGGGTAACTTCTATTACTTTTTCAATCAACTTATTCTCATATGAATGATAAACTAGCTTTATCCAGGGGATATTCTTGGTATTTAATGGCAACTCCTTCCATCTTTCAAAAAATATAAAATCATTTACTCCTTTCTTCACTAAGGATTTTACTAGAATTCAGTTTAATATAGTTTAGTATAGAAACATTTTAAATTTTACCACCCTAGTGAAAACCACTCCAATGTATCCCCATATGAATTTCAAAATGTTAAACTTTCTCATTATGGTGAGAAATTTTAGAACATAAATATCTTAAATTTTTATAGAATCTCAATATCCTTTCCTCAGTATGAAAAACCATCAAACCCATTAGAATTTTATTCTAATTTTTATATGTAAATGATTAATATTATTAATTTTCACATTTACCTAGAAATGTTTTTCCATGGACTTGCTATTAAAAGTTTCAAAAATATTTCAAAGCTTATATGATACAAATAGATTTTATCCTTAAAGAGGAGTCTCTATCATTATCAAGTAATTTAAGTACCATATAAAATTCTTTCTCCCATAATTTAAATTTCATATTCTTCACATCATTTAATTTATCAAAGATAAATAATCCATAAAACTATTGAATGAGTTTTGGGTAGAATAATTGCCATTCTTCTAAGGGCAATGTTATCTAATCAGAACCTTGAAACATGATTGTTTTCATCAAAAATGATTCATTCTTTTTATACCATTCTTGTTCAATCAACCTTTTAATGAAAATTTCTTGTGAGGAAATATATTTAGGTGATGGAATTATATTTGTAAAATTAATCAAGGAACCAAACAATAAAATCTCATATATGTAGAGATTTATAATGAACCTGGAAAACTAACATAGGGTAGAAACCCCTATATATAGGCATTACTAACTACCATTGATCTAATCTCATTTGATATCCCATAACACTTCAAAATTAAAGTGAGGACACAAAAAATATTTTTAAAGAATATTTTCTGAATTCCTAAAATAAAAACATTTACCCTTCAATGGAGTAATTTTTTCAAAGTAATGTTTAAAAGTTTTAGAATTTATGAAATTATGTAAAGTAATATTAACAAACATTTTATACATTTCATAAGATAATAATAATGAACTTTAACCTCAAAAAAGTTATCTTACATCACCATGGAATGATTTTCTTACATAAAAGATGTTTTTAGAAGTTATTCAAAGGTATCATTAATATTTTTTTGATTATAATGGTAGATAAAAAATAAATCTATCATAAAATTGGCCAAACAAAACAAAAATCCCCCCTTAATAAGGGAATTAACATTTAAATAAAAACTTTATAACTTTAAATACATGTAAAAACATAGGCATAAGACATAAATTTATATAAACTTAAACAAAAATTACTTGGTATTAAATATCAGATTCCATCTACAAGCACACACTGAATTCATCACTCAAAATGTAAGTCTGAGGAATCCAAACTTGGTTAGGTCTAAAAGTATTTTCAAATATTACCTTCGGTACCCAAATATTTCCTCTTCCATAAAGTTAAATAGTTGTAAGTTACTTTGAAATATATGATTTATGTTTTCCTAATGATTGAAATTTGTTCAAATAACACCAAATTTTCTAATGTCCACCTACTTGGAATTTTGAATAGAAAAGATAACTACTTGGAAAAAATTAGTTGATATGGAAATGTATACTATTTTTGGATTCATATTCAAGTATATAAGTGGATATTTTGGGTCTTAAATGATTATAAAATTTCTCAATGTATTTCCTTTCGTTGGCATAGATGGTCAAAAATTTCTTCATGATTTCAACTTCTGATTTAAGTTTCACCACTTTACATTTATCTTCTACAAAGGATACATTCTTCCCTTCCTTATAAAAATTTAACCTTGTATGTTTTATTTTTGATTTTTATAACTATAACACAATTTTAAAATTTTCATTCTTTACCATGGATAACTTATCTCTTTAATTAGTAATTACAACTTTCTTCTCGGCAACTTTATTTTTAATTTATGAATATTTCTTATAGAGTTTTTGATAAGAGATCTCAACCTCAACAAGATCTTCCCTAGCTTTATTAAACTATTTATTTAACTTTTTGTTTCTATTTTACATGATTTTCACATATTTATCCATTTTTTCAAGTGAAGGAGAACCATCTTAAGTGAAATTTATAACTTGGAATTGTTGTCATTCGAATGTAATTCAACCATGGGGGTGAAAGTTCTTTTGGGGAATCTACTGACTCATGGGGATATTACTTATATCATTAGGGAATGTAATAGTTTTATTTGGTTGGAAATGGTTATCACACATACTTAGTGTGAGGGAAATATGGGGGATAATATCATTTCTTCTAAAGGGGTCCCATATGTGACTCTAATTTTTTTCTCTTAAACAAGACCCCTTCCTCTGGATTGTAAACAAGTTTTCCTTAGAGATTACTTAGGACTTCACAATTATATACCTCCATGAAAATATTTTGGGTTTACTTTCCCCTTAATAAAAATTTTTATTTGAGAGATATATAATTAAAAATTAGTTTTAAGAGATAACTATAAAATTTTATTAGTAGTCACCTTCCCTATAAAGTAAAAATTATTTTGTGGTACTCTAGCATAAAACATAATGTTATTTTAACTGATATCACTATCTAAATTAATAATATCATCATAATAATACGATTATTCACAATAAATCCATGTATTATTAATTTCTATAAATTATTTTCTATCTTTTATCTTTGAAAATTTATCATCCTCAATTTTATTCATCAATATCATACAATAAATCATGATATATCCTGATTTCATACATTCATAATAGGTAGTGTCTGTCAAATATTCATATTCATATCATTTTTTATATCATTTTATTTATTCCTATATAAATTATTCTTTCCCATATACCTATTCATCATTTTAGAAAATCGAGAAATTTGACTTTTTTTAAGTTCTATAAATCTGTTATTATTTGTTATACTAGGTATAAATGTTTGAGTTCCAAAATTTTGATATCCAGACATTGTTATGAATAAAAATATATTTTTATTATATCTATCTCTAAATATATTTTTATATGAATTTAATATTTCATAAAGACACCAATCAAATCATAGTCTCACTTTGTAAGATGTTTAGTGTCATTTATTGATGTCCTCTTGAATTCCTGTTCTTTATGAACAATATTAATAAAATTTTCAACAAGTTAATCATTTGATAAATTTTTATAACTGAGAGACTAGAGACTATTAAATATTGTAATTAATATTTGATGAATTTTAGTGACTGAATATACTAGTGAGAACATAAAATTCTGGATAATTAAAACAAAACATAATGATTTTTGATTCAAGAAATTTGGATATTCCTATAAGAGTTGGTGACCTAGAACGAACTGGTTTTACTTTGATTACATGGATATTTAATGTATTATTACATATTGTTCATTGTTTTTCATGAATAACGTCCTATAGTATTTGTTGCATTGATAAGGTCATGGAAGTTCCCCGATATGAGAGAACCTTGAAATGATATAACAATATTCTTAAATATAGTTCTGTGGTTGAATGACATGCTATGATGGGACACATAGCATGCAGATCATCAGGTGCAATTACTCTTAAGCAGATAAGAATACCTCTCATGAAGTTCACACTTGGTAATCTCCAAGATAAGAGATTATGAGAACAGACTTGCTAGTAGGAATTCCACATGTTTTGGTGTCATCAGATATTTCTATCTGCGAGCGTGTGTAATGATTATTAGACTTTAATACTATCATTAATATGTGTCATGAATTATGCACTTTGATTTACTGATAAAAACTGTCACGCAGACATTTGGAAGGAAGTAGGATACGTTGGGTGCGTCACGAGTGGCATGTTATTAATGGATAAGTTGGGGAAGGATTTGTCCCTTCCATTTATGAAAGTTGATATCTCGGACCTTTGATTGAAATAGAACCATCGCGTGAAATTCCATGGCCATGGTGTAACGATGAGTTTATTTCAGGTAGTCAAAGAACGATGTATCAAGCATAAAAGTTGATGACACAATCATGAAACCTGCTTGATGAGATATTGTGACAAAGAGATTATATTACACAGTGAGCGTTCATATGTGGATGTCATTGTTGAGACTTTACACTCTTTCTCTTGGGTTACTTAACCCGTTGCTAGAGACTAATCTTGGGCTTTAGGAAAACCCACCTAATGCCAATGAGAAAGAATCCTAGAGGGCCACACACTAAGTGTTTTTGGTGGTTTCGGTTAAATTCTATCTGAATTTAATTAATGAAATAAAAATTATTATCAAGACCGTGGAATAATTGTATTCAAGTTATAATGATCGCATAAATTAAATAAAATATATTTATTCATTTTATTGAACATTTAATAAATATTTATTTACTAGTTTGTAAATAAAATATTTATTTAAGAGAATAAAATATTTATTTATTTAGTTGGGTGTTCAATAAATGGAAGTGGAGTTCGAGCGGACCAAGGTCGGTCTGGTAGTAAAATAATTATTTTTAAGACGGTAAATAATTATTTAACTAGTTGGCACAAATTAAAATAATGCTACTATTATTTTATGACACAAAATTTTATTTATAATTTGGTTTTGTGCAAGTTGGCACACAATAAATAATGATGTGGTATTATTATTAAATTCATGGGTTTTCTCTAAGCTCATGAATGTATTTAATTATTGTTATAAAATTAAATATTGTAACTAAAATTCCATGTATATAAATAGGAAAGTACGCCTATTGTGCCAGACAACACACCACATGCCTGGTGAATTGAGAATTATTGAGACAAAAAATTTCTCTCTCGAATCCTCTTCTCTCCCCTCTCAAGAACGAGAGACGTTCTTCAAGGCCGAAGAACAAGCGATCAAGAACGAACGACACAAGACACTTGCTTCACCGCACTAGCACCCGGAGAACGAGCAGTATCGACCGAAGGCCATCAGAGCACGTGTGGATCACCACTAGAGGGATTATAGTTTGGATCCTTATAAGAGAAACGAGATAATCCGAAAGGGTCATTCCGGATGATCAACATCATCAACGAAGAAAAATACCAAAGATAAAGTTATTATTTTTCTTTATGAAATTAGTTAAATTAATTACAAACATGATGTGCAAGATCCTCTCTAAGGTTTTAGGCCTCTTTATTATTTATCTAAATCTTTGATTATATTCCGTGGAGACTGGAATTCATCGTCATATTGATCCTGGAATAATCATTGATCATGGTAAAAATCAAAGTTGGGTACCGTCCCAACCACGCTTTTGCTGCGCCCAAAACATTAAAGTGGTATTAGAGGGGTTACAACATAGTTTATAATTATTTAAATATTTCATTGACGAATTACGCATTTAATAATTTAGTTATTTCAATTCAAGTCAATTGTTCTGAAAATTTGAATCTCAAGATCTATTCCTCCTCTTTCATTTCTCGTTCACCTTACAGAAATGATCTTTTCTTTTAATTTTGATTAAATAAAATAGAGGATCTCATCTAGAGGCGCCAAAGCTTCCTGGACATACAAAACCAGAACACATGGTGTCTATTTGAAAGTACACACCCTTTAGTCAAGATTAAATGCATTGGACCAGTCCGCCAAACCAAGCCGTGTGTTGGAGTCTTTCTAAGTCTTAAATGACTCTTTGTGTTGACCAGGAATAGGTGGCACACGGTTTTTGGATTACACGCTATGTGGACCAATGGACACGATGTGTAGTCCCTTCGGGTTAGGGTTGGACCGTATACCCCATACACAGCTTCCCGGCTAGAGACCATGTAATGAGGAACTACATGGCGTGTGGCCCACTAGACATGCAGTGTACTCTGATGATTTCCGAAGTATAATCACACGCCGTTTCCCTAGGCATGTACTTTGGATAGACGGTGAAAAATAATACACACCATATAGTTGGAACTACACATCGTGTACTCATCCAAATTACGTAGATTTATTAAAATTTATTATTATATTATAAAAACCCTTGAGACGTGTACCATCGTGTGAGAATAAAGCTGAGGCACAACACGTGATAAGTGTTTTATATATATGTGTTTAATTTAACATCTGCGTAATGTTCATTTCTACTCATTGGGTAGTTATGAATAGGAATTCACTGGATTGCCTCCAAGATACAAGTTACGTACAAAGATAATTTTAAATGAATTTATTTGTTTAAAATTATGATGGATGAGAATCTCAAGGAAATTCAAATAAGGGTTTAAGATAAAAGGATTGATTAATTAAAGATGATAATTAATTAATTCGAGTGTGATTTATCTTAAACAAGAATGATTAAAGAATTGATTGCTAGTTTTATTTATGCGTAAATATCATTGCATGTATGGATGATCATGATCTAGACCAAGACCTTTGTATGTTGATGGTTTCTTTTAATTTATTTATTTGAATTAAATTTATTGGCCTGCAAGCCTTATCCTCATTAATATATAGGGCATATGTAACACCCCAGGTAAATAAAGAATATGAAATTTTTATATTTATCCATATTTGTGAATAAAATATTAATATTACTTTAAAGGGGATGATATGCTCGATGACGTACCCAACACACAACAACGAGTTTCTTGGTAATCTTGCATTGCACTCTAATAATAAAATATTATTATTTTAAATGGTAGTTAACGCCTAGCCATTGTAATGGAGGGAATGAAAAGAACTAACTAAAAAATGATTATATATTTTTGTCAAATATTTTTACTCTTTACAATAAATGTTATAGGATTAAAAATGCGAATGAATCCAATTTTAAGCATAAACATTCCAATATTCTTTAAAAGGTCGATTAACCGCCTTTTAATGGAGAACCTCTATTAAATCCACCGTTTGACAATTTTATGTGTTATATTTGACAAAATAAAATTCTTCTTTAGAATCGGGACATCAAAATTTACTTTGTGTAAATTTTTGGTGATTTTCCGAAAAAGTTCAATTTTTAATGAATAGTGAAAAATGTTGTATTTTAATTCAAAACATCTTTTAATATAATTTATTTATATGATTAGATTATATTTTGAATTGGTTTTAAAGTTAAATTAGAATATATTTTTACCATTTAATCCAATAGTGGTCGTTGGAATTAATTTCACTTTGAAATCGGACTTAAACTAGTGTTAATCTTTTGATACATTTTGTTTCATAAAAACACGCTACTTGTTTTGACAGCGGGAATTAATTATTAAATTAATTAATTCAAGTTATATGTTTTTAATTTTTTAAAATAGACATCATTTTTGAATTCAGAATATCAAATATATCTTAGGGTGAACTATTGGTAATTTTCTGAAAAACTTCAATTTTTGATGAATAGTGAAACAACTAAGTGGTACTTATAAAAACTGATTTTCCGTTTAAATGAAATTTTGCCATCTTTGTGTTTTGAATTTCAAAAATCACACATAAATGGTTTTCATTAATAAGTAAAATGTGGTTCAATGGGATTAAAATAATTTTTTGGTGAATAGTAACTTATTAAGTTTTTAATCGCGATTAGAGGTAATTAGTGTAGTTTAAGGTAAGAATAATGTTTTAATAAAATTAAATGACCTATAAACATGTCCTACCCTCATTGGATGTGTCATGGCCGACAAATACAATCCATGGGTCAACTTGGGGACCCCATGGAGCCACTTTGGTTGGAAAAGGACATAAATATCTTTTTATTTAATGTTAAAGTAAAAATGACACAAACATGAGATGTTTTACTAAAACAGTTTTTACATGGGGTTATACAAGTAATATTTTTGATTATAAATATTCATTGGAAAGATAAAAAGATTTCCTACATCATAGTATTTTTTTTATAATTTTTATACATTAAATAAAATAAATTATTTATGACATCATGATGATGCAATGATGACCTCATTATTTAACGATTTAAATAAAATGGAAAGATAATGTAATATCTAAGACCTAAACATGTCCAAAACCTATTGGATGGTTGTATTTAGAACCCTTATCACCTTATACTCGAAACACATCAATGTGGGACCATTAAAATCCGAAACTAATTCTAAAATAAAGTAACATTTCCTTACTTTCCAAGAGTGCCCTTCCTCTCCTCTTATAAAAGGCCCCCACCTCTACCTCCTTACCCACACTTCCAAAGCCTTTGGATCGAAAAAACCCTGCACATTTTGTCTCTACACATCCCTATATAACTCCTTGAAGCATCACTTTGGGCATAAGTCTTCCCAAGGAAGCCTTTGAGCTCAAACCAAAGGGAGTTACCCGATTTTAAGGTAATGTCTTCACTTGAGTCCTTTTGTTTTATTTTGCTTCTCCAACCCCCTAAACTCTTTTTATTAATTTAATTTGTAACAAATTAAGTATATTCAATATACTAGGATGTTGTTATAATAATTATTTGAGCTACACATACACACACCTTCATCTAATGGTTAAAGAACATACTGTTTCTGTGGATGGTGAATTTCTGCCTCATGAAACGATGATTGTTCAACACTCATATAACACCTTCAAAGGTGGACATTAAGATGTAACTATATTTATATATGATATATAATATGTTTATGTTTTACTTAAACTTATGTATTTTTCATTTATGGCATACCTTTATGGTTTCCATTATGGGTAAACGCGATATCTTCATTTTAGGAAGTGCGGACTACCGCCCCCTCAAAGTGATTTGATTCGTTAATGCCATATGTGGGATGTATAAAGAATGGATTTAAAGTTATTATATATGATTTTATACTGTAATTATAATATACCTTTATATAATTATTGTTTTATTTCCATTAAAGTATGATATAGAAATGAAAGTAGCGTTCATGCGTACGTACGGTTTACCGTCTCCATGAACGGTGCATTTCATTTCTTATCCTCAAATGTAATGTACTATTATAAGTACATATAATGTATATATATGATTTATGATACATCTAAAGGATGAATATAATTTTGTAATTAAAAATATACACATCTCTCATTTAGTTTTAATTCCATTAATATGACATAGAAATGAAAGTACCGTTCATGCGTACGTACGGCTTACCGTCTCCATGAACGATGAATTTCATTTCTTACCTCTAAATGATTATTTAATATTATAAATACATGTATATTCTGGATATATATGATATATATGATATCCAAATAAGTAATTTCATTTTTTATATAAAGAACCTTTAACCACACGAACAACATGTAATTGTAAAAAGTCCACTTTTGACTTAAGAACCAAATATCGACAAAACAAACATTATTAACTTAAATGATTACATAATGTTTATAACATGTAAATAATTGATATAAAAGGAATAATGAACTTGAAAAATGTTCTTAATCAAGTATAAATTAACTCAATTTTATTATTCAGGACGTTAAAGAACGATCGAGTCAAGTCGGACTCGAGGTAAGGGATCCTACTCCTCTCTTTCTTTTTAAGTACACTCTTTTATGTCATTACTTTTAAAGCTCATATTTCTTGTTATTGGGATGTTATTTTATATTAATTTTACTTTAATTTTTATGTTCATGTGATGAGAGACCCTATTCTCTTTCATCAATCCATTTTGGAAGTTTTGAGTGGCGCCGTTAGGCTGCCGAATTTTCGTAAGAGATCCAACCTCTCTATTTATTTTTAAGTACTCTCATTTATGTCATTTATTTTAAGCCCATATTTCTTATGTTTGGGGATGTTATTTTATATTCCTCATACTTTACTTTTTTTGTTCATATTATGGGAGACCCTATTTGATCTCATAAATCCATTTTTGGAAGTTTTAAGTGGTGCTGTTAGGCTGTCGAGTTTTCGTAAGGGATTTTTCATCTCACTTTTATTCCCGTGAAATTTATGCTACGTTTTCCACTATTTCCTTTGAGTGGTTTATGTAATGCCCATTATTATACACTTTGTGTAGTATAATTTCATTTATGGGTATTTACATCTTTATTGTATGACCCTTCTTCCATGGGGTGTACTTTTCGAAAGTTACCCAACTCGGTAAGGGGACCTTTCACCCTATTTTTTTTAAAAGACTTCTTTTGTTATGTCTTTTAATTCACATACTATTATGTTGGGATATTTTCTTCTATATCCTTATTTATGTAAATTTTATGTCCAAGTGATGAGATCCCCTTTATCTCTCTGATCAACCCTTTTTTGTAAAATTTTATGTGACGCCGTTAGGTTGTCGAATTTTACCAAGGGAACTTCTTAACCCAATTTCGATTTCTTTGGGTTCAACATGTAGTTATTGAATATGTCATCCATTGAATATGTGTTAATGACATTTGATTGTTTTACACTTAATATCCACTTATATTGGGTGTATTTATATTTGTCACACATAATTATGAGATTGATTTATCCTTAATTTAAGGATACCTTCTTTATAATGGATTTCATCTCATTTTACATTTCTTTTGAGACTTCATTGTTGTTATACACCAATTCACTCTTATATGGTGTGTATATTGTCCTTTGAAATATTATATCATGAATCCCTTTATTCTCATGATATTATAAAGTTCGGATTAAATGTTATTCCGTAATTTTTTTTTGTATTCAAGAGTCTCTCATTTTTGTTAAAAACTCTTTAACAAAAATATCATTTTAAATGTTTTAAAGATTTATTATTCTAAATCTTTATCTTTAATGTCCATGTTTTCAAAATGGTTTTCAGTATTTATTTATATGGACATTAATGTTTTAAAATTAAAATTCCATTAAAAGCTTCAAAGTGGTATGGGACACTTTGATTCAAAAATATCTTTTAAATGGTTTTTGAAAATGGATTGATTAATTCAATATCTGGGAATTACTTATTGTGATTGAAAATAAAATTTTGTTATTGAAATATTTATATTTTCAATATTTTATGTGCAATGATGTTACTTGGACATTTTACTGGTGGTTACGTGATAAACCATATGACGGGTGGTGCCGTGAATACCAGGACGGGTGGTTACGTTATAACCTCCAATGCATTGGGTATGGAAGTTGGCCTTATGACTATTCCATTAAGTATGTGTGGAAGTCGGCCGTATGGATATTCCATTAAGTATGTGTGGAAGTCGACCGTATGGTTATTCCACTTAAGTATTTTTATGTCCCAAGTTACCTTTATATGTTATGTGATCTTTATATGGGTTTTATGGTAATCTTTTGGTTACAGAAGGGTAAGTAATGAACTTTTATTCAGTGAAGAGTTTTTACTACTTAGAGAAGGTGAAAAGTATTACTTTGATAAAGTATACATGTTTTACTTGTTGTTTTGAAAAACTAACAGTTTTTATTCTTTTTGTATCCCTTACTGAGCTTTTTATGCTCATCCCAAGTTTTTGAAATGTTTTTCACAGGACTTAACGTGGAATAATGTCAAGGATGGGATCAAGGGAAAGTCATGCTACCTAAAACATGGAACTAGACATGTTTCTTTTTATGAGTTTTTATTTTATGGAAACTTAGTAGAAGTTTCTACTTTGTAATCTTTTGAGATGTAATAGTTATTTCCTAATTCTCTAAAACTCTAAACCTGAAAAGATCCTCAATGTGAATTATTCATTTAATTCAATATTAAGTAAGGTTTAAGGCTGGGGCCTTATAGTTGGTATCAGAGGTCGGTTTAGATAACTTTAGAGGTTAGGGTATTCTCTAAGCATAAGTGACAGTACCATAATGGATAGGATTTCAGAAAGAGTCATAGTTTTAGATAAAGTGAATGAGTAAGTATATCTTAGTATTTACCTTCCTCATTAGTACAAGATGGTTTTGTTGATATGCTCACACTGAAATTTCTTTTTTTAGTGAATGGATGGATCTAGCAGGCACCAAAGAGACAACAGGTTTGAAGGAAGCTGTGGTGGTTCTCTGATTAATATACTAGATAAAATGGGGGATTCAATGAGGAAACTCGTGGTTGTTTTAAACCAACTATCAAGGAGTCCTGATCAACCACTTGAACCTTGGTATGTTCTGTAATGCATCATGTACGAGATGACCAATCGATGTGGAAGTTCAGGTAATAATTATAAAGGTAACCATTAGGATTTATATGATCCTTACTTTTGAGGTAATTATGGGTTATTATATGTTATGCTGGAAAATGAAAGACATGAGATAAACTTGAGGTTAAAATATGTTATGATCATTTTTGAAGATTTTATCTCATTTTGGGGAATGTTTTAAAATTATATAGTTTTGGAAAAAGGACAACACGCAGACCGTGTGACAACCCATCGCATCGGACAAAGCTGCGGGAATCGAACCCACAACCAAAGTGCGATTGGTATTTATCGCCTACCACTGGACTATGTGAAGTCCCTAGTTAGTTTGACTGATTCTTTTTAGTTAGATGATTTTATGAATTAAGATTAAGTTGATTTTGGGTTATTTATGAAAATGATTAACCTATCATGGAGGATATGTGATTAGGTTAATTACTTTTCAATACGATACATTAAGAGAAACTGATGTTGTTTGGAGATAAATGTTACGATTTAAATTGGAAGACTATGTGACTAAATCCTTAAAATATTTGGGTTTCAATCTTAGTTTGGTTTACTTTGAAGAATTTTATGGACAATTGTTTATCAAATGGTCTTCATTGAACTTTGGGTTTTGTTGGACAAATTTTGGAGATTAAGAATAGATTTTCTTTTTATAAAGGGTTATCCTTTTCTGGATTATCTGATCTTGTACTAACCATTTTGGTTTTGGTTTTGGTAAAAGTCTAAAGACATGGGAAGTATATAGTTATCTTTTGTGGATTAGGTGATTCTATAGAAGTTTATTATAGTACTCTTAATGTGAACAAGTCTTCCTAAATACCCGTCTTTTGGAGAAAATATGAGTTTGTGTAAGAAATCTAATTAAAGTTGAAAGTCAACATGATAATTAATTATGTTTCCTTAGGAATAAATTCCTCAATAAAAAGTAACTTAAAACAAAAATGTTGTATATTAACTTTTCCTACTGGGGAATCTAATACCGTTTAACCCATCACAAGTTTGTGATTTTCTTATGGTTAACTTTCTCCTAAACATGTTTACTATCACTCTCCATCAGAACATGACCCTTTGTTTTCTCCTCCATGTCCATGTTTTTCTACATGGAATCCTGGTATGGGTTAACTCGGGTGACCTCTATACTTCTCTTTATTTATTTTAAAGTGATTGTTTTACCGACTCTTGTTCCGATGTGGGACTTTCAAGGATGTTTCCGAGCCCAATTTTAAAATTGCGAGGTCGCAATTCCCAAAAGGGGGGAAGGATGTAACACCCCAGGTAAATAAAGAATATGATATTTTTATATTTATCCATATTTTTTAATAAAATATTAATATTACTTTAAAGGGGATTCTATGCTCGATGGCGTACCCAACACACAACAACGAGTTTCTTGGGAATCTTGCATTGCACTCTAATAATAAAATATAATTATTTTAAATGGTAGTTAACGCCTTGCTGTTGTAATGGCAGGAATGAATAGAACTAACTAAAAAATGATTATATATGTTTGTCAAATATTTTTACTCTTTACAATAAATGTTATAGGATTAAAAATGCGAATGAATCCAATTTTAAGCGTAAACATTCCAATATTCTTTAAAAGGTCGATTAACCGCCTTTTAATGGCGAACCTCTATTAAATCCACCTTTTGACAATTTTATGTGTTATATTTGACAAAATAAAATTCTTCTTTAGAATCGGGACATCAAAATTTACTTTGTGTAAATTTTTGGTATTTTTCCGAAAAAGTTCAATTTTTAATGAATAGTGAAAAATGTTGTATTTTAATTCAAAACCTCTTTTAATATAATTTATTTATACGATTAGATTATCTTTTTAATTGTTTTTAAAGTGAAATTAGAATATATTTTTACCATTTAATCCAATAGTGGTCGTTTTAATTAATTTCACTTTGAAACCGGACTTAAACCAGTGTCAATCTTTTGATACATTTTGTTTCATAAAAACACGCTATTTGTTTTGACAGTGAGAATTAATTATTAAATTAATTAATTCAAGTTATATGTTTTTAATTTTTTAAAATAGACATCATTTTTGAATTCGGAATATCAAATATAGCTTAGGGTGAACTTTTGGTAATTTTCTGAAAAACTTCAATTTTTGATGAATAGTGAAACCACTAAGTGGTACTTATAAAAACTGATTTTCCGTTTAAATGAAATTTTTCCATCTTTGTGTTTTGAATTTCAAAAATCCGACATACATGGTTTTCATTAAGAAGTAAAATGTGGTTTAATTGGATTAAAATATTTTTTTTGTGAATAGTAACTTATTAAGTTTTTAATCGCGATTAAAGGTAATTAGTGTAGTTTAAGGTAAGAATAATGTTTTAATAAAATGAAATGACCTAGACACATGTCCTACACTCATTGGATGTGTCATGGCCGACCAAGACAATCCATGGGTCAACTTGGGGACCCCATGGAGCCACTTTGGTTGGAAAATGACATAAATATCTTTTTATTTAATGTTAAAGTAAAAATGACACAAACATGAGATGTTTTACTAAAACAGTTTTTACATGGGGTTATACAAGTCAGAGTTTTGACTATAAATAGTCATTGGAAATATAAAAAGATTTCATACATCATAGTATTTTTTTTATAATTTTTAGACATTAAATAAATTAAATTATTTATGACATCATGATGATGCAGCGATGACCTCATTATTTAACGATTTAAATAAAATGGAAAGATAATGTAATATCTAAGACCTACACATGTCCAAAACCTATTGGATGGGTGGATTTAGAACCATTATTACCTTATACTCGAAACACATCAATGTGGGACCATTAAAATCTGAAACTCATTCTAAAATAAAGTAACATTTCCTTACTTTCCAAGAGTGCCCTTCCTCTCCTCTTATAAAAGGCCCCCACCTCTACCTCCTTACCCACACTTTCAAAGCCTTTGGATCACCAAAACCCTGCACATTTTGTCTCTAAACATCCCTCTATAACTCCTTGAAGCCTAAATTTGGGCAGAAGTCTTTCCAAGGAAGCCTTTGAGTTCAAACTAAAGGGAGTTACCCGATTTTAAGGTAATGTCTTCACTTGAGTCCTTTTGTTTTATTTTGCTTCTGCAACCCCCTAAAATATTTTTATTCCTTTAATTTGTAACAACTCCAGTATCTTCAATATACTAGTATGTTGTTATAATAAGGATTCTAGCTACACATACACACACCTTCATCTAATGGTTAAAGAACATACTGTTTCTGTGGATGGCGAATTTCTGCCTCACGAAACGATGATTGTTCAACACTCATATAACACCTTCAAAGGTGGCCATTAAGATGTCAATATATTTATATATGATATATAATATGTTTATTTTTTACTTAAGCTTCTGTATTTTTCATTTATGGCATACCTTTATGGTTTCCATTATGGGTAAACGCGATATCTTCATTTTAGGAAGTGCGGACTACCGCCCCCTCAAAGTGATTTGATTCGTTAATGCCATATGTGGGAAGTATAAAGGATGGATTTAAAGTTATTATATATGATGTTATACTGGAATTATAATATACCTTTATATAATTATTGTTTTCTTTCCATTAAAGTATGAGATAGAAATGAAAGTAGCGTTCATGCGTACGTACGACTTACCGTCTCCATGAATGGTGCATTTCATTTCTTATACTCAAATGTAATGTACTATTATAAGTACATATAATGGATATATATGATGTATGATACATATAAAGGATGAATATAATTCTGTAATTAAAAATATACACATCTCTCATTTAGTTTTAATTCCATTAATATGACATAGAAATGAAAGTAGCGTTCATGCGTACGTACGGCTTACCGTCTCCATGAACGGTGGATTTCATTTCTTACCTATAAATGATTATGTAATATTATAAATACATGTATATGCTGGATATATATGATATATATGATATCCAAATCAGGAATTTCATTCTGGATATAAATAACCTTTTACCACACAAACAACATGTAATTGTAAGAAGTCCACTTTTGACTTAAGAACCAAATATCGACAAAACAAACATTATTAACTTAAATGATTACATACTGTTTATAACATGTCAATAATTGATATAAAAGGAATAATTAACTTAAAAAAGGTTCTTAATCAAGTAGAAATTAACTCAAGTTTATTATTCAGGACGTTAAAGAACGATCGAGTCAAGTCGGACCTGAGGTAAGGGATCCTACTCCTCTCTTTCTTTTTAAGTACACTCTTTTATGTCATTTCTTTTAAAGCTCATATTTCTTGTTATTGGGATGTTCTTTTATATTAATATTACTATAATTTTTATGTTCATGTGATGAGATACCCTATTATCTCTCATCAATCCATTTTGTAAGTTTTGAGTGGCGCCGTTAGGCTACCGAATTTTCGTAAGAGATCCAACCTCTCTATTTCTTTTTAAGTACTATCATTTATGTCATTTCTTTTAAGCCCATATTTCTTATTTTTGGGGATGTTGTTTTATATTCCCCATACTTTACTTTTTTTGTTCATATTATGGGAGACCCTATTTGATCTCATAAATCCATTTTTGGAAGTTTTAAGTGGCGACGTTAGGCTGCTGAGTTTTCGTAAGGGATTTTTCATCTCACTTTTATTCCCATGAAATTTATGCTACGTTTGACACTATTTCCTTTGAGTGGTGTATGTAATTCCCATTATTATACACTTTGTGTATTATAATTTCATTTATGGGTATTTACATCTTCATTGTATGACCCTTCTTCCATGGGGTGTACTTTTCGAAAGTTACCCAACTTGGTAAGGGGACCTTTCACCCTCTTTTTTTTAAAAGACTTCTTTTGTTATGTCTTTTAATTCACATACTATTATGTTGGTACATGTTCTTCTATATCCTTATTTATGTAAATTTTATTTCCAAGTGATGAGATCCCCTTTATCTCTCTCATCAACCCTTTTTGTAAAATTTTATGTGATGCCATTAGGCTGTCGAATTTTACCAAGGGAACTTCTTAACCCAATTTCAATTTCTTTGGGTTCAACATGTAGTTATTGAATATGTCATCCATTGAATATGTGTGAATGAACTTTGATTGTTTTACACTTAATATCCACTTATATTGGGTGTATTTTCATTTGTCACACATAATTATGAGATTGATTTATCCTTAATTTAAGGATACCTTCTTTATAATGGATTTCATCTCATTTTACATTTATTTTGAGACTTCATTGTTGTTATGAACCAATTCACTCTTATATGGTGTGTATATTGTCCTTTGACATATTATATCATGAATCCCTTTATTCTCATGATATTATAAAGTTCGAATTAAATGTTATTCCACAATTTTTTTTGTATTCAAGAGTCTCTCATTTTGTTAAAAACTCTTTAACAAAAATATAGTTTTAAATGTTTTAAAGATTTATTATTATAAATCTTTATCTTTAATGTCCATGTTTTCAAAATGGTTTTCAGTATTTATTTATATGGACATTAATGTTTTAAAATTATAATTCCATTAAAAGCTTCAAAGTTGTATGAGACACTTTGATTCAAAAATCTATTTTAAATGGTTTTTGAAAATGGATTGATTAATTCAATATCTGGGAATTACTTATTGTGATTTCAAATGAAATGTTGTTATTTAAATGTTTATATTTTCAATATTTTATGTGTAATGATGGTACTTGGACATTTTACGGGTGGTTACGTGATAAACCATATGACGTGTGGTGCCGTGAATACCAGGACGGGTGGTTACGTTATAACCTCTAATGCATTGGGTATGGAAGTCGGCCGTATGGCTATTCCATTAAGTATGTGTGGAAGTTGGCCGTATGGATATTCCATTAAGTATGTGTGGAAGTCGACCATATGGTTATTCCACTTAAGTATGTTTATGTCCCAAGTTACCTTTATATGTTATGTGATCTTTATATGGGTTTTATGGTAATCTTTTGGTTACAGAAGGGTAAGTAATGAAATTTTATTCAGTGAAGAGTTTTTACTACTTCGAGAAGGTGAAAAGTATTACTTTGATAAAGTATACATGGTTTACTTGTTGTTTTGAAAAACTAACAGTTTTTATTCTTTTTTTTATCCCTTACTGAGCTTTTTATGCTCATCCCAAGTTTTTGAAATGTTTTTCACAGGACTTAATGTGGAATAGTGTCAAGGATGGGATCAAGGGAAAGTCATGCTACCTAAAACATGGAACTAGACATGTTTCTTTTTATGAGTTTTTATTTTATGGAAACTTATTAGAAGTTTCTACTTTGTAATCTTTTGATATGTAATAGTTATTTCCTAATTCTATAAAACTATAAACCTGAAAAGATCCTCAATGTGAATTATTCATTTAATTCAATATTAAGTAAGGTTTAAGGCTGGGGCCTTATAGCATACGTGCCCAAGGTTTCTTTTATGTAAAACCCCGTTTTACCCCTCACTTACATGTGAGTTAAAAAATGCACAATTAATAGATGGAACTCTCATGCTAGTGGAGGTGGTTCAAACTAGAGCCGAGACGAAACCAATCCCAAGAGATACAGAGGTGGATAGGTGGAAGCTGTAAACACAAACTCAAAAGGTTCAAGGTGTTTCTCCCCTAGGTCAGGGTTAGTTTATCAACTGATAGATAAAATAACCATTAGAAAATCACATGATCATGAAATTTAATTTATTTTATTTCTGTCAGTTGTATGGTTTATCATTATGGATGTGTTTTCATGATCACATAATTAATGAATTAAAAAAGCATACAAGATGGAACTAAAATAAACTAGACTTATGCGTAAATATTATCAAGACATGGTTAATCACTTAAGTAAGTTTCACTTAACAAGCATGTGAAAATGATAATAATTAATTCATGAATAAGAGATAAAAAATCCCTCAAATAAAATATTAAGTCAGAAAAAGCCTTCCATTACTTGATTAAGGGAAAAAATCAATAAAACTATGTGTTTGACCAACCCTTGTTGGGAAACTTACTTTTATATAGGAAGCCCTTATGAAAAGTTTTGAGTTAACTTAACTATATTACATCAAGAGGAGTAACCCTTGATAGACTTGGTGTAATATTGGAGGAAAGAGTTGAGGAAATCCAAAGTCATGATTTCAGGATTGGGGAGTCCACTCAACATATCAAGGAGATGCAAGCCTGCAGTTGGAAAAGACCTGCTTACCTAAATACCTTCTAATAGCTTGAAAAACCTTTGTTGGATTTATCTAAAGGGGAATATGGATTCTTGCCACTATAATGTCATGGAAACTGGACATTCCGAGTTCAATGGTGAGGGCTATTGGGACTTGATTAAATAGTGGGAGACTTAATAAAATTTATTATTTCTCATAAAATGTAATCAACAAAGTACTAATGATATGCTCTTTTAATTTTAGAATAAAAATGACAAACTCATCAACCACACTATCCTTACGATCAATTCTGGATAAAGACAACATCCTCACCAGCAGTAACTTACAAGAATGGTTTAGATGCCTTCGGGTTATCCTACGCCATGAACAGAAGTCTTACGTGCTGGAGTCCGCATTACCTGACCCGCCTGCCAAAGAGGTGAGTGATGAGGATTTTTTGGTCTATGAGAAACATATGAACAACATGGTCAAAGTTCAATGTTTGATGCTATCATCAATGTCTACTGATCTCATGAAGTCTCATGAAAACATGGATACTTATAGGATGATCGAGCACCTCCATGGTCTTTACTAGGAGAGAGCAAGATAGAAAAGGTTTGAGATCTCTAAGGCACTCTTTTAGAGTAAGCTCGGAGAAGGTTCCCCAGATGGGCCTCATGTAGTCAAGATCATTGGCTACATTGATCACCTAGAGGTTCTAGGATTTAAACTCCCCAAAGAACTGGGTACTAATCTCATTCTCACATCACTCCCTCAGAGTTTCTATAACTTTGTTGTCAATTTCAATATGAACAACATTGAGAAGTATCTATATGATCTTCTTATCCTCATTCACAAAGTGGAAAAAGATATGAAGAGTGAAAAGCCTTATGTCCTTATGGTGAATAAGAGGAAAGGGAAGAAGAAGAGCTTTAATCCCAAAGCTTCTTCACGACCTTCCACAAAAAGGAATATCAAAGGGGAGGAAAGGGAACAAAAGGCTGTTTGTTTTGCATATGACAAGAAGGGCCATTGGAAGAAGAACTGCACCCAGCCTAAGAAGCAAGGGGAAGCTTCAAGTGCATTTGTTATCAAATGAAATCTATCTGTTTCTACAAATTGGGTATTAGATATAGCTTGTGGTGCTCACATATGTATCCAAATACAGGAACCAAGTAGATTCAAGAATATTGATTGAGGGGAGGTAGATATACAAGAAGCCAATGGAGCCAGACTTGCTGCTATAAATGTTGGGGACTACCACCTCACATTGCTAACTAGGATGATCTTGGTGTTAAAGGGTTGTTATTATGCACCTTCTATTACTAAAAACATTATTTCTATATCTATATTAGATACAGATGTTTTTTTTAAAGTTTGGAAATGAATGCTGCTTCTTTTACAAAGATACAATTTGTTATGGTATGGCACATTTATAAAACAGACTTTATGTGTTGGATTACACAAACCAAGAAATGGAAATCGATAACAAAGATACTTCACATGACTCATACCACACCCAACTTTGGCATCACCGGCTAGGTCATGTAAATGAGAAATGCTTGAAAAAGTTACATCAAGATGGATATTTAGATTTTTTCGAACTAAAACCACTTGGTGTATGTCATGCATGTTTAAAAGGAAAAATGACCAAATCCCCATTTAGTGGGAAAGGTGAAAGGGCTAAAGAACTTCTTTAATTGGTTCATACCAATGTGTGTAGACCATTTTCAGTTGAAGCAAGGGGAGGGTACTCATACTTCATAACATTTACTGATGATTTTAATAGATATGGATATATCTACTTAATGAGGTATAAGTCAGATTATTTTGATAAGTACAAAGAATACAAGAATGAAGTTGAGAACCAGCTTGGTAAGAAGATTAAGAAACTCCACTCAGACCGAGGTGGAGAATATCTTAATCTAGACTTCATTGATTACTTACGGGAGTTTGGGATCCTATCCCAACTCACTCCTCCAAACACACCCCAGTGGAATGGTGTGAGCGAAAGGAGAAACCACACCCTGTTGGACATGGTGAGATTAATGATGAGTTATACGAGTCTTCCATTATCCTTTTGGGAATATGCATTACAAACAACAACACATATACTAAACCAAGTACCAACTAAATCGACAAATGGTATTCCATACAAGTTCTAGAGTGGAAGAAAATCCATGTTATTGAATTTACATGTGTGGGGTATAAAAGCGTTTGTTAAGGCCTCTTTAGGTAACAAACTCACACCCCGAGGCACAAATTTTACCTTTATAGGATACCCTAAGGAAACAAGAGGATATTACCCATACAACCCCTTAGACAAAAAGGTTATAATGGCAAGACATTCCATATTCCTTGAGAGGGATCACATCCCCAAAAGAGATAGTGGGAGCGAGATAGAATTTGATGAAGTCGAGGCTCAAGGTATACACAAGTTGGTATAGGAACAAATTCCACAAAGCCCCATGGAAGAAGAATCTGTTCTAGAGACACAAGTACTGTGTAGGAGTACAAGAGAAGTTAGAGAACCAGAATGGTATGGTTTTCTAGTTACCAAGGATGGTGACTCCTTATTAGTTGATAATAATGATCCTCTAACCTACAAGGAAGCAGTAAGTGACACAGACATTGCCAAGTGGAAAAAAGCCATGAATTTTGAAATGGATTCCATGTAGCAAAACCAATTCTAGATTTTGGTAGATCCTCCAGTTAATGTAAAAAATTTTGGTTGGAAATGGGTATTCAAGAAAAATTTGGACATGGAAGGACAAGTCAATACCTATAAGGCATGACTGGTTGTAAAAGGTTTTAAATAGTGTCAAGGAATTGACTACAATGAAACCTTCTCACCAGTTGAAATGATGAAATCCATCATAATTATACTTTCCATTACAGCTTACCATGACTATGAAATTTGGAAAATGGATGTCAAAACAACATTTCTTAATGGGAACCTTTAGGAAGATGTCTATATGACACAAACTAAAGGTTTTGTGACTCCAAAGAATTCCAATAAGGTATACAAGTTGCAGAAATCCATTTATGGATTAAAGAAAGCATCTAGGTCATGGAAAATTTGTTTTTATGAATCCATAAAATAATTTGGTTTTATCAAGAATTAATGCAAGCCTTGTGTCTAAAAATAGTTTAGTGGGAGTGCAATCATTTTCCTAATAGTATATGTTGATGAAATATTACTTATTGGAAACGAGATACCAGTCTTACAGTCTGTTAAGGTATGGTTGAATCAATGCTTCTCCACAAAAGACTTGGGCGAGGCAGTGTATATTCTTGGGATCAAGATACATTGTGATAGATCCAAGAGATTTCTGGGCCTAAGTCAAAGTACATACATTGATAAGATACTGAAGAGATTCAGTATGGAACAATCCAAGAGGTGATTGTTGCCAGTGTCACATGGAATTCATCTTTTCAAGAAAATATGTCCTCAACGATTGGGTCAGTCATGTATGCCATCCTATGTACTAGGCTGGATGTCGCCTACACATTGAGTGCGGTAGGTAGATATCAAGCTAACCCAGGTGACCGCCACGGGATAATAGTCAAGACTATCCTAAAGTATCTGAGGCGTACTAAGGATATGTTCCTAGTTTATGGAGGATATGAAGAACTAATCATCAGAGGATATGCATATTCTAGTTTCCAAACTGATCAATATGATATGAAGTTGCAAATGGGATACATCTTCACTTTGAATGGAGGTGCAGTGAGCTGGAAGAACTAAAATTAGAGTGTGGTCGCATATTCTATAGTAGAGTCTGAGTATATCGCAGATTCTGAGGCAGCTAAAGAAGCAGTTTGGATGTAAAGCTTCATCCAGGAGCTATATGTGATACCTAGTAGTAAATATCCCATCACACTGTACTGTGATAATACTGTAGTGGTGGATCTCACAAAATATCCAATGTCACATCAGCGGACGAAGCACATACTTTAGAAGTATCATATCTTGAGGGATTTTTCTCAGATAGGTGAAGTTGTAGTGAGTAGTATTTCCACAGAATATATCATGGAATACCCCTTGACTAAATCCTTGACTCAGCAGAAACACGATCATCATGTGAGGTCTAGCGGAATGAAAGTCGCAGGCAATTGGCTCTATTTCAAGTAGGATTTTGTAAGAGTTGGTTTACTAGAACCAACTAGTTTTACTTTGATTACATGGATATTTAATGTATTATTACATATTGTTCATTGTTCTGCATGACTATGATGTAATAATGTCTTAGAGTATTTGTTGCATTGATAAGGTCATGGAAGTTCCCCACTATGATGAGAACCTTGAAATGATATAATAATATTCTTAAATATAGTTTTGTGATTGGATGACATGCTATGATGGGACACATAACATACAGACCGTCAGGTGTGAGTAATCATAAGCAGATGAGACTTCCTCTCATGAAGTTCACACTTGGTAATCTCCAAGATAAGAGATTATGAGAACAGACCCGCTAGTAGGAATTCCACATGTTTTGGTGTCATCAGATATTTCTATCTGTGAGCATGTGTAATGATCCTTAGACTTTAATATTATCATTAATATGTGTCATGAATTAGGCACTTTGATTTACTGACAAAAACCGTCACGCAGATAGTTGGCGGGAAGTAGGGTATGTTGGGTGCGTCACGAGTGGCATGTTATTAATGGATAAGTCAAGGAAAGATTTGTCCCTTCCATTTATAGAAGTTTATATATCGGACCTTTGATTGAAATAGAATCATCATGTGAAATTCCATGGACATGGTGTAACGACAAGTTTATTTCAGGTAGTCAAAGAACGACGTATCAAGCATAAAAGTTGATGGCACAATTATGAAACCTGCTTGATGAGATATTATGAAAAAGGGATTATATTACACAGTGATCATTTTTATATGGATGTCATTGTTTCAACTTTATGTTCTTTCACTTAGGTGCCTTAACCCATTGCTAGACAGTACTCTTGGACTTTAGGCAAGCCCACCTAATGCCAATGATAAATAATCCTAGAGGGTCACACACTAAGTGTTTTTGGTGGTCTTGGTTAAATTATATTTGAATTTAATTAATGAAATAAATATTATTCTCAAGACCATGGAATAATTTTATTCAAGTTATAATGATCTCATAAATTAAATAAAATATATTTATTTATTTTATTGAACATTTAATAAATATTTATTTACTAGTTAGTAAATAAAATATTTATTTAAGAGAATAAATTATTTATTTATTTATTCGGGTGTTCAATAAATGGAAGTGGAGTTCGAGCGGACTAAGGTCAGTCGATAGTAAAATAATTATTTACAAGATGGTAAATAATTATTTAACTAGTTGGCACAAATTAAAATAACGCTGCTATTATTTTATGACACAAAATTTTATTTATAATTTTTTTTTCACAAGTTGTCACACCATAAATAATGACACGGTATTATTATTAAATTCGTGGATTTTATCTAAGTCCATGAATGTATTTAATTTTTTCTATGCAATTAAATATTGTAACTGAAATTCCATGTATATAAATAGGAATGTACGCCTATTGTGCCAGAAAACACACCACACAACTGGTGAATTGAGAATTGTTGAGCCAAACAATTTTTCTCTCGAATCCTCTTATCTACCCTCTTAATAACGAGAGACATTCTTCAAGGCCAAAGAATAAGCTATCAAGAATTACCAACATAAGACACTCGCTTCACCGTGCTGGCACCTAGAGAAGGAGCGGTGATGATCAGAGGCCATCGAAGCATGTGTGGATCACCGCTAGAGGGATTCTAGTTTGGATCCTTACAAGCACAACAAGATAATTCAGAAGGGTCATTCCTGATGATCAACATCATCAATGAAGAAAAATACCAAAGATACATGTATTATTTTTCTTTATGAAATTAATTAAATTAATTATAAACATGATGTGCAAGATCCTATCTAAGGTTTTAGGCCTCTTTCTTCTTTATCTAAATCTTTGATTATATTCCGTAGAGACTAGAGTTCATCGTCGTATTGATCCCAGAATAATCATTGATCATGGTAAAAATCAAAATTGGGTACCGTTCCAACCACACTTCTGCTGCACTGGGAACCTTCAATTCCAAAGTGAGTGACTTCTAGCTTTTTCAAGGTTCCACACATTATCTGACAAGATGAAAATTTTCAATATATATTTATTTGGATAGTGCATAATAAGGTATTCTTGACTTAGAATATAAGTTGGAACTATTCTCTTTCATCTCGAGTAAAGGTATAAAAATCCTTCCCCAATTTTTTTAAGTTCTGGTCAATATTTAGTAATTTTAAACAACAATATTTATAAAATAAGTCTCCATTTGATCTCACCAGTTCTCATAGTCATTTAAATTAAATATAGTTGGAATTTTTAGATTTAGATTATCCAATATACCAACATTCATAACACCTTACATGATAAAAAATATATTTCCTCTATAAAGTAATTAGTTTATAGAAAATATTATTAATCTTGATAATCAAATGGGATGTATATAAGTTTTATTTAAAAGTAACAATACTATCTCAACCATAGATACTAGCTCTAATACCATGTGTTGTCCTTATTACTTCTGAATAAGTAAGGTTATGTACTACAAGAGGGGGGGGGGGTGAAATGTAGTAAAAAACCTAATTAAAAATTTTATCCCACTAAAGGTATTTAGTTGACCAGATAATAAAATTTATAATAAATAGAATATATCAAAGTATTAAATATAAATTTATCGAAAATAAGTTTATCATATAATAAACACTATTCAAAAAAATAGTAAGCACAACATAAAATGAAATAAAGAATAAAAAAATGTAAAAAAATTTCTTAGAGTATCAAATGATAATTTGAATACCCCTAAATGATATTATTACCAATATGATTTCAATTCACATGAAAACCTTTTCTTTTATCCAAAGTTGTATGAGGAATTGTAGAATTGATCTTAGGAATCCCCATTCTGTACCTGTAATATCCTCAACTATCGATGAATAGTATTTTTCTTCCTATCCATGAAATCCCTCAATAACACTAATCGATCTCAGTAAGCTTAAGCACTCTAAGCTTCATTAATTGAAACCTTTTCATAAGGGATTTGTCTTTATATCCTAAGAATCCCTTGATCACAATGATCATAAAAACTAGCTTCCATAGATGTAAGTTCTTTGATAACATAGGATTGAACAAATAAAAATTATAATAATAAAATATTAGATCATTTATAAAGAAAACCTCACACATGGATTATCTAAGAAAATATCCCTAAAGATAATACAATCATTAGCATTTAGTGGAAACAATATGACGCATAAATTCAAAAGGATTGAAAACTCTTCATCTCACTTGTGTAAAAGGTTATATTCCTAAAATCCTTAGGTTCAATTTAAATATGTCCAGTATAATAAACTATAATGGTCAAATTTAGAGATCATCAAGTTCTGTTATGAAAACATTGAATTATAATCACCATATTCTAATAACTGTAGAGTTTAAACTATATCATATGATGTACGTTCCATTATAATTCTCTTATGTCCATTGAATGTACTTAATTGTAGCTTCCTAATGTATATGAATAGAGATATATATTCTAGCTTCACATAATGTTAAAATAAAAAAAATTAAATCAGAACAAAAATAACATGAACCAAAAATATCAAGTTAGATCAAAGTCATATCAAGTGTATTTTTCTTTTCAAAAAAAAGGATAAAAAAGTGGGTTTTAACCCAAAAATATTCCATAATTGAAGATCTATCATCCTTCCTATTCACCATTCATCTATATGAAGAAGGTGGTAGCATACCTTTGGGGTTTGGGGGTCCTTTTTTTATGAATGTAGATCCTAGTGACCAGTGTACCACCTCTTGAGGTGAGAATCTTTTAGTTATCGCTCGTTCATCTCATTTAAGTAAGATCCTATGAATTCAATAGCATTTTTCTTTGCAACAGTAAATATACACCTATTTATACATGTTATTTGTATTACATGTTGATTCTGTTGATGATAGATTATACATTATATGGGTTTCTTCCACTACCGTGATAAGATAATGATCTTCTAAAACCCATAAATTTAATTCATATATATTATATTAATGTCAAATAATTTATAATTTTTATATTAACAACATTTATTAATATATATCAATAATAATTTGTATTTTATAAGTAAATATATAAATATAAATTATAATAATATAAATATATATTAATTATAAAGAATTACACACATACATGTGTGTGTATAATTATGTATTAATTTATATTAATAACATATCACACCCCAACCTCGAACGACCCTTTTATTTTTATTATTTTTGATCTACTTTGTTTTCCTTGTGTTTTCTTGAGCGTTTTTTAGAGAAATGGTGGGTTTCAGGCAGATTTCTGGGTGGCGCATGGTTGACACACGGTTAGTAGAAATCGTGCGGTCTACCAGGTCACTTAAAAAGTGATATTTTACCACTCCCCTCATGTTTAAACCTTAATCCACTTATTTTACCCCATTCAACCCCATGAAACTGGAGATCTCCCCACGACCCTTGGTTCTCCTCCTCCTCTATGGTGAAATATTGAGATTTATTCTGGATTTGAGGTAGATCTTCAAAAGTAATCTCTCATTTCTCTTATTCCATTTATCTTTCACTTTCATATTGTTATTATTCCTCATAGGGTTTATATAACCCAAGTTTCATGTTTCCATGTTTTTAAATTGGGTGTTTTGATATTTTAGGTTTCTCCTTGGTTCCTTTTTCTTCCTTGAGCTTCTTAGTAGTGATTTTGAGTTACCATCATCCTGCGAATCAAGATTTGAGGTAGGTTCTCCCTATATCCATGATTTTATCATAATTTTTTATAATTTATAGATGTTCTCCATGGGTTATTTATGTTTAAATGAAATGTATATTCTACGTAAGTGTTTCAATCCTTGAAAATGTGTTCTATATTTCTTTTGAAACCTCTCCTTTAGTTTTTATCATGAATTACATTATTTTTAAATCATACTTTGAAGCTTGTTTTCAGTTGTAAATATATTTTTATTGAACAAATTATTTCCAGTGGTTTTAATAATAAAAAATGAAATTGATTGATGACAGGGTATGTTTTTGGAATTGGAAAGGTTTTGGACAACTATTTTTCTAAAGTAAAAGAATTTCTTTGAAATGGTGAGGCCTAGTTGGAAATTTGGATTATATTAATGAAATTAGAAAACCCCTATTAAATCATACCCCTTGAAATGGAATGTGATGTATGTGTATTATATGTGTGATATTAGATGTGTGCTGAGTGATGGTTTAATGAATTATTTTTTTTATATTGGAAAAAGGGGTTGTGCTTGAGGAGGGAGGCTAGAGGTGAGAGAGTGAATTGTATATTGTTGCAAAAATTATATGATATGTATGTATAAAATTGTTTATAAAAACTCACCTCTATTTGATTGTCATGGGAAGAATTATTTAGTTAGGTGGGAGCCTTAGGTACACTTCCCATACTAGTTGAGATTACACACTGGCTAGTGGCCTTGAGTATATAGTATGACTGCCCATGGGATATTCCCCTCAATCAAGCCAGTGATGGTGTCGCCGAGTGTTAGGGAAGTGTTTGTGGATAATCAGTACTGGTTGAGATTGATTTTGTAAGATGTAACTGATCTTATCCTAGCCCATATCGATTAACACTTGGGATCCCATAATGCCTATTTTTCATGCACACTATTTTCTTATGTTTTCTAGTTTCTTTATGAAGTGGCATTCTTATTTTTTTATTCACATTGAGATGACTATTTTAGCACTGATTACTTTTTGTGAGAAATTAAATGAAAGGGTTTTCTTATGTTTTGGGAATTATTTTGGATGGGTAATAGAAAATGGTTTATCTTTAAAGAAATGGGATCTTGATATTTGTTTTTGAAAATGAATGGAAAACCTTACTTTTATATATGTTATTTTCAAACTTGTAAGAATGGATTTCACTTTAATAGTGAGGAATGTGGTGTTGGTTATTCTTGGCATCCCTACTGAGTATCTTGGTTCTCACACATACTATATTTATCATTTTTTTAGTTTCTAGGCCTCCCATATCCAGTTCACTCTTAAAGAGAGCATGGTTTTTTAGTTGGAGGTGACCTGTAAGGTCACATGGAGGTATGTTCTATTTTCATTTCTTTTCTACTGATAGTTATTCATGAGTCGTGTTTATTTATCTATCTATTTTCATGGGATAAATCATTTACAAATGCGTATTATTGATGCATGACACTAGTTTATAGCCTGAGAGGATCGAGAATGCCTCTCAGGCCTTATTGTGGGCTGGATCCGGTGACCGATTTGGGGTTGATCTGGATTGGTTCATGAAAAAATGGTATCATAGGATATTTAACCCTTTTTATTTGAGGATGTATGGTAGTTTAGAGTTAGGATTTATAAATTCAAGTGTCCAATCATGGTTACCACTAATGATCACCACCTATTCGGAAGGACACATGAACTTCTTGGGTGGTTCAGGATAGTTCCTCAAAATACGAGCTTGGTTATCAGATGTTTTTGAGGTTCTAGATTTTTATTTGAGCGTTTTTGGTTGATTTTGAGGATTTTGTGGGTTTTCTGAGAATCCCAAATGGATTTATTGGGTTTTTGAGGGATTCAAAGGGGTTCATGGTTGATATTAATGGTTTGAAAAACCATGTGTAGACCATGTAACTACCTTGGATGACCACTAGTATGCTCACAAAAATGACACATAGACACCCAAATCATGTGGACAAGCCATGTGTAGTGGTTGTTTCTTTGAGATTTTGGGATTCTTGACCCATTGGGTGGTGGGTTTTTTCATTTTTTCTTAAGACTATCTTGGGATGGTTTCAGGGTACTTTTATTTAGATTTTAAAATGAGTTTTGGTTTGAAAAAAAATAGTGATTGGTTTATCAAGGTTAAAATTATGAGATGAAATTCTTTGTAAATAGAATTTGTTTTGGAAATTGAATGGTTTTGGAAATGTTTTGGGATTTTTTGAAAAGTTTTGTAAAATTTTAAATGAAAACTACTTAGAAAATTTGGAAAATGTGTTGCTTTACTGATATGAGGTGACTTGAAAAATTATTTGGGGATTTGAAATCTGAGTTGGATGTTTTTTAGAAATAGAGGTGTTTTGTTTTGACCCTTGGTATCCCTATGAATGCTCACATATATATATGGATGTATGTACGTGGTATATAGATGATTATTGGTGTGCGTGGATAGGTTCTTGAGCAAACACATGGATATATATATGGGAGGCTTCATGGAATACCAATGGTGGGTGTTTGGTTTTTTAGGATTGTTATGTTTTCTAAAAATGGCCTTAGAAAAGGGGGATTAAATATTTTGGTAAATTTGTGTGGAGTTATTATTTCCCTCTATTTTTTTTTGTGGTTTCTATTTTACCCACATTGATTTAATTACCTTGGATGTTATTTTAAAATAGTTTTTGATTATTGATTTCTAGTTCGCGATTGATATGTGAATCTTGGTTGTGTTGTGTTTTAATCTAGTCTCGCACTCCTTTTTTTAAGGGTTACCCCCATAGAGTTCTACAGGATTATGATAAGAATTTGTGGTGGGTCCTTCTATTTTGTGCTCCTAGTTTGGTCAATTCTTTCCATAGTCATTTAGATTATTTCGGATATGAAGCCCAGTGTTATTTAGAATCAAGAATTCATTTAGAAGTTCCATGAGTTGAACCCTCCCCATTTCTTTGGATATCCAAATATTGGGAAATCCAAAAAATGGTTTCAAATAATTGAGTAGATTTTAATTCATCTTAAGATCCCCAAGTCTCTTATACGAAATACATGGACTTTATGCTGGAAGGCCCAAGTTGTAAGTGGTGAAAGTATATTTACCAGTCTAAAGCACAAAAGATTAATTAGTGGGAAACATTTAAGGCCTTTTTTATCCAGAAGTATTTCTAAAAATTTGTGACAGAACTGAAGGAGATGGAGTTATACCATCTCAGGAAAGGTGACTCTTCGGTCCTAGAGTATGCTTGTATTTTTGATGATTTTATGCTATATCTTCTATAATTGGATGATGATGGATCCCTAAAGGCTTAATTATTTGAAAAGGGGCTTTAAAAAGAACTATTTCAGGTAGTGTCATCCTTTCCTAATACCTATGAAGAATCGATGAGGTAGGCTATTCAGATTGAGGCTAGTCTAGCTTGAGGGCCAAAGATGGTGGATGTCTTACCTATCCATGGGAGTAGTGGTAGTAACTCCAGTAAAGGTAAAGGGAAGAGAGCTACGTCTAGCTTGTTGGTAAGTGAGATGAATTGTACGTCGTGTTTCTTCTCACAAAAATCATCTCGAAGTAAGCTCTGGGTGTACCATAAGTGTATAAATATGGGGCACAAGAAGCTGTCGTGTCTAGAAGCACCAAAGACTTTCTGTACCTATGGACACTTAGTTAATCTACAATGGTTTTTCTAGGGTGTTTCTAGGAAGCGATGTGGATCCATATAAACCCCTTAAAAGGACCCTCACCCCTTTTGTATAATCATGGTGCCGATATAGATTCTATTTAGAGTCTCTTTTTCTATAAATGTTTCCTTGTTTTGTGATTTGATCATGGTGATGTGGTCTTTTATTGAGAATAGGGGATGATGTTGTATGTCCTTCGGGAATCCCTATTCTTAATGGAGATCTCCAGAAATTATAAATCTTGTGGTCATGGGATTGTGATGTTCATTGTTTTTCATATCATCTATCATACTTTTGGTTTCTATTTGAATTGGTAAGGCCATTATAATTTAAGTAATCAGTGTTTATCTAGGATCCTAAAATGGTGGGGAGGCTACTATGAAAGGGCTCATGGTAATCTTAGTTACTTGGTTCTTTGGGTGAGATAACTCCTTATCCCATCCCACTTGAACCTAACCATAATGATTTCTTAACCAAATTTTAGGTTCATATAGAGGATCCTTCTAAAAATCTTGAATGAACCATGGTGAATTTATTATGAAATTTCTATTTAGGGATTAGGGTGTTCTATGTTTGGGAATGTGTATGGAGTTGTGACTCCCTCGATCCTTATCAGGTAAGTTGGTCTCTTCTATCATGTTGGTTGTTCCTTTGGATGTCAATATGATTCTTTAAAGTTGTTCTTATCAAATTATATATATTTTAGAATTTTAGGTTTAGGATAGGAAGTGAGATTTTGTTCACCCATCTTCCAATGGTTAATGGTTTGTCTTTGTCTTGTATTTTGGTTTTCTAGATCTTTTGGGACTTTTTGGGGGTATAAATTGTCAATGGTGGGGATAATTTTCATACTACAACTTGAAAAAACCCTTTTATTTTTATTATTTTTGATATATTTTTATTTCTATAATATTTCCTAGGTGTTTTGGAGAAATAGTAGTTCTCAGAATGATTTCTGGGTGTCGCATAGTTGGTGCACGATTAGTAGAAACTGTGCCCCATCCCTTTTAAAACTGTGCAACCCAGGTAGTGGGACTATCTAGACCACATGGTTGGTGCATGACCATGAGACATCACCCAGTAAACCATGCAGTCTCACCCAGTAAACCATGTGGCTTCATCCTCATTTGGATAGAGGATACCGCATGGTTAGCGCACGATCTAGCAAACCATGCGGCCAAACTGTGTAGTCTTCCAGGACACTTAAAAAGTGATATTTTACCACTTTACCTCCTTGGATTTTAACCCAAATCCCCCTATTCTTACACCATTAAACCCCAACACCCATTAATCTCTCTCCATGCCTCCCGCATTGGTTACCCTCCCCCTCTATGGTGAAATATTAATATTTCTTTAAGATTTGAGGTAAGTATTCAATGGTAAGCCTTCCTTGCTCTTTCTCCTTCCTTCATCTTTCACTTTACTCTTATTACTCTACCTCCTAGGGTTTCTATAAAATTGAGTTCATGTTTACATGTTTTTAAATTGGGGGTTTTTATCTTTTAAGGTTCTCCTTGGTTCCTTTTTCTTCCTTGAGCTCCTTAGTGGTGATTTTGAGTTTTCATCATCATGAAAATCAAGATTATAGGTAGGTTATCCCTATTTCCATGATTTTAACTTGTTTTTGACATGATTTATAGATGTTTTATATGGGGTTTTTATGGTTAAATGAAATTTATATGCTATGTAAGTGTTTGGATCCTTGGAAATGGGTTCTCTCTTATATTATAAACCCATCCTTTAGTTTTTATCATGAATTAAAATGGTTTTACATCATGATCTGAATCTTGTTTTTGGTTGGAAAGATAATTTAATTGAAAAAAATGATTTCTAGTGGTTTTAATCATAAAAAATGTTATTACTCGATGATGGAGTTATGGTTTTGGAATTGGAAAGTTTTTGGAAAATCATTTTTTTCTACAGTAAAAGTTTTCTTTTAAAATGGCGAGGCCCAATTGGAAATTTGGATTATTTTAATAAAATTGGAAAACCACTCTTAAGGGATTCCCCTTGAAATGTAATGTAATGTATTTGTATTATATGTGTGATATGAGATGTGTTCTTGGTGACGGGATAGTGCTTTATTTTTTTATATTAGAAAAGGGGTTGTTCTTGAGGAGGGTGGTTGGAGGTGAGGGAGTGAATGGTAGATTGTTGTGAAAACTTTATGATATGTATGTATAAAATAGTTGAGAAAAACTCACATCTAATTCATTCTCATTGGAAGCCTCTGGTAGTTAGGTGGGAGCCTTAGGTACACTTGTTGCACTAGTAGATATTACACACTGGATAGTGTCCCTGAGTAGATAGTCTGATTGCCCATGGGATGTTACCCTAGGTCGAGCCAATGGGGATATCGCCAAGTGTTAGGGCATTGTTTGTGGATAATCAGTATCGATATAGATTGATTGTGTGAGATGTAACTAAGCTTGTACTAGTCTATCTTGATCAACAATAGAGATCACATGGTTCATTTTTTTTTCATGCACACTTATTTCTTCTATTTTCTAATTTCTTTATGAAGTGGCATTCTTATTTTTTTCTTCACACTGAGACACTAGTTTTAGTACTGGTTACTTTTTGTGAGAAATTCACTGAAAGGTTTTTCTTATGTTTTAGGATTTTTTTGGTAGGGTAATGGAAAATGAATTATCTTTAAAGAAATATAATCTTGATACTTATTTTTGAAAATTAATGGAAAACCTTATTTTTATATATCTTATTTTCAAACTTGCAAGAATGGATTTTAATTTAATGGTAAGTAATAGGTCACTGATTATTCTTGGAATTCCTATTGAGAATATTGATGCTCATGCATACTCTATTTATCATTTTTCAATTTCTAGGTCTCCCAAATCTGGTTCTCTCTTGGAGAGATCATGGTTCTTTTGGTGGAGGTAATCCATGAGGTCACATGGAGGTATGTTCTGTTTTCATTTCATTTCTGCCGCTAATTGTTCATTAGTTGTGTTTTTTTATTTATCTGTTTTATGGGATAAATCATTTCAAACAGCGTATTCTTGATGATTGACACCCGTTTCCAACCCAAGAGGATCGTAAATGCCTCTCAGGCCTTGTTTACGGGCCTTATTGGGTGAGCAGTTTAGGGTTGACCCGAGTTAGTTCATGACATAACATGTATTTATTATAATGTTGTATACTAAATTATTATTTCTAAATTAAGGCTATATAATTCATATATATTATATTAATGTTATATAATTTACAATTTTTATATTAACATTAAATATTAATATATATTAATAATATTTTAACTTTTTAAAATTATATATAAAAATATAAATCATTAAATATAAAAATATGTATGAATTATAAAATATTATACATATATATAATTGTGAATAAATATTTATTAAAAACATATATTTATTATAATATTATATAGTATATTATTATTTATAAATTATTCTTATAATGTTCTTATATATAATATTAGTGTATAATTTATATATATTATATTAGTTTTATATAATTTATAATTTTTATATTAACATTATGTACTAATAAACTAACATATTTGTTTATAAATAAATTTATAAATAAATTTTTATTACATTATATATAAATCTATATTTTTATTTTAAAAAATAAGGGGAAGTTCCTAAATGAGTATTTCTTATGTTCTATATACTCACGTGAAGCCTAAGATTGAATCTTAAGTCTCACAAGATTTTTTGTGTCTATTTTGGTAAGGTCTGGTGCATCTATGACATAATGGGGAATGTGTAGTGGAAAAAACATATGGTGTGGGCACAATGTGTGGAAGTGTAAGGTGGATAAAAGAGTATGGGGTAGGCGGTATGGGTGGAGCATGGGGTGGGTGGTGCATCACCTCATACGATGGAGTGGGTGGTGGGGTGTAGCTTATAGTTTTGGTGTAGTGTGGTGAAGGGTTGAGTCAAGTGAGTATGGTGAATAGGGATTAATATAAATAATTTAAAAATAATATTTGGGGTAGATTTATATCCATCCCAACCAATTAATATAATTTATTTCAAAATAATATTTGGGAAAAATTTATTTCTATCAAAAATACTATCTTATTTGGGATGGACTAAATCCATCCAAAATAATATTTTTTTTCATTATAATTTATTTTTGAGGAATAATATCCCTCCCAAATATTTTTTTCTTTGAGATGAATTTTTCCCATCCTAGAAAATATTATCAGCACAATTATTTTCTGGGACAATCTTTCTGGGATGTATATCCTTCTCAAATTCTAATTTGGGATGGATTTTTAACAATATAGGATAGAAAAATCCATCCAAAATGTAAAGTGTTCTTGTAGTGATGGTATGTTAAATATATTAATGGATCATTACAAAATTTTAATAAATCCTATGATCTACCTTTTTATTAGTTATTTAAGAAATATCCTCCATAAGGAATTTGTAACAATATCTATATTCTTCGAAAATATCTAGAAACAGAGATGTGAACCTGATGTCTATGACATTTAATCTTGATATCGAGAACATATAAGGCCAAGTCATTAAAAAGTATTATAATTTTTTTTGGGTTTTTGTAATTGAGTAATTTATATTTGAAGATATATGTTAGTACTTTTAAGTTGGATGATGTGGGAACTTGCACACCACAATCATGATTAATAATCTAGTTACCCAAGGATAAAAATTATTATAGTAGGTAATCATGGTTAAGTGTAGTGTTGGCATGTATATACCAATTATGGTATGGAAAAATTCTTAGGAAAAATTCATATAGATCATGGATAAGTGACTTTTTATTGGTATTATTTATTTTATTAAAAAAAAGGATATGTTGAACTTTCAAAAGCTTTACTATGATTTTTTATATAGTTATAGAATGTTTTTTTTAGTTTTATAACTTTATTTTTATTATATTTTTTTAAACATTCATAAATTTTTAAGCATGATAGAAACATTCAAAGTTATGTTTATGGAAATTTTAAATACTTGTTTGGAGTTGATTTATCTAAAAATGGTAAAATTATTTTTAAATGAAGTATAAATCTATTTTTTTTTATAAATTTAAAATTTGGAATGATTAATTTATATATAATATTTTTGAAAAGTGTATATTAGTTTGAAAATTCAATGTGAATTGAATTTTATTTCAAACTATTGGGATGCTACAATGATTGTAAAAAAACCTTGTATTGGTTTTTATTGTGTGTGAAACATTTTATTTATTTTTAAATTTTTAAAGGTGAATTTAAAGCAATTTTTTTTTATAGTTTGGGCATTTGATGACACATTTTTTTGAATGTTTTATTATAATTGGGGTTCGAGAGACATGTTTTATTTGGATTACTTTAGTATAATCAAGATGGGTTATGGGATGAAATACTTGGGATTGATCTAGTGGTGTAGCTATATGGTGTTCAATGTGAGTGGGTTAGTGAAGTATTCATGGTTGGGACTGGAATTATAATGATTGATTAACGGTTTAAGAGGTATGAGTAATATTAACAAAAAAATATTAGTGTATAGATTTATTATTACTGAATATGGTTGGGATGATTGAGTGAATGACATTGGATTGATTTTTTGGGAGAGACAAAATATTTTTTGGGGAGAATCATTGTAATTACCATAAATCTATAAATATGAAAATTTCCTTCTCTCTATATATTTATGTATAATTTATATTAAAAATCAAACACATAGAATAATAAAAAAAACTTTATTTTATTCCATCAACATAGAATATTATATATGAAGGATAAATACACTCCATAAAATTAAAAATAATACAATGAGATAATATAAATTAAAAAATAACTTAGGTTGAATATAAAAATCCATAGGGTCATGGTCTCTTGAAATATAAAAGTCATGAAAAATATTTTAAATAAAAAAATGTTTAAAAAGGATTGAAATTTAAAAATAGAAATGTAAATTACTTTGATTAAAAATGGAATGAATGAATAATAAAGGAACTAAGGGATATTTGTAGAAAATATAATATTAACTAATTATTGAAGTAGTAACCTGACCACTTAGAGTAATAAAGTGACTAATTATTTATATTTATAATGATTAAAAAAATTAATTATAAATATTATAAATCTATGAAATGATTTCTTAAAATATTTAACTTAAATCATATGTCCAGATTTAAATAAAACATGTCTTAACTTATTTCGTAACAAACTAGTTTTTATTTTAAAATTTAAATATTATATTTAATTAATTTAGAATTTTTTAAATAAAATGGATCCAATTTTTAGAATCAACATATAAAATTATCTTAGGATTTTATTTTGGTATTTTCTGAGAAATTTGAATTTTAGGTTAATAGTAAAAAATATAAATTTTACACATACCGTAAGTTTTATGATAAAATTATGATATAATAATGGATAAAATATTTATAATTTATTTTTTTATGAATTAAATTTTATTTAATGATCAAAATAATTAATTTAAAATAATTAAATTAATTTCTAAACATACAAATCAATTCTTAAAAACTAAGTTATATTTTATTTTATTAAAAACTATATTTGATTCTTTACTTTGTATAAATTATTTCAAAGGTGAAATTATATTTTAGTCATATTTAAATGTTAAATAAACCTATATTTTTTAATCCAAAACTAATACAGGTCATAATATTTTATATTATTTATATCCTTAAGCCTAAATAATAAAATAATCAATATTTCATGGAAAGATACCCCTCCCCCATGACTATAGAAACTCCCCTCATCGACCCCTTTCTCTCATCACTTCCCAAATTATATTCATTGGTAAATCTCTTAACAAATCCCTCCCTAAATTCCCCTAGTGACATTAAAAAGGCATTGGTATATCTAAAATTCCCACCTTTTAAGTCTTTAGACTCAATTCTATGATGATGACTCGAAGAGAAAGATAAGGGTTTTCAAACCCATGTCTTGTCATTTGAATTATCCTCTAACCCATTCTATAATATAAGTGATCATTAAAAGTAATCATAAAAAATAAGTTTAATTATACCCCAATGTTTTTGTAAAACATAATTATTTACTAGTTTTTCTATTCTTTTAAACTTCTTTAAAAACACTGTTCACCCATAGTGGCTTTACACTACCTTAGTGGATGATAATGCTTTATCTTTACCTTATGAATTTCATTGGTATTATTAAAAATAAATATGAAGTTTGAATATAAAATTAATAATTAAATAATTTTTAACTTATTCTAGAAATATAAAATAGTCATGATAATAATGATATTAAAATTAAATAATCCTATCCAGTTTAACCGTTTAAAACAAGATTACCAAAGAAGATTCAATGAATTGTAACTATATATTAAACTATTTAATTACTAATTTTTTTCATTGACATTAGAACTATACCATGAAACATATAAATCTTATTAATCCTTTGAATAGTTACCATTTTCCATTACCATTACATTGAAGAATATTTGGATTCATGAACTGAACAACCTCAAAATGATTGACGCAAACCATATTAATTTAACAAATTAATAAAATATAATAATCAATGGATTATATAAATGAAATAAATATTAAAAAAGAACTATAAAAAGTAATTAATGAATGAAAAATAACTATTTAAGAGATTATTGGAGTATCCAAATCAATCCAATACTTGATATGAAGGTTCTTTACCGCTCTTTCTCATTCTTGTGGTTTTATACTCTATAACTCTCTCAATTACTTATTTAACCATTCATATATGTTCTTTATATATTCTTTATACATACTACCTTGATTCATACAATTTTATTCTCCCTATTAATGTATCTCTAGTTCCATTTCCAATCATTTATTTAAATTAAACCTTACTTAGTAAAAAAATTTATTTCTTCATCCTTTTCATGTTTCACTCTTGTTGAGATTATTTTTAATCTATGATTTATAAAAACCATCCTTGTTTAAACATAAAATATGTTGGTTTATTTTTGGTTTTGGGGAAACCTTATGCCCTTATCCCTTTTAATGAATATTTTCCCCTTTCTTAAATGTTCGATAAAGGTGTTTAATTTCATAACTTCTTTTTCACCTTTTATTATGATTTTCCATCACTTTTTTTATCACAACTCATAATCTTTTTTTTGATAATGAATGTCCAAGATTAATTAATAATTTTCTTTCTATCTAACATGATACCTCAATGGTAAAGGATTTATATATTTATTATGTCACCCATTTCCATCTCATGTGTTTATTTCATGTTTATTATATATGGATGTTTCTTTTTTTATAGCACACATATGCATGGGATATTATGATGATGGATGAGATTAGAATTATAAAAACCATAATCGGTTGGGTTATTCTTTGTATCTCATTTTAAAAATTATTTTTGGGCATTATATAGTTATATTAATTTAAAATTCATTCATGATTTTGTTAATGTATTGGTAGTGAGACTTGACCTATGTTTATGATGAAATCGATTATTTTTGTGCCACATTTTATGGTTCTCATGATTACTATTATCCTTTATATTTTTTTATTCTATGTTTCCATGTGATAGTTTATGATACTTTTATTTTACAATTCCATGTTATTAATTTCGACTCTTATGATATCTCGCCCCATTAATATACTAGTTTATACCTCTATAAGGATTTTTAGCCGAATACTTCTTTTATGTATTATCCCAAGTTATTACATGACATAATATGAGTATGGTTAATTCTAGATTTAAAATTTTAAGATAAAAATTAAGGATTATTTAGTTCATTTTAAAGTGTTTTATGGTGTATCTAGTCTCCCAAAAGACACCGAATTCCTAGATTTATGGGTGTTATTTATGGCAATTTATGCTAAAAATGATGCAATATTATATGTAAGAGTTACATTTCATTATAGTTTTTATCAGAGTAGGTAATAGTTATTTTTAGGGATTATGTGAGTGAACATTATAGGAAATACACCCTAAATAACCAATATTTAGACTTAGAAAGTTATAAATTTGGATTTACATGTATTATCTTTATTAGTTTGTAATTTGTTTTATATATAATTTTTAATTCAAGTAATATCATCCCAAACTTTTCTTTATTTTAGTAAATGGAATTAAATGGGCAGAATCATGTCAATTACTGATTTTATTGACAATGTAATGATAACCTAAATGAGATTTCTAATATAACAATAATAGGATTTAAAAACCACATGGATGCATTTTTTAATTGAATAAAGTTATGAATAATAAATTGAACCATGTGGAGAACCAGAATCCTTCAAAGAAGAATGAAATTGTGGTTGAATAATTTTTGTGACAATGACTAACCTCTTTTATTTGATCTTACAATACCTTAATCACGGAGTAATGTATAGATTATATTTAAAAAATATTTTCTATGCTCTAATGCTCTAAGAAAGGGAAAGTGATTTTGTCTATTTAACATTTATATGGAGAAACAGATCAATGTTGAGAACTAATAAAGAATTACAAGACCAAGGAATACATAGACTCATTAGAATGAGGTATTTTTTAAAAACTTATTTTTTAATAAATATTTTCTTTAGACTCTATATGTTAAAATGAATAGATAATTTCTTGGAATTAGGAAAAGGGTGGGTGGGACAATTGGTCCATTTGAAGAAAACTTCACAAATATTACAAGGTATACCTTTGAATTTCCCATTAAACCTAAAACAAAGGTTTTTCTACTTATTTAGTGGCCTATAAAAAAGCCTATAAAAAGATTTAGTGATTATATATTTTGATAGCTATATGGAAATAATCTGATGCACCGTTATGGTAGAGATGGAGATTGATGAAGTCTAATAGTACAATGAGACTATAGATAATAAAATAATAATGGATTTTAACATTGGAGTTTCAAACAATAAACCTCATAGAGGGAAGAATAATAAATTACTTACATGTTAAAACTATGGGAATAAGAATCTTGGAAACTAAAATAAAGGTATGAGGTAATTATTGAAGTGAAAAAAATAAGGACACTAGATCAAGAATTCTGAAGGGATATGAATAGTCCAATCATTATGAAAGATGAAAGGAATATTCCTCTAAATCTTCCCCCATGGTCCAATTATACAATTTAAAGGAACATGGACAATATAAAAATAATTACACCATGAAAACAATAATAGAAGATAACTAACATCCATAATCACCAAAGATAAGGGAACAAGGGAGATCTTAATCATTCACTACCACCGAGGTGGATTAAGGTAATGGATTGGTGATTAATATACTTGATATTCATTCAAGAATTGTGAATTTCCTTTTCGATTATAATTTCACACATTAATTTATATCATAAAATTTTCTAGAAAAGTTCATGGGATTCCTTGAGACATATAAGTTGATATATTAGTTAGAACACCAATTGGTACAACCATTAAATCTCAAGTATATAACTCTTCCCTAATAAATATTTATTGGTATAATCTCTCATCAGATCTAGTCAATTTTTTTAGTATAATTAAAAGTAATACTAGGCATGAAAAAGCTATCCTTATATAGATAAAATATCTATTATAGAGGGAGGTAAATAAATTTATATATTGTAAACCATTCTTTGATTCTATACAAGTTTAATGAGAATTAAAAATCATCTTTTCCAACTCCTTATCATGAATACATATTATTTACTTATAAAAATGAATATATTTCTTTCATGATTAGGATAAAGGAAAGGATTATCCTTTAAGGAATTCCCATTATGATTGAGTATTCTAATGATATTTTCAAAGATTTTCCTAGCCTTCATCTTGATTTAGAGTTTTAATTCTTAATAGAACTTATAATTGGATCTCTGTCTATATTAAAGAGTATTTATATAATTATCCCCATTAAATTGGATGATTTTAATAAGAAACTAAATAAAAACTTGGATAAGGGGTTTATATACTTCAATGATTCTCATTGGGGTTCCCTAAACCTCTTTATCAAAAATAAATATAGGTAAATATGCATTTTTACTGATTATGATGATCTCAACAAGATCACAACTATGAAAAAGTATCCTCTATCTACCATGGATTGATGATTTTTTTGATCAACTATGAGGGGAACGATTATTTTAAAAGCTTAATTTTTGATTAGGATATCATCAATTAAATACAAATGAGGATATCCTTAATACTAAATTTCATAAAATATATATACAACATGATTTCATATTGATTCCATTAAAAATAACTAATGTTACAATAATATTCATGGACTTGATGAATTGATTCTTTAGATATTACCATGAAAAATTTATGGTGGTATTTATAGATTTTATTATCATATATCCCAAAATTAAGGAAGAGCATGAAGAGAATTTTTATATTTTGTTAAATAAATTTTCAAAGGATATGTTTTATGAAAGGTATAAAAAATATGACTTTTGGATGGATAAATTCACATTATTGGAACATGTGATCATAAGAAATGGGATATACATTGATCCTTAAATGACTAAGGTAATTGATTAATGAATAATATAATTTATATGATAAATATTCATAGTTTTATTGGACTATTTGGAAACTATTGATGGTTTATGAAAAATTTCTCATGATTTTCAGAACTATAAACCAAGATAACTTGGAAAGGAATAAAGTGTTTATAGTATATTAATGTAAATAAAACTTCATGTAGTTTAATAAAAGTATATCCAACGCACCTATACTCACACTACCCTCAATTAGGGAAGGTTTTTTGGTATAACGTAATGTATAAAATAAAGTATTGGGTTGTGTACTGAGAAAAAAGAGAAAGTAATATCCTATTCCTTGAGACAATTGAAGGTATATGTAAAAAATTACTCAACCCTAATCTAGAGTTGAAATCGTTAATATTTTACTTTATTATTTGGAGGAATTATCTCTATAGATAAAATTGTAACATATATATTGATCATTAATGTATAAATTTTATATTCATAAAAAATGATCTCAATATGCACCAATTAAGATGGTTATAGTTAATCAAAGACTATTATTTCTCAATATATTACTTTCATAGAAAATAAAATAAGTGAAAGATTATTTGAGAAAAAAAACCTTGGAATATTATCCATGATAAGGATTTAAAGGGATTAAATATTCATATATATGAAAATTATAGACATGGGAATCATAAACAAGGAATGAAATCCTAACCTTATCAAATGATTACTCAACCATATATCTTGGAAAAGATTAAGGTATAAAAAAGTGATGATATAGAGAAACAAAAGAAGGTAGAGGTAACATAGAAGGGTGAAATATTAGAGATCACCATTGATAAATTTGGGGTTTTAATATTTGAGATATGATTATTTGTACCATTTGAGTATAAGATAAATAAAGAGCTATTAGATGATTCTCATAGCCCAACATTCTCTATCAACCCATAGAGAATAAATATGTATAGAGTTATATAAGAATAATTCTTGTGGGATAATATGAGAAAGTTAATTGATGTATATATATCAAATTTTTTTATATTCCAAAAATTTAATACTAAATGGAAGAAGTATAAGGTGATGATTCATCGATTACCCATACCAACATGGAAATGGGAGAACATCACTTTGGACATTTTTGTAGGGATTCAAAATACATCCAAAGGAAATAAATTCCATATAGGTTGTGGTGTATCTTCTAACCAAGACAACTAACTTCGTATTTATTCCTAAAAACTTCTTACTTGATCAAATTGTTATGATGTAGATCATATACACGATGAGGATTTATAAAACACTTCTATAAATTGTATCTAATCAATATCAAAGTTTCACCTCAAAGTTCTTGAGTCTTCATAAGACTTGAACACAAAGTTAAACTTGAGTACAACATATCATCCCCAGAAAAATGACCAATTTTAAAGGACCATTCATCCTATATAGTAAATTCTTAGATCTTTCTATATGTAATTTAAATGAGTCTCGGATCAACACCATCCAATAATTTAGTTCTCATGCAATAATAATTTCCAATCAAGCACTCATATGGCTCTATATGAATCCCTATATGGAAAAAATGTATAACTTCAATACGATGATATGAAGTACGAGAAAGGAAGTTATTAGTACCATAAATAGCGGAATAAATGTTAGATAAGATCTAAGACATTCAACAATAGATCAGAGTAACATAGAGTTGGAATAATAGTTATACTTAAAATCATTGGTGTAACCCATATTTTGAGGTTGAGGATGAATTATTCCTTAAACCATAATCATGGAAGAGAGTAATGAGGTTTCATAATAAATAAAAGCTAAGTCCTAGGTATATATGCTCTATTGAGATTCTTTATCATGTTGGAGTTATGGATTATTGAATTTCCCTTCCACTAATCCCATCTCTAGTAAATAATTTGTTTTATGTATACCTCTTGAGGAAGTAAATAATTGATCCCTCACATGTATTGAATTAATAGGTGGTATAGTTAGAGAATGATCTCTTTTATGAGGTAAATCTATTTGAAATCTTGGATTGTAGTGATACATTTTTATGAAACAATACCACTCATCTAGTCAAAGTACTTTGTTGAAATCATAAGTACGAAGATGAAACATGGGAACCATAGGATGGAATGAAATAAAATCACCATCACTTATTTTAAACTTAGGGTTTTAATTAAAATATGAAATATAAAATTTCAAAAGGGGGGATAATTTAACAACCTAAACATTTTAAATATAAACAATTTCCTTCTAAAAATATATGTTTACCATATTTAATTATAATATGTAATAAAAATTACATACATAAAATAATAAAATCAAAATATATTTTATTTAATCAACATAGAACATTACATTTGAAGGATAAATACATCTAAAAAAATTTATAATAATAAAACATAAAAATAAAAAATAAATAAATAAAAAAAAGTAGAACATGAAAACCCATAGGGACATTGTCTCATAGAAATATCATAATTGTTAACAACACTATAAACATGATTTAAAAAAAAGATTAGTATTCTGTAAATGAAATGTAAAGAATTTTGATAAAAGTTGGGTGAATGAATAATAAAGGAAACAAGTGGTATTTATAGGAGGTATAATAATGATTGACCATTGAAATTATGATATGACCATTTAGAGTAGTAAAATACTGAATAATTAATATTTATAATGATTAAAATAAATAATTGAAAATATTATAGAATTATAAAAATTATTTCATAAATTATGAAACATAAAGTATAAGTAATTATATAATTTTTAGATTATATTTTAACTTATATTTTAATTTTTTAATGTTAAAATATAAATATTATATTTACTTAATTTAGAAATTTATTTTAATAAAATATATCTCCTTTTTAAAATTAGTATGTGAAAATAATGTTTTATCATATACTGTAAGTTTTATAACATCATTTTGATGTAATAATGTATCAATAATTTATAAATTATTTTCATGAATTAAATTTTTTAATGAGTAAAATAATTCACTTTAAAAAATAAACTTAAATTTCAAACCTATAAATCAATTTTCAAAACCTAATTTATATTTTATTTTAAATAAAACTATATTTTATTGTTCACTTTGTATAAAATATGTCAAATTTTCCATTCTATTAAGTATGTGTTTTAATAAAAAAGAAAACTATATTTTTTAATCAAACAATAATTAAAGCCATAAAAATAAACACCATTCAATGTCTTGAGTTTAAATAATAAAATAATCAATATTTATTTGAAGATACTCCTATATATTATCTTTATAAACACCCCTTATCCACCCATTTCTCCTCACTTAAAAACACTTTACTTAGCCAATTATCTACCCATATAAATTTTTAAACTTTTATATCTATATTCCCAAGACACTAATATTTCTAAACATCCCTATTCCTATGGATTTATACTCAATCTAAAGGAGGTGACTAAAAGAAAAAAGTTAGGGTTTCAAAACCCATGTCCACTCATTTCATTTCTCCACTTACCCCATCTATAATATATGTGATCATTAAAAGGAACCTTAAAATATTAGTTTAATTATACATTAATATTTTTATAATACTAAATTATTTATTAGTTTTCCCTTATTTTAAACTTTTAAAAAAAATATTATTACCCCATGGTGGTTTTACACTACCTAAGTGAACAATAATGTACTATTTTCAACATATTCCTTTCATGGAAATTATTAAAAATATATTCATGATTGATTATAAAATTAATAATAAAATAATTTCATGTTTATGATTTTTTAAATATAAAGTATTCATGATAATAATGATATTAAAATTAAATAATCCTAATCATTTTAACCTTTTAAAATAAGCTTACTAAGTGAGATTTGAGGAATTGTAACTATCTAATAAACTATTTAACTCTCTTACTTATATAATGACATGAACATTATACCATGACACATATGAAGCTTATTTTATTTTTGGAAAATGACCATTGACTATTATGATTACATTGATTCATATTTGGACTCATTAATCGAACAAACTCAAAAAAACTAACACAAATAATATTAATTTAATAAACGAATAAAATAAGATAATTAATGAATTATAGAGATAAAATAAATATGAGAAAGGTTCTAAATAAAGTAATTAATTAATGTAAATTGATTATTCAAAAGATTAGTTGACCATCTGAAGTAATCTGAGACTTAAGGTAAGGGGACATTCCTACCCTTTCTCATTCTTAGGGTTATATTTTCTATCACTTACTATCTATCTATTACTCTTCCACCCTTTCATTTATGTTATTAATATTTTCTTTATATATCTTTACTTGATGTATACCACTCCGTCGCTTTCATTTATGGGTATATTCATGTCACTATAGTTACCTTTATAATATTTTCTTTATATTATACCCGTTAAATGGAATGCTTCTATTTCTTCTTCCTTTTCATTCTACACTCTTATAGTGATTGTTTTTTTCTATGATTTAAAAATATAGTCCATTTTTAACATAAATTATGCTATTTTAAATCTATTTTTTTAAAAACCTATGATCTTATCCAATTTAACATTTTTCCCCTTTCTTAAAAGTTTAATAAATGATTTTAATTTCATAAGTTCTTATCCTCCTTTTCATATGAATTATCTATCAATCTAAGATTTATTTTCATGAATCCCGATCCTTTGTTTGATAATTAATGTCCAATATACCCTATCTTTTTTATATCCTACATTATAACTTTATGGTTAAATATTTATGGATTTACTATGTTACTGTTGGCGCCAAAATATTGAATGAAAATAAGGGAATAAAAAGAATCCCCACACGCTGCCTCACGAAGCTCCGACGCAGAGCTCCCCTAAGCACCGCGACTGCCGCGAAGACCCTGAGGCAGTAACGCTCTGCGAACTCCCTGACGTTCGCGAGCCCGACGCGAAGACCCTGAGGTGGTAACGCTCCGCGAATGCCCTGACATTCGCGAGCCCGCCGCAAAGACCCTGAGGTGGTAACGCTCTACGAACGCCCTGACGTTCGCGAGCCCGCCGCGAAGACCTTGAGGCAGTAACGCTCCGATAACGGCCTAACATTCATGAGCCCGCCACGAAGACCTTGAGGCGGTACCGCTCCGCGAACGCCCTAATGTTCGCAAGCCCGCCGCGAAGCACCCGCCGCCCCTTCGCATCGCGTGAGCTCTGCTTCGTGACACCCTTTGCCTATAAATACTGGGATCCCCCTGAGTCATGGGGATGTAAAATCCGACCTTTCGACTACTCAACCCCTGAATCGCAAATCACCCTTACCCCCGGGAATCATTAGATCCGCGGGGTATTTTTACTTCGTGAGATGCCTTCGCCTTGTCTCGTTTTGAGCCCCTCTTCCGAGAGGGATTCCCTTTACGAAGCCCAAGGGCATTTGCGAAGGAGGGGGATTCCCAAGGGAACCCGAGCATCCGCGGAGCGTTTATTCTTCGCAAAACACCCATCCTGTACTAGTAATCCCCATGCCAAGGCAGGGTCACTGCACATCGCGAAGCACACTGCTTCATAGCACCTTGATTCGTGAGGCACCTCTGATTTGTGAGGAAATGCTCTGCGAATACTATTCCACTTCACGAAGCACCTCCCATTCGCACCCATGCCCCATGCTATGGCCAAGGTACTCCACTTTGCGAAGCACACTCCTTTTCTTGGAAATTCCTCTTCCCATACGACCCTCCAAGTTTACATGATGTGATTTCAAAGTCCCGTGGACAACACCATTCATATCATTGCTTCGCCTAATGCTTATTCTCATAGGCACGCTAACGACTGTTGCTTCTTCGCATAGCCATGATAACATGGACCCCTCGATGGTTCACTCTGCGACCCCCCTTGACCACAACCTTAATGGTACATTCCCTCCCCCAAGGAGCAGAGGGTACCGGTTATGTAAGTCCTAGGGGTGAAAAGTGAACCCACCTCGTCCAAGCTGCAGGACGTTAAACTGCCAAGCACCTCGTCCTCAACACATGACGTTAAACTGTGATCCGACCCCGCGCCTCGAATGCAGGGTCCCCCCGTCTCAGACATTCTTTACGCTTCTCGTCTCGACAGATATGGGATCACCCCCTCCACAGGGGATGATATCTTCCTTATCGAAGTGGTGTATGTCCACAGGAGAAGGGAAACCACCCTGGTATAACCCCCCCCCAAGCCTCTATTGCGGAAGGTAGCACCCATGTACCTCCGTACTTCCCCACTGCCAAGGCCAGTGGAGGGCGTGATAGGTAATGGGGTACCTTCCATCTTTGGTCCCAAATCCCTCTCCTGCTGCGCTTTGCCGCACTTCGGGCCTCCATCCTGGAGTAAGTCCCAGCACCATGGGCCACCTAACGCGTAAGCCCCTCTTTGTTTCTCACGGACTCACCGTTCGCGACGTGATCTTCAGGTCTCTGTTGCCTCTTGTTTCTCACACCGAGCATGACTCACGTGGGATTAGAGTAAGAATTTTCCATGATAATACCTTGTCCAACATGACGCTAAACTATTACCTCATCCATCATGATGTTAAACTGTATGCCCTCGTCCAGCATGATGTTAAACTGTATGCCCTCGTCCAGCATGACGTTAAACTGTATGCCCTCGTCCAGCATGACGTTAAACTGCACAACCCTTTGAACTACGAGGTCTTTGATCCATGTCAAGGCATGGTACGTAGGAAGCCTCCATGAGGTTCAATCCCACCACCTGTCATTTCTTCACGTCAGGTTCCACCTTCATCCAACATGACGTTAAACGAAATTCCAGTCTGACGGCAAGCTGTTGTGACCAACCCGAACTACGAGGACTTTGATCCATGTCAAGGCACGGTACATAGGAAGCCTCCCTGAGGTTCAAGCCCATCTCCCACCGGACCAAGGTCCTTTCTTCACATCGGTTCGCCGACACCCACCATTTCATCCCAAACTACGAGGACTTTGATCCATGTCAAGGCATGGTACGTAGGAAGCCTCACGAGGTTCAAGCCCACCACTAGTGGACCCACGGGTTCACCTCCACACCGGTTCGCCGACGAAACCCTTTGAACTACAAGGTCTTTGATCCATGTCAAGGCATGGTACGTAGGAAGCCTTCACGAGGTTCAAGCCCACCACCACCTGGACCCCTGGTCCTTCTTCACGTCGGCCTTCCAGCGTCCAACATGAACTACGTGGTCTTTGATCCATGTCAAGGAATGGAACATAGGAAGCCCCCATTAGGTTCAAGCCTATCACCCGGTCGTTCTGACCTCACTCACGTCAGTTTAACCCCATCCCGCATGACGTTAAACTGTATTCCACACCTCATTTGAACTAAGAGGTCTTTGATCCATGTCAAGGCATGGTACGTAGGAAGCCTCCATGAGGTTCAAGCCCATCACCAGTGGACCCCCAGGTTCACCTTCACATCGGTCTGCTGACGATGCCCATCAGATCAAGGTCCACCTTCACGTCGGTTCGCTGATGATACCCATCAGACCAAGGTCCACCTTCACATCGGTTCGCTGATGACACCCATCGGACCAAGGTCCATATTCACGTCAATTCATCGGTACCACCCCGAACTACGCGGACTTTGATTCCCTGCCATAGGGATACGTAGGAGGTCTCTTCGAGGCTCAAGCCCAGCTTTACTATCGCCCTTTCGATGGTCCCGTTTCATTCCCCCTCCACTTCATCCATCTATCCATCATCCACCCTGATTCTTACCCGGGCCGCCATATCGCGGTGAGATCATGCCACTCCGCTCATCTTCACAGCATTTGGGAAGCCGCCCATGGGCTGGCCCCGATATCGGCATCCCTCCAAGGGAAATTCATCAATGTGATCCATTCTGGCTAGTGTTTTTTGATCAGGCCGATCTGTCTCCGCTAGACGTTAAACCTGTGGCATACCCTGTGTTAAATATAGGAAGCTGAGAAAAACCTCAGATACATGCCTATGGAATATGATTCCCCACACTCGATGTGGGATTCCTCGGGCTTCCACGCCCTTGAGAAGCCCTATGACAAGGGACAAAATACAGACACGCCAGTTCCCCAGCATTCAGACATGCTACTGATGCCTCGACATGACTACTCCCCTGAATGAAGGTTGCTGCCCTGACCAGACCCTTTGGAATGTCCTGACAGAATCAGTGTAATTAACCGGTGTCCATGGAAATATTGCACTGGAAAGAGTTTCACGAACAACGTATTAAATCTATGAGGGATACCCAGACTAGGTGACGAGTTCCGAGGAGGAATCCACGGAAGGAAGAACCGACATCCCATCATCCCGGTTTTGATCAAGGAGAAGAAATTCCTGAATAAGGAGCGAATGCCGCCTGCCTTTGGAAAGCGGGAATGCGGGGCAACAGCAGTGCACCCTCCACAGACGGATGCACGCGCCCCGACGAAAGCGTCGGAAACGGAAATGGTGAACCCGACGTGAAGTTCTTCTCATCAATGTGGAGATTAGTTGCATTAGAGACCCTAGTAGATTGACGTGTCACCGAATCCAGATATCTGGCACTGGGTCCCGCCAAGAAAATAGCGGGCCTGGCATGAAAATCACCGGAATTTGGGGCAGTAGAACGTGGGGCATTACATTCTGCAATGTGTTGGCATGGATCCCACTTACCGACCACAGAGGATGGAATGACGCTGGGGCACTGGTTGTCAACCCTTTTCCTCTCAGTGCTGATGAGTCTATCTCCCTATTTCCCAGGAACCAGGTTGATACTATAAAGACACGAGCACCGCCCGCTCGCCTACGCAGGGGCGAGGGCAATACCAGCACAGCCGCGCCGTGTGGCTCAACCACCGCCACGACAGCCTCCACATCCGTGAATACGGGACGCCCACGTCCCCTCTCCCCATCAGAGATCATCCAACGAAGGGTGATCAACAACCTTGTATGCAGGTACGAGGAGGAAGAGGTCATCCCAACTCAGGATATGGCCCGCCTGGACCTGGAGGAATCTAGGCCCCGCCGTCAACGTCGCCCTCAAAGGGCGTGCAGGGAGCCCCTGCTCCCCACCCCAACGTTCAATCGTTTCGGGAGTCTGTCCCTGGAACTCCTCGACGACTCCTCACCTTACGATGATGAGGTGGGTGATGTCCGGCTCGGCCCGCTCAGAGTCCCAATACAAGGGCTCCAGGAAAGAACTCCCATATGGCCGCGTCAGCACCGTCTTCCGGCTTCGCCATAAGAGCAGGTAGGCTATGACCCTGCACCACCGGCGCCAGCTCATCAGACCCAGCGTCAGCATCGGGCCCGAGCTGAGGACGCTCATCAAGGGGCGTCGACGTCAACAGCTACTGTGGCCTGAGTCACCACTGACATGCATCATGGAGTCCCTACATACAATGAGTAGGGGCACTCCTTCACCCGACCAGGACTGAGGCCCCAACTGCCCCATGGGCAGGTCGGGTTGGCTCTCGGGGTTGCAGGCCTGAGTGGTGATCACCCCAAACCAATTCGCGGTGATGTAACCCCATACTGAGGGACTCCTCATACCACCATTCCACAGAGCGTGGGCCTTCACCGCTCCGAAGCTCTTCATGAAGGTATGCCTCGTGCTACCCCCATCCCGAAGGAAGACCTACCCCATGGCAGTGACGCTCGGCGTAGAAACCTCTCCCACGCCCACCATACAGGGTATGGAGTCCCTCCTCCTGCCCCCGACCATCGATGTGAAGGCGCTGCCCATCCGGTCCTTCTCCAATGTAGGGGTCCTCCCTATGGCCTCTCTGCAAATGGCGAAGGTCCTCATCGCCCCGGAAACCTGAGGAGTGAAGGTCAGCCTCGCTCCGCCCGCACCGACCATGGAGGTCCCCCCCATGCTCCTGCCGGTTCCAACAGAGGTTCCGCCCATGTGGGTGATATACATGGAGGTCCTCCCCATGTACCCTTAGAAATTTTCCCTGGTGCCCCACGCACCCCGATTATCTCAAGCGGGAGCCCTCTCCGCCATGGCGCCAGCGCCGCTCTGAGACTACATGTTGAGAATCAACCTTGTCCTGAAGAGCCATCTAGGGGAAGGAGAGTGGGTCGTCTCCACCACAAGAAGAGTCCTGGGAAGGCCCGAGTGGAGGTCAAACCATCCCATTTCTAGGATTCTGAAGTGAAATGATACTCAGCGATGGAGCCTTCTCCCCGCTCCTCTGTGTCAAGGACTGGGGCAGGAACGAGGCACGTCAGCCTCATTCTCCCAGAATGCAAAGTCCACCAGATTCTTGCCTCTCTCCACAGGTACATCCAGGAGGAAGAAATTGTGGAAATTCCGTAGGTCCCGATCGTGAAATCACCACCGTCATCACCAGAAGTGCCCTCTGCCTCTACTAGAGATCACGAAGAGCTATTTTGGGGACCAACGATAGTAGAGCAACGACATGACCTATCACCGGTGACTGCAATCCCTGCGCCAGAAGCTATGGCTATCAGCCCATCATATCAGGATATCGTGGTCAGGTCACCTCACTCTTCAGAGGATGGCCCAGAATTCGGAAGCCAGTAAGCTCGTTCGCCGTATTCTCCGCCGCCAAGTTTACTGTCCCAGAAGTCCGCCTAGGTACCGCTACCGGTCCCTCAGCCACCTCCGGTTGACGAGTGGGGAAATACGAGGCCAAACCCTGAGTCCGAGCCCAGGAGCTTCTGGAACATTCTCGCAGCAGATCACTTCCCGGAGAAGTTCTGGCTGACAGCAGCGCCGAACTTTTGCGCACCGGAGTCCTTTACCCCAGAGGAAGTGGGGTGCTTCCGCCAAACCCTATGGGCGACACACTTCCAACTTCGTTATGAGCAGGTAGTGTACCCCAGGAGTCGAGAGCACCTTGAATAAATCTGCGAGCAATGCCACCTAATCGATTTGGCCGCAATCCCTATGGCCCAGCGCCCTGAGTCACCAGGCCGCCAGAGCACCCTCAAACGGAAATGCATTCAGAGTTTCAAAGTACTTCGTAGAATCATCAGAGAAGCTACCCCCATGTACAAGTCCATGGCTGGGGACACTATGCCACTCTCCTCTTCAGCCCTATCCGACGGCAGCCCGATTCTTTATGCGACATTGAGGACATGCCCTCGAGAGGGGTCGCGGTCCATATGGATGACGTAGTGGACAAGTAGGACGAGCTTGAATTTCTCGATGGAGACTTACCCCCTGAGGGAGTACCTCCATTACTGGACCCATCAGGGAGGGTTACCCATCAACAAAGGAACCTTTTATGCCTCCTCGTACCCACCGAGTTGCTGGTACTCAGTCGAAATGCCGGTAAGGGTAAGAAGCATGTCAGAACCATCAAGCACTCCGACCCGTCCGTCTCTGTACAAAAGACGGACGAAGATCCCGAGAAGGTCGCGCTGCGCCAGCAGCTTGCTAAATAGAAGAGGCTGGTTGACGAACTCCTGGCCGAGCGCGCTGCAGAGCAGCGACCGGACTACGGTTATCCCAAGCCGGGGCAGGAACAATTTCCCCCCGGCGAGATGCCTCCGGGAAACCCTGATCATGCTGCTTCCGCAGATAGGGCAAAAGCCAGAACTCACGGCAAGAGGGCGCGATACGTCTCTCTAAACCCTCCTGAATGATGGGGTAATCTGAGGAATCCAGCCCGAGTTCACCCAGTCACCCCACAAGCCGTTCCTCCAGTCGCTCCACAAGATGCTGAAGCCATCTACCGTGTCGAAAAACCCAACAACGTACTTGTGATTAAGGATCTCCATCAAGACAGGGACCCCCACCCGGATGATCTTATAGTGAAACTCATCGCTCACCTCGAAGCGTTGGAAACATGGTAGGTGGTAGTCCCAATGGATAGAAAGCCATATCCCACGTGGGTGGATGACATGCCCACACCCCCGGGTTTTGGGAACCCAACTTTCTCACCCTTCAACGAGACAGGGGACCCGCCGCAGCACTTGGCCCATTTTTCTTCCAGGTGTGGCCCTATGCTGGGGACTCTAGCCCAGTAAGAAGCCGCCAAGTTCTGATGTTTCATGCAGACATTGGAGGGCCCCGCATTCATCTGGTATAGCTAGCTCCCTATCGGATTGGTGACCAGTTGGGAGGATCTCCGTCGGCAGTTCCTATACCAGTTCATCTCCACCACACGAAAGACTAGCATCGCAGACCTCTTCAAGTGCAAGCAAAGGCCTGATGAGCGAGTCGCAGACTTCATCGCCCAGTGGAAGGGACTTACATACTCCCTCGACATGCCACTAACTCAGGAGCAATTACTGAAAATGTGTGTAGGGAACGTTAAAACAGAGCTGGTACCTTCCCTGATCAACTAGAACTACCCTGGAGGGTTCCGGGATTTCTCAGATAAGGATCAGTGCCTTGAGGAGGCTCTGCAACAGGCTATTCAGGCATGTTCGCTGCCCCCTGTGATCCCATCCAGGAGGGATTCCAGAGCCAAACCCACCGCGGTGGCCCAAATAGAAGCCCCCAGGTAGCTAGAATTACTACCGGCGGCACCGGCCCTACAACCCCGCAGAGGTCCTCCACCTCAAGCGCAGGATCCTGCCCAGCAGCAACCTCCTAAGAATCGACAGGCTCCCCCGCGTAATGCGCCACCACCACCTAGGTGAGACAATCAGGAACCGCCTCCTCGGCAGGCCCCTCCGGCCCCTCGTCAGGGCCAGGCCCCTAGGGCCCCCTATCTAGAAAGAAGGCACCAGACTTATTCGTTCAACGAGAATCAGGTCCCTGGCTACTTCTGAAGTGCTCTAGAGCAAGGGATTGTGCGCCTACCTGAGTGCAGAAGGCCGGTAGAGGCGAATCTCACCGATCACCCCAACTACTATCCTTATCATTGGATTCTAGGGCACTCCCTCAAGCAATTCTATGTGTTTAAATACCGGCTTCAAGACCAGGTCGATAACAACATAGTCAGGTTGGGCCCAGCACCGACACAAGTAGCGGGTGTCTGTAGGGTTAGAGATCGGTAGCGACAGCGAAGGCAAGTGGCAGCAGGTTCCCAGCCATGGGTCCTAGAAATACGACGACTGGATGGCTTGAAAAATCATCACCCACGCCCATGGTATCATCCGGGCATGCCTGAATCAGCCGGAGCCTTCAGAGGAAGTAGCCAGTACCTCTGTATCGCCATCACAACCGACCTCTTCCCAAAAGGGCAAGCAGCGACGACGCAAGAAGAAGCAACGCGCTCCACCACTGTCGTTGTCATCCCGCACTCTTGGAGACTTTATGCCCCCTGAAATGGGGATTCCTCCCAGAATCTACCCGGTGGTGGATAACTCGTCAAACGACAGCCAGGGGTACGCTTCGGTTAACACTGTGGAGATGGTAAAGCCCTATATGGATCCCGACGAGGGGGAACGCCAGGTGAATCCCCCCAATGTTCCCAGCCGACGTCAACGTCAGCGGAACCGCAACCACGCCGGTCGTCGAGGCACATCAATGGGAAATTTCAGTCAGGCCGTGCACGCTACTGAAACCAGATAGCAGGCTCAGTGCAGAGCTTAGCACGCGTAACCTCATCTGATGCCCCCAGATCTACCTCCACCACTGTTTGTGCTACTAGATCAGGCAGAGATGCCTCGTCCGTATTGCATTCAGTCTTTCCCGGCTGCAGGCCAATCTCCGTTTTCCGGTCCTAATCTGGAGGCTACTCTACAGGCTTTAACTAGTAGGCAGAAGGATGTACCCAGTACTAGCCAACCGCCGGTTCAACCGGCAGAACCCGCTATGCCTCTAACTACAGAACGACCTCCTATAAGCAGAGGCTCGCACTTGGCACGGAAGTATGATGTCCTAAAGCACCTGGATGGAATTCCAGCAAGGTTTTCTATCCTTGATCCCCTTCGCCTATCATCTGAAATGCACAAAGCACTTTCCGAGGCCCTAAGGAGCCCCCTTCAGTTTGAGACGGAGGTAGCAGCTGCGGAAGCCTTCAACGCTGAGGCAATTGAGAACGCTGAATACCAGGAAGTTATCTCATTCTACAGTGAAGATGAGGACCCTCCCATACAGAGGCATATTCTCCCACTGTACATCACTGTCCATTTTAATGGCATGGAAGTCCGCCACTACCTCATTGACACGGGTTCTAGGATCAACCTTATCCCGACTCGGACACTACGAAAGCTGGGTCTGTCTGAAGATGATTTAACTCTCTCCGACCTTAGAATCCATGGATACAACAGGACCGAGCAATCCCCAGTCGGCAAGATCCGTCTGAAGACCCAGTTCGGTGGCCTAATTTCCAGCACCGAGTTTATGGTTGTCTCCCAAGACACCGCCTACAACGCATTGATGGGTAAGACATGGTTCCATTTGCACGCAATGGTCCCTTAGTCATATCAACAATGCCTCAAATACTCCCTCAATGGTCGAGTAGGCGTGCACCAAGAAGATGCGTCTCCTTTCGCCTCTTGTGAAGCCCGCTATCTGGATGCCGATTATTACAAGAGCAAGGATAAGCAAATCCTAGAAAGTGAGGATGAACCCACCCTGGTCACAAATGATCCATGGGAAGGCCTGGATGATGCCTACATCTTCACGATCCATCAATTAGAGGCCATAACCCCCGACATGGGGTAGTGTTTTGTTTTTTCAGGTACGAAAGGAAGGCATGTTCCCATGTCCAAGCGACGATGGAAAATCAACTCGTACACCTACACCAACCAGGCTCAGGTGATCCCCGAGACTCCTACCCCTGTGCGGTATCGGAATTTCAAGCTTATGACAATGGCAGTACGTCATACGTGTCTCTTCCACTGGGCTGGAATCAATCGACTCAGGCCGACGCGTCACCACTGCTTTGATGTCATCAAACGTGGCCCCTTAGGCCGAAGGCCAGATGGGATAGGATTGACTGCCTTCATTGCTATGGTCTCAGTGGCGTATGGGTATCCTAATATGATGACCACTACTACCCAAGCCGACACCAGCTTCCCGTCAGGGTTTGATAGCTCAGAAGCAGCTCCCCTTGCGGGAAATCCCTCCACGGGTGGAGAGGAAGATCTGAAGGATACTCCCCCCGCCTTTGAGGAAGGCGTCTCTACCACGGTTGATGAACTGGTATAGGTGAACCTTGGTAGTGAGGAAGATCCGAGACCCACATTGATCAGTGCAGCCATGTCCCCTGAGGAGCAGCAGCAGTATGTAGACTTTCTCAAGCAACACTATGATGTGTTTACCTGGAGTTACAGTGAGATTCCAAGACTAGATCCTCAGGTATCCGTTCACCGCCTAGGCCTCCCGTCAAACCATCATGGGTTTAAGAAGCCTCCCAGGAAGATGCACCCTTCTCACGGTGCTATGGTTGAGGCCGAAGTTGACAAGCTTATCAAATCCAACTTCGTCAAGGAAGTCTAGTACCCCAAGTGTCTTGCCAACATTGTGCCAGTCAAGAAGAAGAATGGGAAGATCAGAGTCTGCATCGACTTCCGCGACCTCAATCACCACTACCCAAAGGATGACTTTCCCCTCCCAGTGACCGAGTTATTGATTGATGCCACGACTGGGTTCCAAGCTCTCTCTTTCATGGATGGGTATTTCGGGTATAACCAGATCCGAATGGCCCCCGAGGATGAGGAGTCCACCGCCTTTAGGGCTCCCCAAGGTACGTTTTGTTACCAGGTTATTCCCTTCGGCCTGAAAAATGCAGGTTCCACTTATCAAAGGGCCATGCATCGCATATTCAGGCCGATTATTGGGACGCTGGTGGAATGCTACATGGATGATCTAGTGGTCAAATCACGCCAGTGCCAGGACCATCTCAAAGACCTTGATAAAGTGTTCGGTTTCCTCCGTTCCTGCCACCTGAAGATGAACCCATTGAAGTGTGCCTTTGGGGTCACCTCTGGGAAGTTTCTTGGCTTTGTTGTTAGATACCAGGGCATTGAAATCGACCCAGAGAAGATCAAGGCCATCAGCCAAATGATTCCCCCGAGCAATATTCGGGAACTTCAAGATCTCCAAGGCCACTTAGCCTATATACACCGATTCATCGCGAATCTGGCCAGAAAGTGTAAGCCCTTTTCCCGGCTCATGAAGAAAGGCGCCGCCTATGAATGGGATGAAGAGTGTCGGACCACCTTCAAGGAAATCATGTAGTACCTGCTCCAACCTTTGGTTTTGTTGCCACCCATCTCTGGAAAGCCGCTGGTCCTTTATGTGACCGCCCTGGAACGGTCCCTCAATGCACTTCTCACCCTGAAGAATAACGAGGGTACGGAGAATAGTCTCTACTATCTCAGCCGCATGCTTCTCGATACGGAGATCGGATACTCCCCTATCGAAAAGAGATGCCTTGCGCTCGTTTTTTCCATACAGATGTTGCGGTATTACCTGCAGCACCATGAGGTACAATTGGTCTCTCGGGTAGACCCACTGAAGTACATCCTGAACCGCCCCATGTTGACTGGATGACTAGCGCGGTGGGCAGTGATCCTCCAGCAGTTTGACATCAGGTTCGTGCCTCAGAAGGCCATCAAGGGACAGGCATTGAAAGACTTTTTAGCTGCCCATACAACCTCCACGGATCAATCCCCGGACCTGGATTTTCCTGATGAGATGATCCTATTAGTCAATCATGCCGTCTCATGTTGGAAAATGCACTTCGACGGTGCCTCCCGGAGCCCCACCGGTAGGAGGCTCAATGATCCTAAGCTCAATAGAGTGGGTCTGGGTATCGTCTTCATTACCCCGGCGCAAGCCGTCCTGCCATACTTGTTCCTATTGTCAGAAGTCTATACAACAACGAGGTAGAGTACCAGGCTCTAATCACCAACCTCGAGTTGGCCCTCGAGATCGATGTGACCCATCTACATATGAAAGGAGATTCCGAGCTGGTAATCAAGAAGGTCAATGGCGACTATGTCGTCAGGAATCCAGAGCTTGTACCATTGCTGGAGTGCACCCTCCATCTAATGGCCCAGTTCTCTTCTCGACCAGAGGTTACCCATGTCCCTCGGTTATAGAACGGTCAAGAAAATGATTTGGCTGGCTTAACTGCGTTGCTCGCAGAACCTGAGCAAGATGATTTGATTATACATGTGTCACACTAGAGAGTCATTTCCCCCGTCACCCAAGAGGACAATGACGGCCTGCGGGTAAGTCATATCACCGCCGGACCTTCTACGTCAGGGGTCCCAGGTTCGTCAGAAATAGTGGTTGAGGCCACTCCTAATTGGAGGGCACCTTTTTTCGAGTATCTCCAAAATGGTTGCCTCCCAAACGACTGGGAAGAGCGCGAGCGAATCCGATGCCGCGTGCTGCAATTTACCCTCCAGAGCGGTCCCCGTCTTGAGAAGATCCTTTATAAGAAGAGATTCGATGGCGTTCTCCTCCGTTGCATTCAAGGAGTCAAGATTTCTCAGGTTATGCAAGAGGTTCACGCCAGTTCCTGTGGTGCCCATTAAGCTGGGCCAAAGCTGTCCCATCAAATCCAGAGGTTGGGGTACTTCTGGCCCTCTATGATCCATGATTGTATCAAGTTTTCCAAGAGATTCCATGCGTGCCAAGTTCATGCCAATTTCCTGCATCAGCCACCAGAGCCCCTATACTCCACCAAGTACTCTTGGCCATTTACGGTGTGGGGACTTGATGTAGTGGGACCATATCCACCGGCGACAGCTCACCAGTGTAGGTTCATCCTAACTGCTACAGATTTCTTCTCCAAGTGGGCAGAGGCAGTTCCACTCAAAGAGGTCAAGGCCCGTTCTATCGTCGACTTTGTGAGCTCCAACATCATCCACCGGTTTGGGGTCCCTCATGCTTTCCTCACCGATAACGACACCAACTTCCGAGTGTCTGAGTTGAAGAAATTGTACGCCAAGTACAATATCCGTTCGAACCATACCTCTTGCTATCATGCATAGGAAAATGGATAGATCGAGGCGTTCAACAAAACCCTCTCTAACATTCTGCAGAAAATGGTTGGTCAGAACAAGAAATGTTGGCCGGACAAGCTCCCCAACGCCCTCTAGGATTATCGGACAACGACTCACAATTCCACCCAGGTGACCCCATATTCCCTAGTGTATGGGGATGAGGCTGCCCTACCCATTGAGATCCAACTGCCATCATTACGCACTGCAGTCTATGACCAGCAAGCACTAGATGAGGTGGCCGAAATCCGTCTAGCTGAATTAGAAGCACTATACGAGAACAGGCTTCATGCCCTGCACAATCTGGAAAGGCATAAGAATAAGGTAGCAAGGGCCTTCAACAAGAAGGTTCACCTTCGCTCTTTTCTGCAGGGTGACCTGGTGTTGTCCCTTCAAGTGCCAATGATCCCCGGTAGGAAACCACCCAAGCTAGAGCCCAAATGGGAAGGACCTTATGTTATCCATAAGGTTTACCCCAACGGAGCATACTCCTTGACGACCACAAATGGTGAGCGTATAACTCCTCCCACCAATGCCAAGTTACTCAAGCAGTACTTTGCCTAAGCTTCCTCATGATCCTGCACGACCTTAAACTAGACCGTCGTCCTGCAAGACGATAAACTGCAAAATGGTACGAGCTCTATTACCTTAAACTAGGATCTCCCTCGTCCTCACTGCAAGATGTTAAACTGCAAGCTAGTCAGGAATTCCTGACCGAGGCCCATCCTCTGGCCCTTTGGCCTCCTCGGGCCCCCAGCCCTCGTCCTCACCGCAAGACATTAAACTGCAAGCCAGTCAGGCCTTCCTGACCGAGGCCCAGCCTCAGGACCCTTGGCCTCCTCAGGCCCCTAGCCCCCGTCCTTACTGTAGGACATTAAACTGCAAGCCGGTCAGGTCTCCCTGACCGCGGCTCGGCCTCAGGCCCCTTGGCCTTCGTCGACTCAGACTCTCTTGTGGAATCACACGGTGTGGTGTGGGATACGTCCTCATTCGTGTCGGGTTGCCCGCCGTACCATACATATCCCCAAATGAGACACATCTCTTGTCCAGCACGACATTAAACTACGCTTTAAGAACTACATGTGGCTTGATTCCTATCCTAATGGGATACGTAGGAATGCTCAGACACCTCGTCTTGAGCCCAGCCCTGAGCTCTTCTCTTTCACTATCCCCCCTGGGTATAGTTTCCTCGGAAGATCCTTGCATGATGAGGAGTAGGCTTTCTTATCCCCGCTTATACAAGGGTTATAATGGTAACACTATGTTCCCACTCCCGTTCTTCTATCCTCCCACATCCTCACCACATGACGTTAAACTTCATGGCCTCCAGGAACTACGTATGGATTGATTCCAATCCTAATGGGATACATAGGAACGCCCAAAAATTTCATCTGTTAGCCCATCCTAAAATCCAAAAATCTTCCCCTCGGGTCAAGACATACGGCAAGGTGCACACTTTTTCCCCAAATCACGTCGAGCAAGCCTCAACCTGGCTGCACGTCCCTCCTGGAGATGTTCTCCTCTTTCGTGGATGGATACAGCTATGCTTCACCCACTCCTTGACTGGGATTCCATCATCTTTCACACCTGGAGGGACCCCCAAGAATGGCCTGGATACAACGCCCAAGGGCTCTCCTACCGACGCGAGCCAACGCCCCCGAGGGTTTCCGAGCAACAAGTCAATACAAGTCCCACGTTGCGAATTTGGTCAACAGTCGATGCTCATTTATTGCTCCCATATCAGGTCACCATAGGAACACTGTGTTTCAAACATGGTTAAAAGTGTCCTAGATATTCGGGTCCACCCCGAGATGTCCCAAAAATCGAGTGCAGTGATTCGTTCTGCCCCATCCTGAAGCGAAAAATGTCCCTCTGGGTGGCGCCAACGGTCGGGCCCACGACCCCGATTATCTTATAAGTGATGTACGACATGGTGTAGGATTACGTCCTCTTTCGTGTCGAGTTACTTGCCATGCCGTACACCTCCCCGGATGAGATACAGTTATCTCTTTCCCCGTCCTCATTGCAATATGTTAAACTGTAAATTGGGCAGGCCTTCCTGACCGAGGCTCAGCCTCATGCCCCTTGGCCTCTCCGGGCCCACGGCCCCCGTGCTTTCTGCAAGACGTTAAACTACAAGTTAGTCAGGCCATCCTGACCGAGGCCCAGCCTCAGGCCTCCCTCACCGAGGCCTACCCTCAGGCCCCTTGGCCTTTTCGGGCCCCTTGGCCCATATTATTTCCTACAGAACTGTGCGTTATGGTGTGGGATTATGTTCTCATTACCCACCATGCCGTACACCTCCTTGTTAGGATATTCAGCCCCCTGGGTATACCCTTCAGAACTACGTATGGCTTGATTCCCATCCTTATGGGATATGTAGGACCACTCGAATGTCTAGACTTCGGGTCCAGCACCACTTATTAGAGATCTCCCGATCTCCCGATCACCTAGGCCCCTTGGCCTATCCCTCTCTAGGGGGGGGGGGTGATATATAGGAATGATACAGAGTTTTTGGCACTATGCCCTCTTTCCCGGGAGTCCACCATCTCTCTATTTCCCTCAAGTTGAGTCCCTCAACTCCTAGTAGTGATTCACCCATGTTTTAAGAGTACTCTGGTCTAGGACCAATTTTTTCAGATTTGACTTGGTCAAGTTCCTTCCACTTTCCAAGCTTCATTTTCCCCTTCATTCAGACTTTCATTACCTTTCACACCCGGAGGGACCCCCAAAAAACGTCCTGGATACAATGCCCAAGGGCTCTCCTACCATTACGGGCCAACGCCCCTGAGGGTTTTCGACAAAAAATTGATACAAATCCCATGTTGCGAACATGGTCAGTAGTCGATGCTCATTTGTTTGTCCCCATTTTAGCATAATGCGACAGGATGCTGTGTTGAGAACATGGTCAGTAGTAATCCTTTGTCTTCACGCTAGCTCCTCCCGGCCTTGAATGTTGGTTACGTGATTCACATTATGTTCCACTCCATCGTGTCCAGGTGGAATCTCAGCACTCTTGGTGCTACCCCTCAGTGTACCTTTGCATATCAGGGGGACAAAGCTGCAATACGGCATCCTTCAGGGCTCCCATGGTCTAAGCTCTAAAGACCATAAACTAAGATCTCCCAAGAACTTCATCTGGCTTGATTCTCATCCTCATGGGATATGTAGGAACGCCCAGACCTCCTGTCTTTGGGTCCAGCTTGAGTTTAGCATCCTGCCTTCAGGACCCTGACAAAGGGATTATATGGTGTGGTGTGGGATTATGTCCTCATTCACGTCGGTTGTGTCGCACGACACCATACGCATTCCCCGCCTAGCATCATCTCTGCTACGTCTGCACTGCATGACGTTAAAATTCATGCTTGGTCCTATCATACGACCCTAAACTGTGACATTATCATCCTGGCCGCACGATGAAAAATAACACTGCATTGTGATGATCTCATTGTAGAGGAAATCACGTTGGGTATTGGTCACGTGCCATGCCATTTGTCAACGCCTATCATGGCTTGATTCTTGTGGAGACACCAGGGCTTGCTACCCTAGGCCTGTCGCTTCACAAAAAAAAACCACTCACCTTAAAGGACAAACAAGATTTATTAAATTCCTCTTCTTTTAGTGCAAGGACCATGCCTGCACTCCCCCTTTTCCCTGGAAATGGTACCTTACCGTGCCACCCTTCAGAACTACGTATGGATTGATTCCCATACTCATGGGATACGTAGGAGCGCCTGGGAACTTCCCCGCGAGCCCAGACTAACTTTCGTGTTTGGTCCCTCGATGTGAGCACTCCCCTAGAGAACACATGATGCGTTTTGAAAGAGCCCAAAGTGTGGGATTTTCATAGGGACATTCCCCTCATCCCATGACCAAGCTTCGTGAGCTCTCCATTTGGATCCTCATCCTCTTCCATATCCAAAAGGACCCTCGGACGACATGGATGCTAGGCTTAAGGGATCTCCATGAATGCTGGACCTAAGGTCCCTCCAATCGTTTCGGGCCAACGTCCCTACGGGTCTCTGAAAAAATTGGTGACATGGTCCCATGTTTCGAACATGGTCAATGGTCGAACCTCATTTGTCTATCCCCATTCTAGGATAACATGATATGGATACTGCGTTTCCACCACGGTTGACAGTTATCCTCCATCATCACGCCGCCATCATTGTGATCCAAATCTCGAGCGTCATGATTCACACATTTCCACTTTCTCATGTTCAAGTGAAATTCCAACATACTCGGCTCTATCTCTTCGCGCATCTAAGTGTGCCACATGGTTGTGTTAGTATCATGGGGCTGGTATTCACCAAGCATCCATTCACCCTAACCTGCTCCCTTTATGTGTCGGGAAAGTCCCACCACTACTTCTTGTTTCCCACATCGAGCATGACTCACGTGGGCTTAGTAGTTTTGGAAGGATGTGTACCAACACGACCAGGCTTCTCATCGTCCAACATGACATTAAACTGCGCTTTCAAAACTACATATGGATTGATTCCCATCCTCATGGGGTACGTAGGAACGCCTGACCACTCTGCTTCGGGCCCCGCCTAATCCTCACTCTTGTTCCCTCGACCTGGAGAGTTTCCTTCGGGGGTACGTGGTGTGATTTGGACTCCAAGTGCTCATTCACGTCGGTTTCATAACTACCACACCATATGCTCCCTGGGATCTTCTCTTTCACTCCACGTCCTATCGTATGATGTTAAACTACAGGAGTCCATATATCCTCAACACATGACACTAAACTACGGTTCTACCCTGAACAAGTTCAGGATGCTCTGTGTTAATCATGGGATGTGCCAGAGCCTCTTCCAGAGAGGATTTCACCTGCCAATGTTGGTCTATGAGTACACTGTGCTTCCAGAACTACGTATGGCTTGATTCCCATCCTCATGGGATACATAGAGACACCCTGGTATTTTTCCTAGGGTCCAGCCCATAGGAATCATTAATCCTATCCTTCCCCTTTCCGACCCCCTGGCCGGACCCCTCGCTAGAGAGGCCCTGTCCCAAAGAAGGAAGGATCCATAACCAAACCAATGCGCCCATTTGGTGTACTCCCACCATGGTGGTGTAATTACATGAGTGTTGGATTCTGTTCAGACAAACCATCGCTCCATATTCCACGCTTTGCGTGCCCCTTATTCGGACCCTCGTCCCCTTTCATGTTTGAAGGGACCCCCTAACGACTTGGTCCCATGCCACATCGGCTCACCTACCGTCTTGGGCCAACGTTCTGGAAGACTGGTCATGTTTGGAAGGACCCCCTAATAGTATGGATGCTCGACCTAGGGTCCACCAACTATCCTGGGCCAACGCCCCGAAGGATTGACCGACAACATTTGTGACCTGGTCCCATGTTTCGAACATGGTCAACGGTCTACCCTCATTTGTTGTCCCCATTTCAGGCTAATGCAGTAAGGATATCGTTTCTCCGCCATGGTTAAGGATTGTCCTTTATTGTTACGCCATCCCCACAGTGTTCCGAATCTTGGGCATCATAGTTCACACATCCCATTTCCATCTGTTCGGACCGATTTCAGCGCCCCTGGCGTTGCACCACTCGTGCATGAGGGCACACTGAAGAAATGGTAATTCAGCTGTTTTGAGAACTTCCTTCTCCAACCAGGCCTCTCCCATCTTTCGGAAATCCGGACTGGTTATCCAAACCCCGAATGCCCGAAGCTTGGTTTCCACTCCTATGTTGGGTGGGACGAGGAGGAAACTATCTCTTGTTTCTCACATCGGGCTTGAACCACGTGAGCTTGGGAAATTATCGCCGAACATCCCGCAAACATCGTAGGGATGTAATGAACTGACTCAAATAGTGGAAATCGTGCATGCTACGGCATTCAAAACAAAGAAGGAAGAAATTGAAGCATGAAAGTACCATTAAAAGGTTTGTAATTTGTTACAGTACCCGGGGGTCGACTCCCCCCATGGACGGGTTGACCCCATCAAAAGAGCATTATAGCTCCACCACCCTTCGGCTTGTGGCATCCAATAATTGCTGCCGCTGACTCAGCTCCCTCTCCTCCTTAGCAGCGGCGGGGCGAAGTTCATCAGCCTTGGCTCTGGCCCTCTCTATGCCAGCCTGAATGGCAGCCATCTTTACAGAAGCTTGCCTCATATGCTCTTCTGCCTCTACCAGCTGGGCCTTCAACCGTGAGATCATCTCAAATTGTGTATTAAGAGAGGTTAAGTGCTCATCCGCCTGGGCCTGCAGCTGTTGGACCTCAATTTCAGCCTCCTGGAGCTTCTTGATATTTGTCGCCTTCCTCCGCTGCCATCCCACACTAAGCCCGCGATCATACTCCCAGATTTTCTCGGTCATGAGATCTTGGATGAGCGCATGAGGACGTTGGGCATCCACTCCCCCAGGGAACAGTTCGCACAGCCACGAGAAAAGTCTATCCATTCCGTTCATCCATAGCGCTTGGGGGATTTCCTTGATGAAGCGCATGATTAGATTCCATGATCGGTGGCAGACTATGCTACTGTCTTCTTCGTCGGAGGTTGTTTCTTCCCCGTTTGCGCGATTGGCAGGCTCGTACGCAGGATACGCCCGCAGGAAGTCCTCGGCAGGATCTTCATCTGGCGTTGAATCCGACGTGACATCTGGTGATGAAGCAGGCGTGACGGGACTTGGGTCGACCGATTGATCCTATTTATCGGACTCCACCTCAATAACCTCGGGCATGACCCTGCTGGTGGTCCCGCCGATGATAGTGTGTGTTGTAGCGCGGGAAGATGGGGGGACTATCTCCACCATCATCGGTATGCCCCTAGGTGGGATGCCACCAGACAACCTGACCAGCCTTGCCGCAACAGCCCATGCCAGTCGAAGAACTATACAACAGAGAGGGACATAAACATTAGTTGGCACAATCTATATATGACTACAATGAATCTAGTAGAGGAAAATTACAGAAATCAATCTCCTGGTGCTGCTCTTGAGTCGATGCCAACGGGACCCCGAGCTGTGGCCCTCCGTATACTTTCGGAAGGTCTGGAGATTCTGGAGGAGCTACCTCAGGTGTTCTGGCCCCACAAGACGCAGAACTGGACGTAGTCATAGGTGCGGGTTCTGAAGGTCCTACATCATTACCCGCCAAGGAGCGAGAGCGAGGCCTACGTACAAGTTCTTCATGAATGGTTCAAACATTGGTAAGAAATCCATGATATCCTGATAACGGACCATGAGGAAAGAATCTTGGGATGCTACCTCGAGAACCTCTGCAAAATTATTAGAATCTGAGTCTTGGTCTCTAACTTCGCCCTCCTCCAACGGGCTCCCTCTGCCAGCCTCATCCTCCCGGTAAGAGTCCTCTGATTCTTCCATCAGGGGGAAGCACTCCCTCAGATTAGCAGTTGACAGCTGTGGCGGAACCATATGATCCAACAGTACCCTAAACCGGTATGTCATTGGGTGTGGGGAACAACTGGAGTGAACGTAGTCCTCCAGCTCAACCAAATATTGCTCCGCCTCTGCCGGAGACGCCGCAAAACCAGCCCGGACTGGGCCTATACCTGGCAGAACCATCCCGCGATGGTTCAGGAGTTCCCACACCTCGGGCAGACTGAGGTGTTGCCGGTTGAAATCCCAAATGTCCCAGGCCTCCGGGAAGACGACATCCTCTGGCATGTCAATATGACGCAGCCGCTTCCCTGGAGCCTGAGCGGATATCCTGTGGAATCCCCTCGGCGGCCACCCCTCCAGATGGCCCTGCTCTTTTGGAATCGCCGGATCCGCCGCTGCTGCCACACCCTCAGCCGGTGCGGGTCTCACCGCCACGACAGCCCCGCCACCGCGAGAGGCCCTTGCTACCCTCCGACCCCGACCTCGAGATAGGGGAGGCCCGCCGTCACCAATCCGAAAGGTTGGCTGCCTCAGCATCTCCCATGGGTAAGCGGTCTCCCAGCTAATGACATACTCCTTCACCAATCCGAAAGCGGTGGTGGATGGAGGCAATGCAATCTGCATCTTCCCGTCTTCCCATGTGAACATGAGCCACAACTGCCTCATCACACACGAGTGATCCTCGTGACGCACCTCCTAGTAGACCTGCAGGGTCAGCCGCTGGAGGCACCAAAACTGCCTCGCAAACCGATGCGGGGTGTACGATTCACAGAGCGGATCACGATCTACTCGTGCCACCAAAACTCCACCTCGAAAGGCCAGGAGATAAGCCCGTTGCTCTTCTGTTCCCTGCCCATCGTCAGTGAGTACCCCCGTCGGCAATGGAAATGGGTGGAAGTTAAACTCATCCGCCCTCCACACCTAATTCAGCACCATCAGTATGGTTAGTTTTAATGGGAAGCTCCCGGCCGCATTCAGAATGGAGGGGAAGAAGTTTGATCCTGGTGGTAAGATAGGATTTTGATACTCATAAATCCCCCTGATGTGCACTACAATCCACCCATACAGAAGGTGAAAGGGCCCACATATCCTTGTCGGCTTCTTTCCCTCGCTAACGTGCCGCAACATCCTGTACAGCTTGGCGAGCATTGGAATCCCCAGATTGACCCGCTGCCCCATGGCCAGCATGGACGCCATGATAAACGGGTTGGGCCGCACCCCCATGCTGGTATCCCTCACCGGTAGGATCCAACCGCAGATAAGGGCCGTGATGAATGCCGCCAGCCTGACTATCGGCTGCTATTCAGTACTGACACTGAAACCCCAAGTCTTCCATTGGCTGTCCTCCAAGACCTGCCAATACGAGTGCTCCTTGCCTCGTTGAGCCGCCTTCGGACAAGTTCGAGGCCTCTGAGGGAACTCTCGATTCTTCGAGAAATTCAGGAACCGCTCGAACCACTTCTTAAAGTGGAAATATCTCACCGCTTCCTTGTCCTATCTGGGGAACAATGCCATCAGTACCGACGCCAGTCGCGACATCTGCTCCGTATCCTCCCACGCGCTCATGACGGGGAGGAACTCATCATACATGGACCCCAAGATCGGGACCCCTGAAATCTGATGGACATCCCACAGACTGATTCCCACCTCCCCATGGTGCAGGTGAAAAGTATTGGTCCTAGACGACCATATGCTCAGTAGCTCTGGCATCAGCTGTTTCGGTTGGTAAATATGGAATTGGGAGGCCCATGCCGCCTCATACAAACCCCCTCTCCTCAGATCAGCCCCAAAATCCTCACATGAGGTGCCTACCCAGTAGGACCATGCCCAGTCATTGGTGAAGTTTCCGCTCTAGCGTAGGTCCCACTCATCGGACCACCCCTTCTTTGAATCCTACAAAGCCGCCTTCAGCATGGTACAATACAGAGGAGGGGACGTCTCCGGTTGCAGTGGCTTCCCGTCAATATTGTTTACATGGTTGTAGAGACAGTCGACGGTGATGGGTGTGAAGTCCTCCCGTGCATGACCATCGGCCGCCCTGAACCACTGACGCTGACATGACATGCTCCTGAACTAGCAAGCTGGTTCGTCCCTACTCTCCTCAGGGATGAAGACATCATCCCTCAGCCCGAAGCCATACAAGGGCAGCTTCTTGCACTGCAGATAGTTCTTCTGACCCTCTGATAGCAATTCTGTCAAAGAATTATGGTCCGAGTGGCTTCAGACCATCTCCCCAAGGCCAGACAGTTATCCATATCATCCCTCTGGGCAGCGTCTGCAAGCACCCCCAATACAGCTTCTCAATGGGCCATTTCGGTTTCGGCACTCGGAAAATAATTTTTTCGGGCTGGATCACGAAGCTTTCTCATGAAGATCTCTCACAAATCTCGGGCGAAAAACCAAGCCGTGGAGTCTGGCCTAGGCTAGAAAATAGAAGTTCACTTGGTGCGGTCGCGGAGTCGGAGACTCGTGGTTCGCCGCGAAGCTCGATTCGCGGAGAGCAGATGCGGAGTACGCGGAGCTTCGCGAAGTCGAGAACGCAAAAGGAAAAAAGTCACGAGAGGACAAAAGAGATGTCAGCCCCCCTATTTATAGGCGGTGACCTCAGAGCTTCCCAGTGTGTCCCGCCCGCACGGAGCATCGCTGCGCGTCCGGACCGCGAGGCCGCTGTCAGCACCGCACGCCCCTTCGCGAGGCCACATCGTGAACCGCCGATAATTTTGGTGATTTTCCCTCAGACTTCGACCCTTCATCCCTACAAGGCTCCAAGTCTGAGGGGGTAATTTTTTGGTGACAAAATATTGAATGAAAATAAGGGAAGAAAAAGAATCCCCAAATGCTGCCTCACGAAGCTCCGACACGGAGCTCCCCCAAGCATCGCGGCCGCCGTGAAGACCCTGAGGCGGTAACACTCCGCGAACGCCCTGACGTTCATGAGCCCGCCGCGAAGACCCTAAGGCGGTAATGCTCTGCGAACGCCCTGACGTTTGCGAGCCTGCCGTGAAGACCCTGAGACGGTAATGCTTTGAGAACGCCCTGATGTTCACGAGCCTGCCGCGAAGACCCTGAGGTGGTAATGCTCCGCGAACGTCCTGACATTCGTGAGCCCGCTGTGAAGACCTTGAGGTGGTACCGCTCCACGAATGACCTGAAGTTTGCGAGCCCACCGCGAAGCACCCGCTGCCCCTTCGCGTCGCGTGATCTCTGCTTCGCGGCGCCCTTTGCCTATAAATACTAGGCTCCCCCTGAGTCCAGGGGACAGACAATCCGAACTTTCGGCTTCTCAACCCCCGAATCATGAAGCACCCTTCGCCCCGCGAATCATGAGCTCCGCGAGGTATTTTTACTTCGTGAGATGCCTTCGCCTTGTCTCGTTTTGATCCCCTCTTCTGAGAGGGATGCCCTTCATGAAGCCCAAGGGCATTCGCGAAGGAGGGGGATTCCCAAGGGAACCCGGGCAGCCGTAGAGCATTTATGCTTCGCGAAACACCCATCCTATACTAGTGATCCCCATGACAAGGCAGGTTCGCTGCACATCGTGAAGCACACTGCTTCACAGCACCTTGCTTCGCGAGGCACCTCTGCTTCGCGAAGCAGTGCTCCACAAATACTATTCCACTTCGTGAAGCACCTCCCATTCTCACCCCTGCCCCATGCTAAGGACAAGGCACTCCACTTCACAAAGCACAATCCTTTTCTTGGAAATTCCTCTTCCCATGCGACCCTCCAGGTTTGCACGATGTGATTTCAAAGTCCTTTGGACAACACCACTCATAGTGTTGCTTCACCTAATGCTTCTTTGCATAGGAATGCTAATGGATATTCCTTCTTCGCATAACCATGCTAATGTGGACCCCTCGATGGTTCACTCTGCGACCCCCCTTGACCACGGCCTTACTAGTACCTTCCCTCCCCCAAGAAACAGAGGGTACCGGTCATGTAAGTCCTAGGGGTGCAGAGTGAACCCACCTCATCCGAGCTACAAGACGTTAAACTGCCAAACACCTCATCCTCAACACATGATGTTAAACTATGATCCGACCCCGCAACTCGAATGCAGGGTCCCCCCGCCTCAGACATTCTTTACACTTCTCATCTCCACAGAGATGGGATCACCCCCTCCACAGGGGATGATATCCTCCTTATCGGAGTGGCGTATGCCCACGGGAGAAGGGAAACCACCATGGTATAGGCCCTCCCCAAGACTCTCTTGTGAAAGGTAGCACCCATTCACCTCCGTACTTCCCCACTGCCAAGGCCAGTGGAGGGCGTGATAGGGAACGAGGCACCTTCCATCTTTGGTCCCAAATCCCTCTCCTGCTGTGCTTTTCCACACTTCGGGCCTCCATCCTGGAGTAAGTCCCAGCACCATGGGCTGCCTAATGCATAAGCCCCTCTTCGTTTCTCACAGATGCACCCTTCACGATGTGATCGTCAGGTCTCTGCTGCCTCTTGTTTCTCACACCGAGCACGACTCACGTGGGCTTAGAGTAAGAATTGTCCATGATAATACCTCGTCCAACATGACATTAAACTGTATGAACTCGTCCAGAATGATGTTAAACTGTATGCCCTCGTCCAGCATGACGTTAAACTGTATGCCCTCATCCAGCATGACGTTAGATTGTATACCCCCGTCCAACATGACGTTAAACTGCACAACCCTTTGAACTATGAGGTCTTTGATCCATGTCAAGGCATGGTACATAGGAAGCCTCCATGAGGTTCATGCCCACCACCCATCATTTCTTCACGTCAGGTTCCACCTTCATCCAGTATGACGTTAAATGACATTCCAGTCCGACGACAAGCCGTTGTGACCAACCCGCACTATGAGTACTTTGATCCATGTGAAGGCACGGTACGTAGGAAGCCTCCCTGAGGTTCAAGCCCATCTCCCACCGGACCAAGGTCCTTTCTTCACGTCGGTTCGCCGACACCCACCATTTCATCCTGAACTACGAGGACTTTGATCCATGTCAAGGCATGGTATGTAGGAAGCCTCATGAGGTTCAAGCCCACCACTAGTGGACCGACATGTTCACCTCCACACCAGTTCGCTGACGAACCCCTTTGAACTACGAGGTCTTTGATCCATGTCAAGGTATGGTACGTAGGAAGCCTTCACGAGGTTCAAGCCCACCGCCACCTGGACCCCTGGTCCTTCTTCAAGTCGGCCTTCCGGCGTCCAACCTGAACTATATGGTCTTTCATCCATGTCAAGGCATTGTACGTAGGAAGCCCCCATAAGGTTCAAGCCCATCACCCGGTCGTTCCGACCTCACTCACATCGGTTCACCCCCGTACCACATGACGTTAAACTGTATTCCACACCTCATTTGAACTACGAGGTCTTTGATCCATGTCAAGGCATGGTACGCAGGAAGCCTCCACAAGGTTCAAGCTCATCACCAGTGGACCCCCGGGTTCACCTTCACGTCGATCTGCTAACGATGCCCATCGGACCAAGGTCCACCTTCACGTCGGTTCACTGAAGATACCCATCGGACCAAGGTCCACCTTCACATCAGTTCGCTGACGACACCCATCGGACCAAGGTCCACATTCACGTCAGTTCACCGGCACCACCCCGAACTATGCAGACTTTGATTCCCTGCCATGGGGATACATAGGATGTCTCTTCGAGGCTCAAGCCCAGCTTTACTGTCGCCCTTGCGATGGTCCCATTTCATTCCCCCTCCACTTCATCCATCCATCCATCATCCACCCTTATTCTTACCCGGGTCACCATATCCCGGTGAGATCATGCCACTCCGCTCATCTTCATAGTATTCAAGAAGCCGCCCACTGGATGGCCCTGATATCGGCATCCCTACAAGGGAAATTCCTCAATCCGATCCATTCCGGATAGTGTTCTGATCAGGCCGATCCATCTCCACTGGACGTTAAACCTGCGACATACCCTATGTTAAACATAGGAAGCTGAGGAAATCCCCAGATACATGCCTATGGCATATGATTCCCCGCGCTCGATGTGGGATACCTCAGGCTTCCACGCCATCGAGAAGCCTTATGACAAGGGACAAAAGACAGACACGCCAGTTCCCCAGCGTTCAGACACGCTACTGATGCCTCGATGTGACTACTCCCTCGACTGAAGGTTGCTGCCCTGAATGGACCCTTTGGAATGTCCAGACAGAAGCAGTGTAATTAACCAGCGTCCATGTAAATATGGCACTGGGAAGAGTTTCATGAACAATGTATTAAATCTATGAGGGAGACCCGGACTAGGTGACGAGTTCCTAGGAGGAATCCACAGAAGGAAGAACCGACATCCCATCATCCTGGTTTCGATCAAGGAGCAGACATCCATGAATAAGGAACGAATGCTGCCCTCCTTTGGAAAGTGGGAATGTGGGGCAACAACAGCGTGTCCTCCACAGACGGATGCATGTGCCCCGACAAAAGCGTCAGAAATAGTTACCTATTTCTTTCTCATGATTTTGTTTTATGTTTACAATTTATGTATGTTTTTTTCTATTTGGAACACCAGTGTATAGAATATTATGATAATGGTTAGGCCTGAAATTATATAGGACCACAATCACTTGGAAAATTATTTATATATTACGGTATCATTACACATAGTCATGATTGGTTAGCTTGGCCCAACATTTTTGGATTGGGTATGACATGGCTAGATTTTTCTATTAGGTTTTGATGTCTTAGTAGTGATACATAACCTATGTTTATGATTAAATGACTTATATTTGTTCCAAATTTCATGATTCTCATGAATAAAAATCTTCTATGATATTTTTTCTATTATTCCATGTTTACATGTGACAATTCATTATTATTTTCTTTTATGATTCCATGTTTTGATTTTTGATTCTTAGAATATCTATATTTCCAATGTGCATCAGATCTGTGATTGTTTTTACCCTACATGGACTTACTTTCCATCTTAATCTATTCACTATGGAGTTATTAATGAAACTTCGAGTTTTCATTGGTTGAGAGGAAGGGAGTTCATGATCATATCACCCTTTTAGGGTGGAATTATTCCATACTCCATTAATCACATAAATATCTACAAAATGTTCATGAATCCTTTCCAAATTCTCTTATAGGATTGTTAAACACTGTTTAAGTGATTAATTAAAACCAGACATCTTTGTACCTCTATATGTATTAAAATTGTCTATTTTTATCAAATTAGTTATTTATGCTGTAGTTTAAAGCTATAAAACTAGGTATACTGAAATTCAACACTGTATTGAGAGTTGGTGAGTGTTATATAGTTGGTATAAGTCCCATTAAAGGGTATTACCATGTATACCCATAAAGGGAATTAGAACCCATGTAGTTTGATTCCACTTAATAGAACACATTGGACCATTTAAGTTCACACAATAAGGACTAATGTGGTTCCTTTTAAGGTTATGTAGCATGACCAAATGAAGTTCGTTCTAAGGTCATACATATAGGAACTATTCTAAGTAGTTTAACATCATAAATAATGGAAATTATTACATGAAATTTAAACTCATACATCTTGGACTACTAAGTTAAATGTTTCTAGAAATGGTTGGTGTGAGACTTATGTATAATCAACCCTTTTTGTTCCATCCTTTTTGTTGGTAACTAAAAGGAGAGGGCATGGTTAGACTCACATGGAATATAACCCATTGAGTATGGTATTATTGTGAAATATAGATAATGGAGGATGGGTTTTTGATGTTAGGTTTCCACCTCTGAGTGGTGTCCTATGTATCTTGGTTAAGATCAATCAAATCCCACATAGTTCAGCTTTCACATTTTAAAGTCATGCGACTGGACCATACCTTACAAGTAAACTTCATGCGGTAAGGATGTTTGTTTCATGATAGGGGTGACATAAAAGGTTATAGTGGGGCTTATAAATGGGTTTAATGACATGTTATTGGGAGTAATAGGAAATGATACTTCAAGAAGATGACTTATCTGGTAGGTGAGTTAGGTGAAGGTGGGTTTTTAGAATTTACACCTTTTAGAAGGCCCATATATAAACTCCTATACCATAGTGTGGAAAAAGGGATTAATGGGATTTTGGGGATGATAAAATAATGGATATAAATCATCTAAGATTAACATGATGAGACATGGGAGGTTTCACCGGTATCCTCATGATAGGGACCCTCATTATCAATGGAATACATGATTATAATTACCTTGAGGGTCCAATCAGTATGGGAGGAAAACCTAAGAGAGGTGCTTTATCAAAGGAATACATGATTTATGGGGTATACATTGATGTACAAAACACAATAGCATATCTTAAGAGGCTATAGTGGAGTCCTTTCTAGAGTGGTATTTTTAGGGATTTGACCTTGGAGAAAGGAATCCAATGAGGTCATCTGAGTCAATAAAACCCAATTAAGTGACATGAGTGAAATGAATAATAGTAAGGGGACCAATTAAACATAATAAGGATGATTAATGAAAGTAACATTAGTATATCAAATGATTCATGTACCCAGACTATTTGTAGGAAACATAGTGGCACCTCAGGAAACCCCAGTTCTCATAGCAAGAGGGTACTATGTGAAGGGATCATAACTCAAAAAAAACTTATATTTAAAGTCCACTCACAAATTATTTTACATGATCATCATCCTTCAATGGTGTTCGAGGTGGACCTTAATGAAAGGTTAATTTGTAGAATCTCTTCACTAAGGACCCTCTACAAAAGTCTTATGTAAAGGGGATTTGGATGGATGTCCCCGTGAATGACTTACATGAATAGAACTACTAGGTTTATTATCTTATTATCACATGGTGTATTACCTGGGTTTGGTTTGAAATATGTTTTGAATATGGATTAAAAATAGTGGGGTTATTCTCCACTAACTCTTAATAACACAAATATTATTAGGCATCGAAAATCTGGGTGTTTAAAAAAGGATCAATTTTTTTAAGTTCATGTTAGTATTTATAAGTGATTCATTCTAGAAATATGTGGTCATATAAGAACCTTGCAGACATCAAAGGTTATGAATCTATGGAGAATCACTTTAAGGGATCCACAAATTACCACTATTCATAAAGGAAACAAATGACTGAATATGATCTCCATCTTCCAACCATGAATGACTTCCATTCATGAAGAGAACACATGACCACAAAGGAATTCTATGGGAATATTGCAAAAAAAATTCAGTTGTGAAGAAATATGGTGACTAAATAGGAACTACATAACCATAAAAAATTACATGACTATGATGGAACTACACATCCATGAAGGAATACCATGAGCTTACATTAAATAATTCTCATCGTTCATGAATGATATTTTTCATGATGAGATTTCCTTTTCAAATTCTCTCCCTACTTCTTCAATATTATAATAGATGCTTATGATTTTTTAGGAAAAAAAAATTCCCCACCCCCTAAAAATTGGGTATGATTGGCATGAAGAGAATTTAATTATGAGGAAGTAAGGTAACCCAAATAAATTCCTTATGGATCACACAAGAGGTCCCCATATATAAGTTTATTAGAGGGTCCCATTTAAGCACTTTAAGATAAACCTTTGGAGAAATATGCTTCATGAATGATTTGACATGAATAATACACCATGAATGAAACATCCTTTTCAAAAAAATGAATCTATGAATGAATAAATGTAACCACATACAGACTATGGGAAGAACCTTTTTTGAAAACACTAACTTATATAGATCGTTTATCACTTAGTGATTATGTGATGCATAGTTTTTATAGGCGATACATATAAATATGTACTTTGAAATTTTTTGGATTATTTTTTTCATATTACCCCATTTTCCCTACTTTTTAGAGATGAATCTAGAATAATGTGATTGAGATGATACCATGAGGTAGACAAAAATGATCAACAATGTTGAGGTTGACTAACTATAATGTATTTTTCCAAAGTAACAACTTCTAATTAATATAATTTTGGATAACCTTAAAAATTTCTTGAAATTAGATATATTTCCCATATAAATATTCACAACATTAGGTGATGTTACCATACCCACACCATGACCAGGAAATAAATCGATCATCTGGATCAACTATCAATGAGAGTTAGCCTAGACTAATATTTCCTTGACCAGGTGTTTTGTTAGAGGAGTTGAATGCTTAGAGGATTATGTCCAGGGGTATAATCCACTAAAATGAGAATAAATATGATGAATACATGAACTAGAGGTCCACAGTTATGTTTTCATATTGAAGAAATCTATGGCTAAATAGAGACTTGGATGAGTGTTGGGTTAATAATTTTTCACTGGAGGGGCCTTTGGTATGGACTTGGTCTGACCCTTCTAAGTATGACAGAGTTTCACAGAGTTCAAATTGGAGCTCAAAGTAGTGGGTATGTATGAATATTTTTGGGTCATAAAAACCTTCTTCCATCATAAAAATCACATCATTCTAGACTTGATCAACATATTGTTCCCAGACAATAATACCTTTCATCTGGTGTATGGTGAGGTTATAATAGTCCCCTAGAACATGTATATGATAAATAGAGCTCTAGTCCTATAGAAAATTTATGATGAGTTTATTCCCCCATATTCTATATGGTATAAAATATAAAGGACCCCTTTTCTTATATTGGAATCACTCTACCTGGTGATAAATTCTATGGGAATAGATCTCTACCCACATATCAATTTCCCTATTATAATTTGGGTGGAAAGGTTCATTATACCAAGATGGAGGGAGCCATAAACAAGAAGTCCTCATAACTTCTTGATTTGAAAACCCATGGGATTCCCAACACCTATTGAAATTATTAAAGGAAGGATTCTATAATAAATAGGGTTAGGAGATCATCACTTGGATCAATTGGGTGGTCCACTTCATAGCCTTCCTAGTTATGTATATAAATGGGTTCCTCTTCCTGGTGTGTGATTTGATCAATAGGGTAGGGTTAGAACAATGGTAATGGAAATAAAATTAGTGAGTGACAGGTGGATTAACATACTGGGTTTACTTTTTTTAAGTTTTACTTATACCTTAGGAATATCAATAGAGGGAAGGCCTCATTTTGAAATGTCAGTCATTTTCAAGCATTGTGGGGTTGAATCATAACCCATATAGGTGGATATGAGTTTATCAATGACTAATCAATCCTATTTTCTTTCTCTATACCCTACTTCCAAATCATATGTAAAGATATACCACTCTCAATAAAATATCAAGATGTTGGAAACATGCTAAGTTAACACAACTAATTCATATTCATTACATACGACATCCCAACTGGAACCATCAGTGATGACACAACTACAATCCATGAAGTACATTCATATATTATATACTTAATAGAGTGTGTACTATTGGTCAAAATTGATGGTGAAATGATCTATAATGGATATGATCCATGAATTTTAAGGTGGAATTTTTTTTCATGTAGAATAAGTTTCTAACTCCACCTCAAAGAATGCAAACTGAATGACACCCCACAGTGGTGCACTAATTTTGGTTGACATTGGTATAAGAACAAATAGGTATACATGTTACTCTTCTACTGGTTTATGCTACTATCACTTTCATGATTGAATATTCTAAAACCTATATTTAGTCATATACTGATGAGAAGCTAGCTAACCAGGTACCTTTGTTCAAGGTTCCATCAATGAATAAGAGAAAAGAGGAGTAGGTGGAGAAGGTGGAGATAGAAAAACCTAGTAAGAGTCTTTCTCTGAGGAATCCACAAATTGACCAAATACATAGAAAATGAATGAGGCATTTGGATATTTCACCCTTAGTGAGTGGAATAGATTCCCTTCTTCTAGTCCCTACTGATTCTCGATTTATAGAGGATTAAAGGGAAATGAGACTCATAAAAGAGAAATTCATCCACCAAGGAGATTTAAGATGCACTCTAGGTGGAGGATATCATTCTGATGGGGTTCATCAAAGTGAAGACACCTACTAACCTAATATTCAAGAATCACACCAATGAATTGAAATCTTATCTCAAATATTTGGAAGATATATTCCACTCATTTAAAAATGCATGCTTTTACTCAGTTCAAGTATTTGAGCTATCCAGACATGATTTGAGTAGTGAAGAGGATAAAAATGACCAAATATCTTCCTAAGAAGAGGTAAGTTAAATTATTATTTATAATTATCATTTTATCATTTATGTTACCACTAACTTCTTTATTAAATATTATATAAGTCTATAGGGAATTAGTCACCCATCACATCTCTAAAGTATTCATTCCGAGGGTCAAAAATTGGTTAAATCACTAATTTGGATGACTTGGTTGAGTAAGAGGGATCTATTTCTGTGAGGAACTTGTTCCAGGAATTAGTACCTCACTCCCATGAGATTATTTTAGTGCTAGAATAGGTTAATCCTCTTATAGAGTTGCCTTTAGTGGAAGTATAATGGTGATAGTAGGAAAGGAAACTTACCATCCTTCTTCACCTAGGACTGGTAGGTAAATATTATATTTTTTTATTTATATATTGATATACTCTCCTAATTCTATAATTATCCATTGGTTTTTTCAAACACTGGTTTGAGATTTATGGGCTCAGGGGTATCAGCTGCTCAAGAATATATAACTCTTATACCCCCTGATGGGACTCCTCTAGTAGTGGTGACTCGAGATATCCAAGGGAGATAAGAACCAAATCTTAGCCTAGATACATTTTCTAACATCTTGACAAAGTAAAAGACAATGGATGGACTTATAGAGGCTAAGGATTTGGATATCTACTCAGAATATCAACTCATCGAATTTGGTGCATTTATGTAGGAAGCTGATTTATCTTGATAATTGCACTTCCTTTCGTAATGGTGATAATTAATGTTAGTATTCATGTGTATCCATCTATGAAAATTAATGAGATATTCGTTGGTCAGATATTAAATCTAAGCATCTATCTCCAATAGAGGGTATAGTGTACTCAAGTGTGGACTAAGAACCCCACAGTCCCGTGTAAGTGTCGCCATGAGAAGGCTCTCCTATTGTGCCTATTGAAGGAGTGGAAAAGGTTAAGTAAACTGATGCTCTATTGAATAAATATGAGTACCCATACCTCTTATTATCTAGTCTCCTCTCATGTTTATTGAATAATATATTCTACAATTAAATTTCAGTAGCCCTTATATAGAAAAAAAGACCCAAAGTTTCATTTATTCGGTGTCTCAATTTGCAAAAGTCATAGAGTCAAGTACTAATTTGGTTCCAAATCACTTAGGAGGTATTAAAAATCAACCTTAATTAAGTGATTTAGTCTCAGATTATGTTTTTATCTCCACAGTTGACTACGATTCATACCCATAGTTTTCCCCACTTATATATTTAGTAGGTATAATTAACATGTGGTCTATTCTAGTGTGATGGAGGTGATTATCTCTTGAGAGTGAATGAGTATGCCCCAGTTACTACACTACTATACAGAATCCATATCCCACTTCATTGATCACATAAACACAATGCTTAATAAATCTCCACAACTCATGATTGTAGTAGTAGAGATAAAATATTGGTCCATGGAAGGGAGTGATCAAGTTGACTAGTACCACCAAGAGTAGGTTGAATAAAAAAATGATACAAAGGAGTAGAAATGATTGGTTGATGAAGGTTAAAGGGAATTAATTTTGTTATGAGGTAAAATATATATAAGTGGAAGCTGAAATGTTGTCTTGGATACAGTAATCTATGAATGGATTAGAGAAAACAATAATTCAACTTTTAAATTTCATTGAGTGTACGTTGAAACAAAATTCCAATTAAATATTACTTTTGTATAATAATGATAAGACTATATAATATAGAATATCTTCTCTTATTTTGATCAATTAATAAAAAAATATTGTTTTCAATCATTGTAAATTATTGATTTCTATCCCACCGTAATCATCAATTCATTAAAACCTAAGAAACTTTCAAACAGAACACCAAGATAACAAAATATATCTGAACATTGAATGGGTATGGATCAAGTAAATTATAATCTCTAACTAATTGAGTTTAAAATAAAACATGGAAAAACCCATTATCTATTGTACATGTTATCTCAGACGACTATAGGTGGTCTAAATATGGTGTCATATATACCATAACTATAATCCATGACGATTTTGTGGGATAAAGGACTATGAAATTTTGTTTCATCTTGAGCATGTATACTTAGAAAAATATAGGTAGTCTAAATATGGTGATGTGTGTACCATCACCATAAGATAAGGTCAGACCACTCAAATATAAGTTATGGTTTTCTCTTGGACATATTCTCTTAGATAGGTATATGTAGGTCAGATATGATGGAAAATTTACCATCACTATACACTAAGGATATCCCATTTGGATATGGGATTCTTATATTATCTAGAATGATGAATATCATAAAGGGGGATTTTGGAATGGAGATTCCAATGTTCTAGAGGCCATGATCACCTAGAAATTACACCTTCATGTACTTCACATATATTATCTACACCAATATATGGGGAAAAAGATGGTTTAATTTATTTTTTCTAAGTTTTGAGGACCGAGAAAAAATAAATTAAATTTTTAGGACTATATAGCAGACCATACATGATTTTTGTAATTTTTCCTTAGCCCAATATTTTGACTAAGCCTTGGATGGGGAGGCTTACTAGGATGCACCTCATTTTTTTCTCAGGCCACCATTTTATTGGTTTTAAATTTAAAGATTTTTTTTCACATTTACTATTTTATACAATTATAATTTTTCCTAATCTATGAGAGGTTTATTCCTAGAAAGAATAGATTTTACTTTTTCCCAGGATTCCTTTTGGATTTTCATCCTATAAAGAAGTATGTCTCTTTACTTTATTAGTTTAAGGTCATTCAAGTCATACAATTTTAGTTGTTGTTTAAGGTTAGATATATTTTACCATAAGATAATGTAGTCAACCTTGATGTAAGGTAAAAGTTAAATTGGTGTGAAGGGAAGGATGAAAACACTAATATAGATAGCCTTGGTAATAGGTGCATGTAATTTAAGGTCATGATAATCAGAACATTATGTCATGAATTTTAGGGCCACATTAAGAGGACCAATAAAGGTTCAAGAATAAGATGTAATATTTTCACTTTAAGAATATTTATGATGCAAAAATATGTAACATTGAGGGTATTATAATCCACTTGAATATATGGGTTATGGAATGCATAAATCATAACTTGATATATTTTAACAGAGAAATGATGGAATATAGAAAGTATGTAGGGAATAAATATTGACCAAATTATAATGACAGGTTCCACCACAATATTGTTAGGGTGTATAGATATTATAGGACCTTCTCCTTAAGAAGAGACATGAATATGTATGGCAGGTCCAAATATGGTGGCACCAAAATTATTTTCAAGTAGGGGTGTCCCTTGGATTTGAATGCAATCGTTACTGATAGTCATGAAAGGTTTGTGAAGATTCAAACATTTGAGGAATGAATTATGTTTTTGGAGAAAAGGAAATTAAATAAGGGTTTGAGAACCCTAAAGGTTACAAAATTATATATAGAACTCATTATCATAGTAACGGGATATAATATGAAATTACTTGAACATGCATGTAGGTGATAGGGAATAAGGTCCACTCTAAATTTTTCCCAGACTAGTGAGTTGAGTGAGAATAACTTAAATTTTTGATAGGGATATATGTTAATACCCAATATATTTGTTCAATTTTTTATCTTATTCTCTAAATTTTACCTAATTCATGAAAGGGGATGACCTAGTGAGTTGAAAATTAAAAATTTCTCAAATTTACCATTATGGTTTTTCAACTTGACAAGCCTTTAATGCCTATTTATTTTTCAATTTAAGGGTTATGTAATTTGGAACATTGGGTGATAGATTTTAAGGCCATATATCTTTAAATAACTATTTATAGGGTTTAAGGTCATATAATATTAACTAACTTTTTCTAGGGTTCAATGTTATACAATTTTGACCAAAGGGTGAGATGGTTTATCTAGCCAGGGTAGAGAAAACCTAATGTGAAGGGAGATCCCAATGAAAATTAGATTGTCTCATAGAGAGGTTCATATAGTTTAAGTTTATAGTAGTGAGACTAAGGATGGGTAAATAATAGGATAACCTAGATGGGTATAAATAACTAAAAGTTCCTGATACCTTTTGAATAGGGAATAATGGTGAAGTAAATCATGACCTAAGGTATTTGAGTCAGGAAGTGATGAGATTGTATAAGTATGTGAGCGATGACCATTGACCAAATTTAAATGAAATTACCCACTATAATGCTTTTAGGGTGTATAAAGATTACCAGACCTTCTTCTCAGGATGAGATACACCTCTAGTTAGTAGGGATAAATATAGTGGGAACAAAATTATTACCCAGAAGAGGTATCACTTGGAACTGAATACACTCATTATCGATAAACATGAAGAGTTTGTGATGATTAAAAACACTCAAGGTATGAAGTGTGGTTTTGAGAAAGGGATATTCAAAAATTTATGGGGATATACTTGTCCCAAACTAATCATGGTTGGGATGTGATAGTCCTTCATAAAGGTGTGTAAATGGATGGATGTCTATGTTTGGGTTTTTAATATATGGTTCAAACATCTCTACATATACTATAGTAATAGGAATCTAGGAACACACAATTATTTGAGGTACCTTCATAGATCTAGCATATATACTAGGGAAATATTAGGAGGATTCATTCTAGTTCCATGTGATTATAAGAAACAAGCCTGAAATAGGGATTTTGGGTGTTACTATATAGAACATTATATGGGGATCAAGACACACAAATCTCTTTTAAAATATATTCTCTATATAGATATAGCTCATATGTTAGAGAGGGTAATTTTATCCTATCATAAGTTTATGGATAAGAACCATATATTAGGCACCCTTACATGGATCTGAATATCATGTAGGGAAGTTAGGTCATGTAGGATAGATCACTCTAAGTAGTTTAAGGTCATATAGGGCGGACCACTCAAAGTAGTTTAAAATCTTATCGTGGGGAATATATGCCATACATTTTAACACTATATGACAAGGACTCAGATATCATGTAGTTTAGGGTCATACAATGAAGATCTCTTCCTAGGGTAATATTTTTATATATCTATCTTGTGCACAATGTGAGATAACTTCACCATAGTTCCACATAGGGAGATAAAACTCAACATGAATAGATGAAGTCTCTATACACTAGGATTTTGTGGGAGTTTATCCAAGATGAAACTCTTGGATGAGTATGAGATAAGTGATTTGGAAATATCTACATATCCTATGATGATAGGTTTCAATCCATACATAGTTCTTGGTGGTTTATTATGCACATATCTATTTGATGTGTAGGGAAAAGTGAATAATGGTTTCTCCTTAGGGTTTAACTTTAAAAGAGAATATCCTGATGAAAAATAAGGAGGATTAAACTCTAGGGAATAGTTCCAAAAAGTGTAAATAATTTTACCTTATTTTCTATTTTTGAATAAGAAACCATGTATTAGAAGCACTTACATGAATCAAGATCTCATGTAGAGAAACAAGGCTATATGGGATATACTGATATAATAAGTTTAAGGTCATGAAGAGTAGACCAAACGCTACAAAAAAGGGCCAATAGAGGCAGTTTTTTTATGAACTAGCAGTGGTTTAAACTATCACCTAATAGTCTAGAGATGGTTATTAAAACCACTGCATATTTCATGTTCGTTAGTTATTTAGTGGCAATTTTTTTAATTTAACTGTGGTTTTATTAAGTGTATTTTTTGGAGCATTTAATGTTGGTTAATTGTTTATTTAGTGACAATTTTTTTATAAAAAAAAATACCTATGGTAAATATAAATAAAAGAAAAAAAAACCACCATGGAACATATTAGTGGAAGTTTCTTTTAGTGGAGGTTAAGCATAACTATTGCTAAATAAATTTTATATAATATGTTTAGTGGTAGTTACTTAAAATTATTGCTAAATCAGATTTCATTTTTTTAAAAAAATTTAATAAAAAACTATAAATATAAAAAAATATCATATAATAAACTAAAATAGAAATATATGATAAACCCATCAAATATATATCATACATCCATAGTCATATACAAACATCCATTCATCATAACTTCAATCTAATTCATCCCATACATCTACCAATATACATATACAATGTGTCCCATAACAACCAATGCCCAATATACATTCATGTCACGACCTCCACTACATCTTTCTGCCTCCGCATCATGTCAACAACTGAAACTGACCATGTCATCTCACCAACTATAAAAAAAAACAAAAATTAAAACTACACATAATAAATCAGAATTATCATAGAATAATTGATAAAATTTTAATATACCATGAAAACTAAGAACCATCATGACTTCCTTGTGAAGAATGTAATGGATTATAATGATCAACCTCACACCTACTATTGACATCTGTCACCTACAATGAAAACCAAAGCATTTAAGAAAATAAATGCGAAAGGGAAATGACACAGAATATATTCAGAATGCTGCACATAAAATTGGTTATTTTTTTTAATAAAATAGAGGATAGTTTAATATAAAAAAATATACAATGAAAAAAACTTTGAATATATAAACATACCTATTTAAGATAAGATTCAATAGTTGAAACTAAAAAAGGATGAGTAAATATTCTAATTTACTTTTAAAGCATCATGTGATGTACTTGTAATTTACTTAATAGAAATTTTTTAATGATTTTATTATCACAACATGTTTTATATTTCCAAAAAAACTCAATGGTTATTTTCCCATGAATTCACATCAATTTGAGGTTGTTTGTGGTGATTTTGACCATTCCATGCATGTTTTAGTGTTTTAAAACACTAAAAATACATTTACGAACTAAATAGAAAAAAGTAATTTGGAATGATGTGATGTTAGTTCCTACATTTCAAAATTAAATATATGGTTGTTGTCTCATGATTTTAGGGAAATCTGATATTTTTTAACTAGTTTCGACCCCCCGACACTTGTTTTTAAAGGAATTTATATCTTTTAGAAGTGTATACCGAGTAATTACGACTACAACACATCTCAAATTGACAATTTTTCTATGTGTACACATTAAAAACAACTCATCATTGGTTTTAACATGATTTAACATCAATTTGAGGTTGTTTGTGGTGGTTTTGACAGTTCCATTCAAGTTTTAGTGTTTTAAAACACTAAAAACACATTTACATATGAGAAAAATCATATTTCATAATGGAGTTATATTAGTTCCTACATTTTAGAATTAAATATACAACTGTTATCCTATGATTTTAGGGAAATAAAATGTCATTTTATTTGTTTTGACCCCCCTGACACTTTTTTTAAAGGCTTTTGTACATTTCAAAAGTGTATACTAAGTAATTCTGACCACACCGTACATCAAATTACGTGTTGTCTATGTGTACACATAAAAAAACTCATAGGTGGTTTTACCATGATTTCACATCAATATGAGTTAATTTTATATATATTTGACCATTCCACACACATTTTTGTGTTTAAAAAACTTAAAATGAGTTTGAGGCTATAAAGGGAAAATCATAATTTTAAATGAGGTGCTACCAGTTCCTAAATTTAAAAATTAAATATATGGTTGTTTCTCGTGATTTGGGGGAAATATGACATCTTTTTTCTAGTTTTGACCTCCTAAAACTTGTTTTTGAAGGCTTTTATACCTTTCATAAGTGTATAACAAGTAATTATGACCACATCGCACATCATATTGACATGTTGTCTATATTTAAATGTCAAAAATAACTCAATGGTGTTTTTCCCATGATTTCACATCTATATGAGGTCATTTTCTATGGTTTTTACTATTCCATGAACGTTTTAGTGTTTTAAAACACTAAAAACATATTTATGACCATAACAGGAAAAATATAGTTTATAATGATGTGAAATCACTTTCTACATTTCAAAATTAAATCTACAGTCATTTCCCCACAATTTCAGGGTAATCTGACATCATTTTTTTAGTTTTTACCCACCTACACTTGTTTTTAAAGTCTTTTTTACCTTTTAAAAGTGTATACAGAGTAATTTCGACCACAACACATGTCATATTGACATGTTGTATATAAGTAAATGTAAAAAAACCCATCAATGGTTTTCCCATGATTTCATATCAATATGAGACCATTTTATATGGTATAAACCATTCCACACACATTTTAGTGGTTTAAAACACTAAAAACATGTTTACAACCATAATAAGAAAACCATAATTTGAAATGATGTGATATTAGTTCCCACATTTAAAAATTAAATTAATGGTTTTTTTCTATGTTTCAGGGAAATTTGACATAGTTTTCTTAGTTTTGACCCCACGATGCTTGTTTTTAAAGGCTTTTGTACCTTTCAGAAGTGTATACCGAGTAATTCCAACCACACCGCACATCAAATTGATGTTTTTCTATGAGTAAACATAAAAAAACTAAGGTTTGTTTTTCCCATGATTTAACATCAATTTGAGGCCATTTTATATGGTTTTTACCATTACATGCATGTTTTAGTGTTTTAAAACACAAAAAATGTGTTTACAACCATGATGGGAAAACTATAATTCAGAATAACATTCCGTTGATTTCTATATTTCACAATTAAATCTATAGTCTTTGTCCCCTAAATTTAGGGAAATATGACATTGTTTACCTATTTGTAACCCCCAATGCTTGTTTTTAAAGGATTATGTACCTTTTAGAAGTGTATACTGAGTAATTATGACCACATCACACGCCAGATTGACGTATTTTCTATGTGTACATGTAAAAAAACTCATCAGTGGGTTTAACATGATTTAACATCAATCTAAGGTTGTTTTTAGTTTTTTTTACCATTCCACACATGTTTTAGTGTTTTAAAACACTAAAAATGCATTTATAACCATAATGGGAAAACTTTAATTCAGAATAATGTACCGTCCGTTCCTACATTTCAAAATTAAATCTATAGTGATTTTCCCGTGATTTTAATGTAATCCTATGTTTTTCCCTAGTTTTGACCCCCTGAAACTTATTTTTAAAGACTTTTATACCTTTTAGAAGTGTTTATCGAGTGAAAATTGAGAAAAAAGATCAGATTATTTTCAAACATATGGATAATGATCTATAATTCATTTTTGACATTTAGTAATAAACCACTTGTCAATACGGAACAATATGTGGTCAGTATGTCTTGAAATGTGTGTTTTCTATATAAAAGTGTCATTTTAGTTTTAGTTATGGATATTGTAAGTGTTCTTTGAAAACATGTGAATGATCTATGGAATTTATAATTTACCTTGATGGGATGAGCTATAAGGATAGGAATTTCCTCAGGTGCAACAGAATCACTAAGATCTACCAAATATGACAATAGTGGTGGCATGCTATGAGATGCTGATCAACTAGGATCCTAATTTTTTTGTTCTCTACATTTCTACATTTCAAATGGTTAAGGTATATTAAATGTATAAAAAATGAAAAACTAAATTATTTTCACAAAAATAAAAATAAAAACTAGAACAATGTATATATGTATGAAACACTTATCAATGATAAAGTGTAATATATTTTCATTACCAGTTTATACATTTATCTATATCTATCTTCATTATTTTAATTATTATCAACCTCTATTGAGATGATTCCTTCATTTTATCCCTCTCTATCAAGTTCTATTGTTTCGATATATTCAAGAAAAAACTGTTCAATGATTTTTAGTTGATGAGGTTCACTATCACATAACACCAATTGATATTCATCACCCATATCATATAAGTATCTTTTCTTTAAGTGTACAATAACACTCCAACCTTCATGTATTTAATCATCCAAATAATAAACCATCTTCACTTGTGAAGCCAAGATAAATGGATCATGTTCCGCATGATCATAAGTTTCAATAAAATGAGAGAAGTTGATAGAAGTAAAATGTAACGAATCTTTCATTATACCCCTATCAATGTTGACCCAATTGCATTTGAATAAGACAACTAAAAACTGACCATCATAGTTTAATTCAATTATATAATTAAGATTACAATAGTATCCTACCTCTACAAATGTAAATACACCACTATTCTAAGTTTTCAAGTCTTCTTCATCATAAATTGTATGAAACCTAAAGCCATGAATATTGCAGGCATCAAATCTCTTAGCCTTCCTTAGAGGGACTTAAACCAGAAACATCAAATCATTCAATATTTCAGCTCGATTTTCAACATTCATTATCTAGAAAAAAAGATATAAGAAGCTAATTTTAAAAAATAAAAAATAAATACATGTTAATAATATAAATATGAGTATATAATTACATAACAGATGAACCATTCGACAAGATCCTTATTAACAACATATGTTAATTTTATCTCATTCCAAGCTTGATCCCTTAGTCGGCTCTTTGTTTGCAGTCACAATTCTTCAATAAATAGATCTGTAATAACAATATTGAGTAGCACATATCTATGTTATTGTAGAAACTCTAATTTAGTTAGTGTAAAATTTTAACCCATTCCAATTAGTAGTCCAATAGTTGGAAATACCATTAGAGGAAAGTAATACAATACATTTTCAAGAGTTTTCTTATTTTTTTTCTTCCTGGGGTTGCATTGATTTATATCATCATTGTTGTTTATTGACTTTCATTTTTTTGTATGACATCTTGTGAATTATTCTTTATCAGACTCTTCTCCCCAGTAAATCATGAAATCATTAGGGCATGCATGTATCTTTTTATAATCAAGTCTGAGTTTCTTGATTACTTTATTCATCTCATAGAATGATGTATGGATCTTAGATTCACTAAATGCATCATAAATAAACTCTAAAATAATGTAAATTTATTTTTTAGTAATTCCATAGAGACACTTGATATGATACAAATTAAGTAGAAAAGAAAACTTCGAATACTTGGCATACCCTTTATATAGTTCTTGTTCTCCGTCTTCAACTAATTCATAAAAATATTTTTTTGTCACTAAAGGTATAAGAAATATTATATTTCTTAGGATAAAATTAAGGTTATGTTTATCTATTAAAATCTTGGACATTGTATTCTACAAAACCAAATGCAACATTTAAAAAATTTTGAACTAAATTCACCTATGCCGGGTCACTTTGTATTTCGTTAACAATATTGTCATTGTTTTGACTTTCCATAAAAGTTGATTCACCATGACAAATCCAACATATATATAGAGCAAGAAACTATTTCAATATCAAATTATCATATACTTAATTTCTTTTCAACCATCCCTTGAATTTACAATCAGGACACATACATTTTATTCTTCCATCCACTGATCAGTTTACAATTTCATAATCTAAAAATTCTTCATAACCCTTGGCATATAAAGGTGTGGTTTGAGGTAAATTATTCCAACTTTTATCCATAGTTATTTGATTGTATTCTCCTTATACATTAAGATATAAATATATAAATGTTTAATCAAATAATTACAATCAAAATTAAATATCACACAACTTCACCATTGACCCTTTCATAATAAATATAAAGGAAAATGGAATGAATAAAATAATGAACTTTTTATTACTAAACTTATAATATAAAAACATGAATCAAATAAATTATTATTTCTCAGAAACATAGATGAATAATTACATAAATTATATGACCATTAAATTTTAGTACAATGTAAACCCATGAACATTCTAAAAGATATCAAATATGTATTCCTAAATTAGGAGTTAGAAGATGAAGTGTCTTTATCGGTAAGGATACAATTAATTTTTTAGGTTAAATAATGATATATATGGGTTAGGATAAGACTCAAGAGCATGGTATTTAAAGTTAGATACATTCTTTAAATAATTAATATTTAATGATGGAAGTGTACAAAATATCCTCTATATTAAATATGATAAATATGTTTCATTTTTTGATATTTTATATATAGATTATATTATTTTTATGGGAGAAAAATATAATGGTGTATTCAAACCTAGTGTTGTAACTAAGGAGGGTTAATTGAGTTGAAAAATAAGCTACATTGAGTAATGATTAAACCATTTCCCATGATCTAATTAAGACCAAGAGCACCCATTTAAAAATATTAATGAAAAGTATACTTTATTTTGATATCATGATATGTCATGAATACCCAAAATATCCAACTCTATATGTCTATATTCTATTGAAATGGTTTAATGTGACTTCATGTTGATCCATGAATTATATAAATCAACTCTTTTTTCATTATATCAAATCATATGTTCCTTCAATTTTAGATAAACATAAAAAACATGATGTTAAAATAAATTTGATTAATGTGTATTGTGATTTTCAAATAAAATGATAACAAATTATTCAATTGACTCAAATAAAAATCAAACTACACACTATAATTAGTTCTCTTAAAAATCATTTTAGTTAAAATAATATTAATGAAACTATATTGGCTGTTTCAGTTAACAAATAACCGGTTATCATGCATGTAAAACTTAACCCTAACCAATCTATCATTATTCGATAGATTTTATTAAAATAAATTATTCCTCACATATGAATAAAACAAGAAGCATTTTGATAAATTTATAAAGTGTCTAATATCTCTTTTTCAAGGCCTTTATCCTTAGAGACCTTTCTAGGGTTGGTGATGAATCCATGCGTGATCCCAAATCCTACCACCAATTAGTCATGAGTTGGAAAATAGTCTCAGTTAGGTATATGTCAAAAATTAGAGATGTTAAAATATATATCATAAAGTAAAATTCATTAATATCAAATACAAACCATGAAATTATGAATGATCAAGATTCTATAACCAATTTATATTATAAACAAGTTTTTTTAATTTAATACATTATAACCAAAATTAATGATTATTATAAATCCAAAAAAATAACTTCAAAATCCAAATAACACATTATAAACCAAAATTACATATATACAGTACTATTGAATGAATGAAAAAAAATTCTATACTCTTTTTTTCACTCACGATTGTCTATTTAATGCTACTGAATAACATATTTAGGGTGAGAATGATTCAACCTTTAAGGGGGTCTATGATGCCGCTTAGGAGGGGATACGAGTTGGGGAGAGGGAGGTTGTAGGGGGGTTGAATTTCCACCGAGGAGGGGAACCAATCAGGGGAGAGGGAGGTTAGAGGGGGGGGGGTTCTATATCGTCGATGAGGAGGGGAACCATGAGCTAGGAGAGGGAGGTTGGAGGGGGGGGGGGTGAGGGTTGCAGGGGTTGAGGTTGAAGGGGGGTGTCACTGGGGCCTGGATGTTCAATGAGATAGAAAGAGGTAGGTTGGAGGGGTGGGGGAACATGAGTCATGGGGTTGGGGTCACTACCGGGAAAGGGATAAGATGAGGCCAAGGAGGCCAGGGGTGGAAAGGGGTTGAGGTCACAAGGGATCAGGGGGGATTAGGATTTTTAAAAGGTTTAGTGGTAGTTTAATTAAAACCACTTCTATATGTTAAAATAATAAAAATATAGCAGTAGTTTGATCAAACCACCACAATACTATTATTATTTTTAACCATATTTAACTTGTGGTGGTTACTAGAACTGCTGCTAATAAACCATCACTAAGTGTCACTTTTTTTGTAGTGACGCTTCATGAATTTTAATGTCACATAATAAGGATAAAGACATTCTATAGGTTAATGTATTACAATGATAACCTTTATATAAGGATATTTTCACAAATTTCTCTCACACATAAAATGTGATAACATTTTCTTAGTGATGAGTTTGGAGAGAAAACCTAATCATGAATGAATGAAGCTTTAGAAACAAATACACGATAGAAGGTTTCTTAGAATACATGGAAACTTAGGATGGGTGATCCATGCATCACTTCATATCTTATGGTATCATGAATCAAGACACCTATAGTTCTTAAATAAAAAAGGATATGTTGTCCCAACATAGAGTCTTATATTGAAATACCAAACATGGATGAGGAGACCATACATTGATAGGAACTTGAATCATGGGAATTTGTATATGGGATTAATATTAATGATCTAGAAATCACTATATATATTCTAAAGTAATAGGAATCAAAACATATCTAGTTTTGATAAGAGGGAAATTTTAGTCATAATTTTGGAGAACCTTGACATTAGGGTTGGATGTTATAGTTATAACCATTGAATATCCAAGAAAATAAAGAATCATATATAGATCAGGATCTTACATGGGGGAGGGTATTTTGTATCATCATATATCAATATAAAGGGAGTCATAAGTTGGGGGCTCTTATATAAATACAACTTGTACATAAGGGAGTTAAGTCCCATGGGGTGGACCACTCTAAGTAGTTTAATATCTTTTAGGATAGATTACTTTGAATAGTTTAAATACACGAAGGATAAAATATATACCATATATTTTATCATCATGCAATAAGGACATTGGTATAGATGAATTTTTCATAGATCTGGTTTATATGAAAAAATAAATGGCTTTGTTTGAGAGTTGAGTTAGTGGATAAAACTTTACATGAATTTGTGAAATCTCATATATCAAGATAAATTTATGTATTATGGGATAAATATTATTATTGGGTATGATATGGGTAGTCTATACATCACTTCATATCCTCCAATGACAAGAATCAAGGAATATATATTTCTTATGACTTGGTGGAATTTTTATTCTTAGTTAAGATTAGTGATTAGAGAAAAACATTCACTAGAAATTAACACATTAATTTGGATCTCATGTAATGAAAATAAGACTCACCAATATACCACCATGAATAGTTTTGGATGTCATGTATGGTAGACCACATGTCATGAAATTTTATCCTATATTGATAAGACTTATATGTTCTATAGTTTAAGGTGATATAAAGAGGACCTTGGTGTTATTCAATTTTTAGTCATACAACCAAGACTTTATGTTTTTTAGTTTAATATTATGTGATAAGGATATATGAACACATTTTGAAGTTATGAAAATGTTTCTTGAGAAAACTTGTATTGGTGATCAATGTGATACACACTCCATCCATGATAATTAGGGAGTAAACTTCGTTAGAATAGACCTTATGTATGAAATAAGTTCCTTCCCATTTTGGATCACATTTTATAGGTTTATTACTAGGTATCATGGGGGTTCTTAGATCAAACAAAATTTTTACTTGGATGAATGAGTGGTGGTGAAAATTATTGTTGAATTCTTATATGACTAGATTTAGACAGATTTCAAGTCTATGTAGTGTACATAACCTTTTCTCATCAAGTCACTCCAGATATTTTATTTGGGTTTGAGAATGTTCATATTTAGATAACCAATTATAGATGGTAATGTAGAGTAAAGGTAGTTATACCTCAATGGGAAGTACTAGATTTATCCAATATAAAATCTAATATTAGTTTTTATGGTAGTACAGGTTGTGGTGTGATAATCCCATAGAACATACATATTTTTTTTTAATCCAATACTTCTTATCTTTATCAACTATTTTTAAGAATATTTGATAGGGATTTTTTGAAGGCACCAATATATTAATTCATTACTAAAAGATAGTGGGGATAATGGTTGGACTGTATATTATATTCTTGATATTTCCTTTTTAATTCAAAAGAACAAAAGTTGGTTCCATTATCTGTCAATATTGTGTGAGGGACACCAAATCTAGTGAATATATGAGACTTCATGAAATTGATGATAATTTTTTTCCCAAATTACTTAAGGGATGTAGACTTGTTCAAATTGGAGAAGAAATCAATGGTAGTGAGGATGTACATGAAATTATTAGTTGTATATGGATGATATAAAACCATGACATATATTCCCTATACATAAAATTTTCAAGATTACTTGGAATTATGTAATAACTTTAGAGGTTTATGAATAAAGTTTGTATATATTTAACAACCATGGATCCTATTTATGAATAACATGAAATCTTGTATCATTAATGGACAGAAGTATCTAAGTCTCTTGATTTGATGGGGGATATTGGCTCCTGACCGGTGGACATTATAGGTGCCTATATGGACTTCCTGCATAACTACAAGGGTCTCTCCTCCTAAAATGTTCTAGATGAAGAATCCATTAAATCCTATATTTTATATAACTTTATAAAAATTTATTCCATCATAGAGAATGAAATTTACTGCTTAATGCTGAATTTATTCCCTCTTAGATTTATTTGTTGGAAGAATTCCTCCATGAAGGTATTCCATTATGGGGGAAATCCATCCAATTGTGTGATGTGAATTCCTATTTCATCCTAGCCTGGAACTACTAGGGCTATGGATACATTATAAAATTCATAAACACAATTATTCTATGAAATATATACACGAGATGGTGTTAGAGCAGAGGGGAATTCCAAAATCAAACCCCATAAATTATCAAGAATTTGGATTAATTCCTCCTTTTTATGGAATATTTTTTATTAATATACTCAATTATAAACTTTGATTCACCCTTGATGTTCAAACAGTCCACCAGTATCTATAGAGCTAGCTTGAGTCCTAGAATTAGGGATTAATATACCAATTTATTATTGGTGAAGCATTTTGATAGTAGTAAAAATATATAATAACATCCTTTATTAGAGATATGATTACAATACTCAGTCTAAACTTGTTGAGCTTCAGATTTTCCATTTCCATTCCAATTGGGCTCTTAGAGGCATAGTTAAAGTACATCTCTCATATTTAGGGAGTACCATGGATAAAGAAAACCTCTTCATTAATGACCTATGTATTTATGATTGAAAGTTATAGTGTAGGGTGTGATTTGAGTAAATATTACAATGCTTCCCCTTTGATTGTATTCTAAGACATAAATAAGATATTGAATTTTTATTATATTACCACCCACCATGTTAGATTCCTAGGTAATGTTAGTTGAATAAGGATTTAATTGAATAGATCAACATGATAAACTAGATAAAACTTATGATGATATAGGTAATGTATCAGATTTTTCACTGAAAAATTCAATTCAAGGAAATTCTTCTTGATATTAGAATATTGGGTCACAATATCCAACATTGTTCTACTGAGATAATAGAGAATGTTCTCCTTTCTTGCATTATTCTTCTAAGTAAGGTAGTTGATGAGTGATCACTCTAAAGTTTCCTCATACAAGATGATTGGATTCCATTCCTAGTATAATTATAAATGGTGGGTATAATAGGTACTTATTTTATTCATTTAAGTCTTATTGACAACTCTCATCCCATCAATAGGTAACCCATTTCTTCATAAACTTCAAAAAGGGTAAACATTTTCTGGTGATGTTGAATATTAAGTGATTGATGTAGGAGAGACATCCCTAGAGTCCTATTAACCCATTAATGTTTCAAGGAGGTAGAATATCAAGGACCACTTTATTATTTTTAGGGTTGAATTAGATTCTATGATGACATAATATGAAGTTGAGGAATTTCCATATTATTTCCTCAAAGGCACATTTCAGGGGATTCATCTTTAAGATGTGTTTCTATAATTTGTTGAAAAATATTTCATGATCAATAAGATTATTATAATATTTTTAAGACTTTACCATTAATTCATCCATGTAACATTCTATAGTCTTACCTAGGAGGGTATTAAATATACGATTCATATAATATTAGTATGTGTTGAAAACATTATTAATTTGAAGAGAATTAATTGATAGTATTATACCACTTCTGGATCCATGAATGTAGTTGCCTACTCATATTCAATGGTTATTTGAATATTATTGTAGATTGAGTACACATCCATGAAAGAGAGGGTATAGAATCCAGTTTTAAAATTAATCAGTTGCTTCATGATTAGTATTGGGAGATTTTTTGTGCTAGCTAAGATCCTTGAAATCAATACAGGCCTAAATTTTCCTATTAATTTTCTTAATGGGGAAAATATCATAATTCCATTTTGATCATTGGACTTACCGATTGAATTTTTCTATGATGAGCTTGTAAAATTTAGATTTTAACTTGGTAGCATGGTTTGATATGTTCTCCTAACAGATTTATTATAACCATAATAATTTTATTGTAAACCTAAATGATTAGTATCCACATTGGGATCTAGTCTAGGAATTTCCATACAGTTTTAGGAAAATATAACTCAGTGTTGTTTCAAGAAGGATATATACTCATTATTTTCCCCAATATAAATTATGACACTAATAAATTTTATCCCAAAATCTTTCTTCGTAAACAAATTATCTTATCTAATCTCCTCAAGGATGGTTAATATCCCTTCCATGAATACCGGAGGACCATCTTTGTGATCTTATTATTTATATTCTTCTATCTATTTGTTCTACCTAACTATTTCCAGCAGAATATGGATGGATATTCTAATATTTGGTAGAAAATATGGTAAAATATTTAGATTATAAAGATAATAAAGGAGAATATAGATCTTGAAGATGATGATATGAGAGAACCATTATCAGTTACATTATTATCTTCACCAAGATAACCCCATCTTTCATATGACTAGGCTTAGCTAACATAACCGATATCATGAGGATAAATGAAAATGTGACCAATCCTCATAATCACCCATTTATCTGAGGGTTAAGGTCTATTTTATCAAATATTTTCGACTATGTGGTATGAATAATGGCCAAACCAACCCTATAATATAGGTACTTAGGGGAACGATTGTTCTACATGGATGGTTTAAGGATCGTTTTCTATTTTGGTGGTGGTTGCTCAGTGGGGAAATATTCCCAGCTATCATATAATATAAAATTAATAAAATATTGTGTTTTATTTTCTAGTAGGAACCACATGACCTATTGAATAACCAATATATGGTTTTCACCTTAATAATTCTGATTAGAAACATGTAGTCTTCATTGATTTCACTTCATGGATTGATATGGTATATTTCCAAACCATAAAGGTAAGCAATAAAGATGGAATTATCTACCATTTTCTACTTCCCCTCCCTCTTATAGAACCTTGTGTTGATATATTAGGATTTATAGGAATAAAAAGAGAAATTATCACCATACAGTACCCCAACATTCCCATTGAAATAGTACTTTAAGCATTGATGATATGAAAAGGGAACTATATCATTCATATAGAGATAAGATTTCCCTAATTTATCATTAAAGGTATTATATTAGAGAAAAAATATAAATAAAATTTCAAAAATTATATCTTAAAAATAGGTTTTAATTTTGATTCTATATAGTTTTTTTCTCAATCTTTTCATACCATTAGATTGTTAGGCTATAAGGGGATAAGTCAGATTCATTTTAGTATAAGAATTAGAGGGTATGGAATGGTATGATATTTATTCTAGGGTCATTATCAATTAAATAATGACATATGTAAACATAATATAGATTTATAGATGCACAAAGGGTCAAATTCATCCCAATATGTTTGCTTCCTAGTCTTGTTCTATGAAAGAAATGACTATGGAGTACTCAATAGAACCAGTCTCTGCACGACATGCCTTTACTATTGAGATATAATATTTAAAATATTAAGGGAGTAAAAGGTCCTTGATGAGGTATTATCTAATCCCCTTTTATAGGTGAAGTTATAATAGGATATATATCTTGGATGGGATGAAAATAATCTATTTAAAGATGTCACATTTTTAAACCAAGGTCTTACGCTTCTTGTCATGAATTTTATCTCTAGCCTAAGGCTTAGGGTATAATACTAGTTATTCTAGTAGTTACTTTCCCCAACCATAATTAAGGGAAATTTTTATCTTTTACTTATTGGGTTGAGTTGGTATTCCCATATATTTATGTTGACTAAATAATTATATACCTTCTAGCTAGTCCTCCAATATGATCAGATATAAATGATCCCTATAGAATTTAAGGTCAAATTGATGCTTCTTTTGAGCATGATGAATTGATTATCTATAGGTTTATGAATCATATATCTCTTCATAAAATATGTTACCAAATCATTGAGGAATATTTTGACCTTTTATTCTTTAAACTCCTCAGATTCTAAAACCTATTCTTGGGTTACGGGCTTGGAAATAATGTTCATAAGAATATTCTATTGGGACTGTGAAGTGTCTTGAAGTCTCTAGATCTAGTTCAATTGATAGAGGCAGTGGTTTTGAGAATTCAACATATGTAAGATTGATCAAGAGGGTTTTTTAATGGGTTGTAATTTCACTAGAATCTAATGTAGTCAATTCACAAAAATCTAAAATATTAAGTTTATTATAAGGAGACCATGTCTATGATTGAATCACCCTAAGTATAAAGTTTTTTAGAAATGATTAAGGTGAAATATCCATGTTCATATACCATCGATTGGTGGTTAGGATAAGGAAAACTACACAAGATTAGTGATATATTTTTCCAATAGATATAGTTTTGCGAAAGTAGGAGGTTGATGCTACCAGATGACCAGTTGAACCCCACTATAAATATGGGATGAGAACACCTACTATTGTGTAACTAAATTAATTTATAATAGTGATACATGTGACAGAGAATCCACCAATTATAATATTTGTACTTATAGATAAAAAAATAGTGTAGTATTCTACCGCGGGTGAAAGATAAAAATCCAAACCACATAAAATCAAAGTGTTATTTACTTTTTTGTTTTTTCATTTGTTGTTTGTATGTTTGAGTGAATGTTTTTAGAAGACTTTATACATAGTGATTTAGGGTTCATTCAAAATTCCTAATTTTTGGAGATCTTAGTCAAGAAGGTTTTACATGGATGTTGTTCATAAAGTATGAAGGTATTGAACTTCCTATGAATTGAAGATCCTATTTCTAGTGGTTTTAAAAATTTTACATGTATCATCCAAACAAGTGGTGCTAAAGCTTGATTCATGACAAGGGTTTACACTTATTATACTAAATTATATTAATTTAATTAGTTACTTTATTTTATTGATTTAGTGGGATCCATTTCATCAGTATAACAGATTCATAAAATTGAAAGATCAAGGTTGATAAGTTTAATGGAAGGGAATATAGATTTTGGAGGACAAAGATATAAGATTATCTTATCCAAAAGGACATAGATGTACAATTAACTAGAATCAAACTATATAATATAGAGATATAATATTGGGAATTGATAAATTATAAGTCACTCATATTGATTCAAATATCATTGGTAAGGAATGTTTCTTTTAATATCTAGGAAAAGAAAACAATATTAGAACTGATGACAACCCTGATATACATGTATAAAAATATGACTAATTTAAGAAAAGTGTTTATGATGTGTATAATATTAAACATAATATTTTTATAAGTAAAAAATATATGTTAACCATATTAACAATTTTAACATGATATGGAGTCAGTATGGGTTAGTGAATGTTACTTTGATGGATGATTTTTAGGCATTTGTTTTTCTTTCCTTTTTACTAAAGAGTTGGTAAGTGATAATTATTTCTATAGTTAATCATACCAAGAATTATGAATTAGTTCTTGATAATGTTAGAAAACTAATCACAAATTAAGATATTAGGTTTAGGGGATTTCACACACCTACTAGAAGTGTATTGAATACAGAAGGAAGAGGACAATCACCTAACTGTAAGATGATATAGAATAAAGAAAATAAATTAAAAGATGAGAGTAGAAGTAAATCTACTAGACCTAGACCCATGTGATGACATTGTGGTGTGAGGGGTAATCTCAAGAAATATTGAATGGACTATAAATTATGTTTATAAAGAACAACCTTATAAATTTTCAACTATTTAAATTTATTAGAATATAACTTGGTCCTACTATTAAGTTCCAATATTCAAGTGGAATCTAGGATATTTGGTTATGGAGAGTCATTATATTCCACAATAGAGCAAGGGCGCATGAAGAATTATATATCTATAATATTTAGTAAGTCACACTTGGTAGATGATGAGGCTCTTGGAGTTATTAGAAAGGGTGATGTAAAATTACAGATGCTTAATGATAACTTATTTAAGTTGGAGAGAGTGAGACACATCCTAGGATCATGGGAAAATCATATTTCTATGATACAACTGGATGAATAAGGTTATGGAACAATATACTATAATAGTGTATGAAAATTTACCTGAGGATCAATGGTTGTGTCAAAGGGAGTTAATGATGGGACCATTTATTTTATTGGAAGGTCATATGGATGTTTGATTAATGGAACTATAACTACTAGAAGTATGAAGTTATGTTATAATTGGAATAGTTATCTTAGTGAGAAAAATATGAAGGTTCTAGTGAAAAAGGATATATTGAAGATCAATCATAAAAATACTAAATATTGTGAGAGGTATATACTCAGAATTTAGAGGTGAGTTTTGTTTAATTTTAATGGAAAGAATATTCACATATGTAAGCCTAAACGTGTTCATTATTATGTTTTGGGGCCAGCCCAAGTCTATTCTCAAATGGTTTCTTATACTTTGTCACATTCATTGATGATGAAACCAGAAAGGTGTAGGTATATTTTTTGAAGAGCCAGATAGAAGTGTTTTGTGTTTTCACTCCATATAAGGAAATGATTTAAAGAGAGACCAAAAAGAAGGATTAAATAAATTAGGTTATATAATTTTGGTGAATACAGTATAAGGGACTTCAATAATTACTATTGGAAGAATGGAATTGGGCATGAGAAAAATATTTTTGGTATACTAAAAATAAGTGGTGTGGTTGAATGTGTAACACCCCAAAATTATAAAAAAAGAACATTGTATTTGATATCTTGTGTGATATTAAACAAAGAGATTAAACAACCTAAGAAATATATTTCTTTAAATTTAATCTCTTTGATAACTTATAAAAAACACAAACCTAATCTAAATGAACCAAAATATATCATATCATTATAATATAACCATTAAATTTGTGGATATGAATAGTAATAAATAAATTATGAAATTATGGTTACCTGTTGATTATAAATAAAATAATAATCAAATAAAATAAATAGAAATGTTTTCTAAAAAACTGTATTTTTCTAAAAGATGATTTAACTGGTTTTGCACACATAATTTAAAATTAATTTCTAAAATTTTTAGAAAATTTATTTTAAAAAATAAAATTCATTTTTAATAACTATATTAAAATTATCTTAGAGTTAATTCTTTTTATTTTTCTAAAATATTCCATTTTTCAATGAATAGTGAAAAATACTAAATTTTAATTGAAAAGTGCCTTTTTGTTTAGATTATTTATAAATTTAAATTATATATTAAATTTATTATGAAGAAAAATTAGTTAAATTATATATAAATTAATCCAATTTATGTAATTGGAATCATTTTCATATTGAATTTTTATATAAAAACTTTGTAAACTTCTGAACATTTTCTCTTTGAAAACTAGCTTTCTCTTCACATCTGTGAGATTAATTTTAAATTAAAATTTTTCACTTATGTGTATGGAATTTTTAAAAATAATTTAAATATTTGGAACAGTAATAATTTATATTATTTGATAAGTTTATCTTAAATTTTTAACAAAATTAATAGTGAAAATATTAAAATTTATTTACTATGGTTAAGGAAAAAATGAGTTTACCCAGGGGTAAACTAAAAATATAAGGGTTAAAATGACCTAAAAACTTAAATAAAATATATTATATGGAAATATTTAGACCCTATAATTTCTAATACTATATAATAATCCATTTTTACTCTTTTTACATGTGAAAAATGTGGGTACATTTTTTTTCTTTTCAAATATTACAAGTGTTCCACTTACCTCACTTATAAAAGGCCACCCCCTCTCATCTCCTATTCACACCATCAAACCCTTTTGGTTTAGAAAAAAACTTCAAAAATAAATTTAAAAATTATACAATCTCATCCTCGAAGCCATATTTTGTCAAAAAATCCAACCATGGAAGGATTTTGGAGCAAACCTATGGTGGTTACCCGAGGAAGAGGTAACGTTCTTTATCGAGCATTTTTATGTTATTTGTTCCTACACCAACTTAAATTATATTTAAAAAATTAAGATATAATAAAATAAATATCTGTAATTTAATGAGATGTTTTTATGTTAATTTCATGACCTACAACCATCCCCACTTTCATCATATGGGTTACAAAATCACCATTCATGTGTACGACGAAATACTGCCTTACGAATTGATGTTATTCGTTTTTCCATTACCAACTCTCACAGTTGGGTATGATGATGTTTTTAAAGTATATATATATATATATAATACTTATAAAATAATTATATATAATTATTAATTATATCATATATACCTTTTTTACTTTCTATTCTGCAGGGGATATGATAACGTTGCTCGTGTGTATGATAAACTACCTCGTTACAAAGCATTGTGATTCATTTTCCACTAACGCTTTACATAAAAGGTAATAAGGATAAATATAATAAATATATGTGATATACATGAAATATTTATGATATTAATGAAATATTTATCCTTATTAAAATATAAAATATCATTTTCTTTCTTACCTTTTCTCTAACTTAAAGATGATAACATCATTCGTGTGCGTGTGAACTACCGCCTTCATGAAGTGATGTGACACTCTTTTTATCACTGAACCACATGTATGATATATATAAGTATATTTAAAAAAGTAATATTATATTTATTAAATTATTTTCATTATTTAAAGATAAAATATTACTTACATCCTTTCCATAATGATCATTGAAAAATGGAAAAGTTACTCATGCATACATACGATTTACTGTCTCCATGATCGTAACATACCTCATTTCTAAAAACAATATTTAATAATTTATATTTAAATTGTAATTGATACATAAACATGATAATTATTTCATGATAATTATTTGGGAGATGATGTAACTATATAATATTCACAAGAACTAGAATATTCCAGACAAAACATGCATGAGAAAATAATACAATTAACACTTGAAATAATGAATAAAATAAAATATTAATAATGAATGGGTGATAATATGATAATATAAGATATTATAAATATGAATATGGTCCTTATATAATTCAATTACATGTTTAAAACCACTATACATGAGGTGAAATCATGTTCAACCAAAAGTAAGTGCGAGGTTAGGGATTTCTTAACTCAATTTCCATTTATTGGGTTAAAATTCTACTTCATTGATTATGACATTATAAGATTATGTGTTTAATGAAATTTAACTATTTTATTTTTTATTTACACTAGTTTTATTTGTATTTACATTTTATACACATAATCAATTCATTTATTAACCCCCAATTTAATTATATAATCTTTGTATGGGACTTCATCTAAATTTCTCTTCAATGAGGCATATTGTAATTTTATCCACCTAGTTTCTTTTATATGGTGCATATAATTCCCCTTTAACATGTAATATAATGATTCATTAATAATTAATGGCATTTTAAGTTTCAATTTGAATTATCTCATCCAACATTATTTGACATGAATGTTACCAAGTGGTAAAGAATTTTACAACTGAATTTATTTTTATTGGGTTATATTACATATTTGTTGTCTTTGATATTATAAGATTAAATGTGTAATTATTTTTTATTATATTATATTCTATTTACCCTTGTTTTAGGTGTATTTAAATTCTACACACATAATTTATTCATTAACTAATTCTCATTTCAACATTATGATCTTTGTTAGAGTTTATTTCACAATCTCATCTTAATCAGAATTGTTTATACATGAGGTTAAATTGAAGGAAATTATTTGATCACTATTTAATACACCATTTAATTTTATTATAATCAGTTTATTCATGAATTTTTAAATTAATATTACCATTTTTAATCTCTTTGGTATTTAAAATTAATTAGAAAATGTTTTTAAGAAAATATGACTTCATTTCTCTCTTCGGCCAGAAATCCATTTTCTTCCAAAACCATGTTTTATAAAAATGTTTTCAAAAATGTTTTTAAGATTTTAAAAATTATTTATTAATGAAATTATTACAAATTTTTAATTTATATTTTTTTTGAAAGGAATCTTCATGTATTTTTGAAAACAATTTCTGTTTGGCTTTTAAGAAAAACATGAAAGTAATCTTTGTTTTATCATACTCTGCATGTACAAAATTTCATACCATCATGACCCATAAATGTTTTAAAGATTCATTTATAAGTTTATAATATTACTTTAATACAAAATAATTTTCAAATTTTTTTGTGAACTTTTAGTTTTAAAATTATTTTCAAAATAAAAAATATATTTTCCTCAAGAATGTTTTTAAATACCTTTTTATGGTATTTCTATTCATCAACAAAAACAACCCTTTATTCCTACTATAATAGATATATGTTGTATTGATACTATTATTATTATTTATATGGATGTTTTATGATAAATTTTATAATGGAAACTATTTAAATTCACTTTATTGATTCATTTTTTGTAGTCATTAATTTTCCCTTCAATATTCACTTACATATGATCATTGGACATTAAATTTCCCCTAAATAGACATATTATTTATCATGGATATGTATATTTCTTAAACCATATATCACTTATACATATGGTGTTCTACAATGAAATTTATTTATTTATATAGGGAAATATTGATAAATTCATATTCTTTACTAAGTACATATACTTGATGATCAGGCACATTATTCATGAATTAAATCAATTATTTTATATATGAGGAGTTATTTGGACATATAGATACAGGTGGAGCCCCATTATAGATATCCCCTTAATGAATTGGTAGTCACATGAGATGAATCAGTTGGATGGCCTTAGTTAAATGGTTTTCTGGTGTATACCTGCCCATCGGTTTTAAACTTTATCGAGGAAAGATCTTAGAGGTAGGGTTATCATGATGCATGAGATCACGACATCCAATAATTAATAATTTCCTTCATTAATAATTCCGTTATTTTTATCAATGAGATTTTTAAAATGATATTATCTTTGGATGAATTTCATTCTCAGTTTTTTAATTAAATATCATGTGTTTTTTGTTATTTACCTTGTCATATTGATTCCAACTTATTCAATTATTATAGTCAAGTTATTAATTAAATAACATGTGTTTTTAGTTATTTACATTTCCATATTTATTATGATAATGTAATAAATTAGTCACCAACTCTGGGCTATTGGGGTCAATGTTTCTACATTTGGTATCTGTGGAAGTTTAGTAGAAATATTGAGAACTCGATTTAGGAAAACATAGATTCATGAATGTAACCCTGTGATAGAATTTGAGGATAAGTACAAAAGAAAGTCATAATGTTTTGGTAAGGTAAATATTATATAGTTTTTTCCTTAGAACACTTCCCTATATGGATTTTACAAGTGGATGTGGTTATGGAATAATTGTAGTTAGGAGTATTAACTCTAAAAAGGGAGCATTGGGCTTGACCCAATCATCACATAGTGCATGAAAATGGGCCTTAATACACATATGGATTGATACTCTTGGGGGATATTCTTAGGATAATTCATATTTTATTTACAAACCATTATAAAGGATTTGAATAAATGTTGATAATGAATAACCTAGGTTAAACCTAAAGTTACATAGATTAAAAAGAAGGTTTCATTATTTAAACATCCTATAAATTATTATATGGTCTTACCACTATGATTATTGTTTCTTACGCTATGTTTTTTGGTTTTAGTCAATTAATGGAACCTAGAGGAATAAATTTAACAATGAACATGAAGGAAAATATGGTGGATATGAGAAACCAAATGAGATGATAACTAGATTGAAATATATTGTGATTATTTCGAATCAATTATCCCAAAATAAGATTAGAATACTATACCCTAACCAACTATCAGACTCACCAAATAAAATAAGGATGTAGTTTTTTAAGAGGTCGAGTGGTAGAGACCATGGAGGAAAGAACACTCGATTTCATTCATGTCAGAAATGTGGAACGAAATACCCAGGAATGTGTCTAAAAGGTATAGAAAAATAATTTATGTGTGCAAAATAAGAGCATAAATCAAATAATTGACAAGGAAAAATAAAGAGTATGATGGAAGGAAAATAAATGTCATCCTAGGGATATATTTATAGTTCATTGTCCTAAATTCATGGAACTTGGGAATCATACGGGTTAATTCCCTCTTCTAAAGGTTAACCCTTATACCAAATAAGGACCTATTTTGAAATAAAATAGTTTAACTATTTATGTATTATAATTCAAGAATTAAATTATAGAATTATTTTTACCAATGATATTTTGGTTATAAGAATCATGAAACTTCTAAGGATTGTGTAAAATTTTAGAAGCATATATTTCTTCATTAACTTAAGAGTTACGAATACCACCATGTGTTTATGAGTTTAAGGCCATAAGTTCCAATTATTAAATTTATATTCTGAAAATTTTTGTGGTAGGAATATAACACGATTAAGGATATTTTTGGAAAAAATTTATGGGAATACACCCATTTATTTAGAATATGAAAAGTTATTTAAGGAAGAATGCATTTACATTTTGTGGACAAAAGATTAAGGGTATTGGTAAACTTTAAGGATTATAATATATTTTATAGTGTATTAATTATGGGTAATCAAAATTTTGTAAATTTATAGGAATTATATTAATATAGTTTTTGAAAAGGAATAACCTGTATACTGGTTGACAACCCATCATGCATGGCAAGGCCACAAGGCTTAAACCCAAAACCAAATAATGATAAGTGTTTAATGCCTACCACAAGCCTATGTGATGTCCTGGTTAATATGTTATTAGTTAAAATATTCAAAAAATAAATATTTATGATGAACCAATGGTGTTATTTTTTAGGTTTACAGATTAATGTATTATATTGAATAACTTGTGATAACCATATTGGTTTGGAAAAATAGTTAAATAAAGACAGAAAGACTTATCACTCTTTTATGGATATTATAATCCATTAAAAGTGTATTTTAGTTATTTAGGAATAAAAAATTCATTTTTTGATTTTCATTTCTTAGAGTAAGAGATGAATTGGAAATTGATCAAAACACAACCAAATGATGAACTATTTCTTATGAAATAGAAACGTATCAAGTAAGTATATTTCCTTATATTATTATATAGTATAATAATTACTCAACATTAGAAAAATGATCTTGAAACAATTTTTTTTCCTATTTCATTCATATCTGATGAATCAGATGATCTTTTAAATCATCATAGATATATGGTTTTTAGGTCCTTAACTTTCCATTGATCATTCACTTTATTGTGATTAATAAACTATGTCATTCTCTATAATTATCCATTATTTTCTTCCAAATCAATATCTTCACTTACCACCAATGTTCTCCTACTTAGAAATCTATTTATTTTTTTTATCCCATATGACCTTTTAATTCCATTTATCTCTATTAATAGGATGTTTTATTAACCTTTTTACGATGTGAGTTTTTCAACAATGATATTTCTAAATGCCAAACCCTTGATTACCAAGATTAAGTTTAAATTATGAGGATAAAATTTATTTTAGGTGGTGAGAATTTAACACTTCAAAATAATAAAATAATAAAATTGTATTAAATAGTGTATAAGACACAAAACACTAAATTTAAATGACTCACAAAATGTATTTATTTAAATTTAATCACTTTGATAGCTTTCAGAACAAACAACCCCAAGTCTAAATAAACTATAATATAATATAACATTATAAATAACCTTTAAATTAGTGGATATGAATAGTACTAACTAAATTATGAAATTATGGTTATATATTCCTTAGAAATTAAATAATAATCTATTAAAATAAAACGAAATGTTTTCTAAAAAACATTATTTTTTCTGAAAACGGTTTATCCATGTTTTACACACATAATTTAAAATTAAGTTATACCAATTTAATAAATTTTATTTGGAAAAAAAATTAACTTCTGAAATCAACATATAAAAGTTATCTTATATTGATTTTTTGTGATTTTTCTAAAATATTTCCTTTTTTGATGAATAGTGAAAATACTAAATTTTAATTTAAACCTGCATTTTTGGTTAAATTAGTTATAAATTTAAATTATATATTAAATTAGTTTTACGTAAAATTAATTCAATTATATGTCAATTAATCCAATTTAGGTCATTTGAATCATTTTTATATTGAAATTTATATAAAAAATTTGTAAACTTTTGAACATTTTCTCTTACAAAAATGATTTCTCATCGTGTATGTGAGATTGATATTAAATTAAAATTTCCAATTTTGTGAATGGAATTTTAAAAAATAGATTTAATATTTTAAATTATAATAATTTACATTATCTAATAATGTCAACATAATTTTTTACCAAATTGAATAGTGAAAACTATAAAAATTATTTACCACTTTTAAGGTAAAAATGAGTTTACATGGCGGTTAAAATAAAAGGATAAGGGTTAAAATGACCTAAAAACTGGTCTAAAATATATTTTATAGTAATATTTAGACCTCATAATGTCCAAGTATCTTGAATAATCTATTTTAGACCCTTTTGACATGTAAAAAACTTGGGAACACCTTTTTGTTTTCAAAAATTATAAGTGTGCCACTCACCTCAATTATAAAAGGCCACCCCCTCTGCTCTCCTCTTAAAAAATTAGAACCCTTTTGGTACAGAAAATCCCTACAAAAATAAAATCCCAAATTTCCTAATATTACCATGAAATAATTATTTTGGTTATAAATCCATCCTTGGAAGGAATTTGGTTCTAACTTAATGAGGTTACCTATGAAAGAGCAACGTTCTTCATCGATCATTTTTATTTAATTTATTAACCCAAATCCTTAAATTATTATTTAAACATACTAATATATTAAAATCAGTATCTTTAATATACTGAGATTTTTATGTTATGTTCATGACCAAGAACTATCCCCACTTCCATAAAATGGGTTACAAAATCCTCATTTGTATGTACGGTGGACTACTACCTCACAAACCGATGTCATTCATTTTTCCATTACCACCTATCATTATTGGGTATGATGATGTATATAAAGTATATATATTTGATATTTATAATAAAATTATACTTATTTAGTCATTATATTGTATATACCCTTTTTTACATTCCATTTCACAGGGGATATGATAACGTAACTCGTGTGTACGACAGACAACCGCTTTACGAAGCGACGTGATTGGTCTTTCACTAACGCTTTACAGGGAAGGTAATAAGGATAAATTTAATAAATATTTGTGATATAAATGAAATAATTATTATTTTAATGAAATATTTATCATTATAAAAAGATATTATATCATTTTATTTCTTACATTTTCACTCACTTAAAGATGATAACATCATTTGTGTACGTGTGGACTACCATCTTCATGAAGTGATGTGACTCCCTTTTCATTACCAAACCACATGGATGATATAGATAAGTATATTTAAATAAATAGTATTTTATTTATGATATTATGATAATTATTTAATGATAAAATATTACTTACCTCATTTTCCATAATGATTATTGAAAATGGAAACGTTACTTATGTGTATGTATGACTTACCGTCTCCATGATCGTAACATGCTTCATTTCTCAAAAACATATTTCATGATTGGTATTAAAAGTATAATTTATATATAAATATTATAATTATGTCATTATTATTATTCTTAATATGTTTTAACTATATAATATGCACAAGAATTGGAACTTTCAAGAAAAAACATGCATGAGAAACAAGGAAATTAACACCTGAAACAATGAAAATAATGAAAGATTAATAACCAATGGGTGATAATATTTCATTATATGATCATATATGATATTATAATTATGAATTTAGTTCTTTTATAATTAAATAATTTTTTTAAAACCACTATAAAGGAGATTAAATCATGTTCAACCAAAAGGAAGTGCGAGGTAAGATATTTCTTAACTAAATTTCCATTTATTTGGTTAAACTTATACTTTATTGATTATGACATGATAAGATTATGTGTGTAATTAAAATTAATTATTCTATGTTTTTTTTTTCAATTTTTATGTTTATTTATATTTTATATACACAATAAATTCCTTGATTAATCCCCACTTCAATGATATGATCTTTATAAGGGACTTCATCTCGATTTATCTTCAATGAGGCATATTATAATGTTATACACCTAATTTATTTTATATGGTTTATATACTTCATATTTGAAATGTAACATCCTGATTCATTAATAATTCATTGTATTTTAAGTTTCAATTTTTATTATTTCATTGAAGGGAATTTGACATGAATTCTACCAAGGGGTAAAGAATTTCATAACTCAATTTCTTTTAATTAGGTTATATTATATATTCATCATCTTTGATATTCTAAGATTATTCATGTCAATAATTTCAATTATATTATATTTTATTTACACTTATTTTAGGTGGATTTAAATTTTAAACACATAAATGATTCATTCATTAATTTTCACTTCAACTTTATAATATTTTTAAGGGTTTATTTCACAATCTCATTTTAATAAAGATTGTTTATACTTGAGTTTTTATTAAAGAAAATTATTTTATCATTGTTTAATAAACCATTTCATTTTCTTATACTCTGGAAATTCATGAATTTTTAAATTAATATTACCATTTTCTGCTATTTGGTACTTAAAATGATTGAGAAGATGTTTTTATTAAAATCTGACTTAATTTATCTCTTTGGTCGGGAATCTATTTCCTTCCAAAACTATGTTGTCTAAAAATGTTTTCAAATTTTTTTAAACTTTTAAAAATGATTTATTAAATAATTTTTTACCTATTTTTTCTTTTTACATTTTTTTGAAAGTAATATTTATGTCATTTTGAAAACAATTCCCATTTGTCTTTTACTGAAAATATGAAAGTAATCTTTGTTTGACCATACTCTACATGTATGAAATTTATTACCATCACGAACACTCAATTTTATAAAGATTCCATTATTATTTTTAAATATTATTTTCAAATAAAATAATTTTCAAAATGTATTGTGAACTATTGTTTTTAAAATTATTTTCAAAATAAAAAGTATATTTTCCCCAAGAATTTTTTTAAATAAGTTTTTATGGTATTTATATTCATCAATGAAAATAACCCTTAATTATAAATTCAATAGATATATATTTAATTTATAAATACTTATTATTTATATGGATGTTTTATGATCATTTTTACCATGGAAAGTATTAACATTCACTTTCTTGATTCATTTTTGTAGTTATTAACTTTCCCTTGAATTATTCACTTACCTGTAATCAATGGACATTAAATTTACCCTAAATATAAATATTATTTCTATTGTATATGTTTATTTCTGAAACCATATATCCCTTCTACATACGGTGTTCTATACTAAAAGTTATTTTTTTTATCTGGGGAAATATTGATAAATCCGTATTCTTTAATCAATACATATATTTTATGATAAGGCACATTGTTCGTGAATTAAATCAATTATTCGATATATGTGTAATACTTTGGACATGTAGATATGGGTGGGTCCAAATTATAGATATCCCCTTTATGAATAGTTTGTCTCATGAGACAAATCAATTGGATAGCCTTAGTTAAATGGGTTTCAGGTGTATACCTACCCATCATTTTTATACTATCTTAAGAAAATATCTTGATGGTAGAGTTATCATGATGCTTGAGATCATGATGTATAATAATTAAGAATTTTCTTCTTTGAGAATTAAATTATTTTTATTCATGATATTTTTATAATGATATTATCTCTAGATGAATTTCATTCTCAGTTTATTGATTAAATGGAATGTGTTTTCATTTATTTACGTTGAAATATTGATTATTCCTTATCCAATTCTGATAGTAAAATTATTGATTAAATGAAATTATTTTTTAGTTATTTACCTTTCTATATTTATTATTCCAGTGTATTAAAGTAGTCACTAAATCTGGGCTACTGGGGTTAGGGTCGCTACAAAAAAAGTCAAACAATATTAACTAAGAAGGCATGTAGAATGAGGTTTCATTTCAGTATGTGTAAAAAACTTTAAATAGAGGTATTGAATTATATTTTGTTAGTTTGTTAATATAATTACATTAACACCCATTGAGTAGAATATTCTTGAGTAGTTTAGGTTTGATAAACCCATAGAAATTCATCATTTTAATGTTTTCAAAAGTCTTTCTTATATTCATATTAATGTTAAATACATGGATAATATCAAATAAAATTCATAGGTATATTTATTTATATGATATGAAGATGATAATTTTTTCTATATTGTCTAGTATGTTAATAATTAAAAAATATTTAGAGACTAAAATATTCTCTTTAATGAGATGGTCCTGTTAAAATATTAGAATTTGGAAGGAGGACGAGAGTTTGAATTTATCTAAGTGTTTTAGGTTTCCCAAGGATCCCTAAAGTAATATTTAAATGGGATATTGTTAGAATATTGAATATTTTTCAAGTATCTAAATAAAATTCAATTAAATGAGGTAGTAGTAGTGAAAATTTAACATATAGAAGATTTATCAGGAGGTTTTTCTAATGGTTTTTCTGTTCACTAGAAGCTTATGTCATCTGTTCACCGGATGATCAAATGTTGAGTTCATCAAAAGGAATATATATATACCACTGAATCACTTTAAACATGAATTTTAGAAGAAATGAGTGAGGTGTAAGATCACTATTCACCTATTAATGAATGGTGATTAGGATGAGTAAAGCTATAGGAGATTGGCAGTTATTGTTTATGATAGATAGGGGCCTGTGAAAGTAGAAGGCTAGTGAAAACAGATGACTGGTTAGAAATCACTATAAATATGTTATGGATATACCTACTGATTTTTAATGAGATTACTTGATAATAGTGATCCATGTGGCTAATAGGTCATTATTTGTAATCTTTTTTACTTCCAGATAAATAAAACTATTACAATTTTCCCTCATAGATGTATGATGAAAATATAAACCACATAAAATCAAAGTGTTCTTTAATTTGATGTTTTTTCATTTCTTGTTTGTATTATTGTGTGTATGTTTGTTGTAAGAATTTATGTGTTGCAACTCAGGCTGGAATCAAACTTCTTAGGTTTTAAATCACTTAGTCATAGAGGTTTTTCATGGACACTGTGTGTGAAGTCTAGAGGGGTTGAAATTTCGGATGATTAAAGATCCTTCATCTAGTGTTTTAACTTCCAGTGGTTTCATAGCCAGTATCCACCCAAAAAACTTATACATTATATAATGGGAAACTCAAGTGGAAAAAATTTAAAGAAACATATTATGATTCTTCTTTTTATTAGAATCTTATTTTTCAAGGGTGGTTATTGTCAACATATTTAGTGGGATAGTGCCATTCCCTCCAATGATGAGGGAAAAAAGTCTGAGAGAGACTGAACTAGCTTGGGTACTGGTAACATAGTTTAATAATATTTTATATTAACTTAGAAAATATTTATTCAACTATTGGAAAAATATGGTGATGAAAATTTCATCTCTAATACTATAGGGGGATATGGGGTCAAAACTAGTTGGATCAATTGATCCCTAAGTATGGGGTGTGTCTGACTAATCAACTTTCTAGTCATCCAACCATCAAATTTATGCACACACTAATTTTTTACTTTCTACCACTCTCCTTACTTGGGTGATGATGTAGAGATAAATGAAACTTGTTCTAGGGGATTACCTAAATTAACTAGTCTAGAGTCAACCATATTTTCATGGATGACCTTGAAGATGAAGTAATCTTGGATATTGTGCCCTAATATCCAATGAAATGAGTAGTAATTAGAAATTAATTTAGAATAAATTTATTGGGTTTCATAATATCTAGTAGTTTGATTTGGTTATTCACCATGAAAATGATGAAATACCTTAGAACTTACTCTCTTGGGAAAGAATAAATTCTATTCTACCACTCCTCAAACTTTGGATGATTATACTCTTTCTTCACCTCCTGATTTGCTTATTTTTACTGATGATATCATTTATGGGGAGGTGCCACATGATATTATGAGGTCTTGGGTGTTGTAGATAGAATCATTACTAGGTTAAGTGTGACATTTTTGGACTATCCTTTAGTATATTTATTCCTTTATATTGATTTAATCAACTAAGACTTGAAATTAGATCATTGTATGGATCCTCTAGGAATTGTACAACAACCACACACTCCAATAATACATCTAGATATTTTAATGGAATGATCAGTGTTTGAAACTTTTCCCAGAGATTATATATATATCTCTAATAGTTTCTCCTAGGTAAGTTTCATGTTAAGAGATTAAATCAAGTGTTTCCATCTAGTGATGAAATTCGAATCCCTATCATTTGTAAACTACTTTCAATTTGAGATATCAAGGATATTTTTTTATCATCATGGAATTGGATTAATAGATAAATTTTCATTGAAGATATTCTTAGTTTAGAATATATTCAACTCATAGATTGTTATACCAGAAAAATTTTGGTCCTTTGAGGTTCTGTATAAAGAAATTGAATTTCATCATCTTCTACAATTCAAGTTTTTCTAGGATGGGGACACATCGAGATTAAAGTATGTAAGATTCTAATTTAGGTCCTTAGTTCCATTGAATATTGGGAAGGAAGTATTATCAATGTTTAGAAGAGGATTATCCACATCCAAAAACTTAGGATATTTCTTTCTCTCTGGATACATTGGTTCACATCACCCTTCTATGGATTCCATATAAGTGGCTAGATACTTCATTGAATCGAGGAGTTATGGTGGGACTTATGGATGGGAAGATTCTCACGTAGAGGCAATAGTTAAATCCTAATATGGTCAGATTACCTATGTTTGCTATTGATATCCATTTTGAGCTGTTTTAGGGTAGCTTACTTGATATGGAAGTTGTTGTTTCCTTATTGGAGAAAATTCTTGATATCCTTTGATCAATGGGTTTAGATAAACTAGTTTCCTTGACCTATATCTAGTTAAATTATTGAAATATTCTCTTATTGTTTGAGTAAATCATTCTTATTAAAGGGGGTTTCTAGAGGAAAAAATATAGCCTCTGTATGGGAGTTATACTTAGTAGGAATATTTCCTCAGAGTAATTTGACATTAAGTTTCCACAATATGTCCAAATCAACTTCATATAGAGCTAATGTTTCTGTAGTATAGATGAGATAAACTTATAAATGTGGAAAGTGGATGATATATATATCCATTACCTTTTCCTTTTCTTTATATAATACCCACCGAGTGGGTGATAAATTAATGTTTGAAGGATCTCCCAAATCATGAGCCTAAATCTGATGTTGGGTGTGTACACCTTCTTCATGGAATTCAGTGTATACTATGTTTTCAAAGAATTTTTCCTCACTAAATTCTTCTATTACAATATCATACTACATATTTTTTGTGGGGTTGATGCCAATGATATTTTCAAAGTGCACAATAAGAATAACATCCTCACCTGCCTTAGAGTTGTAAGGGGATTTTTCACCCTCTAAGTATCCATCAAGAAAAAAAGTTTAATCCTTCTGAATATTTTCCTTCTTGGTGGATTTTTCCAACTCATGAATCCTAAAATTCTTCACCTTTTCTTATTAGTGTTCCTTTGGAAGCATTTTTTAAAGGGATATATAAAGTAAGTCCCTAATAGCTTTCACTGAAAACATCCCCACTGATGAAGGTGGATAAAAAAGTGGGATAAATTATGAGGGATTTTATTATAAAGATCCACCCAATTCAGAGAATAAAAACTAACATGGAGGAGTAGGGGTAATAGCTCCCAAACCATATGGTATAGGGTGGATTGGATATTCCACCATCACATCTTGGACCTATTGGAGATTTTATGATCTTGGGGGGGGGGTATAATTTCCCCGAGTCCTATAGGTTGGTGTCACTCCTATAACACTATTGAGGTATATGCTATTGTGGAATTCTTAGATTTTTTGACCTCTATTCTAGTGTGACATAAATTCATCACACATTCAGGGTGATAAATACTCACCATCGAGGTATATTCTATGGTTGCACACTTTGTTTTCCTCTAACATTACACCTTATTAACTTTATTTGCAGCTTGATATAGAATTATATCAATGGATTGATCCCAATTAGAACACATATTAAGGTATTAATTAGTAGAAATATTTCACTAGATGGACTAGCTAGAATATGAAGACACATGGATTGGGAACTGACATGAAGAAATGAAATTGAAAATTTCCTTCCTAGATAGACTTTGTTGTCCAGTGAGCAGGATGAAGTATGGAGCTCCATATTCTACCCACCCTTTAATATATACATCAGGTGGGGCATCAATGATTATCTAGTGAAGTGAATTTATTCTATTGAGGAAATACAGTTGGAGAAAATCATGATACTTCACTTTCTAAAAGGTTCAGAACAGTAAAAATATAGTGAAATCGACCTGGAAGTAGATCTTACTGGGAATCAGGAGGTGACTATCATAACCCTTATAAGATAGGTATTTAGCCTTAAGGAGTTATAGAGTCACTCATAAATTTTGGTGGAAAATAGGGTATGTAGTCCCCCTTTTATGCTTCTGGAATTTCATTTTAATGAGTGGACGTAGGAAAATATATGACTGGTATCCTGTATTTTACCAACTCTTCTCACATGACCATAATTTCCACTTATTTCTCTATGAGGGGTTCTTAAACCTATTATATCCAAAAAATTTGTTTCCTACCACTTTTTCAGGAATTGTGGGGTAATTTGATCTTTCTTAAATTGTATTAGAGAGTGTATGGTCTAGGGGAGGCACATACGATAATCATCACCCCAAATAAAACATTGATTGGGGGTGAAACACTACTGATAAATGATCAAGAATTTGGTGTGCCTAGCCTTGACTTCTCAAGTGACTCTCAATATTAGGGAATCCTTGGGATAATATTTTCATTGGGAGAACCTTCATATCAAGGATATATATCATTGTGAGGAGAACCTTCACAATGAGAACCATGGGGAGGACCTCCATTTTGGCTTGATGCTTAGTCACATAGATGATTTTGAAAACACATTACCTGGGTAGGACATCTAGGGTGATGAGTATCTGATGATTTGTCAAAGGGAGAACCTCCCTCTAGAGGATCTTCAAGCTATGAAAGGACCTTTACAACCAGTGTTACAAGGGGTCCCACATAATTGATCTTTATATCATTGTGGTGAGGAAATCCATGGAGGATACTATAGGAAGGACCTCTAGAGATTTTAATTATGGTATCGTGGGGAGAACCTAAATGGTTATAGATTCTATCTCATATTTAAAAGGATTTAGTAAATTATTGAGTCACTTTATAAATATACTATTGGGATTCAAGAATATCAGCTTCTCCCGGGCATGGGATTACTTATAGATTATATAATTCCATTGATGAGTTTTTTTAGATATTCATGGTTAACCATGGTTGGGAAATCAATCATGATTAGATTCTCCTACTGTAGGAAACAAACCTCATCCATAGGAACCTTATTCTACAACCCCTTCCCATCATCAAAATATATCGACAACTTCCATGGATGACTACAGAAGTATGTTAATTAATGTTACAAGGGGTACCCTTATAACTGATCTTTCTATCATCACAGGGAGTAACTTTATGCTAGATACTATAAATAATAACTCTAGATATTCCAATCATTATATCACAGAGAGGACCCCCATAGTTTCATATACCTTCTCTTATAGGAAAAGAGTTTGTAAATTATTGAGCTACTGTCTAAATATGTTTTAGGGATTAAAGAATATCAATATTCACCAGGGAAGAGGCCAACTTATGGATTATATGATTCACTTTATATTACTTTATAGATCATTATAGTTGGGTGACTAGGGTCTATTCCTCGATCAATATTGGATTCATATAGTGCAAACAATAAACTTCATTAATATAAACCCTAGGCAACCCCTTACCCTCCGTTAGAATATTCCAATAAATTCCTTAGACAACTTTTGGAGTATTCCAGTGTATTTGGTATGTATTAACAAGAACAATGATATGAAATTTATTTTAATATCTAGACACTATTATAATATTCCTAAATTCTTCATGGTTTTCAACAGAAATATGTTCTTACTTCTCAATGGGTGCCACCTAGATATGATGATAGGATTCATATGCGTGGGAAGGGATATAATCATGAACTTATGTTTTATCTAGTACATTATATCAATATTCTCTAGTGGGATCAGGGATATAATAATGTACCTAAGTGACTATTAGGATATTATAGTTAACTTCTATGGTGGGGGAAAGGATATGAGCCCTTCCTTGAGTGACTTCTAGGATATTCAAATGAACTCCTTTGGGAATGTGGATATAATCCGACCCCTATTCTTTATTCTTTTCTAGTATAAAAAGATGATAATCTTAAATGAGAGAAGGAAATGGGACTATACCTGAGGTTTTTTATGGATATATCAATGTACTCTTGTAGGAATAAGGGTATAAACATTTCCTTGATATTTATTATTTTCTAAGATATATCGATGATCCTCTTTAATGGGTTTGGAAATATTAGACTACTATTAAATAGCTTCAAGAATATTCCAAAAATATATGTTAATATTAGAGGGAACAAGAATATGGTTCTTCCCCTAGTATTTTTCGGTATATATTGATGAGTGTCTTTTATCACTACCAAGATATGCTGTAAAGCT